>JAQAHW010000034.1:0-1251540 GCA_027580185.1 Tuta absoluta
TGCCCGTCTTCGTACCAGACCAACCACAACAAGGACAATTCAGAATGATCCCTTTAAAAAACAACAAATAAACAACTACTCCTGCTCGAAGAAAGACAGAGAAAGAAAAGATCCAACAGGCGAAATGCATCAAATATGTGCAAAAAATATGCCAACTGCAAAAACGCATTAATGTATTGACATCAAAAGAAAGGTTTTTGTATTAGCTAGTGTATTTATTCTTTCTAAAAGTTACTAGGTTACTAACTAGGACAATTATTTATGGATCACTAGGTTACTAACTAGGACAATTATATATGGATCATCGAATACAATTTCAAGAATTTGTAAGAAATTGCTACCCAGATTTGCATTGCCATAGCAATTAAGAAATAGATCCATATGCTTGTGCATTGTGCTATAGTTATGACATGGACTGTGTTTGTATCTCTTCACGTAGGTTTTTTGTGGTGTGTTACACAACAGAACAAAAAAAAAAAAACATTTTGTACAGTTTGTGACGAATATAGGAAATAAACCTCTATAATATCTCTCACTTTTGTTGTTTGATGTATTGTAAGGAAACTCAATATATAAGTTGCTTTTATTCCTTTTTTTGGAATAAAAGTTAAAAAACTAACATATATTGAGTTTCTTTATATAAAAACACCTTTAAAATTTGAAAATTAAATCCTATATATAGGGCCCAGTTCATTTTTCCCGCGCTTTGCCAGTTAGTGTCGTGGGTTGTTCACAGATGGCGGTAGTAAACCAATTTGTATGAAGTTGGCTTTCTTCTCCGCCAGGAGTATAAGTGTTCTGTGGACAGATCGCGTGAAGTTGTGTAGCAAGTGAACGTGCGCGGTTTTTAGCGGATTATTTGTTTTTATTTAGTGGATTTCTGTAAGTTTTTGAATCAAACTTATTATTTTTATGTAACTAAATGTTGCTACTTACCATAAACTAGTGCGGTTTAGCTGCAAAACTGAGGTTAATCAAGTTATTCCCGGAAACGCCTGCTACACAGAGCTTTATTTTATAAAAAGAAAAAAAGTGAAAATAAAAGGTTTGTGCCAGCATCATCTGCTCTGCAGCATTCCAATCTCCTTGCGTGGGACTCTCTCTTTAGTAGTGTGTTTGGCGCGAAATGTGTATTTTTCTGTAATATAAATACGATTCCGTGTGCGCGATTTCAGTTTCTTAAAATAGACAATATGACTGGGGAGATTGGCAAACGTTTGGGTAAATGCTTGAAAAACAAAATGTGTTAGTAGGTGAGGGTTAGAGCACCTGAAATTAGATGTGATTTACCTTAGCCTATATACTTTTCTTTGTGTAAAAGCTAAAGGTAATTACACAATTCTTTTTCAAGATCACTGTTCAGTTGACTTTTAATGCCTATTAACTGTGTGTGTTTCAGTCACATTTATTTGCCAGAAGCTAAGCTAAGGCTTTGTGTGATTCATGGTCTTTAGTTTTGTCAAACTGTACTTTGATCTAAGTAGGTACCTACTTAAAGTGATGTTTTTGTTAACTATAAAACTTATTGGAGTTCCAAATTATTTCCTGTAAAACCTTTTGTTATTTTTTTCCTATTTCAAATATTTGAGATCAGTTTCTACCACAAGCAAATCCTAAAAATATCTTCTCCATCCTGACAAATTCGTGTACAACCCTAAAAATTGCTAAAATCCATGTCTAGTTAGTCCATGTCTAACAAGAGCAAGATGAAATTCTGCCATTTAAATTATTCACTGTCTTGAATATCTTTGCCAAACTCAGTTACACAGCATAATCAAGCCATGCTGGATCTACTTGGACACAACATTTTCACTACTTTAGGTACACCACAACATAATCAAAGCTATACCAACTTATTGTTTCAATAATGCACTACTTATTCAAAAAGATACTTGCCTTTATCCACATTTGCCGTTATATAGATTTTGCAATATGCTTCATTTTTTAGTAATGCTAAATTGCAAGTATCATATAAAAGACTTGCTATTTTATAGAAAATTCCATCTAATTAGCCACTTCTAGAGCCAATGTATTGTTTTTTCAATTTCAGTAGTTTTTTCATATTTCACACTATTATATCAAACTACATAATAATGAAACCATGGGACAGCCGCTAGACATATAAATATTCCCTATTTTCTGGAATAATGGTGTAAATCTTCCTTATTGTTACTTTGCATACCTACCCAAAGTAAATAAAAAAACGTTAATTTGAACAATCATTACTTTAAATGTCATTTACTCCTTACTGTGTCCATAATACACAGTCATTTAACTAATTGTTTGTTACCAGGACAAGACAACAAATATCAGAAGGTACATGGTTTCAGCAAGATTTAAGCTACCCATTGAAATTGAAAATTAAAATGAAATTACTTTTTTCAATGTAGGATAGTATTATCACTTATTGACCTCATGATCTGTCATTGTAAATAAAAAAAATTGTATAACACATTTTTTTTTATAACAATTTTGAATTTAAGGAATCATCCTATACTGGTTACTAAAAATGTATGGAAAAAAGTATGACTTGATCTGTGGTGACATCCTTTTCAAGTAACACAAGGTGCAACTGGTGGTACCTTTCAATCCCCTCCAAGATAAGAAAGCTACTTACAAGATACTTGGCCCATTACACTGCATTCTACAGATTTGTGGCCACTGCTCATAGATAAGATTGTAATTGAGGGCAAACTGGGCTTATTAACTATGTAAGTTGAGAAAGTGTTATCATGTTTATGATAATAAACTTTTAGGGCACTTGTTCATATTTTTAGAGATTTGTTAATTTAGAAAACGAATGTAAGATTGTTTTATTTTCCTTTATAAATGTAGCAAAATGCATGTGACACTAACAAAGTATAAAAGCTGCACCACAGGGCATAAGCACAAAGTAAGTATTGGCGGCTGCGTTGTGGCATAAGCTCAACGACCTATGCCTTTAATATGATTATCTAAAGATCGTCATCTAGGTTACCCGAGACTGAGCATGGAACATATATACCCCTCTTAGCGAGAGACTGAGTGCTAAACATGTCCTTCGAATCATGGACACATATTTTTACCGAAAATCAAGCAAAGTGTCAGGTTGCAATGTCTTAACCAGACTGACAATTATAAACTCAAGAATCAAACCAGGGAGTTCCAGATTCTGAGACCCTAGCTAGACCACCACCGGCCATAAAAGTTACTCTGTCTGCACTGAAGGCATAGTAACAAGATTTTTTTGCTTTCAACCAAGCATGCAATGGATAATCTTTACCATCCATACGAAATCTTTCAGGTAACTCACGTGGAAACCGAACACTTCAAGCGCCATATATCTTCAAACATTTGGCTATTTCTGTGTTGGCGAGTATTTCGCTCGTAATTCTCGTTTCGTGCACATTTCAGTATTTAGTACTCCTGTAGGTGTTGATTTAGTTTACTGCCTATAATCCTGATGTTTTCAGTCAATGTCTGTGTTGATGGGAAGGTTTTGGGTTCAAATCCCTCGGATTAATTTATGCATCTCTGTAACACTTGAGATAACTCTGTATAACTTGAAGCAGTAGACAATGTGATCAATTTATAATAACCGGCATACAATTTTATTTACGACTAGCGTTTCCGCCTGCGGTTTCACTCGCGTACTCAATAAATAACCCGACAAATCTACTAAAAACTGTCAAATACGTACGTTAATATTATATCTCTTTAGTCGAATAAAAATTCTTGGAAGACATTGAAAAACCAATTTCCATAGAAATATTTTATCTCCTTTTTACCGTTTTATAGTTAAAACGTATAAAATGCTGAATCACGTATTTGGTAACTTTAGCTAACACTACAAAGACTACGAACTTTCATAAAAAATTAAACCTTTATTTGACCCCCTTTAGGAGTTAATAATTTGTAAATGCTGACACACGTGTTTTACATTTTTCTTTCCTTAATCTAAAAACGAATTCTAAAACGGATCGAATTTAAAAACAACAAACCAACATACAAATATTTTACCTCTTTTTGCCTTATTTAAGTTCCTTAATCAAATCCCAGATTTACAACTAAGTACTTTGTACTTTCGTACAAACGTTTTATTTCTTTATTTATTTAATAAATAACAATAATATAGTTTAACAGGATAAACCTAATTAGTAATTACTATATACCGTAAATGAGATCATGCTTAAAACTATTGAGATCAGATCATAATACATCTTACTAAATAAACTACATCTTATCCTAAAATATAATTTAGTATTAACCGTGTGATGCCGGCTTAGAATAGCATCACCCCATCAGGCGATGAGCTGACAACCTGTCACTATATTGATACGCCGTTATCTGATTGACCCTCAAACTTTTGCCAGATGTAGTACTATTAATTATACTGTGAAGATGTGGTGTTAATATACGTTTTACGGCAGTTAACGCTCTGCCTACCTCGTAAGGGATATAGGCGTGATTTGTGTATGTATATATGTGTTATTTAGTTTGACTAAATCCAAACTAAAAATATCGACAAATTTAAAGATTTTCACAAAAAACCTTTTAGGGTTAAAAATTCAAAGAGGACGGTACAATACAAATACAAATACAAATACAAAGAACTTTATTGCAATACTGTGTGTTGTGGATCTTAAATAAACATAATAGTACCAACAGCTTGTCCATCTCGGACGTACAATAATACATTATTTAACATGCAAATTTCAATTTTAAGTATCTCTATGCACACTACTAAAATACTCATTTAGGCTGTAGAAACCTTTAATTAGAAGCCAATTTTTCAATTTTAGTCTAAATTGCTTACTATTTAACATTTTTATTGATACTGGTAAGTGGTTAAAAATTTTAATGCCAGTATATAGCGAGCTTTTATGAAGAATGCTACTTTTTACTGATACACTTATACACATGTCATATTGATAGTTTGGTCTTAAATTTCGATTCATGTCAGATTTTTTGATAAAATATTGCTTGTCATGTTTTACAAATAAACTTATTTCTAAAATATATATACATGTCAATGTGAGAATTTTCCGGTCAATAAATACATTTCGTAGTGAGTCAGTGCTTTGCATACCATAAATCATCCGAATACATCGCTTTTGCATAACAAAAGTAGAATGAACATTTACAGAGTTCCCCCAAAATATTACACCATATGTCAAGAGGGGATAAACATAACCATAATACGCATTTGTGGCTACTTCAATTGAGGTTACTTTCGTGAGTATAGACAAAGCGTAGCAGCTACTTGATATTCTTTTATTTATCTTCTCAATATGAGACTTCCAACTAAGGTGTGTATCTATAATGACACCCAAAAAATTTATTTCTCCTACCTCTTCAATTTTTCTGTCTTCTATCACTATATTCAATGGAAGATGAAGCTTTTTGTAATTTCTAAATTGAACTATTTTAGTTTTCTGTAAATTTACTTTTAAGTTTATTGAAGCTAGCCAGTCAACCACTATTTTTATTGTTTGGTTTATTTCATTTGTGAAGTCTAAATTATTTAGCTTTTGTTTTGGAATAAAAATAGTGGCATCATCAGCAAACATTACACACAAATGTTTTACTATTGAAGGTAGTTCATTAATATAAATTAAAAATAATAACGGCCCTAAAACACTTCCTTGCGGAACACCTAGAAACACGCTTTCATAATTTGATTGAATACGTTCTACTGTTTTACTCTCTTTGTTGTATGTGTCTATAATTGTAGCTTGAAGTCTATTTTTAAGGTATGATTCAAAAAGTTCAAGGACATTTCCACGAATACCTATATGTTCCAATTGCATTAATAATATATTGTGCAAGACACAGTCAAACGCTTTGGATAAGTCTATGTACAATCCAATACATGTGTTTTTTTGATTAATAGATGTCCATACTTCTTTCAGTACTTTAAATATGGCACAGGTCGTATTTTTCCCCTTTTGAAACCCAAATTGATTTGAGTTCAATACTTTATTAAAATGTAGAAATGATAATAGTCGGTTACTGATAAGCTTTTCAAAAATTTTAGAAAAGGTCGATAATAATGCAATTGGTCTATAGTTATTTATGTCACTTTTGGGCCCTTTTTTGTGTAGTGGTTTGATTAGTGCTTTTTTCAAGCCGTCAGGAAAAATACCAGTTTCGAATGCCAAATTTATGATGTAGATCAATGGACTACATATAAGACATATGCTGTTTTTTATTACTTGCACGGGTATGTTGTCATAACCTACACTTTTTTTGTTTTTCATATCCCGGACTACTTTAAATAACTCACTATCACTTACTGGTGTTAAGAACATGCTTTTACTATTTGAATTGCCCATTGGTTTATATGAATTTTTATTTATAATGTCTATGTTACATAAATTAATGAAATGATTGTTAAATATTTTAGTTATTTTTATTGGGTCACTGATTAAATTATCATCTTTGTTTATACTTTGTACAGTCTCTTTAATATAATTTGTTTTTTGCGTATTTTGTTTTATTACAGTCCAAGACGCCTTATTTTTGTTAGTACTCTGATTTATATAATTAATATTTGATATAGATTTAGCCCTTTTTGTTACGGTTTTCATAATTTTACAGTACTTTTTATAGAAGTTTTTTATGTTTTTACATTTGCTGTTACGTGTAGTGATATAAATTTGCCTTTTTTGTACACTAGATTTTAAAATACCTTTAGTCCTCCAGTGTGGATTCTTTTTATACGTTACTTTTACTTTTTTTATGGGCATGCATAGTTCGTAAATGAGGCTAAATATTTCAATAAATTCATTGTATGCTTCATTAACATCAGTTTGAGAGTACACATTATTAAAATTAACTTGGGATATATATTTTAGGAATATTTCCACATAATCAGATGGATTCCTTTTATAAACATACCAGTAGCGTTCATTAAATGTCATAGTACAAGGTATCTGTATGATCTGACCAGTGTGGTCAGAGAGACCCAAGTCTAACACTTCTGTCTTGTATTGTTTAATATTAGTCATAATGTTGTCTATGCATTTTTTTGATGTTTTAGTGATTCTGGTCGGTTCATTGATTGTCGGGTATAATTTAAATGAACGGAACATATTCAGAAAAGCCTCACTTTTATTATTATTTTCAAGGATATTTACATTAAAATCGCCTATAACGAAGATTTTTTTATAATTATGTCTTGCCCTGCAAACTATTTTGTTGAGTAAATATTCCATATTTGTTATAAATAATTGCAAATCACTAGCTGGCGTCCTATATGTACATATAATGAGGTAATTCAACTCACTTATTACAATACCACAGCATTCAAAATGGCTTTCTTTTGCCAGATTTGATATCCAATGTAAAGACCGATAATCGATACCATTTTTTACGTAAATAGCAACACCTCCACGAGTTTTTATTTTCCTACAAAAGTGAGCTGCTTCTTGATAACTTTCTATTTTAATGGCATCAACTTCATGTTCTTTAAGGAAGGTTTCGGTAAAACAACATACATCAACTTTTTTTTCACTAGTTAATAGTTCCAATTGGTCAATTTTAGGTTTTATACTCTGAACGTTAAAGTGCATTATGTTGAATGTTGTTTTACTATTTTTAGACTCGAAAAAACTCTTTGGTACTTGAAACGCTATCTTCAACCTGATCAGAGTTTGCTATATTATGTTGTTTTGGCGGTTTTTGTTTATTACATTTATTCAGAAAGAATGGCAAAGTGCACTGTATTAAATTGTTGGATCTGGGGCGCAAATCTTTATGGTCTATATTTTTAAAATAATGAGTTATTTCTTTTTGTACTGTTTTATATATTTTATCATCCATATTTATTTGTGTATTTGTTTCGTATTCACTGGATTTTGCTTCAAAGTTTTTAGATTTAATTTTATTGTATATGTCATATTTTGTTTTATAACTCAGCCTTAGTAATTCCCTAAATATTAGTTTGATCAAATATTTTTTATGAATTGCGTATTTTAGATAGGAGCCTTCAAATGTAGACACATATGTACAATGAGAAAACTGAGAACATACTATTTGAATAATATTATTTTGCTTTTGCGCATTTATGTTTTGGTTTTTATATATTTCACCAACCAAAATATTTGTATTTGAAATCATAAGAAGGCAGTTGTATAACAATGATTGAAATTCCAGCGGATTTTTGTCATTTGATCCCGCTAAAATAACAACGTAATCCAATTTAGTAAAGTTTTTACAAATATTTTCACAAGATTTCGTAATTTCAATCAAAGGAGCATTAGACTTGACTATAGCTGATATTTCAAAGTCATATCCTAAAAGATTTTCTAGCATGTTTCTGACTCCTTTACCATACTCGTCACAAAAGATTATGACCTTCCTTTTACTTTCACTTTCACTGTTACTTGGATTAGGGTGTTCATTAAATTGTGTTGAAGGATCACTGTTTATTGTTGAATTCAAGCTCTCGTTTTCAACATTATAAGGTACATCTGAGAGATCCGGTAATGTTTGGTCTTCAGCATCAGTTTTTTCTGTTTGGTTGGTGCTTTTATTCATGTTTTGTCTCTTCTTCTTTTTGCTTTTTTGTTTTGTGGATTGTGTAGATGGTGATTTGCAGATATCCGTCAATTTGTTGATTTTATGTTCATATTCCATAACTTGTTTCTTAAGACAGCCGTTTTCAATTATTAGTTCATTGTACATTACATCCAAAGATTTAAATTTATTTTCTAAGGTCAATAGTTTAAGATTCAATTTCTCAATTTCATATTGATGGTCATTTTTTCTTAAAGCACTTATATCCGGGCAGCTACGGTTTAGAACACATTTCTCTACTATACTGTGTTCGTCTTCACCGCTGTCACTTTCGCTATCGCTATCACTATCGGAGCCTAGCGATTTAAACGAGTTGTCTGTACTTATATTTACAACAATTTTTTTCCTCTTAGTGATACTAAATTCATTTGGAGCAGAAGTATCGGTTTCTTTTATAGTAGTATTCGATGTTGTTAAAATTTTTGAGCGATTTGGTTTTTGTGGTTTTGACCCGCACTCTGGGCAATTCCAGTCTGACTTTTTAGACATTATAAAGAATAATTTTTCCGAAATATTTGTACATTCCAAATGAATTAAAAGATTGCAATTTTGACATTTTAGAAAACGCTTACTTGTTATTTCTTTTCCACATTTTTTGCATGTACGAGTTTCGTTTGGAGTCGATGTCGTCGACATCATGCAGTTTTTTTTTAAATTTCGCGCGCTGTCCTGTGGTTGTACCACGATATCTAGCAATGTATTTTTGCTGTCGCTATCGTACGGTCGAAAGTATCGCAAAAAGTGTGGTACCGAGGCGACGATGACTGGATTCTGCGTGAAAAGAACTGCAGTCGTAAAATTTTCGTTAAAATAACGTTAAATAACGTTATTCCTCCCTGAACGCAGTCGAACAATTCGTTATGTTGGCAATAATTACATCTGTCAGTCTGTGACGTTTGTTTTGACTGTATACAGCCAATCAGCTGCTCAAAATGTGAAAGGTTGTGATGTGATAAGATGTGATTCAGCATAAGTTGTTCGTTAAATTATTCAAATTTATATACGTACAGTCTTTGTGTTGTACTTTTTGCTTGATTTTGGATATAAAACACTGTTTTGCGATGATATAGTATAGTGCTTGTGCCACTCCGGAGGTTATGTTTAAAATTAACACAATTTCGGTAAGTTCTGATTGTTTTAGACAAAGTTATCTTTAAAATTTACAGACACAGGTTTGTTTACAACAGCGGTACGTTCCGTTCTCGGTAATATAGGGTCTTCTTCTAGCGTGTCGATAGCAAATATTATGTATGGTGGTGAATTATATAGGGTGAAATTTTACTAGTGACCGCGAATTTTAAGCCGGGCTGGTGATAAGGAACAACAACCCCAAGGAACATAGGTCGAAATAAAAAAAATGTATAAAATAATATAATAATTGTTGATCGTCTGACAAAGATTTGAGGGTCATTCAGATAATTGTGTATCGCTACAGGTGACACGTCGTCAGCCCATCCCCTAAAATTGCAATACACATGTAACTCTTGAGTCCCTTAGTCGCCTCTTACGACACCCACAAGAAAGAAACCGGGTGATGCTATTGCAAACACACGCCCACAAGCAAACCACCACAGAATAAGTATGTAAAAGTACTCAGGCAAACAACACGTAATCATTTATTTATTTACCGTTTATTGTACACAAAAATATTACAAAAGAAACATACAAAGAATAACGACACAACAGAACAACTTATTTCTACTAAGAAATTTCTTCCACCTGACCTACGTAAAGTGAGACTTTATTAGACAGGTGGATTAGGCGTGCACAATAGAATATAATAATATAAAAATAAACCTACACACGAATAGATTAAATACTTATACCTAAATAAACTTACAATAAAAAATATACCTACAATTAAATAAACTGTACCTCAAAAGAAATACTAATAGTAATCTATTTAGAGCCTGAATTGCTGCTTGATCTAAATTATCTACTAATACTTTCTATTTTATTAATATCAAAGAATATAACTCTTTCAATATCGACAAGTCATATGCTTAGTGGATAGATACCTGCCTTTGTTCAAAATAGTAAGTACCTATTTATAATCTGTTAGAATGTTCAATAGTAAACAATGCTACGATAAAAATGTTTGCGATCCTGTTCTAATAACTTATGTTATGAACGATGTAGGAGAAATGGATTTTATATAATACCAAAACTGCAGTCCTGCTGTTTTTCTGAGGTTGTATTTTTTATATTTACAGTATTATCCAAAATACTCTACGAATTTCAATCTACAATGGTCTCAATTCTAACAGATAGGGTAGCGCAGCGCTGGGTATATTCAGACACATATGAAAAAAATTACGACTAGAGTAGCTGAAATGTAATGCAACAGAGTAAAACGGCTTATTCACTAACCCTGTAATAGGTATGATGCATCTCGTACACATCTATAGACCCATCTTTTCATTCATTCTTTCTTTTCAATGTGTATACTTTAAATGAAAATAAAAAACATTCATTAAAACGAATGATATCTGTAGATTTATTGTCTTTTACCTTCATTTGGATATTTAAAGTGAGAGGGAAATCGTCAGAGACAAGGTAAAAATTTGCTAAACGGGTGTCCCACGACAATCGAAAGCATTAATATAAATAAGTAGGTAGGTAAGATGTTAATTGTGTTTGTCAGTAGGTTCGTCTCTAGGCACAGATAAACGATGAACCAACATAAAGGCAAAATAATTCCGGTAAATCTATTGAATAGTTACTTCAAAACTACGTATTTAATAGATTCAACTTAATATTTTGTGCACAATGTAGAGGAAAATAATATATGTAAAATATTTCTACGTCAATAAATACGCAAACCATAAAAATAAACTGTACCTTACCTACAGTAATCCCGATGCCCGCTTAAGTGAAGTTTCACGTTAGTACTATTATATATTCTGTGGTTTCACGCCGATTTACAGTAGCATCACCATATTTTTCTCCGTGGGTAGTTTAAAAGGCGACTAAGGGGCTCAAGGGTTTCATTACTACAAGTGCACACAATTTCCTAAACTGATCCTCAATATGTCTGACACACTCGTTCGTTCGTACGTTCGTACCAAAAAGTCCAGCCGAATTATTCCTTCTTACTTACCTACTATAATTATCAAGACAGTTCTCAGCATACAAATCCACTGAGTCGGTAGCATACCTCGCGTGCACACGTCGAATCAAATTAGTGCATGATATGTAGAGTTTTTCTTATCCAAAAAGCATAAAAAACCTTTAATAAGTCACACGCGACGAGCGTTTTTTGTCACCATTTCGTTAAAAGTTGAAATGGCTTCAAAAACCATGCAGCCGGGAAGGGAAGTACAGCGGCGGGGTTTTTAGCGTCCTCACTTTGCTCATTGAGCCAGGAAGCTGAAAATCGGCATTAAGGTACCTTTTGACCTACTTATCAAAACTAGCTCCCTTTACCATTCACCGCCCCATCCTTTTTACCTTTTTGTTTCTAAAGCGTTATGTTAAAAAAAACTGATAACCTGAGTTATGTCACTTCTTTGACGCCCCTACAATAAAAAATCCGCCCGGCCCGATTTGTTTTTATTATGAAAAAAAATGGATTCTTTTGTCCCAGCTGGTCTAGTTGTTTTATTTATTTTTATATCTTTCCTAGTCGCTGGATAGATAGCGCTGTATTTGATACGGTAACGTAAGGAACGGATCGTCACAAAATTTTCGATGTTTTTCTGTAGGATGTATGAGATCGTAAAACGAAAGCTAGCTAGTCATTGTAACATCACGCGCATCACAAAAATATTTACTTTTATGGGTTTCTCAACTGAAACAACGTACAAACAAAAGAGTTCTTGGAATACTAAACTTTTTTTAATAAAAAAAAACTCCCTATTGTTGGATAAAATACGAAACATGTTTTAAAAAAAAGAACATGTTCTTCAAAATTATTAAAATGCAAAATTTCATATTTTGAGTTAACTGGGACATTATAAATAGCAGCCTCCAAAGTTTGTCTTAACATCTACAACACGCGTATTTTTTGTGTTTAAGCAACGGTTTCATAGAACAGCTTCAAATAAACCATTTATTTATATATGAATTTTTTTTTACTACACATATTGAGACAATTATTAACAAATAACTGCCAAAAATTCGCGGAAATTTGGAAGGCATCTGATTGGGTGTTTCCCTCTGACGCACTTACTTAGCACCTCAAATAATTATGTTGATGTTTGTCTGATTGACCCTCAAACTTTTGTCAGACGTGGTGTTAATATCCGTTGAACGGCCGTTAACACTCTGCCTACCCCGTAAGGGATATAGGCGTGATTTATGTATGTATGTATGTTTGTCCACCAAAAATGATGCGTTTCTGACATTTTGAATAATATTTTTATGCTACACCGTGCAAAAATGTGATAAACTTCAAAAATATATTTGTATTGTAAAGAACGTTAACAATTTAATTTTATTAAGTTTAAGCTGTTTCTAACCCTTATAAACTTTTAATTGAACTATGAATGTAAAAATCTGAAATAAAGCCATAATGCAGAATTTCACAAAAAAATTACAAAATGGTATCTGCTATCTATAGATTTCGGACCCAAAAACCTTAAACTTCCTTTGACATTTTGCTGTGAGACATTTAGTATTTTTAAAGTTTGATTGTTTGATGTTTTACGCCTTGAACATTTTTAATTTTTACGTTAATGTATGTGACGTATAGCTTTGTTATTTAATAATTTAGATTGTCGTTATGCAGGTATTTTTTTATAAATGGAACAGCTCAATCGGCCCGGTCCCACCTGATTAAATTGTTATTTTAAAAACAAATGATTACATTTTCTCCCATTTGCTCTATTCACAAAAACTCGCGAACTAAATTGTTTGTGTATTTAGTTTGGTCCAGCAGTTAAACGTATGATTCCGGACTAGAATTGCATCACCTCATTTCTACCTGCGAGAGTCGTAAAAGTCAACGCAGGGATAAATCTTCGAAATGGTTAGCAGCATCCCTGTTATTGCTTTTGCTGCGCTTGCCAATCCGTGTGAAAAGCAATGACAAACGCGATGCCATTTCTCTAGCAGTGAACTTTTAGCCAATAAATCCGAATCAAAAAAGAGTTGGAGGAATGCAATAGTTTTCCTTAATGGTTATTTATTTTTAGATGAGTGGTTTTTATATTGGATTTTTTGATAAGATGGTTTGTTTTGAATAGATCATTGCCAACTTGTCACTACATTTTACACTTTGAACCATTTGAACAATAGCTGCTGAACATGCACTATGTTTACATTTCGACGTCCATGATTTGTGGTAATTACTTACGTATTTTGATTTGTCACCTCACGGCCCTGGTGATTCAGTCCTTATTGTTTCTCTAGTATGTGAAATATATTTTCCTTGTGTTTCTGTAGATAGACACGCGTATGTACAAATGATTTTTTACCCGACTACAGCAAAGGAAAAAGGAGGGTTATGATTTTGACCCATATGTTGATGATTTGAAATTTGTTCTGCTTTAGAGGTTAAACTTTTTAACATGCATGTTGCGATAAAATTACTAACTATTTTATTGTGTCAAACCAGGTTATAGCATCGGTATTAGTATTACCTATACCTATGCAGCACTGATTTTGAATCGCAATGTTCTCTCATATCTCTTCATTTTGAGTTTCTACAACCATAACAACCGACTGTATCTACGGCGGTGAAAACTTCAAACACTTCCTTACTACCGTCCCAAATAAACTGCAACTTTTGTTTGACTGCTTATGGCGAGTGTAGCCGTCAAGACCTCGACAGTGGCCCCACTTCGCAAAAAAAATCTCTTTATACAAACAATGTACCAGAATGTCCGATGCTCAAGTTTTTAGTATTATCCGTAAGTAAAATTTGATCCAGCAAAGTCAATGAAATATTCGCTGCAATTAAGAGAATCGACTACCGAGCTCTCGTCCATACAAAAAGAGAAAACGTTTTTCTACCCCTAAATGTAATCCGATCTCAATGATTTTTTAGAATGTTGTTGACACAGTAAAAAACTAGGTTTATAGTTTTTCCTTTTTTCGAATTTTTCAATTGATTGAAAATTATAGGCGTCTCAAAGTCACTTTTTTTATTACAAAATCTTCCTTGAAGTAAAACGTTTGTATTTAAAAAACAAAGTTGTTTTAAGAAAAAATAAAAAGCTATAAACCTAGAATATAATATGCTGAAACGATGGACACCAAAATCAAAACTATTGGTTGTGATTTAGTATGTGGGAAACGTTTTCTCCCGAGACGCAAATTTCACCTTAAAAATACCTACAATCAGTCGCGAGCGGCAACGCTCTCTATCGCACTACTACGCGGGGACTTGAGCGCGCGAGCGACAGTATGAGTTTTCTTAAATACCTAATTTTTTGAAATGGCGATGGTATTCTTCCCTCTTAAAGGTATGAAAAAAGTGCCTAAATACGGCCACTTTTGGTATTAGTTGCCATAACTTTAATCACATCGAATATCTGATTGAATTTGTAGGTTCCGATAGATTGTCTATAAAGAGAAAATATGTTTTTGTGAAGTGGCGTAACTGTCGAGGTCGTTCACGGGTACACTCGCCTTAATAGTTACACGGTATTAATCACCTCCGGTACATTACGGATTATTCCCAAAATGTCTGTTATTCCTACTACGATTGAAACCAATTAGACTAAGCGTTTCGCTGTTCATCTTCACTTTGAGCAGCTCGACTCAGCTCAACTTATTTGCATACTTAGCTATATGTTTATTGCATATTATTATTTTGCCAACCAACCAACAATAAACGTGTGTGGCCATTGTACTCTACTTTATGCAGTTAGTATAGACGTATAGAGCACACTTGGTTTGGTGTCAGATGGCTCCTTGCATAATCTTGCGTCTGTCCTAAGCTATTATTGTACTGTTCATAATTCATCATTTAAACATTGCACTTATTATATTTTGGTAGGCCATTCATCAAATATTTACGTGTAATGTGATGAGTAAGTCGAAATACCGACTAAGGAGGTTGTATTAGGTGGTTTTAAAACTGTCGGACATAACAATAAAGGCCTTTTCCAAACTGTTTCCTAAACTTCTACTTCAACAGCCACAGTAGCCACCTGCTGGACATGGTCCTCCCCCTTTCGCCATACTCACCACGCTTGACAGGCGGATTGAAGAGCGCAAAGCCAGGCCTTGTATTCACAGGGAACGCTGCTGCCCATTTCCTGGATTAATCCCTGAAAAAACGTAATCCCTAAATTGCTTTGCAGTGCCATTGTATTTTGATTCGAAAATAATGTTCAATCAGATTTGTCTCGCTTTTAGTCATAACGTGATTTCAGCATTTAATTCAATCTAAGAAGATTACGAGATCGACTAAAATGACGCAAGCCTATCTTACAGCCATCATGTCTTTCATGAAGACTGATTAATAGAATTGATCCAGTTTGACTGAATTCATTATATAAAGCACATCTCTCAAAACTCCTTTTAGCTTGAGACGCTTGAAATATTCTAATCTAATGGTTCTCTCTTGGCTCAAATTCAGTTAGCGTATCTTTAACAAGTTCTAAGTTCTAACCCAGATTCATGCTGACCTAACTAGTGCCCAAATAGCAGCAGAGCAGGACCAGGAAACGTGCAACTGGAGAGTGTTGGGCATTGTCAGCGTGTGACGTAACAGCGGGCTAAAATTAGCCAATCGCATCGCCGCCGGCGCATCGGCGCAGGTGTACCGGTGTTGCCAGGCGACAAAATGTACCTCTGTGCGTGGGTAGTTGGGAAAATTGTGGGTTTATTGCATCGCTGTTTTAAAAATAATAGCGCAGATGTATATAGTAGGTACATACGTACGTCATACATTAATAGACTTTTCGAATACTATTGACATGATAGCTGCCAAATAATATCGAATTACACCGAAATCATAGTATAATAGGATTATATATTCATTGCAAATATTTTTAGGGTGAGTTTTACTCGTGAAACTGAACAACTTCTCTCAGTAAAAATAAATTAAATATTAAATAAAGCCCTCCCATACAAAATACTGTATAAATATTTGCATTGTATTTAAAATTACTAATATAAACAAACTAAGAAACTTACTTAAGTAAGTTTACTTTTACCACCGAAAGTCGTTTAATTTTATGACTCGAACCTTTTTTTACATTACATTTACGACAGTCTGAAACATTGTAGTGATTTACGCTTCATTGTTATATCACTTGAGTTGCACTACATTGTTGCAAGTGCACACATTAGGTACTAATGCAGTCATATGGAGGAAAAAAAACATCTTTCGTAGGATGCTGCAAAATCAAACCAACAAAAATAATTCCCTTTCTTTGAAATAGTATATAACCTTTGAATTATTTCTTTAACATTTGATAGCTCTATAATTCTGATCGTATTGGTTTTAGCAGCTTGAAAAGCTTTTGATATAATGATATTTTTAAGGGGAAGGCTAATGTCTGGGCTTTGACTTTTCACAGCTGTAGTTGATGATGATGATGATCAATTTTACCGATTCAGTTCATATTATCTAAAAGTTGTATTTGGTATGGTATGGTAGCTTATTTATTAGTCACTATCGGCAGTGTGATGCCGGCTTAGAATATCAATACCCCATTTTTTTTCCGCGGGTGTCGTCAAACACGACTAATGGATGGGATTTCATGTTGGGATTTCATGTTAATTACATTACAATAGTCAAACACAATTTTTCTGCAACGGCCCTCAAATATTTGTCAGACGTGGCGATAGCGATCGTATTTTACGACCGTTAAGCCTCTTATGCATATGCATGTGTGTATGTATCACTACACTAAAATAAAGTCGCTTCCCGTGCCCCGGTGGTGGTGTACTGGGCGGGTGTTGTAGCTTAGATCTTTAAAACTACGCAGCGGATTTTAATGCGTTTTTTTTGTACATGGAGTGTTTCAAGAGAAAGTTAACCGGCATGCAGCGGGTGAAACGGCTGGACAGGTCACTAGTAATTAATACTATCGTAATTAAATTAGGCATCATGAAAACCTTTGTCTTAGTTTATGGCTTGCTTTTATTTATGAGCCGTGTTTTGTCACATACCATATTGACACGATGAATACTGGGCAGCTGGGCAAATATTAACCGGATCTTTTATTTTATGAGGGTTATTGTTTTGGTCTCGTCCATGGCACTTCGACACAGGAAACCCTAGCGGATCTACAATAACTGTGATCAATCATGTTTAGATTGCTACACTGACCTACTTTATTCCTTTCATTAAATTCCTCCACTTTCAGTTCTTAATGAAACCATTGGCGAATCGAGGGTTTCAATCGTATAAGCATCCACTCTAAATCACACGATATATTCGAATTGACAGACCACATTCACACCTGAGCTCTTATACATTGGCAGTGATCCCAGTTCAAATATAACTGCATACCGAATGTGTACTGTGTGGAGAGCTTTGGACAACGCTGTTAAATCCATTTTCTTTAACTATTTTTTCTGCTGGACATCGTTGCAAGTATGTCGCTAACAGAAATTTGGTTCGCTTCAACCCATAAGACGTCCATGCCTAGTCACTTTGCATCTTTTTGAATTGCAGCTGATTTCCTTCTAAATATATTATATATTCCTTATTAGTTTGCCATTGGAATTCAAAGTGCCTGAAGCATCCTAGATTAAATTAAATTAAACTATTGTTTATTAAGTAATAATAATAAACTTAATTACAAATAGGTAACACGATACAAATAATTATGAGGCTTCTGTTTCCTAAACTAAGAATAATTATTCCTGTATCTTAGGTAAACAGATAGCCGACATAACTATTATTTTAAATGAACTAATTATACTATACAATAAAAATATACTTAAATAGACTTAACAGTATAATATTCTAAACCTATTCTAACTATTGTGGAGACGGCAAAGGCAGCTTCCCTCGGAAGCGGCGGAACACGACTCCCTGCGGCCAAAACTCCGGCGACGTGAAGACGCTCACTGTAGCGGTCGGTCTCACTGTAGATCTCACATACTTGCGCCTTTTGATCCTACCATTGTGGTATAAATCTAACAAAGATTGCGGGGAACAGTCATGGTTCCGGTTCCGGATATTTTCTTGTTCCAACTTATATGGCCCCCCTTAGACGTAATGGGTACCTTAAATTGGACCAAAAATGGATGAAACGTGGTGGTGTTATTTTTGATAATGAGGTGAATGCTGTTGGTTATATTATAATAGCTTTTTTTTCAAATGGTGTGCTTTAGCGTGCCTAATTTGTGATACTGTATAAAATCCCTTCACTGTAATATCACTGTAATATATTCAGTACAAAGTAGCGCATCAAAATACTAATAGGACTGGGTCTGGTATGCAAGTGTCAGTCTACCTTTGATTTGCTGATAGTGTTGCCATTTTATATAGAGAGTTGAAATAATGTTGCGATTTTATTGCGAGATAAGACGTGAATCTACTGGCTATTCGAAGTATGCGTGCTAATGAAGTTGGAACTGTTTATGATTGAATTTGTTAAGGAAATACCATGTTGTTATGTACATGTAACATTGTAAAGGATGTAGAACAAAATTTCAACAGCAAGCACATGTTTTACAGTCTTCGCTAGATTTGATTAGGTATAAGATAGATACCGTATGTGTTTTTTTTGTGGTAGAGTTTTATGCTGTCAGTCAATAATAATGTGCATTTGGCTGTATCCTACCCGACTCGTGTCTCGTAACCACAACGCCAGGCATAAGAACCACACATACGTAGGTAGGCCCTTAAACTTACACACATCTATCTCCCCATAGGCCATAGACATTCCAAGGAGTCTTAATTGATTAATACATCAGCTATAGTAGGGCGATAAATCTCCATTTAAATTATCTTTGCTTCTCGTAATATGCTGGTCAATTTCGTTGGGAAGGGATCCTTTGAGTAGAAGTTATGGAGAGCTGAGTGCATAGCATTTTTAGGTTTAATTGTGATCTGAAATATCAGACTCTAAGATTTATTGGGTTGTTCGTTGTACTGATGTTCCCATACGACAAGACAGTGTTTTTACGTGGAGTACAAGTTATTGTGAAATCTTAACCAAATATTTTCCAGACCTTTTATTTTTAAATGTATGATTGAAATGAATAAACTACTTTAACTTTGATAAAATAAAAAAATATATGATGTTTTAATTTTCCGCCGAATATAACGGTGTTAAGAGGACAGTGTAGTTAATGTACAAACGTAAAAATAAAAAAATTGTCGGGCAGACCGTAAAAAGTGTTTTGCGGAAATGTTCGTCATTTACAAGTTTACAACGCTCATTTTAATTTGTTACGAATTAATTCACTTTTTACTAGATAGCTTATCCCATGCTTAGTTCTCTTCTTCTATTTAAGAGCATTAATCTTGGCCATGCCGTTTTTTGCCTTCTCTTTGACTTCCTTGTAATACGTATATGACTATTATTTTCAGTTACTTATTCTTCTATATACTCAGTTATTCTACGATATCCGCCCAAACATCACATCAAAATAATCAAAGACGCTGCGAAAATACCACCTTCGAAACCTCTACATCTATGTTTGAGTTTATTTCTGCTACTGAAAAAAAGAGTTTTCTCCAAAACCAACAAACCGGCCGCCGGCATGCCGCTTTGTTTTCTCTAAAAGGTTTAATGCAGGAAAAACAAGAGTGTCGTGTTACCTAATGCCCAGTTTAATTAGGACGCGCACGGGTATATTTAGATCGCTGACTTTTTCGCTGTAGGAGTCGGATAGGGTGGCAAGCGGAGCGGTGAGCGGGTGATTTTAGTTTATGTGTTGTCGGTACCAGAATAAAGCAACGTAAAGTCCACATCGTGACGCTGTCATCATTTTGCGACTACGGAATCTTTTGCAAGTATGTCATATTCTTAGGTGACCTAAATAACACTATAGTGTTTTTAAAGAGCGGAGTAGGAAGTCGTTGTGAGGCTTGAGCTTGACTAAGGCGGGGATAACACTTGACGTCTTATTCCTATACGAATACGGCGACGGTGCGTTTACAGTGCGTTGACACATGCGTCTGTCAAACGACGCATTCCGAATACGCACTCCATCAGAAGCCGCCATGCACTGCTTACCGCGAATCATTAAAAAGTTAAAACCTAAACAAAGCTATGGTTTTTAGCTCAAAAAGCCAAAATTCCATAACATTGATAGATACATGGAGCTCACCCGGTTAGTTCTCTTAATTTTTCTCGCACCATGACCCCACCCGAGAGTCCGCGCGAGTTTGGCGCGCGGCGCCGCATACCGTGAATCTTTTTATGAGTTCAAACCTTTGGGTGACCAATGTTATGCTGTTCCGAAGATATTTGTGAGGGTTTTAGTCCACAGCCGTTAATCTTGAAGCCGGAGAGTTGAACGAAGTTTTGTTGTGACCGAGTGAGCCTGCTGTTTAATCAAAATTGTGTCTGTGAATTGTGTTGTGGTTTCACAAAAGTTTAAAATTTCAGAGGTATGGCGCTAATATAGTGTGCGGAATTACCTAATTTCTACCAGTAATACTTATTTCCTTAGCCTACTGTATGTTTCCTAGCGTGTGACACTGGAACTTTAAAACTCTACAATTTATTGTGAAATATTCAAAGAATTGTATTTTCCATTCCACATTGTAACTTCTACGCGATAATAATATTATTCTCAAAAATGAATCAATGTTATAAAAGTGGCTCTGGCAAAATATCAACTCGCGGCTGATTTAAAATCCCACGATATCATTCGATTGTTTAAGTATATTGTGTATTAGATTGGATAGTAGTAGCTTTAGCTTCCTTGATAAATGCTTCTTTGAAATAGGAGTTTTCGCAAACAACGCTGCAAAAGTGCGACCGATAATCTTAATTTCCAACGTAAGTGGCGTGTGATGCCGGCTTAGAACAGCATCACCCAATTTCTTTCCCGTGGGAGTCGTAAGAGGCGAAGGGACTCGAGAGTGTGCATTGCTATTTCAGGCGATGGGCTGACATCCTGTCACCTGGAATGACCCTCAAATATTTGTCAGACTGCCTACCTCGCAAGGGATTATAGGCGTGATATGTGTATGTATGTGTGTGAGGTAAAATATCGAAGAGAAGTAAAACTTAAAATGCACTCGCTAATCCACATGTCACTTGAAATAAATTAACTTCTTTCTATTGATCTTTCTTTTTCGGGTCTTCTTTTCTGGTGTTACATAGCTGCAATCTTTGGTGTAGGTGTACCTATTATGTACTCGTATTTTGAATCCTTTCACACAAGCGAATTTTCCGGCGTGATCGGGTTTTTTATCGCCGCGATACTGCCCCGAATACGCGGCGTAGTAGTAGCTCCTCATCTGAATCCATTATTTGATTGAAATATGCCGGCGCTCGGCACCAACGGTACCAACTATAAGTAGGTACGCCGCGAACACGCCGCGGTGATATCCTTGCGTGCACGCTGAGCCGGGGGACATCGCGTGCTGGCCACGAACAGGCTCCGCCGAGAAATCCCCGGTAAAAATCGCCTGTGTAAAAGGGCTCTTATGGGAAACGTTACTTTCTGCGCATTCTCAGAACATGTTGCTTAATCTTCAGGTTGGATTTTTTCTTGGTGTTCTTCTTCGAATTTCGTGCAATGTGATCAGTGGTGGCAAATTCAGAATTTTTTGTAAAATTGCTTTTATTGATGATGCTTTTATTATATGACAGGTAAATTTTGAGTACGATTCCAATAATTTATTTATTTATTACTATTGTTTTCAGAACACAAAATGGCCATGGCAACAGCTTCTGCAACGATGGAGTCGTCGCAGACTCTCATCCAGTCGGAATCGCGGGTTCAGCACAGGTACAAATTTTAAATACAATTTAATTTCGTACAGTCCAGTCCAGGCGGGGTTAGACAGTATGCACTTTGGACCGTTTATATGCCGGGCGCATAAGACTTACATTAGCAGTTTGAGTGTCTAACAGCACGTGAGCTTGACTGTACCATAAGAATAGATAATAATACTGCGTATAGAAACGAAACTCCTTTGTCTGGGCCCCAAAAGCCGCGCTTTAAATACCTACTTCCCCCCGCAGCCCGTAACGCCCCGCACTCTCCCGCGCTTTAAGTCGGGGCTGTCACGTGCCAATAATTTTATTCCAGACTAGCGGCCAGTCAAGCGGTTGCGACCGTTGCTAACAGTTTTCCCGTGGGAACAAAATATTTACCCGTTTTAAAGTCTTACCTTACCATTTTATTGTTAATAGGTAGGTACAGAATTTTAAAATAGGTGCAAAACATACCTACGATACGAATGTGCTTATTTATCGTTATCAGCTAACAATGACTTAGGCACCTAGGTAGTTTAAATAAGAAAATGGAAACTAGGTACCTACGTAAGTAAAAATAGGAGTACACACAACAATTACGTATAATAACGAATGATAGGTACCTAGGTATTTACTGTAAAATCATCACTTACCTTGGCTCATCTTTAGGCAAATTAAAAAAACTTACTTTTGCAGCCATACACACCACAATAATTCGGCATTGCTAAATTTTTCACAAAAAATGAAAATTCGACCCGCACGACGAACGTTTCCGCGGCGAAGCGCACTCCCGACTGAATTGTTCGCTAAGAGACAGCCAGACGGATTGACCTTGAGCGCGTCTGGAGCGGGAGTGTCATCTCTATGTGATTTCTACTCTATGACTGTACCTACAAGACTCGACTCGATGCTGGATTCACAGTTAGAGTGACAGCTGATTGCCTATATCCGGAAGTCTTCGTAACCAAGGAACATATATACCCCTCTTCATAACTGAAATATGGACAAAACCCGTTGTTTCACTGCTGGACAAATTCCAGTTATGTATAAAACACAGGAGCATATAAATAAATTCCATAGTCGCCTTAGTAACAAAACCCGATGGTTTACTCGAGAAATGTCTTATCTATGCTAACGACCAAGTTATCCTTGCGTCGTCGGCTGAAGGATTTCAGGAGATGGTAAATATTATGAAAGAGGCTTTGAAAAAGAAAGGAATAAAAATGAATGTAATTAAGACGAAAACAATGGTTTTTGAGACAGAGGAAAATATGACAGAGTGTAAAATTATGATAGAAGAAGAGAGGGTGGAACAAGTAAAAGAGTTTGTGTATTTGGGCTCCATGTTCACATCAGATGGAAAGTGTGAAAGTGACATCGAAAGAAGGGTGAATGGAGCGTTGCACGCTTTTATGAACAGCCAGAAAGTGTCAGATAAGGCCCGTCTGGCTGTGCATAGAGGGGTGTTACTTCCGACACTTATGTATGGGAGTGAAAGTTGGGTATGGCAGAAAAAGCAGTAAAGTAGAATAAATACAGTACAAATAAGAGCGTTAAGAAGTATGATTGACGTAAAATTTTGTGACAGGATAAGTAATAGCGTGATAAGGGATCGTTGTGATATAAAAGAAGACGCAGTGACTAGTGTAGATAAGGGTATGCTTAGATGGTTTGGTCATGTAGAGAGGATGAATGAAAGAAGATTAACGAAACAGGTGTATATGGCAAGTGTGGATGGGAACGTCGGAAGGGGAAGACCTCGACGAACGCACCTCGATCAAATCGGGGACGTGCTAAAGTATGGTCAGGTCAAAAGTACCCTAAACCAACGAGCATGCATGAAAAGATTGATGAATGTAGAGGAGGCGAAAGAAGTATGCCAGGATCGCAGTAAGTGGAAGGTAGTAGTCTCTGCCTACCCCTCCGGGAAAGAGGCGTGATGTATGTATGTATGTAAGGTGTACAATAAATTATCAAAATCCATTGTATTTTAGTGGAATCTTAGAAAAACATTGCGTTGATCTTCCTAGCTTTCATTTTGGTTGGCTTTCGATCGGTGCGAGTTCCTGCTAATTCGGAAAAATGTCCTAACCGAAAGCTTTGCTTTATATTTCCAGCTACCAAGAAACTCGGACGTCGAGTGAACAACACAGCGAGCAACGTGTGGAGAAGCGGTCCGAGAAGGTCAAGAAAAAGAAGTCCCTGCGAAGGCATAAGGATGAAGGCACCATCTCTGTGGTGAGTTTACTTCTATAGCAACACAAGCATAGAAAATAACACGAGCGTAGTAAGCAACATGAGCACAGCTACCAAAAATCTCGGACATTAGGCGAACAGCGAGCAACGAAAAATAAAGTCCTTGCGAAGGCATAAAGATGAGGGCACCATCTCTATGGCTAGTTGCCTTGACCCTGTCAAAAGCCTTTGGTCTTCCTACGAGACATGATTCCATCGGGAAACATTTTCAAATGGACTTATGGTAAGGCTTCCTGTCTTACGAATGGCTTGAATGGTTACAACATTTCATGATTCCTTATAGAAACGACGCCTATTATGAGATATCCCTATTAATACCTTGCTGCTTTTTAAGAAAAGCATACTAATTTTGCCACAACACTTTAAAAAAATTGAGAATGACCGAAAATGGTCTTCACTCAGCTCGATGCAGCGCTTTTCAAACGTCCCTAATTCTAAAACATTATCTTATTTGTAGTCAAAAAGCTCTGAGAAGCTTCACAAGAAGATGAAAGCTGTTGCGGCCGGGGAATCGAACCCCGTATGCTCGAAATGCACTCGGCCGGTGTATGCCATGGAGCGAGTCAAAGCCGAGAAGCGAGTGTGGCACAAGGAGTGCTTCCGATGTGTGCAGTGCAATAAGCAGCTCACGTGAGTATTATGTTTTCCCGTGGAAATAAGCTATTTTCGTGCGGTAAAAAATAATCTACGGCATAATCCCTACAACACTTAGCAGCATTTTTCACGAAAATCAACCTAATCGCCCGTGTGGTAGAGACGTGTGTATAAAAATCTCGCTAACAGAGGTCTCGTCTCACTCAATAATGTCTCATTTATAGAGGTCAGCGATTATTATAAAATTTTAACTTTTATTGCAAGACAAGGACGGACGTATTAGAGTTGGAAAAAATATAAATACTTGTCTCAATTATAGAGGATATTAAGCTTTTTGTATCCGTTATGGAGCTAAATATAAGAAAAATTATCAATAATAAATCTCTGATAATGAGGTTATTAATTCCCAGATTTAGAGGTGATTCAATGCAAAAGTTCTGGGACCTGGTTAAGTTCGGGCTTCTCATTTATACAGGTCCCAGTTAACCAGGTTGCACAAATTCTTGACGGTTAACTCTAGGTTTAAATTTTGCTAGAAATTACCATGATATTCAAACTAAAATCATCCTTAATATTTGGTGTAAACGAGCTTCCTTACTCGCAGGTTCCCATTTCACCCTAAGAATGAAATTGCCACGTGAATAAGTAGAATGTAATATTTTTGGAATTTCGCACTCACCGTGGAGTCCTTATTTTATAAAATGAAGTAGAATATTATCATTCAGAAGTAATGTATCATTGTTGGCCATTTATTTATTATTATTATATTTTTATTTTATTAATGATGGGTTTGCTCTTGACTCTAGTCTAGGTCATAGGACAGAGACAGGGTCTAAGATGGAGCGAGCTCACCCAGAAGAAGCCTGTTCACTCTTACTTTGAAGAGATTAGGGTTGTATGCGTTTGGAAACACAGACGCAGGTATATTTACCTCTTAATGGTTGTATGCGTTTGGAAACACAGACGCAGGTATATTTACCTCTTAATGGTTGTATGCGTTTGGAAACACAGACGCAGGTATATTTACCTCTTATTATTTATCGTAGAGTGGAGACGTACCAGAGCGACCACACCACTTTGTACTGCAAGCCGCACTTCAAGCAACTGTTCGAACCCAAACCAGTGGAAGGAGAGGACGAGACAGACGGTAAGCATGCCTTAAGCATTAGTTTAAGACTGTATAATAATCTGCCTGAGCATATTAAACCATTGAACGGAACTGGCTCAACAGAAAAACTGAAAAATTGCCCGTTACACAATTGTTTTTATAGTGTTAATGAATAATAAAATTAATCTTAGATATCAGTTATTATTTATTTTATTCATTTTATAATTAATTCGATTTCACATTTAATTACACATTGTATACATTTATTATTACAAACCTAAATATTTGCACGCTTTGTGCTTAGTTTTAATAAGATCTTTTGTAACTAGGTTCTTAAGTACAAATGAACTTTTTTGATTCTTGATTTAGCAATTACAGTGGAAAATATATTAATGCGGCCTGAACTTGAACTCGGGACCGGTCCACTCCTCTTGAGCTGCAGAGAGAGAGAGGGTCTGTAAATGGCGGCCGATGGTAATGCTATCTCGCTCGCTCTGAGCCTCGTACCATAAGAATAGATAATAATACGCTGCTCGTACATACAAGGGACGTTCATGCTTCGCCCGTCACACTTTAGTAACCGCCGTTCTATGGAAGAACATGTTGGACCTCCCTCTCGTCCCTTCCAGAGAATGTATCGAATAACCTTTCACCCTGTATATTACGTTATCTTTAATATATATTTGAATTTCTTTTTGTACCAGCGTCTGTGAAGAAACACCAGATGATCATTTGTGAGAGCAACCCTGTGGAGCTGCCGCCAGATGTCGTTAGAGGTAAGTTATCATCATGAACGACAGCCGTGACACATCAGGAGCTATTGACTGCGATAGAGGTCCAACTGCGTCCAATAGCTGAAGGGTACCCTTATGTCGTTGATCCAACTAGATTCTGTGCGGAAAGGTAATAGGCGTGGAAATTAAGGGCGCCTCTGTGCCTCAATGTGATTAGTTCACTTTTTGCCCACGCCTATTCCCTTTCTGCACACTCTAGCAACAGTTAATTTGAGCCTCCTGACGCATTATCTGATTATCTTATTCTATTATTTTTTTTAAATGGCCTCTGTCAGCAAAGGACAATTCTGCCAATGTCTCAGTTGGGGGACACACGTTGCAACTTTAAAAATAGAAGAAAATCGAAACTGGCAATTGATCGGTTGTAGGCCTTACGCAAAAACTAAACACCTAGAAGAGTTGCCTGATTATCTTAAATATTATTATTTTTCATGCTGGACTGAATTCAAAGTATAATGCCCGTTGAACTGTCAGAGGTTTTTTTTGTGATAACGAGTAAGTGCCGTTGATCTTTGTGACAGTAGTAGTTTGTACAAGATACCCCGCCAATTTTGAATACTCACTGTTCTATTTCCCAAAGCATCCGACAAGCCCGACCTTGGCATCGAGGAGTTGACCCAGCTGGATCTGAAGTCTCGCTTCGAGGTGTTCGAGAAGGGCTCCCAGCAGCAGGAGGAAGTGAAGCTGGAGCCCCGCCAGCCCAGGGAGAAGAGCCAGGGGCTTCTGTCCAAACTTGCCAAGTGAGTTCACATGTTGGCCGATAGATGGCGCAGTAAATTAAAGCGGTTCATTTGTTTAAGACGAGTGTAGCCGTAAACGACCTCGATAGTGGCGCCACTTCCCAAAAAATTAACTTTTTGTCAAGTTTTTAGTATTATCCTTAAGTAAAATTATAACCTGCAAACTTAATTAAATATTAGCTGTATTTAAAGATATGACGGAAAGTCCCTTAAAATGGCCGTTTTTGGTATGAATGGCGCCACTGTCGAGGTCGTTCACGGGTACACTCGCCTTATGACTAAAAACTATTGATATCTGGCAATGGGGTGGAAAGTATTATCGCATTCGTAGACTTAGCTAAATTTCACTTTTCGGGCAGTAGTGTAAAAATAGATATTTTGTTTATTCAACTACCACAAATCATACCAAAGTGTTTTCTTTGATCATTGTTGCCAAGTAAACTGAAACCTCAATCTTTTAATAGGTTTTACAAATACACTAGACAACATTACACTAGACTAGAAAAAATGATCTTGTCAGAACAATTTTACGACGTTTAAATCTTGGCAAAAGAAGCAAAATATCTGTAAACACTTTTTTTACATGTTGCAATATTGTATCGATACTGAAAACTAAAGTGGGTGTAGAGTTCTGAAAAGTAGACTTTGTGGTTATTAGCTGATAAGGCCTAAAATGCTTTGCCGTGTCGTTAGCACCACATGGGTGAGTGGAATAGTACGGTAGAGCAATATTGATACTTCAAAATGGTAATCGAATTACCAAACATTATAATTTGTATGTAATTTGGCAAAATTACGTAAATTTGATTAATAAAATTACATCTTGACCTCAGTCTAACGGGGCTTAGCAACAAGGTAGCAGCCTGCTAAAAATATTACATATTTTCATATACCCTTAATCTGCCTTGATAAACACACGGATACTTTGAATTTTTTTTTGTATTTTGCTTGGCGCTGTAATATTAGTAAGGATATTTATTCAAAATACAGCTGAACATACATAGAAAGTATTAGAGTATCAAATCCACAGATTCCCGCTACGTACACTTGCGTCATCCAAACTGATGATGAGTTCAATCCATCTATTTTTATACACCCTGAGAACACCCCTCACTAAAATACAACATATTACACGACCAAAAATTTAATGCACCATGCGTTGCTCGTTTTACTCTGATTAAGAACTTTATCATAAACCTAAAAGAAGCAGTGTATAAAATCTTTAGGTGTGTTGTAATTTTCAGTCCAGGTCTTTGAATCAATCGTTTCTTTTTTCAACCCACATCCTACTTTTTAAAGTATTTTAAACTTATACGATTTTGAACTTTACGTTTTTGGATTTACAATCCCCGTGGTGGTATTAAGATACTGGTGTAGATAAAATTAAAAAAGTAAAATGTTTTTTTTTGTGTCATATCATAAGAGTGTTGGTTGTGTTACGGTCAGAGTGGTTTAGTTGTTGTTTATTTGATCGGAGTATTTAATTAAATAATTTTCATAAAATAGTTTCGTTGACGATTCGGTGTCCCACACGAAAAGAAAAGAAAAAAAATAGTTTTATGAAGTACATTCCGTGTATTAGTTTTGATTCCGGATCTTGGTTAAATATGTAAGTTAAGTTCATGATTTTTATCCTGTCGCGAGTGTTACAGTTCTTACTTTATAAATTAGCTGTATTTTTCTTCTTTTAGTTATATCCTCTTGTTATTTTATGGGACGAATATCTATCTGTGAATAACTAAGGCACAACAAAAAAAAAATGTTTAGTTTCATGGTCTAATCATGCCTGCAAAGTTTTCGGTATATCGTCCCTTGCACCCCGTATTTGTCCCAGTTTTGATTATTTTATTTATTTATTTATTTTTGGTTTCTTTGGGAAACTTACAGCTTAAATAATAACAGTAGTTAAATACAACACTAATAAACTTATAGCCAATTAAAAGATGATGATGATTGATGATTCTATACTTTTCCGAACACTCTGTTGTATATCGCAATACGATTTTTCCGTATCCTTAGTTATTTACAGATAGATATTGTAGAAGTCGCACTACACTTAGAAGGCTTTAGAAACCAACATATTTTTTGTATTGTAAGGATGTTACATACATACAGACCTTAAAGTACATGTTTTTTGGAAGGCGGTTGAAAATGAGAATTCTGTTTTCCAAGGCTTTAGTAACCAACATATTTGTTTGTATTGAAAGGATGTTACATACATACAGACCTTAAAGTACTTGTTTCTTAGAAGGCGGTTGAACATGAATATTCTGTTTTCCCAAGGCTTTAGTAACCAACATATTTGTTTGTATTGAAAGGATGTTACATACATACAGACCTTAAAGTACTTGTTTCTTAGAAGGCGGTTGAACATGAATATTCTGTTTTCCCAAGGCTTTAGAAACCCTATATTTTTTTGTATTGTAAGGATGTTACATACATATAGACCTTAAAGTACTTGTTTTTTAGAAGGCGGTTGAACATGAGAATTCTGTTTCCCCCCAGGTTCAAAGCCAAGGGTATGGACATTGGCGTGTCTGACGAGTACCTGAACGGGGTTCCCGTCGAGGCCAGCGACAGCGAAGTGGAGGAAGACGACGATGGTACGAGCTCAACATCTTTCACCTATCAAATTGCATGTTCACTTCATTGACTACCGCTTTGGCATTCTGCCATTTGGACATTTAGTCACTTTGACGATTCTAATTATCATCAAACAAACACTATTTTTTATTCGCGTTTGTTCCGTCCCTTTTCATTTTAAAAGATAATTAAGATTAAACGGATGCAAATATTAAATCGTGAATTGCCGTGTAATGCCGGCTTAGAATAGCATCATCACATTTCTTTCCCATGGGAGTCGTAAGTGGCGACTTAGCGAGTATTGCAATTTAGGCGATGGGCTGACAACCTGTCACTATGACACACAATTTTCCAAATGACCCTCAAATATTTGTCAGATTTGGCGTAAATGTCCGTTTTTGCGGCTGTTTACGCTCTGCCTACCCGGCAAGGGATTATAGGCGTGATATGTGTATGTAAATATTACATTTTGAATAAGTCATGGAACAAACGCAAAAAAAAGTCATGTTGAATAATGCTACGCCATTAACCGACTATTTTATGCAGAAGGCTTTAATATTTTCCAGCAGATGAAGATGCCCTCCTCAGGAAGTCGAAGAAAGCTTGCGCCCAGAAGGAGCAGCCGGTCTCCTTCTGTAACATGAGCGAGATAGTCGGCAAGTTCGAGAAGGGAGGCGACGCTACTAGCGAGCGGCACAGAGAACGCAAGCAGGAGATTCAGAACATACGCAGCAGGCTTTTCATGGTGAGGAATATCAAGTTTTGTAGGACATCGCTGATGCGCCACGCGACTTCCATTTGATCTTCATCTTATATATCAAAAATCTTCACATTTTTATGATAATATCCATTTGATATATCTGATGTCTTCTCGCGCGCGAGATAAGTCTCTCTATCTGAATATCTTAATTTATGGCCATTGTAAACTACAATCAACTACCATTATTTTGTACTACAACCACAATATACCAAGGAAAGGTAGTTTTACTTCATACTAACGTCCGGTTTTCGCACCCACACATACACACGGCTCGACCGACCTATACGTACACGACTGCTTTATAGAATCTCGTGTCACAGTGAACTGTACTGCCGCCGCGCGTTTTGTTTGAGTATCAAGAAATCAAAAATGTATTCCTAGAAATCTAACTATTCATCAAATAATTTATGTTATTCATTGTTTTATTACTGTAACTTAGGAATATGGTAACTACCTACGTGTAACAACACTTAAATTCCAGTTCGCGAAACGAATTTTTAGACATTCCTGCTGTAGGTAGATTCAAGCTGAAAGGTGCTCGAGTTAAACTAATGTTCCTTGGTATTTTGTGATATAACACACTATGTATGAATGACTCGAACTCTCAGAGCAATACGAAACTGTCAAAACTGCGGTCAAAACCATCAAACTGACGACACATTATTGACACACAACAGAGAAGATTTTCAAATAAAAATAAATGTCTTGTCGCAGTCATATTTGTTTAGTTGTGTTTTATCTTGAACGTTATGTGAAACTTGTAAACATAAGTTGTTGTCAGAGCGTGCCCAATTTGTTGTGCGGTATTTTTTATTACATGCGCTCGTGATTTTAGTAAATGTGTCTAGCTCGCTTCGCTTGCGAAACATTTTTGTATTTTTGCCTACTTAGCTATGTATTTATGTTTCTACCTATATGTATTTACTAACTCATATTTTGTTATTTATTTATTTAGTCTTAAGTTTTGTAAATAATTTATCTTTTTCATTGCAAAACTTGTAAAAATAAATTTGTAGGAACTACAATTGCTATGGGAATTTATCTGCTTGATGCGCTCGCAAAACTTGTTAATGTCTATAAGTTGAGCTCGCTTCGCTTGTCTGTCAGTAAGTATTTGTGCCCAATTCATTACTTGCTCGCTGCGAACGTGATACTTGGGAAGGTGTTATATAAATATGCGAATTGTTTTGCTTACATGTAATACTTAGTCCAAACTACTAGCTCTTTATTTATGACTGTTCACCTTCTCTAACTCAGATTTCTAGTTTATGCGATCAAAGGTAAATACAATTTTAAAAATACGGTTGCCCTATTAAGGTACGCCAAGCTAACAAATAGCTATCTGTCAAGAACACAGGATGATAATAAGAAATGTGGTAAATAGTCCTGTTCACGTCTAAATAAAGTAAAATCTCCGGCTTGCTGCGTTAGCGATACTTAAATTTGTTAGGTCAAATACTTATTTTATCTTAATTTTTGTTCATAGGGCAAGCAGGCGAAGATAAAGGAAATGTATGAACAGTCGGTGATGCAAAGCGAACAAGGTACGTTATTATTATTTTATTTTTAATAAAGTTTTTCACTGAAACGTAAGGTTATTTCTTCGTTCTGCTTATTTCTTTTTGTTTTCTTGAAACTTTTTGTTATTGATGTTCAATATGGATTTTCTTTGTAAAGCAGTGTCTAACATATATTTTTGCTTTCTTCTTCATTCTTTTAACTTCTTTTTATTGTACACGTTTTTCTTATTCTGGCTCAGATGTCGAAGTCAAAAGTAAGCAATCTTTTGTTTTCTGTAATTAATCCTTCACACAACATCAGTTATGTCGGCTTAGAATAGCATCACCCCATTCCATTCCCGTGGATGTCGTCGTGGTTGGTGACTTAGTGACTCGAATACAAGTGTATTGCAATTTTAAGCGATAACCTGACAATTTATCACTATAGCGATGTTCAATTTTCTGCATTTCAAATGTTTGCCAGACGTGGCGTAAATTAGCGTTTTTTTACGGTCATTTACACCCTGCCTACCCCCAAGGGATATAGACGTGATATACGTATACTGTATGTAATCTTTCACAATTTTCGTTTTATTCTTATAACGTATTCTATTCTGTATTAGTACATATATAAGGTGTAAAAAAATTAGCTAAGAATATTTTAAGGGGTGAACCAGTACGTGAAACTGAACAACTTTCCCCAAGGAACATAGGTCGAAATATGAAAAAATAATTTGACCCTCCCATACTTATAGTGTGTTACCCGGGCGGGATAATTTGTATGGGAGGGCCAATTTTTTTTTTCATATTTTGACCTATGTTCCTTGGGGAAAGTTGTTCAGTTTCACGTACTGGTTTACCCCTTAAAATATTCTTAGCTAATTTTTTTACACCATGTATAGTTCAAGGCATTTTCATCTTTTCGAAAATCCGCATCTGACTAATTTAGCCTCTTACAAAATTGAGGTTTATTTTTTATGATCATGATCAATGACAACTATATTAAAGAAATGTTTTTGTTAGTGGACACCATACGCGACTTTGTATTTTGATAATCTATTTGTCATTGTAGGTGTAACATCAGCCGATAAGATCGCGGTAGAGCTGGATGCGGAGAAAGCGCGACAGATCAAGGAGCGATTTGAGAAAGGGGAGATTTTCAACGACGAAAACCAACCGCCGAAAAACAGAGAGATCGATGATAAAACACTGTTTAATGATGGTGAGATTTTACTTGCATTATTACTCCATGTGTTGTCGGTAGCATTACCCCATATAATAATGCCCTATGACATCGATCACAGATTTTACACAATCCCACCAGAATATATCCTATGATTTTCAAAACGTGTTATATGCTTTGTTGGGATCACGTTGCAGTTGTGTAGTTCGTAGTCTGAGGTGCCGGCTTCAGCTTTAACATCTTAAGCGGCGCGAGCGTAATGCAAGAAATGACTAAGTGTGTATTTGTATTTGAATACCCAGGTATCGCGAAGAAATCTCGCTCCATCTTTCTGGAGCTAGATGCAAACGCTAAAACAATGGCGCCGTTGTCTCCGCCGCCACAGGACCCGCCTAAGAGGAAGGAATTGGTAAGTTTGTACTTATACTGGCTGCTTACAATAAACAACAAGGGGCTGATTTGAATATGGTTTTTGTTTCTTACCTATAACATTCTTCATAAGTTTTTTTTTTAGTAATGAGCAATTAGTCCAGAAAAGTGAGATCAATTTCAAATGTCATTAGTTCAAACGAGGGGTGTTCAATGAAAAGTGATAATGAGTATGAAGCAGTAATATTTTAATTATTATTTTATTTTTCGAAATAGTCACCTTTGAGGTTTATGCACTTGGTATATTGGTTTTCTAAACCTAAGATTCCCTTCTTAAAAAAATATTCATCTTGAACCCTTAAAAAATCATGTACGGCGGTTATCACTTCCTCATCATTGGCATATCTGTGACCTCTCAGGTATTCTTTTAACCGCGGAAACAGGTAGAAGTCACTAGGTGCAAGGTCTGGTGAGTATGGAGGATGTTCCATCAATTCAAATCCAGAATCTTGGAAAGCAGTCATCGCAACTCGGCACTTGTGTGCGGGGGCGTTATCTTGGTGAAACAACACAACTTAAGCGAGTTTGCCGCGGCGATTTACGCGTATTTCTTGACGCAATTTTTTTATTTGTTCTGCGTATAAGGCCCCAGTAATAGTGGCTCCATGATCAAGACATTCAATCATTATCACCCCCTGGCTATCACAGAAAAGAGAGCCCATAATCTTACCGGCGGATGGAATTGCCTTAAACTTCTTGGGTGTTGGAGATGACGGCCTCTTCCAAGTCATGGACTGTTGTTTTGTCTCAGGATCGTAATGATGAAGCCATGTTTCATCCATAGTTACGAAGCGAGCCAAAAATCGTTCACGATCTTGTTGTAACAATTCCAAATTGATTTGAGAAATCCTCAGTCTTGTTTGTTTCTACTCGTCTGTAAGCATTCTAGGCACCCAGCACGCTGATACTTTTTTCATGCCCAAATGTTCATGTATAATAGTATGGATACTTCCTATAAAAATTTTTAGTTCTTCAGCTATAAAACGAACTGTAAAACGACGGTCTGTCAAAACAATTTTTTCATCTTTTTTATCATTTGTTCGGTAACTGCCGTCGTAAGGCGACCCGAGCTCGGGTCGTCTTTAGTTGAAGTTCTTCCTCTCTTAAATTCGGCACACCACCGCGCAACCGTAGAATACGGAGGAGCATTAACTTCTAATGTTTCTTTCAAATCAAGATTTACTTACTCAGTAGAAAAATTTTTCAGGCAGAGATATTTTATATAGGCTCGAATTTAAATTTTATCCATTTTGCGCAACACGCTCCGACACGACAAAAACAAATGACTTCTATTTTTGAAATAAGAAAAGAAAATAAGTTTTTTTTTTATTGTTTCTAATGTCTGGGCTTTACCTGCCAGTATTTACTTGTTTGTTGTTCAAGGGGATTATATGCCATTATTACTTTTTATTGAACACCCCTCGTAACGTCTCAATTTTTTATGCCGTAAGTATCATCAAATGCCTAAAATCGCGTCAATATAAGTAAAATGTTTAGAAAAACTAGAAATTGAATCAGTAGAGAAAAATTATAGCATTATAGATTGATTTTTAACTAACATTTTTGGTTAAATAGAATTGTATTTTTTTGTTGTGTTCATCTAGAATAAAATCTCATATGAACCTAATTTCTGTCATTACTTTAAAATGGCATTATTTATTTAGTTTGCTTTTACACAAAATAAAAGATATAATCAATGTTAATATTCTGTGTTGAGGGATTTATGTATATTTTGCAAATTGCACGTGAAAAGTATTGAAAACTCTTAAAACGTACAGAAATTAGCTAGAAATTGGATTGGGCGTTTCTCTCTGATGCAGCTGCTATGAAAGGGACAGTCGTTTCACCCTACTTAACGCCTTAAGGGTAATATGTTTACATGGTTAAATTAATTCTCGTTCTTTAGCGATTTTTGTTTTTTCTGTCAGTTACATCGTTCTATTGCCTTGCAGCAATTCATCCCAAAAGACGTAGTCCGCGCCGAAGACAAGGTTGAGGACGTGCACATCGAAACACGCGACATCTCGGACCGGTTCAAGTTCTTCGAGACGTACAAACCGGAGTCGCAGCGGAAGGAGTTCCGCATGACGCCGCCGAGGCAGATACAGGTACCTATTCTTGCCTTAAATTTGTGCTGTCACTTTCCGGCAAATAGGATAAGAAAAGGATAGGAGATATCTAAGTCATGTTTTAAAATATCAATGGGTTCGTCGCAATTTCTAGTCAATTAGTCACCATTGTTTTCATCGTCGCCTTATTTTGGCAGATAACACGTATCTTACGTCAAATTATAAGACATGACGTGACTAAAATATCTTCTATCGTTTTCTAATCCAATTTGATGGAAAGTGCACAAAATACTTACTTGTGGAAAGTGACTGCACTAATTAAAGCCAAGTAAAGAGAATTGTTATACCGAATTGAGGCAATTATTTCATTAGCAACTTATCTCCCTTCCTCTCCTTCCTCCTCTGTCTTCCTCTGTTTGCTTCATGCTCCCTCCTCCCAGCTAAAATACTCTATATTTTATCCCCACACTTACAATTTTTTTACTGCGCCGCTCTCTCCTACCTGCTACCTTTTTTTGCTCCTTTTTACGTTCTCCCACGTTCTTACTTCTTCTTCCTGTAAACTCCCCACAACGTCCTCCTCCCTCTTTTCCCGTGCTCCCTCCCCCCCCTTTTCCCGTGCTTCCGCCTTCCTATAAGCCCTATAATACCTCTCTGTATAAGAAATTCCCACATGTACCACGACATGAATTTGTGAAAGAGAAATAATGTTATTTACCAAAACTGTCGACCGATCTGGCTCAGTGATAGAGTCAGTGCCAGCGACGCAATAGTTCCGGGCGCTCACAAAGTAAATATTTATAAAAAAAAAAAAATTCAGTCTGGTTAGAACATTGCAGGCTGAACCACCTGATTGTCCGAAAAGATAGATGGTTCTATTTGGATGGCACGTTAAACCGCCGGCCGCGGTTGCTGTCTAAGATAACTTAGACGAGGGTCGCTAGACAACCATGTCAGAGGCCTACTAGTAGTAGTAAGGAGTGCTTCGGATGGCACGTTAAGCCGTCGGTCGCTGTCAAGGATTCTGTGCTTCGGATGGCACGTTAAGCCGTCGGTCGTGGTTGCTGTCTAAGATAACTTAGACGAGGGTCGCTAGACAACCATGTCAGAGGCCTACTACTAGTAATAGGCGGTTGAAAAACTGACACCAGGGTGCATTGGGTCGGTGTCTCACACGTAACAACAAAATACTGAACCAGTTGTTCTATGTTGCAGCGTCCGAAGTCTCCGTCCCCGGAAGTGTACCACGACCCTTCCGTGGTTCGTTCCTCGCAGCCGGCTGTCGACACGGAGTTTGCGCTGGACCGACACACCGCCTCGCGCATGATCGACGTGTTCAGGAAGATCGAACAAGGCTCGGACCGCCAGGATAACCAGGGTATGTTAGACTAGGAAGTGGAAGGATGCACTCACTGCCCTTTGGGAAGGAAGCGTTATTTCTTTATGTCCTAATGCCGGCATAGAATAGCGTCACCCCATTTCATTCCCGTGGGAGTCGTAGGAGGCGACTAAGGAACTCGAGGGTGTGTATTGCAATTTTAGGCGATGGGTTGACAACTCGTCACCATGGCGAAACACAATTTTATGACCAACAAATGTTTGTCAGACGTGACGTAAATGTCCGTTTCTATGGCCGTTTTCACTCTGCCTACCCCATAAGGAATTATAGGCGTGCTATGTGTATGTAGTTTGTAAAAACTGTCAGGTAGTATACCTATCTATAGGCAAACCAGATAACTCGCGGAACGCCCGCGGGGCAAGAACGGAGCAGAGGAATAGACAGTCTGCACTCTCAGTAGGTATTTTATTTTGCATTAGAGTAACTTATCAAGATGGATTTTGGAATAACTATTTACGTGTGTATCGATACCCTTTTTATATCATTACTAGCGACCCGCCCAGCGGTTTCTATCCGTTATTCTGTAGGTCTAGGTAACTCGAGCGTTATCCCGCAGTTAAACCTGCCTCTTGAACCACTTTATCTAATAAAAAGACCGCGTAGTTTTAAATATCTAGCATATCTTAGCATACAATGACGTTGTTTTTAAGATGGCGTGTGTGTATGTATTTATGAAAGATCTAAGCATAAAATGATACGGAGCGACTTTATTTTATACTATGTTGTGATATCTCTTTTTACACGACTGCCCAACCAAAAAAGGAGTGTTATGTTTTTAGAGTGCATGTACCTCTATATATGTGCCGATGTGCGATTCTTTAAAGGACTGTAACTCGTTAACTACTGAATAGATTCGAATGGGAATTATATCGGAAGAATCCTTATAATATCCCGAGTGCCAGAATAATGAAAAGAAGAAGGCTAGACTTTATCTCGGAAAGCTAGACTTTATCTCATAAAGCAGTCGTGTTTTTAATTTTTTAAATTATTATGCTTGTTTCAGGTCCGAAACCCTTAAAGCGTTTCACCCCTCCTCCCCCCGGAGAGAGCAACCATCACGGCGACACTTCCAGCGAAGAAGAATACTCTTCCGAGGAAGAATATGAAGAAGATAGCGAAGACGAACGCAGGCGCGAATACTTCCAAGCACGGGAGCGAGATGAAGCACTCAAACAGGTCAGTTATATTTATTATGTGATTATAATTAGACATCGACTTCAACAGACGAAACAGTTCATTGCTGGACTTTCCCCAGCTGCCTTGGAACTATTCACCATACTCACCACGCTTGCCATGCGGATTGGCGAGCGCAATGTACGATATACATTCACGAGGAACGCTGCTTATCCATAAGTCGCATTTCACGGCACCAAGCAGGAATTGGGCTGATGCAATTCTAAGCCGCCATCACACTGCAAACTTTTAGTAGTAGTTAAAGTGGGACTTAAACGTCGTTCATCTAATATGCAACGTCTTTTATCGCATATGGGACGTCGTTTATCTAATATGCAACGTCGTTCATCTAATAAGCAACGTCGTTAATATAATTTGCAATGTCGTACATCTAGTATGCAACGTCGTTTATCTAATATGCAACGTCGATCATCTGATATACAACGTCGTTCATCTAATATGCAACGTCGTTTATCTAATATGCAACGTCGTTCATCTAATATGCAACTTCGTTAATCTTATATGCAACGTGTTTCATCTAATATGCAACGCCTTTCATCTAATATGCCACATCGTTTATCTAATATGCAACGTCGTTCATCTTATATGCAACTTCGTTTATCTAATATGCAACGTCGTTCATCTAAAATGCAAAGTCGTTTATGTAAAATGCAACGTCGTTCATATGCAACTTCGTTTATCTAACATGCAACGTCGTTCATCTAAAATGCAAAGTCGTTCATGTAAAATGCAACGTTGTTCATAATTTTGTCAACGCCCTAATTCTCGACGTAGGTGATGTAAAATCTTTTATCTACACTCGTGTCATAATGTTCGAATTATGAATTCGAAAACAGATGCATAATGACCTACTTTATGCATTCTGCCTATAAAAACTAGGGTTTACTATAAATTACAGAAGCGTAATGACTTAATGAGAAAACTCCTAATACGATACAGTTGAGAAATGAAACGAAGTTTTTTTTTCCAATACTCAAATCGCTATCTTCCGCCGCACCTGACAGTTGTTGTTGTACGGTAATTTTTCGGATGTTGTTCAGTTGTTTTAATAGGTTTTTGTTTTGTTGTTGTTGAAATGTTGTTCAGATGTTGTTCAGTTGTTGTTCAGATGTTGATTAGTGGTTGTTCAGATGTTATTTCGATGTTGTTCAGTGTTGTTCAGTTGTTGTTAAGTTGTTTAGTTATTTGCTGTTGAGACTCGACATCTAAACAACTGTTAGTAAACAATCTTCAAAAATTCATATCAAGCCATATTACGTTCTCGTATTGAATTTGACCATGTATCGGGCCTTGCAATCGCCGGTGCGGACGTTTGGAAAAGTGTTCAACTGAGTTAATTTTTTAGAGTGTAGATAAAATAGTGTATGCAACTGCAAATAATTAGGCATTAGAATGACCCCCATTATATGACAGTTGCATAAACTACTATATTGCTTTCAAAGCAATAGCAGTTTTAAAGAATCTTTAAATTGGTTCTATCTTGATAATGTGATGTTTTTATTGGCCAGGCTCAACAGTTAGCCCGCACGAAGAGCTTCCGCGACCGCTTCGAGAACTGGTCCGAGTCGGAGCCCCAGCGCTCCGCCTCCAACGTCGTCATAGAGAGGCAGCAGTACGAAGATGACGATGGGGAGTCCCAGCTCGAGACTGCTAAGAGGTAATTCCAATAGTTTAGTATAGTATTCCAGAGGTAATAGTTGTAGAAACACAAAACAAGATTAGGTATTTCCATTTATTTACATCGTGTAATTATGTTGTTACAAATATTTTAACGGGTGAACCAGTCCATCGAAACTGAAGAACTTTCCTCAAGGTACATAGGATGAAAGAAGAAAAAAATATTGGCTCTTCACATATTATAAATTGACCCGGCCGGCCGATATATTTTAAATGGGAGGTCCATTTTTTCTTAGGTTCCTATGGAAAGTAGTTCTTTTATGGACTGGTTTGCCCCTTCAAATATATTAGTAGCATTTTTTACACCTTGTATAACAGCCACAAATTTAGACTATGTATACTCTGAATGTACTCGTAAATCACTTGAGTGACGGTTTAGAACCGATAATATTTATGTAAATAGGCCTTCCTATTTCACTCTAGAATTTACTTGTATTAGCAACTCCGCGCAGAATGGAGAACTTTAGGAGAGGCATATGCCCAACAGTGGGCGAAACCGTGCTGACGAAGAAGAAAAAGAAGAAGTGTGGGTCTTTACTGTAATGACACTAATGACTGATACTGATAACAGACGCGAGACGAGTTTTATGATATAAACATACACAGCTGTGCTCCGCGCCGCTAATACTTACTTTGTGGCTCTGCTCCGTACAGCTTAGCCCCAATACAGACGGACCCATAGTTGTCAATATGGTAGGAGTTTAAGTCGCATTCAATAACTATTTAGTTTCTCTTAATTATTTACAAAATTGTTGCTTGTTTATAGCTTGCGCGAAAAGTTCGAGAATATGAAGGTGCAGTCGTCCGCAGTCACCAAGGCGTTCGTGCCCAAAGTCAATCGATTTGTGGTAAGCATACATACATGAATGTGCGCCCATTTCTCTTATGGCTGGAGCACCGTGGCATATTGGAAATGGACCTGTTTCATGTGGGTTACACTGGTGTCAATTCGATAATAGTCCTCTGTGGAGGTTCCTGGTTCGATTCTAGGGGAGAACAAACAAATTTGATAATTGTAAATTTGTGAGTTTTATTACCTGTTCGTTGTTCCCAATGTGGTTAGTACATTGACCTCAATTCGGGCGCTGGCACGATCCGTCAAATATGTTTAGAAAGAATAGCAGATATCCAAGTCCTGTCATTTTAATTTGACGCAAAATGCGCGTTATCTGTAAAAACAAGGCGACGATTAAAAATAATGGCGACAAAATTGACTAGAAATGGCGAAAACCCCATTGACATTTTTGAACATGACAGGACTTAGATTATCTCTTATCCTTTTCTTCACCTATTTGATGGAAAGTGGCAGCGCTAATGGTAAGTTATGCGAAGTGTTATCCCAAAATGAGGCCATTGAAGGCTGACCACCAGATTGTCTGTAAGAAAATGGTTCCGTGCTTTGGACAGTACGTTAAGCCGTCGGTCCCGGTCGCTGTCTGTGATTACTTAGATGGCGGTCGTTACACAACCATTTCATAGGTCTACAAGTAACCGGTTAGTAGGTTTAAAAACTCGCAACACTTGGGGTAACTTAGGTCGTTCCTCGACTCAGTATCCCACACGACAGGAGAGATGAAGACTAGTATTCTAAGCCGGCACCAAGCTGCGCCCACTCTGAAATCTGTCGACACTTTTATTAGGCCTAAGAGTTGCTGTACGTAACATTTTTATTTTATTTTACAGTGACGCATCAGTCAACAGACAAGAGATTACCAAAGCATTGTTTTAACCCTGATTTTTTTAACTTTTTATAGTCATTTTAAACAGAACAAAATAGCCTGAAATGTTTGACCTAAAAAGCAATGATATAAGCAGATGATTTAATTTAATTTTCATATCACAAATGACCTAAGTGATCAAATATTTCAGACTGTTCTAAACTTGCCAAAATACCAATTGTATTCTAATAAAAACTAGTTAATAAGTACAGGTTGTAACCTTTTGTACTGTTTTATTATAGACCGTTATATTTGTATGTGGTTTTAAATAGTTGATTTCTTGAATATATGTACATCCTAAAATCTTATCTGATATCAGGTTTGTACAAGCGTTTACTTAATTAATCAAATTAAATATACATATACATTTTTAATTATAGAATAAATATTTATTTACGTCGATTTAGGTTTGATAGTTACTGCATTTGGTAAAGTGCCTTATAACGTGCAATTTCAAAATTTTAGAATAATTTAATAAAGAAATTATATTTAAATTCAATAAGATATAGTTGTATATCTTATTTCGAGTATTAGCAAAATATCATTATTTCAATTTGAACACTTTTGTATTGCAAACAAAGTAGTATTAACAAAAGATTGATGTGTTTTTAAATTATATTTTGTATTTTGACACGACTTCAGTTTTTTCACCAATAGTAGTATAGGTTACCTCATCATTACCTTAATAAAAGCTCTCTGTATCTTCAGATCTGTATGCAAGTGCCATTTATACAAGATATAACAGTATTCTTTAAGCGAGTGAGATTCACATTTTATGATTCAATTAGTTTTTATACTATTATTCTGAAAAACTCATAATCATTTTCATGTAGGTAGATAGATATTATTAAAATATGACTGAATTACGATTCTCTGTATTTATTCTATTTGTACTTAATGATGTTTGATCTTTGCAATATTTAAACCTTGATCATTTAATGTAAGTGAAGAAAATAAATGATAAAAAATCACTACGTTTGTTTTAATGAACGTTTTCTTTTAGAAATATTAATCCAGTTTCCCCCCTAAAAATTACTTTTCACACTATACACTAGCAACGTCCTCAAATCGCCCATGTCATAGCTGGGCGTCCCACCGTAACCATGAAAAACAAGTGAAGATTCTCCAGAGCGCATTAGACTCCTTCGGGAGCTGGTTCCGCAAAGGGAGAATCGAGGTCAATCCCGAAAAAAGTACAGCCGTGCACTTTTGTAGGGGTCCAAACCGGCTGAACGTCCCCGCTGTAAAGCTTTTCGGCCGACCCTGGGTTAAAAAGACCAAATACCCAGGACTCACCCTCGACTCCAGGCTTAGCCTCCGTAGCCACATCTCGCAAACGCGCAGATTACATCAGATGTTGAACAAAACAACATTAGAAATAAGGTGAGAATTTACACCACGTCAGGTCTATTATGACCTACGCCTGCGTAACCTTTGCTCACACCTTCGATTCACATCTGAATATTCTGCAGGTCATCCAAAACAGTTTGTGGCGCCCTGGTACATGCGGAACGCCAACCTCCACATCGACTCAGGTCTCCCTAACATTAAAGCGTATATTAAGGAAGCGTCTCGTCGCTTCTTCGACAACGCTCCCCATCATAAAAACAAATAGTTGCCGCTTTCAACTACTTTCCCCATCCAACCTCACGTTTTGTACACCGTCCCAGACACGTCCTTTCGGAATAGGATGACGACATCACAGTAGCCGCTGCAGCCATTGCGAAAAGATCACACTCCACAAGCTCCTCAAGCAACCGACGCCCCCGCCCAATCGCGCCCTTGGGCTTGTTGTTTAAACAACCACAAAACTTCTCCGGGTGAGCTCTTGCTCCCCACCATACAGTCAGGTGTAGATTTCATAGCCACAAAAAAACTGATTGCTCCATGTTTCCAAGTACCTGGCTTAAACCTATGTACATCGTACCTACACGGTACGGCGATCCCAATAAGCCATGTTAGACACCTTTCAGATTCGTGCTCATCTCATGCGATGGCAGAGAGAGGGTCAATTTCCCTTTGTTGACATTTATTTTAATATGGAGCTGTCAGCTGTCAAATATGACTTATTGGGATGGCATTGGAAACTATTTGACTGGTTGATAGATAATTTAAGTAGGCCTCGAATGAAATGAAACTACGAAATGTTTCCATTAACCTAATTATTATTTTCAAAAAATATAGGAAATGTGAAACAATAAGTTAATCTAATCACCTAAACTTAAATAAATCACAAAAAATATTTCAGGAAAAGTTTAGTGAACTACGGCCAGATTTTGTTATTTATCTGATGATACTGCCCTCAATTCCGGCAAACATATTCTTTCTAGCCGAGCGTTATAGTATAGCTGCCAGTTTCTTGAATGCAAAACAGGAAAGGCCACCATGTCAGTTCCGCTAATGGAGTATAATTACACTGAATGGCTTTTGGATGTTTGAATGAGGCCTTATAGGATCTTGTCTTGTTTTGCAGTATTTTTTATTTAAGAAGGTTGGTTATAGTTTAGCTAGAATTGAGGCCAAGATAAATGCAATAGAACTATATTGCAAAATGTTGTATTTCTGTCAATCATAAGCTTCAAAATATTATTATATAGTTTTGTCAAAATCTGTTAGCAGTTCAAAGTTACATATTCCTACAAATTCAAATTTTGCTTCAAATATTTCCAGTGTGGTGATTGATGTAATGATTCATGAACCGGACAGTTGGTTAACGGATATTTTTTTTGTTTTATGTCACATTGAGATTTTAAAGACTTATTTGAAAGGTGCGTTCAACATCTAAACATACATTTTCTAACATCTTTGCTTCGGGTTCACAGGGTTCACAAGAAATCTTATTAGCAATAACAAACTCTATTTAAATTACTTTATAAGAAAACGAAATATGCGGTAAATTACTGCTATTTCGTTTGCTATGATGTTATCACATTTCAATGTGTTTGTTTATTATCAATTTTCGTACCAGAGCTTTGCAAAATGACCCTCGCTTTCAGATGATCGGTTTTTAACCTGGCTGTCCAAAATGCTTCCAAATAAACGCAGTTAACGGCAAGAAGTCGTTTTGCAAAAGGTTTCTATGCGCAAGATGACAAGTAAAAATAACGCCGAGAAACAAGAAGTCGTTTTGCAAAAGGTTTGTATGCGCAAGATGACAAACTAAAAATAACGCCGAGAAACAACAAGTCGTTTTGCAAAAGGTTTCTATGGGCAAGATGACAAACTAAAAATAACGCCGAGAAACAATAAGTCGTTTTGCAAAAGGTTTCTATGCGCAAGATGACTAACTAAAAATAACGCCGAGAAACAAGAACATTTGCTATTTTGATATTATGCGCCGCAACTTTTCAAACCAATACGTTGATCACTCGCACATTAAGTCCCAATGTTACTTAGTCAACTTCGCGTTCCACGGAGTCAAAAAGCTTATTCAAATCATGTACTTGACACACGCTTATTATTACATAAACGACATTGAAATGCAATCATCTCTAAATAACAGGTTCGTCATGGCAAGGATGCGCTTATCTATTTGCTAAGGGCCAACGCTGTGTCGAGCGTACAACCCGAGCGTGCTCGAAGGCGCCGGATTTAGTGCAAGTGTTGTAGTAGAGTCGTATATGCACAAGATGTCTCGTTAATGTTTACGGGTAGCTCCCATATTGCGCAGAGCAGTTCAATTTCGCGCGCGCGGGATATACGGGAGACGCAGTCTTGGCGCTTACATGTTAATAATACTGCAATCATTATTATGATATATTTTATGTTTATTGTTTAACGTGTACAGTACTAAGAAAATAATTTCAAAAATAGAAACGACTTAGAGAAAATAAATTAATTCGCGATTCATAAAGAGGTTTGTTGCTAATTTGATAATTTATTAAGTTGGGTAAGCAAAGTTCGCATCACTCGTGTGATGGCTGAGAGGTTCTGCCTCGGGGTTCTGCGAACATTGATCACAGTGTGTAGCGTCGTAGATGTCTCATAAAGTTGCACTAGTACATTATTGAAATCCGTCCAGTAATTTGGAGATAATCTGTTCGATTAAATACGATTTGATAATGAGTCAGAATAGTAGGGTGTCACCCAACTGCTTTTGCCAGGAGACTAGAACGAGTTCACTGCTCGTTTTGACTCTGGTGAGGATATCGTAGTTATGAATGAGTTGGCCGGTCGGAATAATTTCTGCAATTCGTAATCGCCAATTTTAGGAATATATAAAACGTCAGTTATCAAAATGGCAAAATATGCACTATTTAATGCATATATTATTACAGTTAGGAAAGTATATAAGTTATTTCCTACAGGTTGTAAATAACCTCTATCACATCTCACCATACAAATTATTAAAATACTAAAATATGCCAACGCTATAAACGTAGCCAAATTTGTATTCGCATGCTATACCTAATGATTATGCGATGTCTTATTTTGTTATAATAGTGCATATAATATGAGCCACGCCCTGTGATAACCACCCGCAAGTTTACGGAAGTCAATAATGAATTTAGAACGAAATAATAGACACAAATGCGAGCAACAAACCTTATAAAATGTTAACTTATCTATCTAGTTCCGAATAACTAAGAAAAGATCAATATAATCAGTTCTAAATCACTTTGCTTTATTATAATTTAGGATTAAGCTTCAAATAAAGTGAGAATTTACCACAAGAAAGAAATATACGTCTACTTTTACTATAAGTAACTATTCTTTATAATAATAATAATTTATTATATCTTAGTGCAATTTTAAACTTATAATGTGAATATAAATTTATCTTATTATTTACTTAATAATTAAACCAACTTTCGTCATTTTTGCATTAAACTCACCAAAGATCACATATACTACGCAGTTTTAGATATAAAAACAAAGGAACTCTACGTAAACATATTAATAAAAAATGATTTAATATGTACTAACTTTAAATAAATTCTTATGATTGTTCTATCAAATGGGAGATACGAGAATTAAACTGAAACCTTATTAGGTCAGAAAAATAACAATTTAAAATAAAATAATTAAAAAATATACAGTCTTACAAGAAAGTCCGACCAATTGTTCCACTTTAAAACAGAACTCGAAATAAATATTATAAAAGTAAAACATAAAACAGTATTTTTACTTTTAGCAAACAAAATAGTGTAGAGTTGAATTATTAATACAGAGTGTATCTGATAGATGGATAAGGTATCCCTTTCCCTTTAACCATGGTTTGCCGTCATGACAACGAAAAACTCTACACGGAAGCATAAAAATTTACTTAAAACACGCTTATAACTGGGAAGGCCAAGTGATTCGAAAAGTGGTGAGTTGTCATTTGATAAAAGCAATAAGTTACAGGATCACTCGCAATCATTGCGTATTTACTTGATACGTCTAGTAACTTATGGTGACGGTACACGTGCGTGCAATTTTGCTTGATCGATTATTGAGCATTATCAAGATCCTTGGAAGCAGTACTCAGGGAAGATGGGTGTCTCACTTTCTTGCGGTCATCATCATTCTAAAGCATAGTATCTATTTTGCCACTCGTACCTTGTACTATCTTTATCGTCTGTACCTTGACTATCTTTAAGCGGTAGTTTTGAATTTAGTAAACACGGCCTCCGCTTTAAATGCTAGGAAGTGATGACGGTTTAGTTAAAGCCCTTCGATCTTTGTATCTTTTTCGCTATTACTTTACTGGCTTTGTACTAAAACGAGCTCAACACTCACAATCCACGCGTTTAGCTATAGAGTACGTCTCAATCTGCCCTTACTATGCCATGGTTAAATGGATTCCGTAAATAAACTCTGCATTGTATTTTGCAAATTACATAAGCTTTGATATTCACTGGATCTAAAACTGCGCTACGAACATTCATTTTAAACTTAGCCTCTAGGAGACACTTACACAATATTTACAAAATTATACCAAGGAAGGTACTTTAATGGAGTCAAAAGTATCAATGCCGTAAAATTAGTGAAAAAAACAAATTAAATCAAGATATTTGAATTGTTTTTTTTTTTATTCAAATCTCATCGCAAAATGTCACAAAATTTTCGAAGTTTATTGACGTTAGGCAAACGTGGTATTTTGCGTTGCCGAAATTTTAACACTGTAGGTATCGCAAAATATTCGAGTCTGGTATTTCGCGAAAGTAACATTTTACGCTTCATAGAACGTAGAGAACTAAACTCTACTAAATCATAAACAAGTAAGTCGCACACGTTATTACACGCTGCTTTTGAACTTTTACAGAATAATTTACGAATGTGACATTTATCGGACAGAAAAATTCTTTTTTCCCAGTATTTTGTCAAACAAACGGCGATTGACTAAATTAATACACTTACGACGTGTTTAATCAGGCGGGCGGTGCACTGGCTGCGGTAACTTGACATCCTTTTTCACATCACTACGGTCCCGGTCCCTATGTCGGTCCTTGCCATCTCGGTCTTTACCATCACGGTCTTTGCCATCTCGTTCCTTTCTGTCTTTATCTCGGCGTTCGGATTTGTGGGACTTGTGCCTCGACGATGATGATGAAGATGAATGGTGTCGATGTTTGTCCGACGATGACGATTTGTGATCACGATGGCTGTCTTTGTGTTTGTGGTGGACCTTGTCGGACCGTTCTTTAGGATCATCTTTCTCGTTTCGCTCCGATTTTTCAGTTTTTATTTTGATTTCATCCTTGTCGATTTTTGTGTCGTTATGGTCTTTTTCAGTTTTGGTTTCTGCCTTTTTGGGTGTAGAATTGTGGTTTTTCTTATCATCCGATTTTTCTGGTGTTTGAGCGTCCACAGAGTTTTTGTCAGTCATTTTATCGTGGAATTTAGCGCTGAACGCTCGCATTTCGATGACGCCGACTTTGTGCTTTGTTGGGGTTTTCTTAGATTCTGTAACAATTACATTAGCTTTAATAATGATTTTCTATTAGGTGTAGGGTATATTTAATATCTGAATTCAAAATTCAAGCCTGCAAAATAAAAAATATAAATTTGCGAACTCTGTAAAATGAATAACAGTGGCAGTTACCAGCCTCTTTCTATTTGGCTGTTACTGTTTTGCAAGAGACAACCTTAACGTGCAACATTTGCGTCAAATAATTACGTTAGTAGATGATAAAGTATTACATGCTCTAAGAAACTTTATATCTGCCTTTCGTATTATCAGCAACACATCCACCTACCCTTTTACGGGCTCAACTTACTGTTTAAAAGCAGTCTATAAGAAAAACAAATATAAGTTGGTTTCTTAGAGGGGTAGGTTGAGGTGCTGCTGATAGTACATAACAGATATCTGGTAACTTTTGCTGGATGATACGTAATGAAATGAATCAAGGAATGCGCATGACATTTTGTAAAGCTCTAAGTATACTTTTATAATCAAAATGAACCACACAACTAAATACTCCTATGGAACAGCCAAGCCGTGCCCTAAAACAAAGCTCATGATTTTCATCTTACCCGACTGCCTCAGGAGGGTTACTGCCACGTCACAACCCATTTATTTGCATATCTACATTTACCTACATCCCTAAGCGGTAACAGTGCGATGCTAGATCGTTGGTACGTTAGGTTATTTGGTAATGTCTATAGCTCACCATGTTGATCGTCATCATCGTCAGCTTGTGGCCAGTAGTGGGCCGGCGTCGGAGTGCGTTGCTCGCCCGCCGGCCAGTCTGGACACCAGACACATTTAGAAATAGCTCAACAAACCACTACTTATGGGAGGTTTACACGAATGAGGTAGCTGTACAGTTATTCAGATCGGAACGATCGGAAGTTGGAAAAAATAACACTACAATTTTTCAATAAGTTTAAGGATTTTTGGTGCTACGTGAAGCGGTCTGTCTATGATTTCTTAGGCGGCGGTCGTTACACTGCCATATCATGTCCTATTTACTAATGGGCTTCTGACAGGGTTCATCGGGTCGTTCGTAGACTCATTGTCTCACAAGAAAGAAGAAGATTTAGTTTATGGTAATGTGATGATGATGTGATGATCCAAAGCCCCTATGATAATAAGTATATACGTAAATTATATACCTCCACTTGCTATAGTAACTATTACAGCCTATAAGGAACATCTGGCCTGAATCGAACCTGGGTCCTTTGCATAGCAGGCAGGCACCGCACATCTTAGCATGCACGCTTTCCTTATTCAACTAGTTAATAGTAGGAAATTGCCAAGAGGTGCCGGCTAACAATAGTATCGTACCATTTCTCTCGTAAAAAGCGACTAATGGTTGGGTAAGGGACAGGCGGTAGCGATCTTCATGAACACTACACTTTGCACTGCAAGGCTTGAGATACATACATACATTTTACATCAGCCTATTGCAATCAGCTGCTGGACATAGGCCTCTCCCACCCCAGGGTACGCCATAGGGCACGATCTCCCGTTTTCGCCATCCAGTCGCTACCAGCCGCCTTTTTTAAGTCATCGGTCCATGTAGCCAGAGGTCGTCCAACGTTATGCTTGCCGATGCGTGGCCTCCACTCGAGAACCCGTTTACTCCACCGTCCGTCGGTTCTACGACATATGGGCCCAGCCCACTGCCACTTCAGTTTGCTACACTTCCAGACTTTGTCCGTTACTTTGGTCTTTTTGCGGATAGTCTCATTCCAGATTTTTAGAGATACTGAGCATAGACCTTTCCATAGCTCTCTGAGTGACATGTAACCGGTGGGCCAGTTTTACTGCCAGGTTCCACGTCTCGGCTCCATAGGCACACCTCGGACACTGGCGCTCAAATGTATGAAACAAACGCGTTGCTAAGCACACAGTCTAAGCTCGCGTAGGTGAACGCGGACTATGCTTGTGTGTGTGAGACAACATGTCAGGGTTGCCGCCATTTTGCGTTCGCGAATCGGGAATGCAATGTGCGGCAGTATGAAATGACCTTCGTCGTCGCGTCCTTGCTAGCCGGTGTCTGAGCGTCCTCCGAGCGCGGGTGGGCGGCGCTTGTAGGGGGAGGCAGGGAGTGACCATACTGTACGCTAGTACTTTTTTTTTTATTTTTTTTTATTAATGATGGGTTTGCTCTTGACTCTAGTCTAGGTCATAGGACAGAGACAGAGTCTAAGATGGAGCGAGCTCACCCAGAAGAAGCCTGTTCACTCTTACTTTGAAGAGATTAGGGTTGTATGCTTTTGGAAACACAGACGCAGGAAGTGAGTTCCACTCTTTAGCAGTGCGCATTATAAATGATGACTGGAAGCGCTTAGTCCGAATTGGTGGAATGGCTACCAGGTATGGATGGTATCCAGCGGTGCGTCTGGATGTCCGATGGTAGAAGGGAGCTGGTGGAACAAGGTCGTGAAGCTCTTGAGCACACTCTCCGAAGTACAATCTATAAAATACCGACAAGCAGGCAACCTTGCGGCGATGTGCCAGGCTATGTAGATTGGTGTCCACCAGTTTTATGTCGCCTATGAGCCTCTTGGCCCTGCGTTCCACCGAGTCAAGAGCGGCAAGTTGGTATTTGGCTGAGCCATCCCAAAGGTGACTGCAATACTCCATGCAGGATCGGACTTGTGCTTTGTAAAGAGTTAAAAGCTGTCCAGGCGTAAAGTATCGCTTCACTCTATTCAGGACGCCCAGCTTTTTAGCCGCCGTCTGAGCCTTGTACTCGATGGTCGCGCCGAAGTTTAGATTTGATGTCAACTCCATGCCTAGAAGCTCAAGCCTGTCAGTGACTGGGACAGATGTACCCCGAAAAGTAGGTGTCCAGTCGAAAGGACACTTTTTTTGCAGTGAAAAGACACGCCTGTGTTTTGGTGGCATTGAATGAGACCAGATTGTCGTCGCCCCATTGGGAGACAAGACTTAAGGTCAGATCTGTTCGCTCTACCATGGCCTTTCTTAACGAACGTATTTCATCCCCACTGGTCCCTGCACCTGTCAAGTATCTCTCTGAAACGGTACTATCATCTGCGTATCCAACAATACCATGCCGAATGAGGTCATTGATGTGCAGCAGGAAAAGAGTTGCAGAGAGAACAGACCCCTGAGGAACTCCGGCATCAATGGCCATTAGGTCAGAGGAGCAGCCGTCAACGACTACTCTGATGGACCGTTCACTAAGGAAGTCTGAAATCCAAGTACAAAAATCAGCTGGGATGCCATAAGCAGGAAGCTTGCTGAGCAGACTTGCATGCCAGACCCTGTCAAAGGCCTTCGAGATATCGAGTGAAACAGCAAGTGCTTCGCCGTTTTTCTCGATGGCTTCGCCCCAGCAGTGCGTGACATACACAAGAAGATCACCAGTACTATTAATTATACTGTGCCATAGGTCATGACTGGCAGGACAAACTGATCAAACACCTTGGTCTTGAAGCATTGTGGCAAAGGTGATACCAGAATATGACGTAACTTCTCAAATGCGGCCCAGCCCAGCTGCACTCTTCTGGTGATTTCAGCCTCAAAGTTGTCTCTACCCAGCTGCAAAGTTTACCCAAGGTACACATACTTTTGGACCACTTCAAGGGCTATACCTTCGACGAAAGAAAGACATAGAAATGGGGTATGCTATTAGTAAGCCCCCATCACACGGCAATTTAGGATATTGAACAGGTTGAAAACCATGTAAGGGTTACCTTCAGATGGTCTGAGTTGAGTGTTGTTGGTCTGCTCGTTGGGGCGCGGCTCCGTGGGAGAGGAGGCCTCCGAGCCGGGATAATACTGCTTCAGCCGAAGGTGCCACGCTGGAATAAATATAAAAACAAAGATGTAATGCACACGCAAATAATGAGGCAAATTTTACTGCCACCAGCCAGCGCACTGGGGAGTAGACGATCTTAGTATGGAAACGCAAACAAAAATTAAAGATTACGTGCTGATTTTTTGGCAGTATTTATTGTGATTTGTTAATTAAAGTACATAATAATTAAATAAAAGAATTAAAGTAAAATAGAATCAGGGACTCGGGCGACTACTTATTTTTACGACATATTCAAATTCCCGCGTTCCAATACAGCTTAGATGATATACATTACATTAAAGCCACAACTGTCCCCAACTGAATATGGGCCTCCACGCTCTTATGTGTCAGCGATATTATTACTACTCAATGAATAGAAATGTTCATAGGGTGAAATTTCACTAGTGACTGATAGAAAGCTCAAGACGGGCATTATTAGGAACATAGGTCAAAGACCGAAAAAATATTTGGACCTCCTAAACTAAATTGCCGATCAGCTGATTTGAGTTACTATGGAAACTTAAAATAATATTGCATATTTCAACCTACGTTACTTGGGGAAAGTTGTTCCTTATCCCGTCTTGAAATTTCACTATCGATCACTAGTGAACCACCGATTGTCCGAAAAGAAATGGTTCTCGAAGAGCACTATGGGTGTCTATTATTATTGAGATGGCGGTAGTTCCCTTTGTCAGAGGCCTACTACTAGTAGAAGGCGGTTGAGAGACTCTGACACCAGGGTTCATCGTGGCGTTGGACGACTCGGTGTCCCACACGAAAAAAGAGTCTAGTAGAATTTCGTCCTATATATGAGGCTATGTCCTGCTGTAGATGAGGATGAATCCGGACACGAAATGGTGAACTCACCTACTGAAGTGACGGCAGACACGGTTCTGAACTGGTGTATAATGTTCCTCGGTAGAAAGTAGATGTCATCTGAGCAGAGCGGCAGCCGCGAGTAGCGGACGCCCTCGCGACGCAGCTGGTTCAGTTTAGCTTCCTCTAGCCTGAGAATTAAACACAAAGTCACGTCTCTATCAAATGAAGGGTTAGGCAGAGCGTTAACAGAAAAAATCTTCCCCATTAAGATTCCCTTTGTCGGGGTTTCATCGAAATACTTAGAAATACGTACATCGTGAAATACGTATACGAAAAACTCTGACATCAGGAGTCGTTTGGTCGGCTCGGTGTCTCACACACGAAAATAAGAACTGCTAGGTAAACGAGACTTCTTTAATGGCATGGACTTAATTCTTAATCGGGTTTTATTGATTAATTATTTATTAAAAGTTATACAACATGCATATATCTTTTCTAATTATCTTTTATCTACACTTGTCTCATAGTGTTCGTTTTATGAAATAGATAACATTTGTATACAGACCTGCTTTATGCATTCTTCTTATAGAAATTACAGTTTCTTCTCAAACGTAAAGTCTTAATGAAAAGGTTTTAATCAATTTTTTTTTATAAAATTGAGAAAAGAAACAATTTTATTTTTTACTTTTAAACAACTGAACAACTTCTAAACAACAACTGAACAACATCGGAACTACAACTGAACAACATCGGAAGAACAACTAAACACTAACTAAACAACATCGGTACAACAACTGACAAAATCTGAACAACCTCATAAAACAACTGAATAATTACCATACAACAACAACTGACAGGTGCGGCGGAAGATGGCGATTTGAGTATTGGCAATAAAAAAAACTTCATCGAAGTAAGAGCCTTCTCATTAAGGCATTACGCTTCTGTAATTTCCATTTTAATGTAGGTAATTTCTATAGCAGAATGCATAAAAAGCAGGTCTTTATACAACTGTTTTCGAATTCATAATTCGACCATTATGAGACGAGTGTAGATAATAGTAGTTTATGCAACTGTCATACAATGGGGGTCATTAGAATGCGAGTGTCTGTTTATCACACGAGGCGTAGCCGAGTGTGATAATAGATTGACACGAGCATTCTAATGCCTAATTATATGCAGTTGCATACACTATTTTATCTACACTCTAAAAAATTAACTCAGTTGAACACTTTTCCAAACGTCCGCACCGGCGATTGCAAGGCCCGATACATGGTCAAATTCAATACGAGAACGTAATATGGCTTGATATGAATTTTTGAAGATTCTTTACTAACAGTTGTTTAGATGTCGATACTCAACAGCAAATAACTAAACAACAACTGAACAACACTGAACAACAACTGAACAACACTGAACAACAACTGAACAACACTGAACAACATCGGAATAACACCTGAACAACAACTAATCAATATCTGAACAACAACTGAACAACATCTGAACAACATCTGAATAACATCTGAACAACAACAGAACAAAAACCTATTAAAACAACTGAACAACATCCGAAAAATTACCGTACAACAACAACTGTCAGGTGCGGCGGAAGATAGCGATTTGAGTATTGGAAAAAAAAACTTCGTTTCATTTCTCAACTTTATCGTATTAAGAGTTTTCTCATTAAGTCATTACGCTTCTGTAATTTATAGTAAACCCTAGTTTTTATAGGCAGAATGCATAAAGTAGGTCATTATGCATCTGTTTTCGAATTCATAATTCGAACATTATGAGACGAGTGTAGATAAAATAGTGTATGCAACTGCATACCATTAGGCATCAGAATGCTCGTGTCAAACTATGATAAACAGACACTCGCATTCTAATGACTCCTAATTATATTGCAGTTGAATAAAATACTATTATAATTGACCGGTATTTAGTTTTCTTACTTCTAATGCTGTCTATCAAAAAGTCAGAAAACCATTACGCATAGAAGGTGTTCAGTCGGTATTTTTATGAAAATATTTTTTGTTTTGAAAGAGCTATATCATGGACCAATGGCTATATCCATTTATGGACCAATTGGTCCATGGCTATATCCATTTATCGAATCCAAAACCACCCTGGCGTTGTATTTCGAAGAAACGTCTATCCCTTCATCCACTATGAAACTTCCTCCTTTTATAAATATTATCTGTGGTATTACTCACCAAGTAACGCATTGCGAGATGGGTGGCTCATACAAGTCGAGTTGCAACAGTTGCACGAGTTTGTTGAAGTCCGCGGCGTGGAACGCGACTACGTCCTTCGTGATGCGCCCGCGGTCCGAGTCGTCGTTGCAATGAATCGCTTTCAGTACGCCTGTAAGTTAAATATAATATTATGTATAGTAGAAGTAACAAAACTGTCTTACGAGTGACGAGGATTTAAGATGTTAGGAAAGAAATTAAGAACGCGTCTGGCAATAAAAATAGTAATAAAGTATTAAATCTTTTTTCGAATAGATATAAGCGATGTGAGAAGATGGAGGTAACATAATCCATCCCTAACCTGATCACTGAGAAACCATAGGAATCCACAGTATAAAACAAACTAGATTTCTTTGAGCATGTTGAACATCATGTCAACAAAACAAAAATAAATTATTAAAGTACCGCCGTTTATGAGATACACCCTGGCAGGCATAGTGATGTAGTGAGGCAAGTATAGTCAAATTACATGTGCACTTAATGAAGCAGCCGTAGTGAGGCAAGTATAGTTACACGACACGTGTACTTACCGACTGCAGCCGTAGTGAGGCAAGTATAGTTACACGACACGTGTACTTACCGACTGCAGCCGTAGTGAGGCAAGTATAGTTACACGACACGTGTACTTACCGACTGCAGCCGTAGTGAGGCAAGTATAGTTACACGACACGTGTACTTACCGACTGCAGCCGTAGTGAGGCAAGTATAGTTACACGACACGTGTACTTACCGACTGCAGCCGTAGTGAGGCAAGTATAGTTACATTACACGTGTACTTACCGACTGCAGCCGTAGTGAGGCAAGTATAGTTACATTACACGTGTACTTACCGACTGCAGCCGTAGTGAGGCAAGTATAGTTACATTACACGTGTACTTACCGACTGCAGCCGTAGTGAGGCAAGTATAGTTACATTACACGTGTACTTACCGACTGCAGCCGTAGTGAGGCAAGTATAGTTACATTACACGTGTACTTACCGACTGCAGCCGTAGTGAGGCAAGTATAGTTACATTACACTTGTACTTACCGACTGCAGCCGTAGTGAGGCAAGGATAGTTACATTACACGTGTACTTACCGACTGCAGCCGTAGTGAGGCAAGTATAGTTACATTACACGTGTACTTACCGACTGCAGCCGTAGTGAGGCAAGTATAGTTACACGACACGTGTACTTACCGACTGCAGCCGTAGTGAGGCAAGTATAGTTAAATTACACGTGTACTTACCGACTGCAGCCGTAGTGAGGCAAGTATAGTTACATTACACGTGTACTTACCAACTGCAGCCGTAGTGAGGCAAGTATAGTTACATTACACGTGCACTTACCGACTGCAGCCGTAGTGAGGCAAGTATAGTTACATTACACGTGTACTTACCGACTGCAGCCGTAGTGAGGCAAGTATAGTTACACGACACGTGTACTTACCGACTGCAGCTGTAGTGAGGCAATTATAGTTACATTACACGTGTACTTACCAACTGCAGCCGTAGTGAGGCAAGTATAATTACATTACACGTGTACTTACCGACTGCAGCCGTAGTGAGGCAAGTATAGTTACATTACACGTGTACTTACCAACTGCAGCCGTAGTGAGGCAAGTATAGTTACATTACACGTGTACTTACCAACTGCAGCCGTAGTGAGGCAAGTATAGTTACATTACACGTGCACTTACCGACTGCAGCCGTAGTGAGGCAAGTATAGTTAAATTACACGTGTACTTACCGACTGCAGCCGTAGTGAGGCAAGTATAGTTACATTACACGTGTACTTACCGACTGCAGCCGTAGTGAGGCAAGTATAGTTACATTACACGTGTACTTACCGACTGCAGCCGTAGTGAGGCAAGTATAGTTACATTACACGTGTACTTACCGACTGCAGCTGTAGTGAGGCAAGTATAGTTACATTACACGTGTACTTACCGACTGCAGCCGTAGTGAGGCAAGTATAGTTACATTACACGTGTACTTACCGACTACAGCCGTAGTGAGGCAAGTATTGTTACACGACACGTGTACTTACCGACTGCAGCCGTAGTGAGGCAAGTATAGTTACACGACACGTGCACTTACCGACAACAGCCGTAGTGAGGCAAGTATAGTTACATTACACGTGTACTTACCGACAGCAGCCGTAGTGATCCTGTCCAGCCCGTGGCCCACATGGTCCGCGTGAGCGCGAGTGCGGTCCTCAAACAGAAACTCTCGGGCCTCGCTGTAGCGCGGCAAGTATTGCAAGTTGCGAAGCTCGTTGATGCCCGTACTGGAAAAAAATAACGCTAGTTAAATATACTGTTATACACTATTTTAATGAACTTAGGACATTGTTTGTTGGTATGTAATAGATTAATTCCTCCGTATAGATTCCGGTATATAGACCGCCTTTAAACATTTATTCATTGCAACTAAACTGAATGATCCCTGAGTTACCAAGGCAACTTAATACTCGGGAAAATGCCCTATTCGAATAAAAATTAAAAGAAGACGACGGGAAAACATCAATCATTATGCCGTGACTTAATCATTGTTATAATGTATTATTATATATTTTAGATATACTTTCTTTCTATTTGTATTTTTGTAAATATATCCATATATTTATATATATATAAATGACTATTATTATTGTTATTAAAACAAAGCCACTTAAGTTTCATACAAAACTAGCTGCAAGTAAGTTTAAAAAAATATACAATATTTAAGAATGGAACTAGATTTTTGAAAACTTGCAAAATTTTCAAGCGCGGGCAGGATTTGAACCTGCGACTTTCGCATTACTAGTGGCGACGCCTCTTCCATCCGGGCTACCGCAGCTCATTTCAAGCCCGCCTTGAAAATTTTGAAAGTTTTCAAAAATTGTATATCTTACACGGGAAGTGTTTTAAAATTTGGTACTCAATGGAACTAGATATCTGTGCGTATTTTACCAATGCATATAACCTTTTGCAAAGTATCAGCTTCTTTAATGAGCGCTCTTAATCTTCGATTCTGTCTCTGTCATCTTAAGCCTGTACTATAAACAGCAAACCCATCGCAAATTATAATGTAAAACTATTTACCCAACAAAAGAACCGGGTCCCTATGGGCTCGAAATTTCAAAAGCTACCAATTAAATAATAATAATAAAATGTATTATGAATACGTCGGACATCTTACTATCGTTTTATAATGAGGCTCTTCTTTAGTTTAGCAGCAGGGACCAGTTGACCCACAGAAAGGGGGCGTCGTTGGACACTTGCGGCTACATGTCCCGTTGGACACCATGGCAAGTTTTACAACAAAGCAGGCCAACCCCAGGCTTCGTGGCCCGCCAGTCCCCGGCAACCGGTGATACGGCCTGAATTCCTTTTTTTTATGTTGTATAATAATGAGAATAGTGACAGTAGTATTGCCTATAAAAATCGTGACCCGGCGCCCCAGTAAACTTTATAATTTGGGCCACATGGAATATCAGTTAGGCGGCCTTGGTCTACAAAAATCTTTCAACCATTTCTTACCGTCGTTTTTTAATCGGGCTCTTCCCCAGTTCAGCAGTAGGGACTAGTTGCTCCCCGGGCCGGATCCACAGAATGGGGCCATCGTTGGACTCTTGCGGCTCCATCTCTACCGCGGACATCGGACCCCATGGCATGGTCTACAAAAATATATTATTCTATCAGTTACAAGCTTCACGCAAAACTATGGAAATAGGCAATGTGTTACTAAGATCTAATACATTTTGGTAACCTATAGAGATCTTGTTATAAGCAAGAGTAATAGCTAATATGGACAAATCATTGGACGAATGTAGATCTTCTACATAAAAATATGCGAGAAAAGTTCATTATAATCAACTAACCCAGAAGACATGGGTTGATTATGAAAAATCTAAGAAAATATATTTGACCTGAAGAAAGTTAAATTGGTTCGGGAGCCGAGTGGCGCCGCCAAAATGGAAAAACGTCCCTGGCTGGACACGCTAGTCATCTGGAAACCAAAGTATCAATTAGCGGCAATAACTAACGACGAAGATAATTTAGAATCAAAATAACCTTGTAAAAACTGTGATATTCAAAAAAGCTTAAAGTGGCCGCCACCATTAGCTTAATTTTACAAGGTTTTCTTGATTCTAAATAATCTGTAGTTAATTATTGCCGCGAATTGATACTTTGTTTTTTTTTGCTGTTTAGGGGCGCCATTGGGCTCGTGAACCACCTTAAAGGGCCTTCTTAATATGCAAGCGACTAGCACAAAGTACCCATTCCAAAATCAGTATTTACAGAAGAATTTTAGGGAGACGTGTAGTAACTTACCATGTCGAGATAGGGGCACTGTCCCAGCAGCTTCAACAGGTCAGGGAAATAGCCCCCGACTTCCTCGTGCACGGTGCCCACTAAAGAGATCTGGTGTAACGGGCCGCAGCGGAAAGTTCCCGCCGCGTACGACTGTTGCACCTGGCGACAAAATTCAACTTTGCATTCGATTCAGCCTGGCTTACCATGCATGCCACGAAAAAATTTGGAACCGCTTTATAGAATTGGTGTCTCACACGACAGAAGAAAAAATCTCAAGCGATGCTTACTGCATCATCAAATGATGCGAACTCAAGAGACGAAAATAATAAATATAGAACATGTTAGTCAAACTGGCAGCAAATATTTTATAAATTAAAAAGGACAAGTCGTTCGACAAACTACTTAGTCGTATCTAATGTAGTCATACCAAGTAAAACAAAAATTATTTACATAAGCACACAATTCGCTTAGCGTGTATAAGCGGCCACTGGTCAACAAAATGTTTACCAGTATTACATAATTTTTAGTATTGACATATAGAATAATTGGCGCTCTGCCTAAGACATATTGTATTGTATCAAGTCGGTGTCCGCGTTTTGTTGTCTGTCTATCTTCGAAGTCACTAAACTGTTTTTCAATACCTTTAGAAAAAATTGTTTAAAAGATGGCTCCTAGCATGCGACGCTAAGTACAATATACTAGAGCTTAGCGGTTTATTCTGTTACTATACCCATTTTCACGGTTTAAAAGGTTTTTTTGCAGCTAAATTAGCAAATATTATCTAGGAAATGTTTTGTTTTCTAATAGTGGTTGCATTTGTAAAATTGATTCAGATTTTTAGAAGAGTAAATGAATGAGTAAACATTTTTCTTTTTGTATATAATAATGTGGCAAATTGGCGCTCATCACAAGACATTGGTAATATTTGGAAATATAAAGAGGTATCGCCCAGCATTGCACTTATTTTATAAACATACATACATATATCACGCCTTGGGGGTTAGGCAGAGTGTAAACAGCCGTAAAACGCAGTCATTTTCGCTATGAATTTTGCGTAACGTTTGACAAAAATTTTGAGGGTGTATCACTGTCAAATGAGTTGAATTTTCAGGAATAACCTTGCTTTATACTTCAAGTTATCTAATGAAAACAAATAGAGAAAAAAAATCATTTTTATGATGTGGAAAACCTAAGATACAGGGACGATAAGATCCACAATTTCGACAACGTCAAAAATGTGGGTACCCTACTATTTAGGTGGATCTCAAGCGCACCACATTATTTTTCGGTATTTTGTCAGATTCAGTTTAGACACGGGAAAAGAATTACACAAATTCCATCAAATCGCGGCTGCCAAAGGTTACGAATCCCAATATCGTCCCGTGCGTGTGCAATTCACCTTAGAAATGGCGCTCAGCATAGGAATTAACGCTTGGCATGTCTATACTTAATTACTGTAGAGTAAGAATGACTAAAATGTAATTAATTCCATGACTAAGTACAGTTTGAAAGATTTACTAGAAAAATAATATTAATGCACCACATAGGACTTATTTCACAGATTTGCAATCTTAATTGCTTTGCAGCTGAAAGGTACACGCCTTTTTATAGGATTCGCTTAGCGCTAACGAAAGTAACTATTTCACGTAGGTTATTCACACTCATGTGGATGAAGACAAAAATTCACTTATCATTTATTTATTATTAACAAAATGATAATAATCCATATAAAAGTAAAATGACGGGCCAAAACAGTAAAATGTAATTAATTAGACATAAATGGCGCACAGCGATCTTAATATTTGCTGAAGCAAAACTCACCTGTTGAAAGTATCGGGCCATGGTCGTGGTTTCGATGTCGGACGCCTTGGCGAGCACGCCAGCTTTGACGGCTAGCTTGGGATGGTGCTCAGCCAGGTACGTGAGCAGGCAAGGGAAGCTCGCAGCGGCCCCGCGCACTACACCGCACACGAAATGCGCCCACCCCTCGCTGTCTTCAGAAAATACCAGCTGTGGACAGAAAGAAAGGTTTGAAATAAAGGTAAATTTATAAAATACCTTTTACTTTTTTGAATAATTTACTTTTTTGAAAAATTGCCGTGCGATGCCGGCTTAGAATAGCATCACTCCATTTCTTTCCCGTGGGAGTCGGAAGAGGCAACTCAGGCACTTGAGGGTGTTTTGCAATTTTAGGCGATGAGCTGACAACATTTCACTTTTCTAAATGACCCTCAAATATTTGTCAGACGTGGCGTAAATGATCGTTTTTTGCGGCCGTTTACGCTCTGCCTACCCCGCTAGGAACAATAGGCGTGATATGTGTATGTGTATGTAAAAATAAATACCGGGAACCTGCATATGTTATTAAATTGTCTCCCTAATGGATAGTTCACGCATTTTAACACATTACCAAAGACTTATACATACATAAATCACGCCTATATCCCTTACGGGGTAGGCAGAGTGTTAACGGCCTTAAAACGGATATTATACTTAAGAATTATACTATAATAATAATAATTATTACAAATGTAAAATTTAGCTTATTTTCGGAATCAACTTCATGACAGCTTCAGATTTCCTGTCTCTCTAATTATAACAAAGAACGAAAACAAAATATGTCCCCGCCGAATCGAGAGCATTATTTAAATAATTTATTCCAAAATAAAACAATACATACAACAAATAACTCAAAAGAAATGTGAACACTGTGTGTATGGATCAAGCATCTTGGAGTGTAAACACGCTATAAGCATACCTTGAGGAATTCCTTGGCCAATGCCTCTTGCTGCGGCTGGCTGAGCATGTCGATGTCTCGCTGGTAGAGATACACCACGCTCGCGCCGCCGTTTGGATGAGTGTCCACTTTCATCAACCTGATACACAAAGATTATAAGTTAGTACATAAGTCACATAACATATGTTTCAGATCATTATATCATTATACACAGTTTTTTTTTATATATGGCAAATTAGACAGAATACCAAGTCAGTTTCGCATGTCGGTTCTGTCGTAGCTCTTACGTACCTGTTAGCAGACAGTTTTCCAAGGAGTGTCTTGTTAGTTAACTTATAAGTATTCCACTAGTTAGGTTTGATGGACACTAAAGCTAATAGTGTAAAGAAGATAGAGCTGTAGAACATGTCACTTGTGACTTATTCATGGTTGGTGCTGCGAAAAGTTTAAACATAAAAGCAAGTATATTTACCTATGATACTTCAAGTTTTTAATCTCTGGGTTGTCAACAATGGGCGCCAAAGCGTGCGATGTCGGCGCGGTGGCACGGTCGCGGCGGCACTGGACTCCAATTGAGCAACGCTTGATCCGAGCCCGCCGTCGGCAATGGTGGCACGATGATGATGACGATGATGAGTGGTGGCGGGACGACGAATGTGATGATCTGGAAACAAATAAATTGTGATTAATAGGCATAGGGCTACAATTGGCTAAAGTATGTATGTATGTATTCGGCGCCGTGTGGTGCCAGCATAAAATACCTTGTTTTACCAAAAAATATTGTAGAAGGCGACTAAAGGCTGAATCCAGGGAATGGGCAGCAGCATTTCCTGAGACCACCTTGCACTGCTTTTGCCAATCAAATTCCAGAAATAAAATATATTGACTATCTTACCTGTCCTTTTCTTTATCCTTGTCTCGGTCTTTCTCACTTTTAATTTTATCACTTTCCACTTTGACTTTCAGTTTATCATTGTCTTTATCATTTATAGAGTACACTCTCTGTTCTGGTTTAGCCTGTACAGGTTGTGCATTTTCTTGCTTGATCTTCAATGGCAGCTCTAAGTTCCCATAACATGGCAACTGCCTTGATAGATGTGGATTGGGTTGGAATTTTATAGCTTTCATTGAGAGACTGAAGTGTGTTGCTGGCCGTCTTGTATTAGAACTCTCTAATAAGATATTCGATTTTGATACTCTTGGGTACTTATATCTGAACATGGATTTTTGGAAGTGCGAGTTTATGATGCGGAGCTGTCTTGTGACTGAAGAGAATATCCGTTTAGTGACATCATCATTTGATACCGATGCATTCATTTGGGTTTGTTTCCAGGATGCAGTCAATCCACCATACATGTCTCTTTTAAAAGCTTCTTTGTTGATATCTGACAAACTTATCTCACAATTTTGTTCAGACAAGTTGAAGAGTAGTGGATTCTTTGTTGGTGGTGATTTCTGCAAGATGTGGAGGGTCATCATGGAGGTGTTGCCATATCCTCCAGAGTCGAAGACAGGCCATATCTTGGATAGTTTGGCAGGGCGGGTGTTCTCTCCCCAGATGCACACATCCTTTGATTCGCTGGAAGAGCAGGAGCTTCTCTTACGTTTCTTTCCTGTTGCAACAAAATTAACATAATTATTATATCATCAAATAAAAATGAATAAAATACAAGCAAAACTTTTATATAATTCTGTGTCAGTAGGTACATTACATGTGTATGTTAAGTAGTGAGTGAACTTTGTGTTCTGGGCTGTTGTTAAGAACATGGATTTCAAAGAAGATAGCATAGGATATGAGTATTATAAATTTTGAGATAGTAATCTTCCCTCAAAGAATATATAGCTATTAGAATAAAAAAACAACTGTATGTAAGGATGCTGTATACCTGTAAGCAGTTTAATAACATGACATCTCAGGAACAATCAAATGTTACTGTCTAAATATGTTTGTGTCCTTTTGTACAATTTCAGGATTCAAGCAGAAATAAAGAATTGAGAATAGGCAGAGAGTTTCGCTAGGTGTAGTTCTACCGAAAAAAGTCATGAAGTCTAACTCAACATAAAAAATTTGCCAGACAGAGCAGATAGGTTAAAGTGCTGTGAAAAACTGCATCATCTGCTTTTTTATATAAAGATCATCTCCGCTCCTAGGCTATATAGATCAGTAAACACAATACTCTGCAACGGAGAATCAAAATGAGGTATACAAAGTAATGTAATGAAAACGAATCAAGCATGGGTATAATACTATCTTCACTATAACAAACAGATATTACAGTACCATTGGCAGCTGCAGTAAAGCTCAACTCTCAGAAACTTAAAACACCCCAGATGCCAACATCTTTTGAAGTGCAAAAGGATCTGCCAGTCCTTGAAACCAGGTGACAGAATTCTATAAGCAGTTTGTTTTTGATCAAAAGTACAAAATACATTTACAGACAACCTCTATGATGGCCTCAAACCCAAATTATATCTTTACAGACAGGTCCAAAAAAAGCAGGAACAGAGTCTGGTGTCTTGTTGGAAGACTTAAATACAGATTATCAACTCCACTGGGATACCTCAACTCAGTTTTTCAAGCTGAGTGTCTGGCCATCTCATCAGCAACAGCAGCCATTGTGCCAGGGAAGTAAAGGGTCACTTCATCAGAATTCTCTCAGACAGCATGTCCATACTACGAGCACTGAACAGTCACACATTGACTTGGTAGGGTTTATGGAGCTATGTAACCATAATCACTTAACCAGAAGGGCATTGGATACTGTTGCTTCCAGGCCAGGAATGACCATTTCAGCAGGTTATTTCCGCTCCCTACTGAGAGAATCCACCAAAAATAAACATAACAAAATACTGGATGGGTTTGAAGGACTGCAGGCAGCCTAGAGAGGGTATACCTACACTGACTAGCTGCCAATCTTACAAATTGAGAAGACTGAAGAAACTCCAACTTTGCATTGGTAACTACGAGTATAACTGATCACAGTGAGATTGACAAGCACCTTTCAGTCATAGGTGTTACTGACTGCCGGCTATGCAGAGCATGCATGGGGGAAGAAAAAACAGTTGCTCATGTGGTGATACACTGCAAAAAGGTGGCAACAGACCGGGCAAAGTACTGAGGAACTTGAGGTCAATCCCTGAGGCACTCAATGACTTGGTAGGGTTGCCAAGCTTCCTCGGGGAGCTAGGATAGCTCAATTAGTGAGCCCTCATCTTCTACACAAAATAGGTGCACACAAAATATGTTTACTTGCAAAAAAAATTCTAATGCAAATGTCTGTATAAAAATATTAAAGGTGTCTCACTTGCTAATATTCAAGTCAAAGAATCATAAAAGCCCAAATAGAAAGTACAATTTTAAACTTTAACAAGGTCACTTTTGTTGCAGCTACAGCAAGTAGTTTGAACAAGAGTTTTACTAGTAAAACTTATATGTATAGGATATACACCAGTCAGTAGTATTGTTATGATGAAACATCAAAAACTTATGTGAACTGTTTATAAACATAATTGGCCTCCATTTTCATGATGTAATTGGTGAATAGGTTACTGGATTTCCCACCAATATTTTTGGAGTCAATGTTGCAGGAGTCTACGTGATATTCCTCGAGAAGCTGTAGGGACATGTGAGAATACGATTTGAAGATAAGAATGTAGCTATTACCTTTGGATTCTGCAGATTGGTTCACAGGAGTTTGAGTTGACATACTTGGATCATATCCCAATTTCGACAATTTTCTGTAATCGTGAGTCACACGACGCCGTTTGCCGCTCTCGCCGGCGTCTCCGTCGCCGTTGGTGTTGGAGAATTCGTCACTAAACTCGCGATTTTCACCATTTTTTACACTGCTTTCTGACGCCATTGTTTTACATGAAAATGTGAAATATCACCTGGAGAACGCGATTTGATCACTTAAAAGATACGCATTAATAGTTTTGATAACGCTGTCATCGTAAATATCATTCGAAATCACACAATTGGATTAAAATTTCACCGATAATTAATAAAAAACAACTTGCGACGCCATTTACGCCATTCCACAGAACACTTATACTCCTGGCGGAGAAGAAAGCCAACTTCATACAAATTGGTTTACTACCGCCATCTGTGAACAACCCACGACACTAACTGGCAAAGCGCGGGAAAAATGAACTGGGCCCTATATATAGGATTTAATTTTCAAATTTTAAAGGTGTTTTTATATAAAGAAACTCAATATATGTTAGTTTTTTAACTTTTATTCCAAAAAAAGGAATAAAAGCAACTTATATATTGAGTTTCCTTACAATACATCAAACAACAAAAGTGAGAGATATTATAGAGGTTTATTTCCTATATTCGTCACAAACTGTACAAAATGTTTTACTGTTCTGTTGTGTAACACACCACAAAAAACCTACGTGAAGAGATACAAACACAGTCCATGTCATAACTATAGCACAATGCACAAGCATATGGATCTATTTCTTAATTGCTATGGCAATGCAAATCTGGGTAGCAATTTCTTACAAATTCTTGAAATTGTATTCGATGATCCATAAATAATTGTCCTAGTTAGTAACCTAGTGATCCATAAATAATTGTCCTAGTTAGTAACCTAGTAACTTTTAGAAATAATAAAGGCTTATGTTTAACTAATCACCTGATTTAGTGAAATATAACAGGCAAATATAGTAAATGATCACCAGAATTAAAACCGCATTTTAATTTTAAACTGTAACCAAAGTTTGTACATCTTGCTATCCTATTAAAGCAAATGACTCCAAACAAGTCATAGTTGACCCAAAAATAGTAAATGATCACCAAAATTTAAACCGCAATTTAATATGAAATTATATCCAAAGTTTATACATCGTGGTATCCTATTAAAGCAAATAACTCCAAACAAATAATTGCTGGCCCAAAAATGGTTAATGAACACCAAACTATTATTCACATTTTAATTTAAAATGACATGCAAAAAATTTTACATCTCGTTTTCCAATTTAAGTAAATTACGCTTTATAAATATTTTTTTACACAAACATAGTAAATGAACCGCTAGTTTGACCCTTTACTATTGCAAAATGTTTACTAAGCTCTGATGTATCTAAACTGATTAATCACTGCAATAAATATGTTTTTCTTGTGTTTTTGTCTACCAAATGTCTATATACCTCTTAAACAAATAAGTGTCATACAATTTCAATAAATCTTTTATTAAAATTATAACAAACAAAATCAGTCCTCCTAAAACTAATAATTAAACCATTAAAAAAATCTTAAGAAGAATCAGTCTTCTGTAATAATTTATTGCACAATTAGTGCTTTTGTAGCTTCGGCTGGTCGTCCTCTTTTACGTTTCATGCCAATCGGAATAGCTCTTGCCTCTGGAGGTGGCTGGACATGCTTAAGCCGAATTGCCAATCCAACGAGATGTTTACAAATATAATCTTTAAGAAATTTTGAACATGTGCCGTTTAACCAATTTTGTTTTTCTCGTGGCATTATTACTTCCCACTCGCTAAAATGTTGCTCTTTGTATAACTTAATATGGCATCATTATACATTATTTGGTAATGCGCCAACATTTTATGGCAATCATAGTGGTTTAACTGGGCAAAAATAGCGCATTAATTTGCTCGCAAAAATTTGGTGATCATTTACTACTTTTGGTCTGTAAATACAATTTTAAGTACAGTCGTGAGTAAAACAGCTAGAACTATTGTTATTTTAGACTTCATTTTTTGGTGTTAAGTATATATTTTTGGTAAAAGAGCTTAGGGTATCGAAGTATTATCTGGTGGTCATAATATTTTATCCCAATATAAATACACTAGCTAATACAAAAACCTTTCTTTTGATGTCAATACATTAATGCGTTTTTGCAGTTGGCATATTTTTTGCACATATTTGATGCATTTCGCCTGTAGGATCTTTTCTTTCTCTGTCTTTCTTCGAGCAGGAGTAGTTGTTTATTTGTTGTTTTTTAAAGGGATCATTCTGAATTGTCCTTGTTGTGGTTGGTCTGGTACGAAGACAGGCACTTGTTGCTCAACCTAAAAATAAGACATGAGATATTTATTATTTTCAATAATCAAGAATCAAGATAATTTATTTGTCAGAATAATGTTACATTAGGTTTTAACAATTAAGGAAGTACATAATATTCGGCTTGCATGCAAGCGTGCAAAATATAGAGTAGCAACTAGGTGGTCTTAAAAATCAAATTATTATCATAATTAAAGTATACTTGTCACATTATGTTATTAAACAATTCCGGGAAATGGACCAAACGCACCACGAGAAATCAGGCAGCCCACATGACAGAAAAACAGACAAAAACAAGACTTTTTTTTTTACTTACATCTACATCACATGGAACAGCAGTTCTAAATAAGTATTTTCTGCCGGCACAATCTCTGAAATCTTCATCTTTGAAATGCCTTGCACACAACATTCTGTGCTCATTGACAACTTTTTTTGAAATTCAATGGAGCTGACATTTCTGTCAGGGAACAAGTACTTGGCCCACAACTCGCACCTGAAAATAATGAATTGGCATTACATGTTATTCATATTGGTATTACAATATTATGTACAAAATACTACACTTAGTGGGCTAAACTGTAGTCTATGGGCCGCAGAGTTGGGCGTTGAAATTCTTATCTAATTATTTCCTGATAATTATTTATTTCTAAGGGTAAAATTGTGTAGTTTTATTTGCCGGAAACTTTTAGTGTTAGAGATATTCGTGATTGAAGCTTTGACTTTGTAGGTCCGTTTGGTATAGTCTAAACCTGAAAAGCGCCAGGTTAGGTCAGAACTGTGACCACAACGCACGAGCCAGGGGCAGGGGAAGTGCCAGAAACGACACAGGGCGGAAAAACATAACTTTAAAATGTATGAAAATGGGGGGGTGATTTCCGCTCTTAGGCCCCCCAAACCTCCGCGACAATCGGCGACCCATATATCTGCGGCCCATATACTACAGTTTTTACCTTGTAGTGTGTTGTAGAAGTAAATAATCAGGAATAAAACCATGAAGTAGACATTGTTTACTTACCGAACTAGGTTCTTGGTTCCCGGTTCTCTTTATCTGCCATCAAAACAGACTTAATAGTGTATTTTTTCACAAAATAAAGGCAGTTCAAACTCGACGTTTTTGTGGCGATTTGAGAGTCCTTTCTCCTATATCACTGCACATTAATGTTAACAAACGTAAATTCTAACACTTAATCGGAGACTTAACACGATTTAGAACGAAAATACGACAGAAAGTTCACGGCAAAGATATACAGTTCACGTAAACACGAAGAACCGCCATTTTGAATGTCATCTTTGTTGTCATCGCCGCCTGGTGTGGCTGCTATAGTAAAAAAAACTACTGATTATTTTATGTATTTGCATCTTATTAATTTACCAACTCATTTATTTCTAAAATATTATGGTAATTGAAAAATTCGTAAATAGAAGCGTGGAAAATTAAATTACAAAATGACTGATTTCAAAGTTAATTCAAGGTACGTCGCAATTATAACTTACTAAGCACGTGATTACTCAAAGCAACCACACTGGTAGTTTTCCCCTAACGGTATCTTGTCTCCCCCATACAAAGTTGAACGGGGCTGCGCCATTCGCTACTCGCTACCAGGGGGGTGCAATTCTCATACATGCGAATTTCCTTATGTGTGCTGCCATCTATTGTGAAAGGAAATACGCCACAGCAAACTATTTCTTACGTAATAACAAAATTGTATGCTAGATGGCGTACCTACTTGAACAAGTATCCATTATGATGGAAAGAAATATTTTAAAGGTAATAATTAATGTTTTTGTATTATCCAACATTTAAACACAAAAATAAAAATATTATCTTTTTAATGTATTTTTTTTACCTAAAAACCATTTTACAACATGAAACGGAATGAAAGACCCTCCATTTTTTTCAGGGATACCATTTGAAAATTATTGGATTCATTTGTGGTTTTTCTACATAATGTATGTCTTAATACCAAAACGTTGGTGTCTCATCTTTACAGATAATTATATTATTATACTAAAGATCTTGTTGAATTAAGTCAAATATATATAATAAGTTTTTGATTCTGAGACACGACGTGACGCATTTTAATAATAAACAATTAATTTGTGTGAAAATGTTTGCTCAACATGGCAACCATTTTGTTGTCTGTCGCCATGTTTGTTTTCTACGTTTTCTTCGAAAAGTTTTGCTCCAGTTTCTTGTGTTTTTGAATTTCTCGACGGCATCTGATAATTAAAACGACCAGGCATTATTTACGGACTCGATTGGAACCTAACACGACTACACCCGGCGCTAACAAAGGATTTGAAAACTAATTTGACCCTGGCATTGTTGATTTCACGATTTGACTTTTGCGTGAAATATAACAAAAGAATGCCGAAAAAATCTAGTTTGAAATGTTATTTTGGCTGTTCTATCGATGGTAAGTCCAAAACTATGTAAAGAACAATAAAGTGAATGTAAAGTACATATATGCTACATTATTTTACGAACTGCTACATAAATTTTCACACTATTCACTAAAATATTTGCAAGTTGCTCAGATCAAACGAATTGGTTCTCCTTATTACTACATGAAGCTGTGTATAACCATTAAAAATATCATTAAATCACATCAATAATTTGAATCTCCAAAATACTTTATTCTTCTTTATTTTCTTTCAGGTACGCTACACACCTTTCCCAGATGGGAATATCCCCACAGAGAAAGGTTTTTGAAATGGAAAGAAGTCCTTTCAATGAACACACAAAACAAGGGTGATAATTATATTTTTAATTCGGTTCGGCTGTGCTACAGACATTTTGAAGACAAATACCGTTGCCAACACAGCCGCAACTTGACTCGGAATGCTATACCTACATTGAATCTTGGTAAGCTCTATATGCATTACTTTTTATTTAAACAAACCATGTCTATCAATATGATATTAAACTAGGTACCTGCTATACATATCTACACCTAATAAATAAGAGTGGCTTTCATTCATTACCAGACAAGTTCTTATAACCATGACATGACTCACTTTGGCTATCAGAAAGTTTTGATGGCAAGTTGAAAAATATACATTTTAAAATGAGTATTTTATACTCTGTATTAAAAATATCATTTAATAAATTACTTTCTTTACAGCACATTCAAACCAAAATGGAGACGAGCGGCTTGAGAATGTGACCCAGCCACCAATGCCATCCTTTGAACCACCATCGATAATAGTGCATGATGTGCAAAACGAAATAGTTTTAGGTAAGTTTGATTGATGGTATGTCTAATAGTATAAATTAATTATTTAATAAGACACACAGATATAGCAACATTTCATCTTAATCTTTAATTTTTAAGTCTTGCAAAATGTAATAGAGTGACATTTTACTAGTGACCCATAGCGAAATCTCAAGATGAGCTGGTGAAACAAATTTCTATAGGAACATAGGTTGAAATATGTCAAAAATATTTTGAGTTTCCATAGTAACTCAAATCAGCTGATGGGCAATTTTGTATGGGAAGCCCATACAAAATATGTAACCGAGTCCTTTTGTATGTGAAGTCCTGATTTTTTTAAATATTTGGAACTGTTTCTCGAGGAAAGTAGTTCAGTTTCATGGGATGGTTCACCCCTTTTTGTATCATCTGTTTATTTAAACCTGTATTAAATATAACATTTTATAATTTACTTTCTCTTCAGTACACTTAAACCAAAATAAAAACGAGCGGCTTGAGAATGTGATGTGACCAAGGCATCGATGCCATGTTCTGAACCATCATCAATGATAGTACATGATGTGCAAAATGAAATAAATTTAGGTCAGTTTAATTGATGGTTTGTCCTTAAGAATCAACTAGTTCATTTTTAAAACAGATATAGACTTAGTACAATTTTATCTAAGAATCTAATTTTGATATCATATCGCTTATCGCTTCTAAACGGTGTCCTCATAAAGGATTTATTGATTGATGATTATGTACTTATTGCACATACTAAAAAAATTACCATAAAACCAACTAGCCATTAATTTATATGCGGCAAAACAGCCACCGCCGCAGCCATATCCGTTGGGTGGTAGCTTGTTCAAAATTTTACTAGGTACATTTTTTTTAAAGTATTAATTATTTAACTTTGATGCCGTCTTTACAAAGTTTAGAAACAAGTGTCATAGAAACAGAATCAATGACACCAAATACATTTTCTGGTAAGACAAAAAATATTTATGTAAATTGATAAAATATGTTTTATAGACATATATTTGACAGAGCGAGGTGGCGATGGGGCTAAGTCACAGAAAAAATATTTTAGGTTTTGATTGTGATAAGATGCGAAACACGATGCAGGAACAATTAAAATGACATTATTATGCTACCTTCAATTAATAATATTCTTTTTACTGAACTTTCAGGAGTTTCAGGGTCAGAACCAACACACTCACAGCAGCAGTCTCTGCAATTATCCTCCAGTAGTAAGACACCAAGTCAGGATAATGTTTCAGGTTAGTACGTTTCAAACACACATCACTTCACATCAGCCTATCAAACGGCTATTAATTTATACGTAATTAGCAAATGATAAGTTATTATTAAACTTTTAGGGACTCTACCACTTCAGAACATTGAAGCCATCCCTGGACCAAGTTTTAAAATAACAAAGGAGTCATCATCACCAAAACCTATTCAAGGTAAGTTTCTTGAAATGTACATACGGGTAAGGATACATGTGGCATCACCACATTTTTTACCCTTGGGTGTCGTAAAAGTGACTAAGGGATAAATTCATCCAGGGAGTGGGCAGCAGCCTTCCTTATGAATGCGATGCAATATCTTGCACTGCGTTCACCAATACACTTGCCAAGCAGCGTGGTAAGTATAGCAATACCCCAAATAGGTGGAGGCCCATGTTCAGCAGTAGACAGTTGCGGCTGTTAATAAATAAAAATATATAAAAAATACCTTTATTGTCGCGTTAAGGAGACATGATCTCTTCTGTACCACCTAATTACAGTGAGATAGTTGTTTTATGAAACGTCCTTATATTAATTTCAGCATCAGAATCACTGCAGATTGCACTAAAGCGTAAACGCGAAAATATAAAGAAAAAGCAAGAACCCGAAAATGACAAAAAAAGAGCGTTGAGACCGATAAGTAAGTATAATAGAGAATTAGTTTTTATTTAAAAAATTAGCAGTTCTTATTTTTAGAGACTTGTTACCATAATAAAATATTTTACTGCTAGAAAGGCAATGGCAATGACACAAATTTTAAACACGGTCATTTTTGTGCCGTGTGATGCCGGCTTAGAATAACGTCACCCCATTTCTTTCCCGTGGGAGTCGTAAGAGGCGACTAAGGGACTCGAGGGTGCGTATTGCAGTTTTAGGCGATGGGCTGACAACCTGTCACTATGGCGATACACAATTTTCCGAATAACCCTCAAATATTTGTCAGACGTGGTGTAAATGTCTGTATTTTGCGGTCGTTTACGCTCTGCCTACCCCGCAAGGGATTATAGGCGTGATATGTGTGTGTGTGTGTCATTTTGGTGCGCTTCTATTCCACCGCAGCGTTCCAATAGCGATCCACACAAAATAATGTTTTCTTTGGAGAGGCGTTCCACGAGCCATTCGGGTGTCATAATACTACTACTACTTACTACATAATACTACACTCTAAATTCCTCTTACGCTCGTAGTTGTCTAACCATTGTTATTACGTAGACTTGCAGCTTTATATTAGGCACATATTGTTATTTTTTATTTCTGTAAATGTATAGAAAATCAATTTTGTCATAAAATAGGCATTTTTATTCATTATACTTTTTGTTTCAGGAAACATAAAACACTCCTGCTATAGCGATGTATCTCAAAAAAGTGTTATGAAATTGAAAGGAAAAATAGAAAAAATTACGGAAAAATGTAAAAATCTTAAACAAGAAATAATTGCTGCCAAAAAATTGTCCACATCAAAATCATTCATAAAATTTGTTGAAAAACTGCCTAATTCTATAAAAACATTCACTACCATGCAACTACAAAACAAAAAAAAGGCTCGAGGCCGTCGATTCATAAATGAAGAGAAAATTTTGGCTCTATCTATTTATAAACAAGGTCCAAAATCTTATAGACTATTAAGAAAAATGTTTGTTTTACCTGCGAAGCGAACCTTGCTCAACCTCCTTAGTGCAGTTAACTTTAAACCTGGTATTAATCAGCACATCATCGATAATTTAAAAGATGTAGTAAAAAATATGCCCCAGGAGAAAAAGATTGTAAATTTATTATTTGATGAAGTTTCTTTATCTCCTGGGCTTCAATATGATTCAAAAAATGATGAAATTGTTGGTTTTGAAGATCTTGGGGAAGATAAAAGGAAAAAGGTTTTAGCAGATCATGCTTTAGTTTTAATGATTAAGGGTATAAAAGGCAAAACAAAACAACCGATTTCCTTTACTTTCTGCAAAAGTGCAACAAAAAAATATGATTTAAAAAATATTATAATTGAGGCAATACGGAAGCTGAGAGAAACCGGGTTAACCGTTATCTGCACTGTTTGCGACCAGGCAGCAACAAACGTTAGCTTAATTAAAGAATTGCAAGAAGAGACGCGAATTAAATATTTAAAAGAAGGTAAAGAATATAAATCAAAAGCTTTCGAAGTGGACAATATTAAAGTTTACCCGTTATTCGATTCACCTCATCTTTTAAAAGGAGTAAGAAATAATTTGTTGATTAAAAATGCTTTATTTATGCAAAATGGTGTTACAAAATGTGCAAAATGGAATCATTTAGAATTGCTGTTAAATTTGGATGTAGGAGATGATGAAATTAGATTTGTAAATAAATTAACTGAATTTCACGTCATAAAAGATAAAATTCCGAAAATGAAAGTAAAGCATGCAGCCCAAGTATTCAGCCAGCGGGTGTCGTCGGCGCTGAGGTTTGCAGCGAGTAAGTTTACTGTTCTTAGATAGTGCATGAAATATTATATTAGGTTCAATTTATTGCCTCAACTTTTTTTGTGCTTATTGTTTTTAACCACTGGCTATAATTATACAGGTAAATTCGATGTACATTGCATAGCCCGCTTACCATAATACTCCAAGAAATCTCACCGGCTACGCAATGTACTACGAACATTACCTAAAGTCTTGTAGTTTTCAAAGTCAAATTAAATTTAACCTCTATGTAAAACATTTTGAAGTTTTTGAATCATCATTGTTTTTATTATCTACAACACTCAGCAGCACATCAACCTACCCCTTCAAAGGATCAAACAATACTGTTTTTTTTTTATAAAATTTACAAAATACCAGTCTAAATTTGATCTCTAAACGGGTAGGTTGATCAACGATATCCCAAAAATATCAGTTTTTACACATGTCCCGATAGAATTAAATTTATTTGAGTATCTACGTAGAACCTAGATGAGATACGCATGCCTAAAGTTCACTTTCTGTTTGTTTCAGGGCACAACATCCTGCCGGCTGAATGCGCGGACACAGCTGATTTTTTGTTGATTTTCGATAAATTATTTGATTCATTTAATGGTCATAATTATAAAGAAGATAAAAAAGAATATAAATCAGGTATGAAAAATAATTCAAAACACTTTCAATTATGGTCTGATTTACTGCCAATTTTAGAATCAATAAAATTTCAATCTGTCGAGAAGAAAAATGGTGTAGAAATAAAAAAAAATGAATCTATTCCATCAATCAAGAATTGGATTCATAATATTAAATGTTTTATGGAATTATGGCATGATTTAAAAAATAATTATGATGTACATAGTCTGATTACTCGTAATTTTAATCAAGATCCATTAGAAAATTTTTTCAGCAGTATCAGGAGTAATGGGGTTAGAAACATTAATCCAAATTGTAATCAGTTCATGAGTGCTTTTAAAACGTTGATTATCAATAATTTTAACTCACCCCATTCTCCAAATGCTAATTGTGAAATTGATGAAGATAATTGTATACAGTCATTAAAATCTTTTATTTATGACAATCAAAAAGAAATACAATGTGATTATGCATGCGAGATTGATTCTTTATTGGATGTCGTAGATGAAATGAAAAATTCTGATTCTTTAGTGCATGTGGAATCTAAGAAATATGTCACTGGGGCAATTATCAAAAAGTCAAAAACAAAAATTTTTAAAGATTGTATTATTTGCAGTAACGATTTGATTAGATCTGAAATCGATGTTCATTCTTTTAATTATGAAATTGATTACACCAAAAAATCATTATTTCATCCCAGTGACAACTTCAATCAATTGATGAATGAAATTTACTCTCTTATTGCTGCATGCCTTCGTAAATTCCCAGAATCAAAGAAATTAAAACAGAAGATCAATTTTTCAATCGATTTTGCATGTGATTTTAAAATGATTACTTGTAACTTACATAAAACTGATTTAATAAAATTCATCAAAAATTTTGCTGTAAATATGTTGATTCATAGCTGGTGCAATGGGGTGAATCGAATATTAAACGGAAGAACCAATAAATTTGACGAAAACGATTTGATTAAAAAACAAGCTTATGAAATTAGAAATAAAAAGAAAAAAACAAAATCAGTTTAGTAGTAGGTATAATTTTTCCTTTTGTTTCATGCAGGCAAAACAGAACGGCGTTCATTTTAAGAACTTATTTCGACTTTATTACCAAATAAAATGTTAAGTTTATATTGTGACTTTTATTTCAATATTAAGTATGGAGTAATTACTGAAGGAAATGCTTTGACTATTCAATATTAGTAAAAATATATTTTTTTAAATTAGTAAAAATATAATTTATAATGTAATTCAGTCAAGCATTTTCTTCAGTAATTATTCCATACACACGGAATAATTTTTAATATTTTAATCATGAATACAGAATGTACTGCCATCTAGCGAGCTCAGTAGTAATCAACGCACGCCATCTAACTTCTGAGGATTCAAACTTTTTTGTTCTGAAAACCAGAGTTGCTTAGGCCGTACGCTCGCTAACGCGGTTTCACGCGCGGGACGGCCCGCGCGGGCCAGATTTGACAAAACACAAAATTGGCGCCCCGTGACGCGGCCTGCGGTCACCCGCGCCGCGGCTTCAGCAACCCGCGACATAATATAACCCGTACGAACACGACGACATTTGCCATATTACAGCTACCTAGGCACTATGCGCCTTCTAAATTTGGACGGGTAATAATGGCGGCGATGTCAGACCGCCTCGCGGATCCCGCGAGACCGCGCGCGGCCTCACGCGCGGGCTGGCCCGCGCGTGAAACCGCGTAAGCGAGCGTACGGCCTTATCTATTCGCTACCTCAAAATGTAACTTTTTTTGTGCCATTTCACTTCCCTTGTCACGTGGAGCAAAGGCTTTTTGTCATTCAGCCTTAAAATTGACTCCAGCAAAACTTCAATGAAATAATAAATAAATAAAAAGAACACAAACAAATAATATTACAAGCTATATGAAATAAAAATAATTATATTACGAAATGAAATTTAAAATATGAATGATATAACAGCAACGACATCTAGCGACAAATACTGAAACCGTCTGGTTGGACTTTGCGCAAGTAGCGCAACGCATGTCCATGTCGCTGGCTCCCCAAAGTATAAATTTTTCAAAGCTGAGAGGCTCAAACGTTTGTGACGAATGGATGGACTCTTATTTTAAGACTGGTTTTCAATGTGACGCTACCTAGACTGAGATCTCAGGTCAAAAAATTTGGGGAGCCAGCGACATGCTTTTAGGTTAGAATTTCAGAGAAATTATCAGATTACTTGATAACGGCGCAATGTGATAAAATGATGGCTATGCCAAAGAAATGTGACGGAATATGTGACAGCTACAAGCACATTCAATAGCTATGTGACTCAACTGGAGCTGAGAAATAAGCCATGGAATGTTTCCAACCCATGTCGCTGGCTCCCCAAAAATCGGCATCCGAAATCTTTGCAAATACCACCTAAAACTACAAACCAAAGAGGAATTCTCGATCGTAATGTAGTAAATACTCGTTCTTCAAACAATCTCCTCTAGAATCAGCTTCGTTTTTGAGAAAACACAACATTTGTTTTTGTATGAATATAAGGGTGACTACATCGTTCAACCCTTTTTGGGACAGTTTCAGGAACTTATGGTTTCATGATTTCCGTACAGATTATACTAAATATTACCTTGAACAATATCCGCGAAGGGCTCTTAGTGTTTATATTGTGCTGGTACTATTAGCAGCACATCAACTTACCTATTTAAGGTACTTAGATTTTGACGGTATTTCATACAACTACTAAGTATAATCAGCAATTAAAATACAACATAGGAAAAAAAACAATATTTACCACGGTTTATTATTATAACATTTATAGTACAAAATCAATGTAGTATGCCAATATCTTGTATACACACGATCTCATTGTTGTCGTTCGGGGGAAATCGTCACCGGCGCGGCCGGCGACTTATCGGGAGCACATCGGAAGTCCCTTTCATTTGCGACGAAAAGAGATCTTCATGGATAGGTCCGAATGTACCTATATTTATGAATTTACATTATGATGCGACCGGTTTCATTGCACCATCGTCAGGAAGTAACTATTTAAAAAAAAACTGATTACTACCTGAAGACAGATTAACGAAACAAAAAATATGTAATTTAAAAGTACTACCACGAGCCCATCAGGTAACACAACCAGTCGTAGTATAATTTGATTTTATTAATATTTTAGTGGAACTACTGTAATCAGTTTTAATTTACCTATCATATGATCATCTCAAACATTTAGGCATTTGTTGAGAGTGAATGTGCAGTCAGTTATAGCACATAAGGTACCAGGGGTACTCCAAAAGGGCTGAATCATTTTTGTCCTAAGCAATATTTTTTTCTTGGCATGAATATGTTTTAGTAGAAAATTACTTCTTTTATGAGAATAAGTTTAAATTTTGATTATTTAATAACTGGAGATAAAAATAATTCAGTTCTTTTGGAGTATCCCTGTTACCTTATGTGCTACAACCGACTGTACCTACATACATATTGTACAGTTTTATGAGATTAAACGATATTTATTTATTAATTATAGGAATCAATTCAAGCGAGGCCTTTTCTTAACATTATTTAAGGTAATATTTAGTATAATCTGTACGGAAATCATGAAACCAGAAGTTCCTGAAACTGTCCCAAAAAGGGTTGAACGATGTAGTCACCCTTATATTCATACAAAAACAAATGTTGTGTTTTCTCAAAAACGAAGCTGATTCTAGAGGAGATTGTTTGAAGAACGAGTATTTACTACATTACGATCGAGAATTCCTCTTTGGTTTGTAGTTTTAGGTGGTATTTGCAAAGATTTCCGATGCCGGTTTTTTGGGGAGCCAGCGACATGGGTTGGAAACATTCCATGGCTTATTTCTCAGCTCCAGTTGAGTCACATAGCTATTGAATATGCTTGTAGCTGTCACATATTCCGTCACATTTCTTTGGCATAGCCATCATTTTGGCACATTGCGCCGTTATCAAGTAATCTGATGATTTCTCTGAAATTCTAACCTAAAAGCATGTCGCTGGCTCCCCAAATTTTTTGACCTGAGATCTCAGTCTAGGTAGCGTCACATTGAAAACCAGTCATAAAATAAGAGTCCATCCATTCGTCACAAACGTTTGAGCCTCTCAGCTTTGAAAAATACATACTTTGGGGAGCCAGCGACATGGACATCGCAACGCCACCCAAGCGTCACCTGTAGCGTGGCTATAATAAAATTGCATCAGATGGCGCTGCTCTACCCTACTACCACAAAATAGAGAATGTACAGAAGGATCACTCGGGCCTTTCCGCTTTCGGCAAGGGCTGCTACAGTTTTCTTACCGATTTTATTTAATGCAGTCGGTACCTACACATACAGGCAGTACCTAACAGAAAGGATATAACAAGCCGAATGGTGCTCATGAAACTGAACAACTTTCCCCATTTCCCCACTTTCGGATTGATATACCCTTTCTGTTACTCCCTGTATTTACATTACTTAAGGGCGGGGCAGACCGGCTCCGTATGCGTTCCGTATCCAGCTCTCGTCCGTAGTCACGCACGAACTGATGACGTTGTAATGTATGGGACTGTATGAGCTACGGCGCACCGCTTGCGTGCAGCACGGAACGGATACGCAACGCAAGCGGTGTGCCGTATCTCATACAATCCTATACATTACAACGTCATCAGTTCGTGCGTGACTACGGACGAGAGCTGGATACGGAGCCGGTGTGCCCCGCCCTTTATACTACCTACATACCACAATTATTATGAAATGGGGAGTGACGAGTAGGTAGTTATATGCTCTGGGGCTGTTGAGACCTTTTTAGCTGGCATGGTGACGATCCTGGCCGGCGGTGGCGGACTGATTGACACACAGACATGACAAATCGACAAATTGACCTTCTTTTCTATGAATTAGGTTCCGCAGGTTTTATAACCATAATAGGTTGATATTCTGAAAAGTACCTAGTAATAATTAGGTATATCAAACAAAACATACATGAAAAATGAGGTGCCGTGTGATGCCGGCTTAGAATAGCATCACCCCATTTCTTTCCCATGGGAGTCGTAAAAGGCAACTAAGGGACTTGAGGGTGTGTCTTGCAATTTTAGGCGATGGGCTGACAACCTGTCACTATGGCGATACACAATTTTCCGAATGACCCTCAAATTTTTGTCAGACGTGGCGTAAATATCCGTTTTTGCAGCCGCTCTTTACGCTCTGCCTACCCCGCAAGGGATAATAGACGTGATATGTGTATGTATAGTATGTACATCAAAAATCAAAAGTTGTTTTTAGCCTTTATTTAAGTAGAAACTCAAATCACATTACATTATAAAAAAATAAACTGATTACAGTTATTAATATTGTTTGTTCTTTTATGAAAGCAAGTTACCAAAAATATTATAGGAACATTGTACAAATCACATCGCATTCTAATAAACCTATTTATTATATATTTATATTTGCGTGAAGCCATTTTCAAACGCGGGTGACACTCGACTACAAGTGTGTTTGGATTGGTTTGGATTTCCTTGTAACGGCGACGTGTCAAATTGTGCGAGAGTTTCGTGACGTTTGCTTGAAGTGAGCTCTCTGTATTCGGCGCGCAGCCGCCAATACTTACTTTGTGCTACTACACTACACTTGCCTGACCTTTGGACTGGCCCGATGGCGCAGTGGAGTTGCTGCTTGCTACGCTGAGGGTTGTAAGTTCGATCCTCACACAAGAAACAATTCGCTACTTGCATACTAGTCAATGTAGCAAATTTTTTAAAACGGTATATTGTATGAATCTACCATAATTATAATTAATGCCGTCAAAATAGGATCAAAAAACATACATACAAGCACATCGGCTTTGTAGGCGTCAAACTTGCCTAATATCCTGCTGGCGGTAGGGCATTCTGGTCTCCAGCAAAGGCAGTTGAGGCCAACTTCTGCCAGCCTTCATTGCCGCCACTGCAGAAACCTGATGGGTTGGATGCTCACACTGCGGGAGATAAAGCGAACCTGTTTGATTTTCTTTTTGGGGGAAACTCGCGTCTGGATACCGCAGGTAAAATGCCAACAACATTACCTCATGTCTGCTGCAATATGCCAGCCGTCTGTATTCGCCAAAAAGAGGTACTTAAAATCCTGCGTAACCTAGACTTGCGTGAATAAAGCAAGCGGCCCTGATGGTGTCCCTGCAATTGTTCTACGTAACTGTGTGCCTGAGTTGTCTCCGATATTGACACACCTGTTCCGCCTCTCACTGGAGACTGGTGACCTGGTGTAGTTCCCCAATCGTGGAAGCTGGCAAACGTGCAACCTGTGCCCAAAAAAGGCAGCCCTGCTGACCCTGCCAATTATAGACCCATAGCAGTCACCTCTAGTATACTCTGCAAGACTATGGAGCGTGTACTGAACAATCGGCTTCTGGCTTACCTCGAGAGTAGTAATGATCTCCTTAACGACCTTCAAAACGGCTTCCGCCGCAAGCGGTCGACATGGGACCTCCTCGTGCATGCCACTCACTCATGGAGCGAGGCTATCGAGAGGTATGGCGAAACCCTCGCCGTGTCTCTGGATATCTCAAAGGCATTTGACAGGGTTTGGCACGCAAGCCTTATTAACAAGCTTCCAGCCTACGGGCTACCTGCTGGACTTTGCACCTGGATCACAGATTTCTTGAGTGGACGTTCAATACGAGTGGTCCTAGAAGGACGCTCTACTGATGAACAGGCTCTATTGATGCCGGTGTCCCTCAAGGATCTGTACTTTCCGCAACCCTATTCCTGCTGCTTTCTAGTATGAATGCCTAAATAAATATTTTTTACGGTATTTATCTAGTTACTATGTCGGAAAAACCTTAAAATCTCGCGAAAATTTGAGCACAAAATGATTGGATGTTACTCTCTGGCGCAGCGCGAATGAAAGGGACAAGCTTTTCAGGTGAATCAGGGCCTTAAGCTAGTACTATAATTATACTGTGCCTTAAGATTAAAATTGAACAGCTTTGGCCGATGAAAAAAGCCGGCATTTAAAACGAACTAAAGCGCTGTAATACCAATGCGCCTTAAGCGCTGCAGTGCAACTCTCACTTGGACTGTTTTTTTTTACATTAGCTTAGGGGTTTGGTTTTTTCACAACTATGTACAAACAGTTCTAGATTAGTGTACTAATATAGTTTTAATTTCAGCTCGATTTCTCTGCGTGTCCCCGATGTAAAGGGTGTTGACAGACGGTCAGGCAAATAGATACACGGATGAACGGACAACAAAGTGATCCTCAAGGCGTTCCGCTTTTCCCTGGTGCGGTACGGAACCCTAAAAAACACAAACCCACATAGGTACATACATACATACGAGGGTGGTTTGATAATTCCATGACTATGAAAACAAAATAATAAAAAAATATATATTTTATTTCTCTTATCTTTCTACTCTAGCCTCTTCGTCCAGCAATGTCCCAATCTCTTTAACCCATAATAGTAGTTTATGCAACTGTCGTATAATGGGGGTCATTAGAATGCGAGTGTCTGTTGATAATAGTTTGACACGGGCATTCTAATGCCTAATTATATGCAATTGCATACACTATTTTATCTACACTCTAGAAAAAAACTCAGTTTAACACTGTTCCAAACGTCCGCACCGGCGATTGCAAGGCCCGATACATGGCCCAATTCAATACGAGAACGTAATATGGCTTGATATGAATTTTCGAAGATTCTTTACTAACAGTTGTTTAGATGTCGTGTCTCAACAACAAATAACTAAACAACTGAACTACAGCTGAACAACACTGAACAACAACTGAACAACATCGGAATAACAACTGAACAACATCTAAACAACTGCTCAACATCTGAACAACATCGGTACAACAATTGAACAACATCTGGACAACAACTGAAAACATCTTTCATTCATTCGGCGGAAAATAGCGATTTGAGTATTTGAAAAAAAAACTTCGTTTCATTTCTCAACTTTATCGTATTAAGAGTTTTCTCATTAAGTCATTACGCTTCTGTAATTTATAGTAAACCCTAGTTTTTATAGGCAGAATGCATAAAGTAGGTCATTATGCATCTGTTTTCGAATTCATAATTCGAACATTATGAGACGAGTGTAGATAAAGACTATTAAAGACCTACTTTATGCATTCTGCTTATATAAACTAGGGTTTACTATAAATTACAGAAGCGTAATGACTTAATTAGAAAACTCTTACTACGATAAAGTTGAGAAATGAAACGAAGTTTTTTTTTCCAATACTCAAATCGCTATTTTCCGCCGCACCTGACAGTTGTTGTTGTACGGTAATTTTTCGGATGTTGTTCAGTTGTTTTAATAGGTTTTCGTTCTGTTGTTGTTGAGATGTTATTCCAATGTTGTTCAGTGTTGTTCAGTTGTTGTTCAGTGTTGTTCAGTTGTTGTTCAGTTGTTTAGTTATTTGCTGTTGAGACTCGACATCTAAACAACTGTTAGAAAAAAATCTTCAAAAATTCATATTAAGCCATATTACGTTCTCGTATTGAATTTGACCATGTATCGGGCCTTGCAATCGCCGGTGCGGACGTTTGGAAAAGTGTTCAACTGAGTAAATTTTTTAGAGTGTAGATAAAATAGTGTATGCAACTGCATATTATTAGGCATTAGAATGCTCGTGTCAAACTATTATCACACTCGGCTACGCCTCGTGTGATAAACATACACTCGCATTCTAATGACCCCCATTATATGACAGTTGCATAAACTACTATTATGCACCTGTTTTCGAGTTCATAATTCGAACATTATGAGACGAGTGTAGATAAAATAGTTTATGCAACTGCATTTAATTTGGCATTATACGACAGTTGCATAAAGTACTATTTTTTAAACCCTGAAAAATAGGCCTCGGTCGCAGCTATAATTTTCTATTTTATTTATTTATTTCAGAAACCTTACAACTAAAATAATATCAAAATTAGAATGATAGAAAGATAAACTATACCAGCGGTGCCCATACTTTTTTATAAGAAGATCGACCTAGCAAAAGTTTATGACTAAGGGATCGACATTAAAAAAATTCATACGTAAAACAATTGTTTATAGTCAGGTTTAAATTAATTTATACACTCGAAACACAAATTTTTCCATGTTCCAAGAACTCTTTTGCACCCGCCAAACTTCTTTTGTTTTTAAATAATGTTTTCGCGTCAAATATCTAGGTTCGTAAGAAGATTACTTTGTCAAACTCGTGTCCCGTACGAAAAGAAAGAAGAAAAAGAAAATGATTAAATAAAATATATATAAAAAAAGATTCTAAATCGCCCTCATACATACATATATCACGGTTATATGACAAGCGCTCAAATTTCATAATATCCACTTTTTCTATGACCATTTCGGAGATTTCTGATTGCAGATTCATAGTGAAAAAGTTTCAAATTTTTCTGTTGAAAATCTAGGAAAAAATAATCAATTTTCTGAAATCGTGCTTGTGACGTCACAATACGATGATTATCCTGCAAAAAAAACACATCCGTTTGTAGACGTAAATTTCCAAAAAAAAGCGCATCATGAGCGCCAAAACTGTCAATAACGTCAAAGTACATAGTTGGCTGGGTTGCCAACTGGGATTTTTTTTTCGTACTGAAGCACTTAAGGCTAGCGCAGACTGTGGCTTGTACGTCTACGCAAATGAAGCACTCGCGTCGACGCACCGTTTGTAATCTATGGAACCAATATGGAACTGGAAGCTTAAGAAACATGCCATGAACATGCCACACCAGATGCGGGCCGTGTTGACATGTCACACGCCAACAAGTAGGTAACTACCGAAGAGTACCAACTGACTAAGTTACTAGATTAGATGCCAAAGGCAAAACAAAATGCTTATCAATATCAATATCTACCCGGGTGTCGTAAAAGCCGACTAAGGGATGACTCCAGGAAATGGGCAGCAGCGTTGTCAGTGAATACAACACCTTACACTGCGCTCGCCATTCCACCTGCTAAGCGTGGTGAGTATGGCAAAAAACCCCTTATAGGGGGAGGCCCATGTCCAGCAGTGTGGTATTCCCACACTTGTGTCTTTCCTGCTGGGGTTTTGACCTCTTAGTACTACACGACTCTACTAAAGTTACGTTAGTCACGACTTGTAGACTCTCCGTTTCTTAATTTGAGTAAAGTTTGTGCGTCTTCGTCTTTCTCTTTTCCGTTCCACCCTCCCATTCTGCAACGTTTTTTCTTCCTAATTAAGGCGGAACTATACTATCTGACGCGTCCATCAGCCGCGTCCGTCAGCCGCGACTTATTTGAATCTGTGTAGTAATTTATGTGAAACTGCAAACTATCTAAGTCACGCACAGTCTGAGAAAGATATCTAGCCGGTCAGATGCCATAGACAATGTGTACTGGCCTTTAGACTCTGGAGTCGCTTTTAATTTATTTCGTGGACAACACTTCTTTTTATCTAATTTCTTGGTAGACAATACAATGTGGCCACAGTTAAATAAAAAATTTCGTCCTACGCGTTGCTCGACGTCATCATCGCGACCGCGACCATAGACGAATTTCGTCCACGGACACTCCGTGCACACTGTCTTAAGCCGCGGCTGATGGATGCGTCAGATAGTATGTTTCCGCCTTTAGACTTCTTTAACATCCAATTTAATCAAAACATTTCAATATTATGAAAAATTCCAAAACTTAGTACAGAAGTGAATACTTGTCCTCGCGTGTCGTACGAGAGACCATAGTTTCGTATTCGTACGAGGAACCTTGTATTGTACGGTTGGCAACCCTGGAAATGTATGGTAATGTCGCTGTCAATCATCTTTCAATCATCAGTATTGCCATTATATTTTATTATTTTCAAGAATTGTAGTGATACCATTTTAATAATCGTATTCTGACGTCATCATGCACTTACGACATTTTAGAATGAGCAGTTTTAAAATATTTAAATAAAAAGGGATAAAAGTGTTGTTTTTTCTAAAATGTTACTCGGGGGCTCCACTTGTTCACTAAAGTTTGATTTAAGCTTATAATATCGGTAGGTTTACGAAATGAGCGGTCATCAAAAAATTGTGTATCGCTATAGTGACAGGTTGTTAGCCCATCGCCGAAAAATTCAATACACGTGTGAATAATGCATGTAAAATCGGAATGTATAATATTATAAAAATAAACAGTAAAAGAAATGTTGTCCTATGCCAATATTTGTCAATATTTTTCTTATTTAGGATGTTTTCGCGGGAGTCGTGAGCATTTTTAACTATGTAAGTATTTGCGTGCTTTTCAATTTTTGTTCCTATTGCAATGTGTGCTGAAACATTGTCTTGATGCAGCAGGATGCGACTTCTAGGTCGATTTTCCCTAACTTTTTCAAGCACACTGGGCAAACAAATGGTGGTGTACCGCTCTGCATTCTCTTCATTTTGTCCTTCAAGCGGAACCGTGCAAACAAGATCCGTCTTGGAGAAAAAGCCCAATTTTTTTTTGCAGGCGCCTCTCGTTTTCTCGCTTTTGAACACCTATACAGGAGACGGTTGCTTTCTTTCTGGAAGGTAACTTTATATCCAAGTTTCGTCTCCTGTCGCTTTATCATAAACAGCATTTGAGACACCATGATCTTACCTCTACATTCATACATAGGTACCATTTTTTACACCATTCAACTCGAGCGTGTTTTTGTTCTAGCGTGAGTTAATGACAAATCCATCGGCTACAAAGTTTTCTTACTCTTAAATGCGAATGTAAAAATTTGGCTCATACCAATGCCCAAATGTCCTCGAATCTCCACATAGCTGAAACGCTGGTTTCCTTCGATAAGTTGCCGGACAGTAGCCACTTTTTCCTCGGTGACCGCAGTTGAGAGCCGACCTACACGAATTTCATCGTAGAGAGATACCAACGAGTCACGGCGGCGCTCAAATGAGGTCCTTCTGTCTCAAAAGCATTTTGAAGACGAGCGTAGCAATCTTGTGGAGAGAGTACTTTTAAAATCGTAAAAATAATCACCCTAAAATCTTGCGCGTTAATTACATTTTGATAGCAGATGGCGTACTTCAATGAATTAAAAAAAAAACAATTGACAATCGGCTTCACGCCAATTCTTTTTTAAATCAATAAGTGAATTCTCATCTTCAAAAAAATATAGCATTCGAAACTCAAACATTTATTAGAGGCCAGAAGTGTAAAAGTTTTAGAGCGCCAAATTAATCTTTAAGGAATATTTTCATTAAATATTGTTGCAGTGAGTATATCGTCTACTGGAAGGGAAGGCTAGATGGCTGAAGAAGCCGAGGTAGACCGAATCTTAGACGGCTTTGAACTAAACCTAAAGAATGTTAGTGTGAAGAGTTGGAAGCAAAAAGCCCTAAACAGACTGGTCTGGAAGGACAATACTTGAACAGGCTAATGCCTCCCCGCGGCTGTAACGCCTTAGATGATGATAAAGTATTTAAGCTATATTATAGCTGCTAATTATTGTGGTGTATTGCTGTGTGATACCGGCTAAGAATTGCATCAATCCATTAATTCTGGAAATGGGCAGCATCGTTTTATGTGCACTGCTTTCACCAATCCACCCGCCAGGCATGGTGAGTATGGCCTACCCCCTAATAGGGGGAGGCCCATGCCCAGCAGCGGACCGTTGTGGCTGTCAATGTATGTGTGTACGAATATGTGTAGGTATTGTGGAATGTAACGAGTGCGAGTCCGACTTCCGACAAACACTTGAACGATTGTCACAACGACCCATCCATCAATCTGCCGATGTATTACTTATTACGTCAAGTTACGCCAGCGGATCGTGAATTCGCCTTCATTAATAGTCTACATGGTCGCGAATTCGATTCTCCGATTCTCAAATTATACACACCAGACACGTAGACGATAGAATCTGACCGTGAATTTTTGCAAGTTATTTTCTGGATTTGATTATGATTATCTAAACCTCAAAATTTTAGAGTGTGGTTAGAAACACCGCAGCTTATCATCTAGGTATACTATACACGCTCATATTATGAAGAAAATTTGTTTGTTTGTATCTTCGAGCAACGTGGTCTTCCTTCTAGGTTCGTATGCACCTAAGTAATCGATAAACGTCAGAAATACTAGACCGTTTTCCAAAAATTGATTTACTTTAAAAAGCGAAATTATGAACGACTTGCATTTCTATCGTGTATTTCTTATCTATAAAAAATCATATTCCCACGGGGAAATAGGTAACACCGGGTGAAAGCGCTAGTTACTACAAAAATACACATTATTTTTACACTATTCTAGGTAAATTATTTTAAGCTTCCTTTCATTTTACCTTTACGTAGGTATTTCAAAAAGAAAAAGATTAAGCGCTGAAGAAAAAAGGGACCGACTTAGTAATTTGCACCCACATTTAAGCTTTTCACGAGAAATCTAACCGAGAAATCAGACCGTAAATTATAAGTGGACAAGCCACTTTTCAAAAATTTATGGATTGTAGGTATGTACGTATACTTACGAAACGAATGCGACTTTATGCTATCTTAAAACTAATTATCACATTACAGAGTCTGATTATACATACGTATATTGGTCTATGATACATACAGTTGGTATGCCTGGCTTTATTTGTGCGCGTTTTTAAAATCCTGTAGCGACATTTTTGGAATGAAGTTACGCTCTGGCGCTATCCGATCCGACGAGTGGTCTACCTACATAACTGAGAGTAGCGGGCAGTAAATCTTTTGATGGGACCATGGGATTTGATTTTACCAAATTAATGAAATCCCTAAAATCTAGCGAAAACTTTTCAGGCGCCCGAAATGAGCCAAAGAAAGTAAAGCTACCACAGTGAGGCTTTTCTCATAAACCCAATTTGATTGCTCTCAGATACGTGCTCATGCTATGGCAGAGGGTCTTTTTTCTTTGTTGATATTTATTTTTGTATGAAACTGACAGCTGTCAAATCGGGCTTCTGAAGATGGCTTTACAAAAGTTGAAAGGGCTCGATATGCTACTCTGAATCCTCGAGTCTTTGTCACTCTTTACTTGTGAAAGGAAGGTGTTATAATAGTTTTTCAGAAATTCCATGATTCGAACACAGACAACGGAAAAGCGAACATCAATTTTAGACCACCTAAACGGTTGTTTAAGAATCTTATTAATAAAAAATATGAGAATCTTATTAATTTTAAAAACAGTGATCCCTTATTTAGATTAAACATTAGACAGACCATCTATAACTTCAATTTTAGTTTTTCCTCGGTAATGGTATGTTCCCAGCGGTCAAAACGTTATTCAAAGTGTTATTCTATCAGTATACCAAATGTCATTCAAATCCGTTAAGCCATTTGAGCGTGAAGAAGTCACAAATACACACACAAAGTCTCGGATATATGATAATGGTATGGATCTTGACAGCATTTAAGACATTTAAGGTATTTTATCTAAGGTACTCGTGCTGTCTAGGCTCTCTTTTCGTGTGGGACATCGAGTCGTCCAATAACACAATGAACCCTGGTGTGAGAGTTTTTCAACCGCCTACTACTATGCTACTAGGCCTCTGACATGGTTGTGTAACGACCGCCGTCTAAGTAATCATAGTCAGCAACCGGGACCAACGGCTTATCGTGCCCTCCGAAGCACGGACCATTTATTTTTGGACAATTAGGTGGTTCACCCTGCAATGTCCTTATCAGACCGGGAACAAATTCACAAAATTCAAAAAACATTGTGAGAGTCCCACCGAGAATCGAACCCGGAACCTTTGCGTCGCAGGCAGTCGCAATACCACTGCTGGTAGTGCTCTCCTGTCTATGCTGATTGATTAGCAAAGTGGATATGTATATATGCCAGTAAAGATAGCACACTTTCCCCAAAAATCAAAAGTAAACAAAAAAAAACTGTTCTAATTATAGACTGGTTTATAGGTAAACCAGTCTATAGCTTTGAAGAAAACTTGCAAAATTTGCTATCCTACCCGCGTAGAATAATTTTTTGCAAGTTTTCTAAAATATTGTGTATCTATCACGGGAAGTGTTTTAACATTTGATATTAAATATTTACATTTATTAAAATATTTCCTGTTACCCTCATACTTGTTTGCTTATCGTATGGGACATGCTTCGGCGGGCACGTTAAGCCGTCGGTCCCCGTTGCTGTCCATGATTACTTAGACGGCGACGGTCGTTACACAACCATGTCAGAGGCCTACTATTAGTGGTAGGCGGTGGAAAAACTCTGACACCAGGGTTCATTGTGTCGTTGGACGACTCGGTGTTCCACGCGAAAAGAGAGAGGTCATCAAGGCGACAAACGACCCAATAAACTCTAGTACCGTCTTATTCCTGCTAATAATATTGCAAATATTCAAATTGTATTTTACAATTAATATTAAAATACAACAAAGTAACTTAATTATCTTGTTATCAATAAGTAGTCCAAATTATCCTTCCCATAAATTGTACTTGTTTTATTTCGCAATTTTTATCTGCTTTTCGATTTTGCCAATCGTGTAAATCAATTATCAATTTATGATCAGTGATTTTTTTTCCGAGGTATCAGTTAAATAGTAGGTAACCTAACTTGTTAATAAGACTAAGTAGGTAAAGGATTACCAGTTTAAAACTCTATGCCTTCTCCCGTCGTTTTGTCTTTCGATTCATAAGTCAAAAAATGAAATAATATCTTTAAAAAAATTGGTTGTCATTTGCCAGAATTTATTGGGAGCGATTGTTGACTATTGTTTTGTAACAATGTTATTTATAAACTGTTAAAAGTATATTTTTGTATACGTTATACGTTAGCTGTAAGCAGAAACATATTGTAATTCATCACGTCAATGATATAATTTAGATAATAAAAATACAACACATTCCTAACTACTTTATTTTACTCTCAACAGTGTTCGTGCCCCCGTAAAAATAATTGCTGATAATCATTCATGACGTAAATTTTGACAAGCTATTTTTAATGCTTTAATTTATTGCAGAGATATTTTACTTGGCAATAAAACAGCCTAGAATATTTTTACATTATTGTTCTGCTAAAATGTTTGCACATACATCAAAGTTGTAATGTTGGCTGGCTGTATAGTATAAGCCAAGCCAGTGCTCTTGGCATCGCAAAATTAAAAATTAAAATTTAAAATAAAACTACAGCAATGGCGTCCGTCCCGCTCGCGTTCCACATTCGAAATAATAATTGTATTAAGGAAACATGAGCGCGGCGCATGTGTTTGTTTGTTTGTTTACCCGTCGGTGACGTCATATGTTTATTCTCGCAGGGAGGCCCGGGCTAAATGGATAGGTGTAGTTGGACCACACTATAATATTTATAAACCAAGTAGTAAAAAACGTTGTGATAATAGCAGCTACCTATCTGATGTTGTAAAGTATATTTACTAGGTATATTTATATACTATATTATAGCTATTAGGTCTGCTCATATATATATTTCTAAATATTTTGAAGGCATTATAAAAATCTTTTGTATTGTTTAGTTAAAAAATATTAATAGTTGTATGTGTAAATACCTACCTACTCTACTCTATCTACCCTAATATTGTAAAGAGGAAAGATGTTTGTTTGTTGTAATTGTAATTAAATAGGCTCCGAAACTACTGGAACGATTTGAAAAAATAACGATGAGAATCCTACATTATCCTCGCTAAACAAAGGCTATATTAAAATGTCATATTAACGCGGGGAAACGGCTAGCAGCGGGTGAAATCGCAGGGCAGATTGCTAGACACCAATAAAAAAGAAAGTAAAATTGGACCAATCGACTTACCACTTGAGATTCTTATGGCTCCCTAAATACTGAAGTGGCATTTTGATTCTTCAAAAGATCTAACTGTATTATTTTCGAGTGCCCAAGCCCTAGGTGCACTGAACTACTACAGGTCTTAGGATGTCACTCTAGCCGGGCTGCCCCTTGTTTACACACGCACACTGGCGCACTCACGCACACTCAACCGCGCCCGTCGAGCCGCTTATTTAGGTATATTGTTGTTTATTTTATTCGGCGCTATGCTCCGCCACGGGGCGAGCCTTTCGACTCAGTTTTAACGCGCACGTTTTATGAAACGACAACTATGCGTCGATGGTCGTTCGTTGTCGATAATAATTATTCATATCGCGACCGCTTCTAAGCGACACGGTGAACGGATTCGCGATTTTGTTTTAATACTGTTTTAGTAATTTTGGAAGTTGTTTTTAAATTTTATTTATTCCGTTTTTTATAATCTGGGCTGCCGGCCGGCGCGCGTTGTCTCTGCGAATCTTAATAGCAGTTAATCATAGTTTATTTTTACCGCGCAACGTGTGTTAATAATTGTGTTGGGGCCACTTGTCGCGTTTTTATTTTGTTGCGGCGTTTGATTGAAATTCGCGATTTGAATTGCGGAAGTTACGGCCGTTTGTGAATAAATAATACACTACTAAAACGAGTTAGTTGTTCGCTAATTTGGACTGCTAAAAGGCCTGTGCTCTACATCAAATAAATAATTAAATTGTGATTGTTTAAAAGTTTGACTTTGGTAGAGTTAAGTAAAAAAAAAGGACTTTTTGACAATATCTGTAAGCCCTTCAGTTTATGTAACAAGTTTGAAGGTTTCTTCGAATTGGCGGGAAGCAAGGTGCTAACTATGAAAGAAGTAGACTGCACAGAAAGTTTGGAAAAGTGTTGTGCACACATCGGATGCGAGTGTTTTTTCAACGCGTTTTCGAGGCTAAGCGCTAGTTGTTTGAACAAGTGTGTTTTCTAATGGATTTATTTTGAGGTGAGTTTAAATTTACTTGTGTGTTGGTGTTTGTATTGTTTGCTTTCTGTTTTGTGTGAGTGTTCGCGCTGGTGGCGGGAAACCGAATACCTAGCCGGTTTCGTGCATGTGGGTGTGTACAAACAATGGCTCTGTGTGTGTATGCGACTTATTGTCACTTTGTGTAAGAGGGGCGACAAGGAGGGAGAGGTTACTTGTCATGTATTTAGGCGAAGACGAAACTTTGATGAGTTGACTTTTTAATTCACAATGTGTTATGCGATCGAAAACCAATGGGAATCGCACAGGCGTATTATTGACTTACATTCGATTCACAAAGTTATGTCATAACTTAGTGATTCCTGATATCACGCCACCTTATATATTTTATGAAAACACAGGGTTCCATGATATTAGTAGAGGACTTGATATATATATATAATTGATTATATATCACGATATTTTCCCTTTAATAAATATCAAGTGATATATCATATATCGCGTTATGATAAAAAAATAAATTATATTACTGGCCATGGATAGATGTCACTTTGAAATACAACCACCTGGTTGTATTTCAAAACCCGCTATCTTTATGTTCACGAGAAATTTACAAGTAGTTTGACATAAATCTGCCCCTACTCTCTTCCCGCTAAAGTTGAATTCAGTGAGTACTTATTTATTTTGGTTCTTTTTGTATTTATTTATATAAATTCATTTTTGTGTTCTAGTGAGTGCGGAGTGAGAGGCTTACTTTAGGTATAGGTATCCGTATTCCGTGCTAGTGTAGGTAGTCTGCAGCGCGCGCGCGGACTCATCATGAAAGATGGTCGGCTTACAAAATATATGCGCCTCCTTAGCAAATGTATCCATCCGCTTCACCTTTCTGATATATTTTCTGAATAAAGACAGTAAAATAAAGAATCATATGCATGAAAAAATTAACTACCAAAACATAACATTTCAAAAAATTACAATGTAAAAAATTCTTTGTGTATAAAGGTTGCTAGATTGCTTCATATATTATATCTGATGCATGCAAAAAATTGATATATATTGATGATATATACTTATTATAAATATCGATTTAGCACAAAAAAAGACAAAGCAAGCAGGTACCTAGCTGGCTATGTACATTGTACACGTACACTACAGTCAGTACCTATCTATGGTACCTACGATCAAATATGTTGACAGCACATGTAATCTGAGTGATAAAATTACGAGCTAATAGGCCAAAAGACGCAAAGGTACAAATCAGTAATATTTCATAACTTGCATGATATCGTACACTCGCAAAATGTCACATATTCACAAAATTTTATAAGTTATAAAAACATACCTCAAAGAATCTAAAGTTATTGTCATTTTGCTAAAATGTTAATTTCAAAACAACTACATGCATGTCAAGTCAACTACATCAACACAGACATTATAATAGGCTCTAAACTGGCATAAACTGGCACAATGATGAAAACTTGAATTATTTTTTTCTCTTTTCAAAATCAACAATATATTACTGCATACATACATACACATATCACCCTGCGGGGTAGGCATAGCGTTAACAGCCGTTGTCTCACTGAGGACCGTTTTTACAAAAATCATGTATCACTACAGTAGTGATAGGATGTCAGCCTGTCGCCTCAAATTGTGATACGCATGAAACCCGCGAGACCCCTTGTTATTTTTAATTAACTTAAATATGAGTAAATAAATGAAAAAAGTATGTTTCAATCTAACATTACAAGCGATTGATTTTATCTGAAATTACAATTAGACGCGGAAATACCTACTTAAAATGAATACATTAATTGTATTCAGGTAACTTAGTGTTGAGTATAGAAGGCGTACCTGCCTAAAACACACCTATGAACTTATTCACCTAGTTACACAAAATTAAGGAAATTGCTTAATTAAATTAATTTTCAATAAAAAATAACTAATAGGAAGTGTGGTTCGTTTAAATAAATGTCTAATAATAAGTACCTACAGGCAAAGCCGATAAAAGTGTCGTTATAATAAGACTTCAATTAATGTTGATGTGAAATGTGTCGAAGCTCTAGCAACGAAGTAAATCTCAATTATGTTACAGTATAGTGCTTCAATTTAGTAGATTTTATGTTAAGTTTAAGTCTCTCAATTATAATTTTCATCGCAATCCACAATTATCAACCAGCATTATTTACAAATGATATTATTTCCATTCTACACAAAAAAGGGTGCTCTGCTCTTAAGTCGTCGGGCCGAGACTGGGAAAGGCAAATACAGGGGGATGAAATAAAAACAAGGGTCCCCTTTGCCCTTGTGGTGGACTTTTTTCTTAGTCCCATCCCACTTAAACAGTCGAGGATAAAATTACAAGAATAGATGTAAACTTTTAAATTTCACCCGTGTGAAGATAAGATAAGAAAGTTAGAATTGGGTTACCTTTACCTGAAAATGTGAAAAAAATATGCTTGTTTATTTATGTAGGTGACTTATACTAGTATAACTTACTATAGTTTATTTATAAGCGTCGGCTTGTAGCAAGTAGTCATTAACTAAAACATGTCATAAACTGCGTTAAATTCACCATCGTGTTCCTCTCAAGCTCTATAGGTCATAAATTATCATTTTCCTATCATGTTTGGTTCTAAAAGATACGGCACCACAAGAAATCGTTAACCGTATTTTTCGAAAAAATTGTATGGTAATAAATAATTTAATACTCAAGACAACATTTTTAGTAAAATAAATTTATATATGCTTTAATGTTATTAGTCCAAAAAACTTAGTATAGTAGGTAAACGATCAATCATGTAAACTAATTATAACAATATAATGATTTTTGCATACCATGTATCTGATGTAGTTGATGTATGTTAGACCGATAGTGGAACGAGATTTTGACCGCAAAAGTTATAATTTTATTAAAGTTAGATTTTGCTTCTTTATTATCTTAGGAGCATTATTCTCGGCATTTAAAAAAAATATTAGAAGTTTTTCTCATTTGTGTTTTCTATAAAATAGATATTTTCAATAGTAGATGTATAATTGTGACTTTTTAAGGACTCATGATTACAGTTGAAACGTCGGGATCCATGTACCTACTCGCGTAAATTTCCTAAAAACTATCACAATATCTCGTTTAATCATAAATTGATGATATTTTCTATAAAAGAATGAAAGTTAATAAATGATCAATATTGCCCTCGCTCCTGGAACAACTCAATATGCCTTTGGATACGCGCTGAACATGAGGCCATAGGACAGAGGGCGGACTCAGAGTTGTATAAGGCTGCTCAGGGTTATTAAGCACAGCCTAACTTGGTCCTCAGCTGGCCATATCCACTACTGCCTGTCGAGTAGTTAGGAAGGTGGACACGTTTGCTTTGATGCCAAGCATCCGCGATTTCTTCAAGACCAGAATCGGCATCTCTTGTCGAGAAAGATAGAGACAGGCCAATACCATACGCCGCCGCTGCCTGATTCTGGTTCATCCCTATAGGAAATCACCCAGCTGGTCCGACCCAACCGCAGCACAACGATGGACGTGCTCATTCCCAAAAAGACCAGTTGCCTTCGAGACCCTCGTGTCTACACCGTGGACGAATTTGAAAAAAAAAGAAACAGGGCCAGCCTTAATGGCATCTTTTCTAGTTCGAAACCATCACATTTGAATACGAAAACATATTTACCTTCAAAATACTGAATCTCTGTGTAGGGCAAAAATCATAAACTCTAAAATTAAGGTGATTTTAATATGAGTCTTAAAATTCAAATAATTGATTTATGTACGTCACTATATAGCAGCAAAAAATCTCTTTTCATATCTATTATTAAATTTACAAACAAACACATACTCTTCGATATATTAACGAAAAATCATTTTTATTATTTACTTGTAGATTTTGGTTCCTGTTAGATAATGACTTTTAGCGGTAACTCGACGTTAGATAAGTCATATTAAATTAATAATAAAATAAATTAATTAGTTAGGTTAGGTGTCCACTTTTCCCCAACTTTCCCTATGTAATTATATCACATTAAATTGTAAGTAATTGGCAAGATAAAAACAGTTTAATATAAGAATATCTATACTCTGGAAATAGCAACCTACAAAATACTAATAAATTTATCTCATATAAAATGTTAACCAGAAGTCGTAGAAACTTGTAGCTGTATTAAGGTACACAAATCGAGTGCTACTTTAAAAAATTACTGAAGTTCGCACCAGACAGGATATTATACCTAGATTATGTAGAAGCTTAGAGTAACACGTCTAGTACCTGATAGTTAAAAATAATGCTGCCGCGCAAATCAAGAACGCACGAATTTACCGAAAGCCTCTGATTATAGTGAGCGGCTAAAGCAGTCAGGGGTCGTATTCTGCTATTTGAAAAGCATATCTATTGTGTTTGAATAGATGGTTTTGGTCGTTTCGTATTCTGCTAACAGTTTCAAGTATAAAAATAACAGTGTCAATAAAATTATTGTTAAGTGCCAATGGCATTAGAATGGCTAAAAATAAGAGAATCGGGGCCCAGGTCTTTTGTCGCTTAATTCCAAGTATTTTTTTTGCAACGAATTATACTTTGTATCATACATTATTTACTCGATTTGTTCATATAATTCTTTGAGTCTTTGTAATCGCGCGAGAAATGGCCAGGCCGAGCCGCTAGCTATGATCGGGCGCTAAGAAAGTTACTTACATTATTTTTGAGTAACAGTTTTATTTAGTCTGGACTCTACAATTTTAGCCCATGGGCTATGAAATCTACACCTGACTGTGTTTGAGTAAAAGAAGATTGGTTTATACTATGGGAAAACAGGTAGCAGCAGGAGAAGTCGCTGGGCGGGCCGCTAAGTATTATTAGCGGCGCGTTATACATTTTTGTCTTGAATGGAAGTGTAGGTACAAATAAAATAATCATTCACTGTTTCTTACCTATTTATCTCAAAGTAACGCATTACTGCCTACGAACGATGATATAAATAAAAGGACTGATTGTAATAAAATAAGCTTATTCTCGGTGAAAGGCGCTCTGTTCTTAATCTGTTTATTTTGATTTATTATATACATTCCTAGTACCTTGCAACTAAGCTGCAAATATTTTGAGGGGAGAACCAGTCCATGAAACTGAACAACTTTCCCCAAGGATCATAGGTCGAAATATGAAAAGAATATTGGATCTCCCATGCAAAATGTTATTTCTACAATATTTTTTTCTTATTTTGAGTTATATTCTCTGAATAAGTTGTTGAGTTTAATGATCCGGTTACCCCTAACTTTTTCATCAATCATCCTTTACATAAATAGATGTTATATATATAAACCAAAGATTCCCTCTGTAATATTAAATTTTTAATAGATACAAAAGGCCGGGGAAAATAAGCAAAAATTATTATAAACCTACATAATATAACAGAATTTATCAATAGGTTGTCCGATTGTACTGCGTGCAGTACAGTACAAAAAGCAAATAAACAGCAAACAATGAAACAAACAATAAAAGACAGACGCGAACAGTAAGATTGTTGTTCATTGTGCATTGTTGCACTTATCGCCTCCTGTTTACGTTATACGTGAGCCCTTTTTCAATTTCTTTCCTATTTCCTAGCATCTTTATAATCATCGACTACATTTTAGACACAAATCCACTACTTTCTCACTTCCCCAATTTGTCCCAGTTTTCGTCTGTAGGTAGGACTGTTTCCACGATACGCTGATAAAAGTTTGACCAGACATTTTACTGGAGTAGAGGGATGGGCAAAATGTGTTATTTCCTCCCTGTTCTTGTAAATTATTGTTTGATCTGATTCAGCCCTGCCTGGGTGTATTATTTACTTCTTTAATGTAAGTTGAATAAATGCAATTTTATGCGAAACAACCGCAAAATCTAAAAGCCATCAAAAATTAATTCATTTAAATATTTGCCTACTCTATTCTATAAATATTTAGGGAAATCAGCAGTTATTTTATATATTCTTCATAGTCTGCTTTCTTCATAAATCTACGAATTCATGACACACTTAAACGGTCGTACTTCTGTAGGTAGACCAAGGTAGGGTCATAGAGTATGGATTGCTAAAATTGAAAATGAACATTATGTACGTAAGCAAATTCCTTTCTTCGATTTTAGAGCAAATTTAGGTTACTTACATGGGCTGAAAAATCCTACGAGAGCTTCTTCACTATTTCCTTTATAAGTGGAAGGGTGTGTTTTGTTATCCACCATCGTCTATCATAATCGAACTCAATAACAATATTACACCTTTATTAAAAATAATACAAAAGTTTTCATACATTAGCTAGGCAAGTACCTGCCTACGTAAAGAAAATATATTGAAGTAGGTATAGGGGCAATGGACAAAGCCTCCTTTAGCGAAGCGAGTCGAAAAATGGCTAAGTAAACATACAAACATACCAGCCAGTACAAACAACTGTTTTAGGCAACTTAGCAACAAACAGCTGAACATAAACTCTTTTTTCGAACACGTGTATGATTTGTGCGCGTGTGAGTGTACTTAAAACAATTTTATTAGATACGTGGTAGGAACCTACTTAAAAAGCATCTCTGAATGAAACAAATTCACACACAATTTACCGTTTTTGATGATTGTAGCTAGATAAAATTGCTATCGTAATACATGTGACGAGTAGTTGCAAAAATCTATATATGTGTTGATTGCGGTACCTACTTTTAGATCTGAATCTATTTTTCTATTCAATCTATTCCAAGGATTCCCAAACTCTGCGTCGTAATTTTTATGTATGCCGGTTTTTTTGTCGCGATTCCGAAGGTTCTTCAGATAAATGGGTGTCTGGCGTGTGTGACGGATTTAACACATTATTTAAAATCAACTGCAACGTGGACAGCAATAATACCTACTTTTGAAAATTTGACCCATATTCCTCGTAAAGTTGTTTAGTCGGAGACTTTTTCTTACACCCATTATAGCATTGACAAGGCAATTTTCTGAATTGAATTCAGAATTGTGTTCAGAAGATGTTAACTGTTTTGCCGTGTGATGTCGGTTTACAATTAGCATCACCTCATATCTTTCTCATAGGTGTCGTAAGAGGCGACTAAGGGGCTCAAGAGTTACATGTGTGTTGCGATTTTAGGCAAGGGACTGACAACCTTTCACTTTGGCGATACAAATATTTTCTGAATAATCCTTTAAATGTTTGTTAGACGTAGTGTAAATGTTCGTTTCTACGGCCGTATACGCTCTGCCTTACTCGCAAGAGAAACAGGCGTGTTATATGTATGTATGCTTAAACTTTTTAGGAGGATCAACAGTTTTTAGCATAGCACTATAGTATGTAGGTACCTACCTACCTATGTTTGGTTTTGTTTACGCGTTCGTTCGTGTGCGTGCGCGCATGACGGCTCGCGATAGCGCTCGCGTTATCGCTACGAGCCTTGCAAAAATACACAACAAACATTCGAAGTATACGCGCAAATTAAACATAAAACACAGGTGTGGCTTTTTTGGAAATTTTTCGGTTGGTGTTGACGTGTGAAAAAGATTTGAGGCTAAGTAAAGGATTATGAATCTATTTCCGTTTGAGTCAAGAGTTTCGTTTATTTAATAAAATATTACCTGTATAGGTATTTTATTTTATTTTAAACATAGATATCTTAATCTTAAAAACACACATCTAAAATATTGCCAAATACTATACACGGCGTTGAGTACGAAATTGCGCCTTCCTACTGATAAAACAAAACAACCTAAATAACGTAGCGGCCTCGAAATCTAAATAAAATTGCTATCGGCTAGCTTCCGACCCGCTTTTGCTTAAATTATCTCAAATTGGCACGTGTTGTGTTGTTTCTGCATTAGTAAACAATACAATAGATTGTATAATTACAGATTTTCATTGTGTTCGTGTACCTACTTAGTTCTAATTAAAAAAAGAACTCGAACGTTTGTTGGATAGGTCACAACTTCACAAGTACTCACAAGGAAATATTTTTTAAACAAACAGGTAGAGCCCTGAACTCATTTCGCTACGGTAGGACAAGGAATCCGTTTACGTCATTAAATTACACCTACCTAACTTTGTAACCAATATTTTAGTTCGTGCCAGCAAAAAGAACCCTTTTTATAGAGGGGACCTGAAACTGTAGGTGGTACCTACGTGTAACAGACTTACAAAATCGAGTTGTGATCCGAACAACACGTAAAACAACATTGAGTTTTGCAGCTGAAGGTTTCAGAAATCAGAAAATTTGCTTGCAAGAATAAAGTTGTTTTGGTTCTTAAAATTATAAAAAGTCTCATGTATTCGCTTGCATACAAGCATGCAATTTTTTTTCACACTGCTTAGTTCAACGTATTTAAAGAAAATTATAATGTAAAATAAATAAAATGTCACACAAATAAAATAAAATAATCCAAATAAAAACAAAATGTTTCTCATAATGTTGACATCAAACCTTCTCTCATTTCGGTGGGATCATCCCAGAGTTAGATTGTTTTGTTATCTACCTGTTGAGTAATGAACCTATCGACAAATTAAAATTAAAATACCAAACTTCCGTTTTATTTAATTCTAATATCTGCATACAAATGATACGTATACTTTCGTTGAGTAATGATTATTATCTTATCAATCACCCCTTCTCAGTTATTTTAAATGGGGTTAGCAACTCGGTACTAATTACCATGTAAAGGGTAGGGCTAGGTGAGTTTAGGTTATTTAATCTTATCTTTCAGTCAATCTTGATCGAAATATTTTTTTTATAAATTTGTTTACTTACACAGATCATTCTATGAATATTCTTAAACTAGGTACCTACTCGTTTGGAAGCCGTAAATTGTCATGTCATCATCCCATTTTAAGATGTAGAGGTACAAGACGTAACATTTAATTTTCGTGGGCTCAGTTTGTAAGTATGGTCTATACTTACATACGTACGTACGTACGTTTGTGGATTCTGAAAATATATAAATTGATGTAGTTATTTACAGTCTAAAGATATCTACGTCTCGTGTGGCGTTCAGTTACAATAGTTATCACTTGTCGTCTGTCGCTGCGTATTTTTAACGCACCGTAAAACATGCGTCTATCAAACGAAAGGAAATTGCGGATTCCGATTCACATACAAATATGTTACGGTGCGTTTACGGTACGTAACGGGTGCATCCGTCAAGTCGCACGCACGCACTATAGCCTTATTTGTATGGGAATAAGACGATAAGTGGGAGAACCAACTAAAATAAACTAAAAGATGGAAATGAGTTACGAAGTTCCCTGTAAATATAACATCTTCTACTGAAATCATGCAATGATGTTGAAAATATTTCTTACAATTTTAAATGCTAGTGACGCTGGTTTTCCATTCATAGTTGTTTGTTGGTTTTATTTCATTCAGTATTCTATTCATACTAGGCAACGTGACTCAAAACGCATTTTACTATATACAGTTGGTATACATGCAGATACAAAAAACTTTTCAAGCACTCGCGATCACTTTCACTCATTTTAAGTATTATATTTACCTAAATACTATCGCGATAGACCCGGTCTAATACTTAAAATGAGATACAAAAAAGCCAAAAATCGAGCGTCATACAATAAAATCAATATCAAAAATGAGATAATACGTAGCAAAAAATAAACATTGTTTACAATACGTAGGCAGTGCCTGATATGTAGATAACATGTACTAGCTTTATGAAACAAACATACAGATAACGGTTTATTTAAGGATTTGCTCGATAAGCAGTGAAAACTAAAGCAGTAGGCTACAAATACAGTCACGCCCTGGTCCTTCTAGGATTGTCAGATTATGAACAGCTTTTGCCATTAAAAGACCATATGTAAACTGAAATTTTGCGTTTCTACTAAAATCATTGCCGGTGTCTTGTTTTTGGCAAATGCAGGATTCTAACCTGCTACGTTAGCTTAGCCTTTTTATAATAATCTTGGTGATTATGGTATGACAAGACTTGTAAGATTTTACAGGCAAATTGTACTTAAGTACCTATCTTGATGCATAATAATACTCGTAGTATCCACGTATTCGCGACCGGTTCACAATGTTCACATGGAAACAGAAACAATTTGTTTGTCTGTGTCAAAACAACCAACAAACACCGGTATAATATATGTAAGAAAGGCAGCCATTTTCCCATAGTCAGCCTATTGTTTTCTCCCCCCTTTACCACACTGAGGCAAATAAAAATTGCATAACAGAGTCTTGATATGTGTAACTCGAACTAGGTAAGTAGATACACATGAGATAAGTCGGTTGCACTAAAATAAACTGTAGTTTTTGATTGATATCTCTTTTTTGAATTGACACTAAAATGCGATACAAGTTGATCCCGAAATTTTGTTGCTAAAGTAAAATATGCTGATCTTGAAAATTTTCAAACTATGTGGAAAAAAAGACTTTTGTACTAATATACTAAAACGAAATTTCTGAGGAACCTACAATACTTATATAGAGCGTACCCATCGCATTTCAACGTATGGATCAAAGGTTTCCACACGCTGCACTTTCCCGCACGGAATGCGCCGCGCGAATATCTGACCGTCCCGTGACGCCCACACTATTTTTGATTCTTCAAATCTAGCTTTCAATCTAAAATCTAAGACGAACAAATTGTTGTCCTGTACGATAAGTTTACTTCAAAATACAACAATGAGCTTTTACATGTGTTTTGAAATTTAAATCATTAAAACGGAAAATGGTGGCCACTTTTTCCCGTTTTGGTGAATTTAGAGACGCATAACAATATAAAGCCTATTGTTGTACCTTGAAATAGACTTATCGCAAAGGATAACAATTTGTCCGTCTTAGATTTTTAATGCTTGTTCTAGATTTTAAGAAATTATTAAAAAACATGTGAGGGCGCCACTGGACGATCGGCGCCGCCTTAACTCTTTAACCAGCATTCTATCTTCTATTTAAATTAGTGGATGTTGCCTTTAACTGTGTTATGCTTGTTAATGATTTGTTAGGAAGTAGGTAAGTAATACGTATCATTTTTGCAAGAACAAGCATATTTTACTCCATCATTGCATAAATCGTAATGAAGGCAAGTCTATATCTCTACTCGCTTTCTATTCTATCTGTAGTTTTTTATTTCTTATAATTTTCCAGTGGTGGTGAATTTCCCGACTAGGATTATGTTCATAGGTCACCAAACAGTTGATAACCTAAATTAACCAACCTTGCAAGTTGCAACTAATTTGGCAATGCAAGCCAAATTCTACCTAAGCTTACTGTAGGTAAGTAAGTTTAACATTAACAGTCAAAACAGTCCACTGCTGGACATGGGCCTTCCCCTTTTGGTGGGTGTTGCCATACTCACCACGTTTGGCAAGTGGATTGGCGACCGCGTTGATATTGCTTTCACAGGGAACGCTTGATTTTATCCCTCAGTCGCTTAATACGACACCCATAGGTTGTATTGAGCTGGTGCTGTTCTAAGCCGGCATCACACGGCAAGGTAAGTAAGTAATACCCTTTATTGCACATTAAATATCAGACACATAACACAGAATCTTAAATTTAAATATGTCATGGCGGCCTTATCGCTAAGAGTGATCTTTTCTAGATGGCAGAAGATGCCAAAGCACAACGCGCAGCCGCCAATACTTACTTTGTTGCCAAAGGCTGCATGGCTCTCAAATTGTAGTGGTTAAACGCAACAGCGTAGTCCGCAGCATGCTTGTGTAGCTGTCCGGATTATCTTATTTTTTTGCCATTGTAATGCCATGGATACTCAACTGTTATTCTATTGCCACTGTGATTGTCTGTACTTCAAACTGTTAGCGGTATACGAAACGGCCAAAACCAGTCAACTGACAACAAACTGATAAACAACAGAGACGCTCTTTAAATAGCGGAATGTGGCGCAGTGGTAGTGCGACTGCCTGCGACGCAAAGGCTCCGGGTTCGAATCCCGATGCGGCACTCACAAAGTTGATATTTATCTCTTTGTGAATTTGTTTCCAGTCATGTTCATGTTAGGACATTGCAGAATGAACCAGCTGATTGTCTGAAAAATAAATATGGTTCCGTGCTTCGGAGTGCACATTAAGCCGTCAGTCCCGGTTGCTGTCTATGTCTACTAAGACGGCGGTCGTTACACAACCATGTCAGAGGCCTACTACTAGTAGCAGGCGGTTGAAAAACTCTGACACCAGGGTTCATCGGGTCGTTGGACGACTCGGTGTTACACACGAAAAAATAAGAAAAAAAAAATGCGGAATACGGTCTCAGGGCCCGGATTCTTTTTTTTTTCTACTCTTGCTGTACCAGTGACACTCAACTGTAATTTTATTGTCACTGTGATTTCAATACATCAATCTGTTAGTAGAATACGAAACGCCTAAAGCCATTCCGCTGACACGCTATCTACAAACAACTGAAATGATTTTCATTTAGCAGACTTCGGGCCCTGGGTCGTATATTCCGCAATTTGAAAAGCGTCCCTGTTGTGTTTCAGTTGGTTGTCAGTTGGATGGTTTAAGCTGTTTCGTATTCCGCCAACAGTTTGAGGAATATACAATCACAGTGGCGAAAGAATGACAATTGAGTATCAATGGCATTACAATAGCAAAAAAATATGAGAATCAGGGCCCGTTTGACTCTGGTATAAGAACTTCTCAACCACTTTGGTACTACCACTAGGTAGGCCTCTGACATGGTTGTTATTTACTTATCAGCTCATATACAGGTTGAAAACCCGGAGTCAGCTAAGGTTTATTGACGAAGTAGAAAGTACTAAACAGCTAGCCATAAAACTTGCAAGCTAATAGACCCCATTTTGCTTTTTTAACTGCTGTTTACGAAGAAGTAACTTTATAAATTTTATGACAGCGGTAAACAATGTTTACCTATCTCTACCTATATGTAGATATCCTATAGGTACAAGGTGTATTTACCTAACAGTAACTGATAGGGTAGGGTTAATTATAGAATATAGGGCGTTTAGGGGTATAAGTACTTATCTTCGAAATTAAAGCGATACACATTTTTCTAAAATTACTCTCTATGAAATATTTGTTAGTGGCGATATCGACCGTTTATAGACACGACCTTTTACGTTCTGCCTACCCCGCAAGAGATATAAGTGTAATATGTACATGTAGGTAGGTAAGGGTAGGTATGTATGGATCTAAACTGCATAGAATTATGTAAAGGGGTTAATTGATATAATTCCGAACATCTTTACCACTTGGTCTTCTACTAAGAAGTAAAAACATAAATAGCAAGTCAAATTGAAAACCTAGATGAGCTTGACATTAAAATTTACGTTTTATTATGTAGGTAGGTACTTGCGTTTTTCAATCAACTACTGACTTCGAAGAAATCCCTTATAAATATCTAACAAGTTGTTAGGTAAGGCTAACAACAAATTATGAAAAGTATTAAGTGTGAAATTTTCAATATTTCAGGACTTTGGTTTTCTATACAAGAATTACAGATGTCTCTACTTATTCGATCTCCTTACTTCCTATAAAAACAGTACGTGCCTCTCTCTCAAATCTCGTCAGACACGATTCCAAAGCAAATGCCTTGTGTTCCGAAAAATTAAAACATAACGAGACATAACTCTCGTACAGACAGAATTTATTGCCGGGCCTCCGAACAAACAACAACATTTTGTGTTGTGTACAGTCCCCACAGGCGGCTGTGAAAACACAAACACACACACGCACACATGAACACACACAAAACAAACCAGGAAACGTCTAGCGAAAAACAAACAAGGGTCTTTTGTATTGAGTAAACAATTGCCAGCGTATGCAACAGGCGGTGCTGCCAGATCGGTTTGGTGAAAGCTATGAATTTTGAAAAAAGTTATTATAGCTAAATATTGCAGTGATGTTTGAGGTTGTTGGACGTAGCTATTCATTCTGACATTATAAGGCAAATAATTGGTAACATGCCTGAATTCAATCTAGAGGGAAGATTAGTTGAATGAATGCTGAATTACTAGATAATAAAGATAAATTAATAATAGAAATGGTATAATACTTCTGTTAATAACAACAAGTAGTATTTTCCTCATACATTGGCCGATTTTGCAGTTGTCTTTATCTTAAAAGTAACGCAAACGACTCAATAAAAGTTTTGACTTCTAAGTTAAAAATCACCTAAACTATGTTTTCAGATTGTTCCTTATTATTTTTACAACACATTTCGCGTATGCGATGCTCAAGCTAATGCGAATGCAAATGCGAAAACAAGTTAGCAAAAATTTGCGAAAGCGATGTTAAAATTTGCGAATGCGAATCATCATCATTGATGGGGCTAATGGTGGGTATGGTGTACCCTAACTCACCACGCTTGACAGGTGAATAGTCGAAAAATTTTGCATTCACAGGGAATGCTGCTGCCCATTAGTTGAATTTATTCTTTAGTCGCCTTATAATTACACCCGCCAAGGGTTGAAATAGGATGCAATGCAAATTTTGATCTGGTACCACACGGCTCGCTTAAGTAGGTACCTACTTGTTTAAAATCGCATCATAGTCGAATCTCCAACTCTACCATTCACTGTAATAGAATATCGCATTCATAAAACCACACAAGTACCTACTTATTTTGCTGTGTAACCAAGCCTTACCTTTCATAATTATAAATATTGAGAGAAAATGTAGGTTCGTTGTACAAAATTAGATAACGTTTAAACCATAATTAGGTAGCATGGCAATACTAAGGCCATGACGCGGGAAAATCGTTAGTACAGGTTAATGGGCATAGATGGTGTGGCAGGCGCGCTGTAGCTTGGTTGCTTTCTTTTCCATCGAGGTCATACACAACACATGTCTGGCTGGTTCAGAACTGAACACAGTTCGGAACTAAAATAAAAGATGGCGCTAAGTGCGATATTTTCAGAATGCTGCTGCTGTTCTACCTCTACTCTACATAAAGTTTACTGTACTCTAGTACACGCTCGATTCACGACACCGCGTTTTAAATTGAAGCCGAAACTTAGATTAAGTAGGTAGTTATAGATTTATAAAAGTGATATTTATTAATATTTTTCATTTCTGACTTGATTATAACTTTTAATAGTTTGTAAGTTTAGTTAATTATTATTATTGCTTGTTTTTGTTTTCATGTTATATTTTTTATTCGTTTGCTCTTAAAGTAAGTACTGAATCGAGTTCAAAATAAATTTTAACATAAGAGGGTAATGTAGTACATAAGTAGATTATTACATATCGTAGGCTGCGGCTACTTTCTACTATTACTCATCCCTCAAATTAATTCCTTATCCTATGGCAAAAAAGAAAAAACTGGGCGTCTCTATCATTCTTCAACAGCCACATTAGTCCACTGCTGGACATGGGCCTCTTCCAATTGGGTTGTATTTGCCATACTCACCACGCCTGGCAGGCGGATTGGCAAGCGCAGTGCAAGGTTTTGTACTGACAGGGAACGCTGCTACCCATTCCCTGGATTCATCCCTTAGTCGCCTTTTACGACACCCACGGGTAGAAATGGGGTGATGCTATTCTAAGCCGGCACCACTTTCTATCATTCGTTATCATTAAGGATAATTAGTAGGGTAGGTAGGTAGGCAGGTACAGTTTCGACTAGGTACCAGAGTACGAATTATGCAATCCAACATGTAACTAAATAGGTATTAATTTTTTTACAAGATACCTACATAAGTTTTTCATGAGCATTTATCAGATCATGTAAATAAAGTTTAATGTTTTGTAAACAATTCGCGTTCTGATAACGCTAGAAAGATGTTTATTGCGCACGAATGTAAATAAATCAGCAATGGCGATAAAACTCGCGATATAGAATTACTTGCAACATACTTGAGCTATTCTGGGATTAAGTTGCTGTGTTGTGAGCGTGTAATGTTCTCGGTAAGCTGGGTAAAAGTTACCTGTGGAATCGTCATCATTAATAGCTACCTCAATCCTCTACTTATGGGTAGAGTCCAATCTGTTCTTTCCAGAACAACTCCGGGTTGGATGTTTGAACAACCACACAAACTTCTACGGGTGAACCCCGGCTCCCGACTAAATAGTCAGGTGTAGATTTCAAAAGCCCTGGGCTAAAATAGCAGAGTCCAGTCCTGAATAAAAGCCTAATTGGAGAGTGTTCTCCATAGGTACCTACTTGTCACGCGTAGCCTGGCAGGCAAGCCGCAGGTTGGCAACTTGGCAACTTGGCAATCACAGTAAACAAGTCTAAAACATGGCGACCGATGTAGCGCAGTGGTCGTGCGACTGCCTGCGACGCAAAGGTTCCGGGTTCGATTCTCGGTGGGACACTCGCAAAAGTTGATATTTATATCTTTGTGAATTTGTTCCCGGTCTGGTTAGGACATTGCAGGGTGAACCAACTAATTGTCCGAAAAGAAATGGTTCCGTGCTTCGGAGGGCACGTTAAGCCGTCGGTCCCGGTTGCTGTCTATGATTACTTAGATGGCGTTCGTAACACAACCATGTCAGAGGCCTACTTGTGGTATTAGGCGGTTGACAAAAACTCTGACACCAGGGTTCATCGGGTCGTTGGATCACTCGGGGTCCCACACGAAAAGAGAGAAGAGTCTAACACTGTTTTACACCCCGTATAACATGCAAAAACCTAAATAGGTACCACAATAACAACTAACGTTTGACGGCCACCTGACACCGGTACACGAAAGCAACACGATACCACAAATCATACACACGATAAACAAAACAAAACCGTGTTTTGGCCCAATGCAACTTAATCCGAAAACAGTGGGCTTGTTTTGACCAGCTGCAGATTTGTTTTTTATTGCGGCATGTTTTAATTTCAATGAAAATAGCATAGAGGTAGGCTTCAGACTCAACAAGTGCCTTATATTAACAAAATCAGTGGCAGGTTTCATAAGACATGGGGTCCCACTCCCATCCAAAACTACTTTGTTTGAATTATCAATACACATACATACACATATATCCCTTGCAGGGTAGGCAGAGCGTAAACAGCCGCAAAAACGGCTATTTACACCACGCGTGACAAATCTTTGAGGGTCATTCGGAAAATTGTGTATCGCTATAGTGACAGGTTGTTAGCCGATTGCCTAAAATTGCAATACACACCCTCGAGTCCCTTAGTCGCCTTTTACGACTCCCACGGGAAAGAAATGGGGTGATGCTATCAATTGCATTGTATGCAACCTAATAAAATATATCTATTTCTATTTCATGGAGCCGGCATCACACGGCATAGCCGGCATCACACGGCATCACTATTATACACTCGTATATATCAATAGTCTGATACAGATAGGTAATGGCATCACTGACGACGCTACAATATAGTGATAACGTGTACAATAAGCAAAGTGATCTAGTTATTAGTGATGTAACTTATTTTCGCATAGGCATTCGCGAATATTCGCATATTAATGGATATTCGCATTGACATTCGCAAAGTTTGTGCGAATGTTTTGCTAATATAAGCACCAGAAAAAAACAATCAATATGATTTTATTAAGGTTCAAAAAGAAATAAAACAAGTAAAATTTATTTACTCACGTCAAAAATTCACACTAACCTTAAAATTAAGTATTTATTTTTATTTACCACCAGAACGCTGCGCGCTGTGGTGTGTGTGACACATCGGTTTTTATAATATTTATACGGATCTTGAGAATTAGATCCTTTGAATTCTTGGAACGAAATGCACCTCGTCCTAACGAATTTGTGTTAGAATCGAGACTTCCACCAAACAATACACAATTAAACGCTAAGTATAGAGGTACGATAATGAATATTTGCATTTGCAAATGGCGATAGCAAACATTCGCATTCGCATGCGAATGCATTTGCGAATGTTCAAAATGTGACCTACGTCCTACGTCACATCACTACTTTTTATTGTGTCAACAAAAATCTATTCTCTGACTAGGTATTTGGTAAAAGTGACCATCAATTATCTGTACGTAAGTTTAAGCAGACCCACCCTTCCATAAAATACTGCCAAACGTCTTCCTTCTTCTGTAGGTTATTTATGGGAATGTCAATGTCTTGTATACAGATTTTACCGAAATACATAGTATTCCAAGAAGGTTATTGGTATTTCTGAACGGGGCGTACCTACAATATTATTGTAGTTTATGATATCAATGTTGAATTTTGAATTAGTCATAGGTAAAGATTGCAAGCCAATATTTTAAAAATAATTATTAGTTGTTTATGTAAAAGCGCCGTAGTCTCCTTGGTGTGAATTTAAAACAGTTCATAATGGTTCAGTAGATGCTTTAATTTGTATTTTCATTCTAGTTGATGTATTATGTTTTAAATTTAAGGAATTTGCTTTTATCGTTAATCAAAGTTCGAGTATATAAGCAAGCATGGCTATATCATCTGTTAGTTCACTGCCCTCAATAAAAATATCACCTGCTTTTCAAAGAGTAGCATCTAATCGAAGATTTGCATTAGCATAGATAACTAAAACCTGTGCGACTAATTTTCCCATCACGAATTTCGCTTAAATCTGCTTGAAATCAAAATTTGGAATGGGCTTTGCACTATTAGAATAACCTAGAGAGCAATCAAATCGTTAGACCACCCCGCTCACACCAGAACCCTTTATCAAACACATAAACATTGTTCTAACGCACTAGCAAAGTTTATTATTGTTTTTTCTCTCTGTTACAGTTCGTATTCAAAACACACGAGTGTAGCTGCTTCAGTCATTTCAAGCGCGCGCGTCGAACAGCCACAAGGTGCAGTGCTGGCACCCATATTATTAACTGTATACAAAACATAAGTAGGGTTATGTGCAAGTGTCAGTGAAATAGACTCCCAGTGTTGTCTGGATGTGTCTACAGAGGGATGACGATGGTGATTATTTAGATGACGCGGTGAGTATGTTTATGTTTATAATTGTTTTTAGCTTAACAACAAATAATTAACTAAATTGTTAGATAAGTACTTATAGCATAATGCCAAAGCCCAGTCGTACAATATTTTACGTTTTTGATCTATGGGTGTTCGGTTTTATTGTCAGCGGAGCTTTCACTCAAAAGTGGCAACCGGTCTACTGATGTTAAAGGATATAACCAGTAAGTTTAAAGAATGCGAACCAAAATGGCAACATTATTATATGTGCACTTATCTTAATCCATGACATGAATAGGATATCAATCATAATGTTGCCATTATTGTCATAAGAGTAGCATTCCCTTTCTTCTTCTCTTTCTATGACTCTCATGCTCTGCCTTATGATAAACTGCAATCTTAATAAGCTTAAATAATATTTGTAAAATAGCTTTTCAGTCCCTAATGAAAACAGTTTTTCACAAAAGTAAAAAGAACTTTGTTTAGTGACTTTGCAAATTTTGGGAAAAATATGTTTTGAAGCTTGAGAAGGGTTTCAAAACGAAGGATGATTTGGCAATAATGAAGATGAAGACAAATATTCGAGACTTTTGATATACGTCTACATTTCATGCAAAGCCTTTCTTTATCTCTTAGTCTTCTTCTTTTCAAGTGGGAACGCCGAGTCACCAGACGACCCGATGAACCCTGTTGTCAGAGTTTTTCAACTGTCTACTGATACTAGTAGGTCTCTGACATGGCTGTGTAACGATCGCCGTCTAAGTAAGCATAGTCAGCAACCGGGGCCGACGGCTTAGTGTGCCCTACGAAGCACGAAACCATCTTTCTTACGGACAATCAGGTGGTTCAGCCTGCAATGTCCTTACCAGCTTACACAAATCAACTTTGTAAGTGCCCCACCGGAATCGAACCCGGAACATCTGCGCCGCAGGCAGTCACACTACTACTGCGCCACATCGGCCGTAAATCAACGGTATCTCTTAGTGAATTAGATATTATTCTAATAAAAAAGTTATAACGAACAATTATTGCAATATAAATATCTAATTTCCCAAATAAATGGCGTATTTCTTCCAAGTATGAGGTATACAGGTCCGTTCTCATCCTTCCAGGTAAAGAAAGTTTAGTCATATATTTCTGCTGAGAAGGATCATCCCTAAGGCGAGTTAGTTAAGGTTCAGTCTTGCCGAAACATGTTGCAATGGCTTGACGTATAGATGCAATGTTATAGGTACTTATTACCCCAATGGGACAACTTAAACCAATAGTATTATTTCAAACTACTCGGTCAAATGATGCCAGTTCGCAGCAATTTGAAATAAGTTAGGTAAGGTTTGCGTTACATAGCTTACAAGTAAACTTAGAGTACATTATTCTACTAAGTGTTTCTTAAATAGTCGTGTCGTCTCATTGGTCACGTCACAGTAAAATATGAACTGACCACAAGCAAGGAGTCGTCATAATAAGCAGTGTTTGGTAACATGGAGATAAAATTGTGATGAAAGTTGACGAAACTCAGGTACATCAACGAAAAATTTAAACACAACCGTCCGTAATCCAAACAAAAATCACGAGTTAAGAACACAGTGTTTATAAAAAACAATTCTAACGGAACGAAAACTTCGTCACCGAGAAGTTTTCAATCTAAACAAGTTTTCCAGATCGGTATCAATCTTTTATTATGAACAAGAAAATCAATTGAAAACAAACATCGAATCGCTGCTGGGTTGACGCAGTACGTGGCGGTACATACGATTAAGCCGGTATTTTATAAATATAAACACATAGCAGGGACCTTAATTATTATTTGTAACGAAAGCATTATGTTTATAATAATCGCGATGCTTATGGACAAGAATTATGAGTTTATAAATAGCTGACTAACGAGGCAATCCAAAAAACAAAAGTTGTATTATTGCTTCTGTGTTGGATTCTACCAACGTATATTCAGCCGCAAAAAAAATCGGTCAACCTTAGATGAGGTAAATACGAGCAAACAATTAGATATTGATTATCAGCGTAGGTTGGTAGGTTGAATTGATAGCGCTAGCCCGGTATGTCTAACTTTACATGTTTCACATGTAAGTATATTTCTAATAGCGCATTAATTTAATTACAGACGCTTAAAATATCTTTTTTTAGATTATTTACCTATCATTGCATTGTCAATTAAAGCTAGCTTAAAATATGGCACAAAATGTGAAATAGGTATTTGCACACACACATAACACAAACGTACAAAAATAAGCATTTTAGATTTTTCAAAGTTGTACCGATCTATCTACCTCATATCTCATGCAATCTAACATTCGGATCAGGTGTGTTATGTTCGAATCCCAATTGCCATAAAACTAGCAAGGAAGTAGTTTAGGATTATCTTTAGTTTCAGTAATACAGACAGACTGATAATTGTAATCGATGAAACAATTAAATTGGTACATGCAAACACTTATTTAACAGTATCGCCTTGTTTACAGAAGCCTAGTGTATCAATAGATAAGTAGCAAATAATCATTCGCAAAGCTAAGTTGTACTAAAAATACCTTTATAATATTTCAGCCCTTTATCAATACTATTTTAACATTTTCTAAACACTGTATATTTTCATTTTTTCAGAGACCAATGGTGCAGCTACCTATCCTGGTAAGTAAAAAAAATCAAGACATAGTTTTATTTAAATATATTTTGCTCCAGAAGCGATATACGTACGATAGATAAGGTCACCACAACGACGAAGTGACCCCTCTCAGGGTCGATCCTACCGCCGATAACAGAGATTTAATTTAAATTGACGTCATATTTATATGACGAAAGCACAGTTATCGGCCAAACTAGGGACGGCGGCGGATTACACCTCAAAAATTTTGGTTTTCCGACGGAGCGCGACTGTTTAGCCAAATGGCTGTAGATCTGGCTCTACAAGGATCCCAACTTGGTGCCAGATTATGGTGGGTGAGGGCTCTATCGTCTTTCACATAGCATTTCTATAAAAAACTTGGTCATACAGAGCCAATTTGCAATAGCAAATTATTTGTATGTTATTTTTTGGAAAAACTTTATTTATGATATTATATAACCTGAGCAGAGAAACCTACTAAATGTCTCCCAATTGGTTTGATAGAATTATTTTTTATTATTTGTTAGATATAATTTTCATTAAGATTAATCTTTTCTTAACACCCTGTATTACATACAATATTCGCAAAATGCCCTAAATATTTTTTATAATCACGCCAAATAAGAAGGTTATCGTTATGTTAGTTTGTTTATTGATAAGATAATAGAAAATACAATCGTGTGATGTGACACTTTAGTTGGAATCTGAAGAAAAAATTACTTGTTATCTTTTTCCTTGACCCAAAATTTACGCAAATTTTACCATATATTAGGTATATGTTACGATAGATTCAGATATAAAAATAATCACCGAAATGTGCCAAACATCACCGAAATAATTTTTAAAGCAGGCAGGTACTTTCAGAACTGTTAAATAAATCTGGGGACCCAGTAGTGGCCCCTCCAAGACTACTTAACGTAGCGCGAGGGCACTACCTACCTTTTCTCGAAGTGCTTCCGATATACCACAGTGATCAAATTCTCGAGATAAGATGGCAATAGTAATTTCATTAAACAAACAATGTTTATTAAGTTTTTAATGATATCTTAAATACGGCGATTTCGTCACTCACTCATCATCATCATCAGTGAGTGACGTGCCTTCTTCAAGTGCTAGGAAGTCTGAAATTTGGCATGGAGACCAAGTTTAGTGTACAAACAACAACAATGAATAGCAAAATCCTATTACATTACCACCCTAGCCTCAATGTAGAGTTAGGGCGTGTAGATTCAGAATCTTGGCTCTACTTGATATCTAAATCTTTTTTTATATGGTAAGCAATATATGATCTCGTCTGGGCTACAGTTTACATGAAAATGCATTTGGAGGGTTATTATTTCTATTGATAACAACACACGTAACAAGTTTTGCAAAATCATGAAACTTATCGGTCATTATTAGCACACGGAATTCTGGATAAATTATCTATGATGATAAAGGTTCTTGCGGACGGTTTCAATGTGATTCGTGAAATATGCCTACGCAGCTTCACTGTGGCATCGCTACTCGCACATTCCGTAGGTATGGCTTGACGCTAATAAAAAACCTGCTTACAACGAGCGTCTCAATCACCCATCTTTTTTTAGTACGGACAGTAAAATAGTTTGCGTTTTCTTTATCGGCGGAGGACCATTAATTGTTCTTCATCGATAATAAAGGGGAAAGGTAGGGTAAACGTCATTATCAAGGATAGGGTATTTTCATAATTAGCAGAAGAAAAAGAAGCCACCCAGAGCACACAGGTGCTGTTTCAAATTTAGTTTTCTACTACTTTTCCACGTCGTACATTATCTTCTAATATACCAAAGGCCTAGTACGGCTATTTTTATTCAATACTAAATTATGGCGTTAGCAGCGAACCGAGAGGAATCCTTCCTCATACAAAATAAGGTTATTAATATTAATAACTAGATTTCTGCCCAGCGGTTTCACCCACTGCCACTCTTTTTCCCGTGGTAATAGTTGTTTTCCCGCAGTAAAAATTAACCTATGTGTTATTTCGGGTAACGTTCTACCTGTGTTCCAAATTTCATCCAAATCGGTCAAGCCGTTTGGGCGTGAAGAGGTAACAAACATACATACATACACACACAAACTCTCAGATTTATAATATTAAAATACCTCTAAGTACGGATATAAAGTGCCTGATGACACACCTGCTAGACACTTGTTTATTAGGTTAAGGGTATTGAACTCGTCATCGTTTTTTATCTACGAAGTAGCTAAGTACGTACGAATAAACTTACAGGAGTTCCATCAAAAGTCTTGGGTAAGTACTAGACTTCGTGTGCAAAGGAAATGGGAGCTGCAGAACCCAAGACACAGGCTCACTCACAGACTCACTAAGACCGGCCGCGCCCTACATTGCATAGGACCACGTATATACAAAGTACTAAATGACGACATAAAGATCGTATAATCAAATCATGTTTAAGACAATAAACTCAAGCGATTTCTACTAAATAAAGGTTACTATTCTCTGACCGAATTTATGAATGAATTTAATCATAACTGAAAGTGTCTTTAAGGAATACCTTAAAGATACTTTCAGTTATGATTAAAAAAAAAATTAATGTGATCTACAATAAAAAATTGTAACCAACTTAATTTAAGTACATTTAATTATTTTTTGCCGTGTGATGCCGGCCTAGAATAGCATCACCCCATTTCTTACTCATGGGTGTCGTAAGAGGCGACTAAGGGACTCGAGGGTGTGTATTACAATTTTAGGCGATGGGCTGACAACCTGTCACTATAGTGATACACAGCTATCTGATTGACCCTCAAACTTTTGTCAGACGTGGTGTTAATATCCGTTTTACGGCCGTTAATGCTCTGCCTACCCCGTAAGGGATATGGGCGTGATTTATGTATGTATGTATGTAATTATTTTTTTATTTAACAATTGTAAATGTTGGATAATTTATTCTCTGTTGACGATGTTGTTTAAGCTGAATAAAGAATCTGAATCTGAATCTGATATCAGTAGAGTTATCTGTACTGAATGAATTTCGATTTGTATCGGAATTGAGTTATAAGTAACATGCAAAGTTTGTCAGATAGCTTATTAACGAGTATCCACAAAAAAGAAAATATTCCAATACGATATTTAAATTATTTTAATAGCTCTAAAACATAAAAAGTCTGAGCGTAGCAATCTTGTGGGTTGTCCGTAGCACTTCTGCTACGAAAGCTACGATAGGGCTTTTGCCGAGTGAAGCAAAAAAAGGAAGTAGAGATGCACGGGGAATAAGTACGAAAATATTTTTGGTCACCCCGATATAATGTAATCACGATAAAATTATAGGTCCACGTAAGGCAAATTTTATGCATCTGTTCTGGCTTTAACAAGAACGCTAAAAGTCGAAACGCCAGCTTTCATTTCAAGCCTTTAAAATAAAAAAAACCTTTCAGTGCTTCATTACGTGTCTTCTTATATTTAACAATAGGGTTGGTCGATGCAGTCCGTACACTTTGCAAGAGTCTGAATTTCAGCTACCATTACACAATACTCGTATAAGTACTACAGATTGAATTTCTAGAGATACCTACCTATATTTATTTCAGCATTCCAGTATAGATGCAAAATGTTGTCTAACCCAGCAGGGAGACAGTGGAATGGGGGATGGGGGGGAAATATCCCGGAGTCTCAACGAGGTTTAGAGTTGGCTTTATTGCTGGACCAGTCGCCATTAACAAGGATAGTTTAGGAGCTGGAGACGGAAAATATTGTATGCAGATGTTTTATCATATTACTTTTATACAAACGTGATTGTATAACCGTGTGACTGTAATGTCGGCTTAGAATAGCATCACCCTATTTCTTTTCCGTGGGTGTCGTAAGAGGCGACTAAGGAACTTAATATTAGGCGATGGGCTGACAACCTGCAACTATAGCGATATACAAATTTTCTAAATGACCCTAAGACGTGGCGTAAATGTTCGTTTTTACGTTTTTACAGCCGTTTACTCTCTGTCTACCTCGCAAGGGATATGTGCGTAATATATGTACGTATGATTGATATTTTTGTACCTACCTATTTGTTCATATTTTATCTATTCAATCTCGGGAGATCAGAGGAAACAAACATGTGATACGATAAGAGCTTTTTGTTGTAACAAGTTTGTGCATAATAAAGTTCCGTAACTTTTTAATGGCCTGATAAAAGCTAGCAATACTAGTCAGATGTAATTAAGAAGTTCAAATTTAGGTAGTTGAGAAATGTTTCTTTTGCATAAGAATTTTTAATTGAAGAATGACAAAGATAGTCGGGGCTTGTAATTTTACAACCCACGCTCAACTATAACCGCATGTTTACTACGAAATATAAGTTAATCTCATCTTACTTTTATGTGCACTTTATAGCGTCTAGCTCTCAGGTCCGTGCGAGTAGGCGTCGCTTTTGAGCGTCGCTGGGCGTCGCTCTACAGCGCAGGCCACGCCCACTCGCTTATAAGGCATCCCCTTAATTAAAATATATTTTTGCAAAAAGATATTTTTTTTGTAAATTCTCGCCAGCCAGCGCCTTTGCTTTTTGATAATTGCGTTTTTTTGTCGCCTGCGTTCTTTGTTTAAGTTTGCAGAAAATAATTAATAGAGAAGCTACGAAGAAATTAAATTCAGAGGAATTTAACAGTACAATGACTTCTAGTACTAAAAATAAAAACTGTACTTGGGAATGAGAATCTCATTATAACTTAAATAAATAGATTTTTATGAAAGTAAGATTTTATTGTAATAAAGATTCAAAGACAAGGAGATCAACACAATAAAAAAAATACCTATGATGAAATTCAATGATAATAATACCCAACATAATTTAATATAAAACTTAATTTAATTCGTGAAAATACTATATATATTCGGCAACAAAATATAAAATACAAATTGAAAGAAATAAAAAATTATAAAATAAAAAACCTAATGACATTATTTTATCCAGCCAGACAAGTTTGAGAGCAGCCAAGCACAGGCGTCAGGAGGCCCTAAATTCTAATTTCGCAATCGATAGCCGGTACATCATCGGCCAATAAAAATGTCAGTGGCCCAGTGCCGCGGGGCGTACCCTCACAACGATAAGAACACGACATTTGTACCCCTGCTTGCTTGACGCATTCTGAGACTGCCCCGGCCCCGAATCTGTTCATTAAAAGTATCAAAATCGTAAATAGATATGGGTAGAAAAGTACTCTATGACCTAGACTAGGGCTTGACTAGGGTCAAGAGTAAACCCCCCATTAATTAAAAAAAACTCTTTGAGAAGTATGAAATAAGGTCATAGATTTTCAAGTGTGAAATGTATGGAAAGTAAGTAATTTTTGTATTGGAACGTCTTGCATTCTGGAAACATTTATGCATTGGAACCCGAACGTTCGTAATTTATTGTTATTAGGCTTTTTAGTTTTTTTATTTAATAATCGACACTCAGATTTCGCAATTTGTCAGTCACGGCGTATCTTCGGCTATATAAATTTTTTTATGCATAAATTATATAAAAAGATTTTTTTTCTTTATTACATGAACGACAATTCTATCAGAGCATTCCAGTAAAAAATTGCAGATAACAGTCGCTTCGGTGTGAATGCTGCACTACGCATGCGCGCTTAGCTCACATCGGATAATAATTGAAATAAATCTAGCCTTAACTCTCCGAAGACCTTTGCTGAAAAATGATTACTTTCTTATCTTATGTCTGTATTTCATAGCTCTTCACAACTTTTCTGTTACTAGCACTCTGATTTTTTTCTGAATTACTTCTTGTAATGAAATATCAGTTACCTTTCAAAATCTGAAATTATTGTCTGTCTTATTTATATTTTATGGCTTAAAGAATGTAAATAGAAAAAACTGATGCATTGAACATGAAAAAGAACTCAAGTTTAAATTTCAAATTTCCCGCAACGGTGATGTGTCGAAGAATAAACATTTTTGCATCGTCAATAACATTTCTGCTGTGTACGTCCCGCGCATGCGTACCACGCTTCCGTATCGACGCTGTCAAAAATATGCAAATTAATCTATAAAAAACCGATTTAGACAATCCATTACATTATCGCATCTAGTATACTCGTCGTAAATCTATTTCGGGCGAATTTTAAGTGTCTTAATGAGTCATTTTCAACAACTGCATATTTTTGTCAATTTCGGTGGATTTTTAAATTTTCTGCTTTTTTGATATTTTTTGTAGCTGTATAGCAAAAGATACTCATTTTGAATATAGTATATTAACAGGGAAATATGTAACAATAGTATTTGGTGAGTTATTTGGGTCACCGAAATTGCCTTGTCACCGAAATTGAATTCATGCCACCGAAATTGGGTTTGTGCCACCGAAGTTGCAATTGTGCCTCAGATCCTCCAATGCTGAAACCTGATGGATCACTGGCTCACTCTGCAAGTGAGAAGGCAAATTTGTTTGCATCCTTGTTTGCAAGCAACTCATGTCTGGACGCTGGTACCAAGCAACCACCTCGTTGCGATTTTTCGATGTCGGAGATCGTAGTACACACTAAAGATGTTCAAGAGTATTGTGCAGTCTAGACGTGAACAAAGCCAGCGGACCTGATGGCATACCAGCGAGAGTGTTAAGACTTTGTGCGCCTGAACTGTCTCCTGTGCTGACACGCTTGTTCCGCCTCTCTCTTAAAGAAAGAACGTTGCCGGGGGCCTGGAAGCTTACTAATATGCTACCAGTTCCCAAAAAGAGCGACCGTGCTGACCCTGCCCATTACCGTCCAATCGCCATTACCTCCATCCTATGCAAGATCATGAAGGGGGTACTTAACAGTAAGTTGCTGACCTACCTCGAAGACAATGATCTTCTCAGTGACCGTCAATATTTCTTTCGCCGGGGGCGGTCTACTGGTGATCTTCTTGTGTATGTCACAAAACACAGGCGTGTCCTTTCGACTGGACACCTACTTTGACACTGGCTTGAGCTTCTAGGCATGGAGTTGACATCAAATCTAAACTTCGGCGCGACCATCGAGTACAAAGCTCAAACGACGGCTACGATACTTTACGCCTGGACAGCTTTTAACTCTTTACAAAGCACAAGGCCGATCCTGCATGAAGTGTTGCAGTCACCTTTGGGATGGCTCAGCCAAATACCAACTTGCCGCTCTTGACTCGGTGGAACGCAGGGCTAAGAGGCTCATAGGCGACAAAAAACTGATAGACACCAAGCTACATAGCCTGGCACATCGCCGCAAGGTTGTCTGCTTGTCGGTTTTTACAGATTGTACTTCGGAGAGTGTGCTCAAAAGCTTCACGACCTTGTTCCACCAGCTCCCTTCTACCATCGGACATCCAGACGCCCCGCCGGATACCATCCATACCTGGTTGCCATTCGACCAATTCGAACTAAGCGCTTCCAGTCATCATTTATAATGCGCACTGCTAAAGATTGGAACTCACTACCTGCGTCTATGCTTCCAAACGCATACAACCCTAAGCGTACAACCCTTGCAAAGCAAGAGTGAACAGGCTTCTTCTGGGTGAACTTGCTCCATCTTAGACTCTGTCTCTGTTCTATGACCTAGACTAGAGTCAAGAGCAAACCCATCATTAATAAAAAAATGCCTTGTTTGGCTGCTTACATATGGATGGCATTGTGTTGAAGATAGCCGTAGACCCCTGTTAGCGGCAGCCGTCCACACCTGTTAGCACCTGCCGGTCGACAAATCAACTTATATTTGCGACTACATATAGTAGCCACGTCTTCGGCTATCGCTGACGGGTGTCAATGACTGAGCAAGAGGGCCACGAAGGATCGCCGTGCAGTAGGACCTCGCGGGAGCGCCGGGCTGGAGGGCCACGAGGGATCGCCAGGCAGTAGGACCTCGTGGTAGCACCGGGCCGGAGGACCTCGCGGGAGCGCTAGGCTGGAGGGCCACGATAAAGGGAACGCTGTTCTCTATTCCCTCAATGAATTTATCCCTTAGTCTTCTTTTACGACGCAGATTTTGTTTTTTTCTGAAATACCACAATTTTTTGTCAAAACAAACTACCTAAAGCGACCGCATTTTACAGGCTTTTTCGATCTGTATACCCCGCAAGGAGTGAAAGCGTGATATTTCTAAATATGTTTGTAATTTGTATCAATTGAGCAAATTCGGTGGAGCTTTGCTATTTCGGTGGGCTTCTAGCAGCACTAAAAGCCACCGAAATGTGCCCACCGAAATTGCAAACTAGTCATTTATTTGAAAAATATACAAAAGTATCAAGGTTATTCCAGTTTGCAACTGATATCTCAAAAGTGTACCTAAAGGCTATTTAGAAAGCATTACTGTAATATTTTTAAGCCTTGAGGAAACATTTTAATCCCGAGCACCGAAATTGCAAAATTTTGTTCCGAGTAAACGGAAATTGTTTACTAACATTTTTGGTGGGAAGACGCAAGTAGGTAGTGCACAACCGTGCACACTGCGCGTGAGTGCTCGGCTAATCCTGGCGGGGAAGGGGTTTTAGGTCTGGATATACTCAACAGTGTGAGCAGGGAGCGTCGAAACAAAATTGCCACCGATATTGCTATTTTTGCTGGGACAAATCTAGTTTTGACATAGTTCATAAACTTTTCATCTAAAAATTCAATTTTTAATAATTTCTCTTAGGGTCACTAATCCATAACATAATCAAAATTAACTTTCCTAAATATGTTAGACATAATTTTCCTGAGAGATGAATATGTTGTGAAAAACGGATTGGGGACAAGCCACCGAACATTGAAATTCAACACTTACTATTTTTTTTCTAGAAAAATAATAACTCTCCAAACATAATTGATATGGCTTCATATCAGAACAAGTGTCTCATATTTTGAAAAAAAATATCATAGTCATATCTGCAAGGCGTCACCTCGTTTTCAGCGAGGACATGAAAAATTTCCGCTTGAGAAATCCACTCTAATATATTTTATTAGGAATAAAATGCATGAAGGTGAAGTAGTGGCATCCCATTCTGCATCTACGGCGCATGCTCCGCTGTAATGTTTATATTATTTGTATTTGAGCTGTGTATCACGTAAACTATAACTACCACAGGCGTAGCGCCAATACTGAGGGCCAGCGCCCGCCCCTCCCCTCTCGCGGTAGTTAAATATTTCTTGCTTATTTCGCCCTAGCATTGTTGTTGCCGCCGCGCCGAAGGCTGTTGTGTATTGTTTAGACGCGCGCTTTCCAAATATAAATTCTTTTTTTATAACAAGTGATATTGTACACTCGTTTCGTTTTACTTTATAATATTTGTGCGGTTTTTCGAAATATTTTGTGCCAGATGCATCGAGTTGCAGTGGGGTAAATAATTTGCATTCGCCGATGCAGTTAGACTGGAACTTATAAGTGGTACTTTTCATCGCTGTACAGTGTTGTTAATTTATTTTGTTGGTTAATTGTTTATTGTACATAATATTTAGTTGTTTATTGATTGTTGTTTTAATTAACTGTGAGTGGAAAAAAGTCTTTTTTGCAATTTTCCTAGATTTTCCAAGCTTTTCACATCCAAGTTGTGTTTCACATTTTCATAAAAATTTAGAGTTTATTATTTTATTGTCAGTTTTGAGTAAGGCGTTTTATTTTGATTCGTCAGATTTTTGTTACGTGCAGAGGCTTACTCATCACATTCTCGTAAGTAAAATTAATCGATGTTTTATATCAATTCAATGTTAAGACTCAGATAATACGTGAGGTTATGTGTGTTTTGTTCAGAAACAATAAAAATTGTTTACGAAGCATTACTTCCTGAGAGTTACATAAGTTTACGCGAGTACTTAAAAAAAACTTTTCTACTAATTGATAAGTTAAATAGGACTGGCATTACAAATATTGCATTATTAAATTTTTCTCAAAATCTTGAATTACTATTCGCACCAAAAAAGAATAATACTTTCTATTTCAATTTGAATATTGACACTTCGATTCGCGTAAAAAGTTTGACTTTCCCGAGCGGAACTTATAAGCACGTGGTTTGTCGCTCATGTGCTCCGCGCGTCGACCAATCAGAGCGTCACTTATAAGCGACCGACCAATGGGAGCCGCCCGCTGTAGAGCGCCAACTTTGACAGCTGATGAGAGATTGTTCGGAAAAACCGGGTTCTGTTTTTGAATACATTTTAAAACTTATTCCTTGGGATACACTAATAATTGAATTTTTGGTAGAGTTAGCTCTTGAACTCAACTTTTAATTTAGTAAAGTCTTATATTGGGGAATGATGTTGCTTTAATGATGTTGTTACATATAATTAAATCTTAGTTTTTCTCAGAGCTTACTATTTTAGCGATTAAAAACTAACACAATAAAACTTTAAATTATAAAATTCAGTAAATAAGTTGTTAACGTTATTGCCATTGGCTATTTGTTTCAGCCCAAAAAAAAAGTTCTGCCGCAGAATTTTCTATTTGAAACCCAGGAATATTATCTATAAAATCTTTGACGTTATATACGAATTACATACAATCTGAAATTCCAGGACTAAACGTTCTACGACTAAAGTTGTTCCAGTGACGCAAGACACCTGCGTATTATTCAGTCGCAAAATATCGAAGTATAAAATATTTTCCGCCAATAACAATTAAAATGTTGGATTATTGGACTAAATGGAAAAAACAGTCATATACACGTATTTGAACCACACGCCTATAATCCTTTGCGGGGTAGGCAGAGCGTAAACGGCTGTGAAAAACGGACATTTACGCCACATCTGACAAACATTTACAAGGTCACTCAGAAAATTGTGTATCGCCTAGTGACAGATTGTCAGCCCATCGCCTAAAATTAAAATACACATATAACCGTCCAGTCCCTTAATCGCCTATTATTCATTTATCTCTTATGCTATATATATATTTATTCTGTAAGTTGGCTCGAATTTTTGCAAAAACGGTTTCACGTAGTTGGCGCTAACTTTACACATTGACGAAAATATAACCCGCTAATATTACCGACTGAATGAGTCTGAATTTAGAACATACGATAGAAGCTGATGGCCTTACCGTAAAAAGTTAGGCATGCGCTGAACGCTGAAAAAATAACGTCATACAAAAAGACATTCATTAAAAAAGAAACATTCAGAAAAGTGGCTCTAGCTAGACTAGCATCGGAACTGGACAACCGAATGGAAAACTTGACCAGGTTTCATCGAGTCGTTCGTCGACTCGGTGTCTCACACGACAAGAAGAAATAAGGTAAGAGAGTCAAGGGGATTATGAAGTCCCTTTCTAAACTCAACAGTGTAAAAAGGGTGGGCTAGACCTTCAATTATTGGATCGAAAAGCACCCACGAATAATTCGGTCCCGGAACTTTCCATTGTGGGATATACGAAATTCTGTAAGTAAGCCTCAGTCTCTGTACTTCAATCTCTTCCATCTCTGGTTTTTGATTAAAGACGTTTTCATCGAATCGTATGTGCTGTACCTAGCCCATGGGAGCGTCTTATGGCCGAAGAGGCCGTATCTTATCTACAACATCACTATACATGCATAAATTAAAAGTGGTTTGTGATTGAGTTTTTAATAAGAGCAAGTGCAACTCAACTTCCAAAAATAAATTACATTTTAACAACATGAGAAGCATTAAAAATACCGCTCCAGAAGTTTCCGCTGGTGAAATTCGTCACCAAGAAGGTAATGCTACGATGTGCTGCAGAAACAAATTATATTCATCGTGTTTATGTTATAATGTTGATGTGATGAATCATTAAAGTTATGTTGTGAATCAGACATAGCAAATAACTGTTTACACTGGCGAACTATTCACCTGTTACAATTCTATTGTTCAATTGACTTTTAATCTTTTTTCATAAATTGTTTTATAGTATGCAAAGTGTGGGGAATTCACTTGGTTTTTCTATATTGTACCTGTATATAACGCTTTCCCGTGGAATTTTTATGTATCCCAAATAAAATTCTTATCATCGGGGATAGAAATTTGATCTCTTTTAAACTTATATCCTAATAGACTAGTCTTTTTTTAAAGTTGTTGGAAATATTTAAGCTTCAGGCATGCAAGAGGCCCATTGGAATATCATTCGCAAAACATTTAATAAACTAACTGTCGCGTGTGATTCGAATAACAAAAATTTTATAATAAATAGATTCATGCACCACTATTTATTTTACGATTTTGTTTCGATTTGAGTCTAAATAATATACCTTCAAGTAGTTTGATTTTAAAGTTACCTTCACTTTTCTCAGGTAAAAATAAATTTCACTCTTTATAAGTTGATTAACCCACTGTGGTTGCAATAAGAAACCATTCTAACATTTTAGAAAGCGCCTCATGCAAATAGTTAAATTTTCGCTACGCCGCCGTAGGCTTCCGTAGCAACTGCTACGAAACAGGATAGTGTTTAGAATAAACATAAATCGCAATGTTTTATTCTCTAAACTTTCCATTGCAATAAATACATGAAAAATAAATAAAATTTAATAATTTAGTAAAGAATTATTTCACAATTTATGTACATAAAACCATTCATACTAAAACACACCATATGCCTGAACTGGGATAAACCTGTGTACACATAAATAGATACACAATCACGCCTATAATCCCTTACGGGGTAGGCAGAGCCCAATCGGCCGCAAAAATGGATATTTACGCCACGTCTGACAAATATTTGAGGGTCATTCGGAAAATTGGGTATCGCAATAGTAAGAGGTTGTCAGCCCATCGCCTAAAATTCCTCGAGTCCCTTAGCCGCCTCTTACAACTCCCATGGGTAAGAAATGGAGCGATGCTATTCTAAGCCGGCATCACAATGCATTCTAAGCCGCATCACATGGCAAACCGGTGTTTTATAAGTGAAAAAGACTTAAATAACCCTTCTAAGCCCATAACTTCAAGATCCTGAAACATGTTTAGTTGTTTTCACTTCTAAATCTTATCACAATTTTGAAACAGATCACAGGTAATAAACAATCATACAAAAGTTTTTTTTAACTTTTTTTCCCCTTTTTTATCTGACAAACGAATTAATTCAGTTTACATTTACGTGACGAAAGTTTCAGCTGGTGAGAATGTATTTGTACTGAAAATACAAAACGATGAACTCAGTTCTCTATAAATTCACCTTAAAAAATACCCAACGTAATACCCAAAGTAGCAGAAAACTAAAAAAGATAGAGACTGATTTGGTTCTTTCAAAAGTATTCGTTTTGATTTATTGATACGTGTGCTGTTAAAGTACCGTGGTCGGAAATAGGAATTTTTATCATTTCGTTAATGTCAGTTCATCTATAAATATTACCAACTATCTTCGTTTCTATCAAGATAAATAGTTAGGGTTGTAATGAAGCCTTTTTACATATTATGTAGGTATCGCAAAAGAGTCTAAAAAGATTTGCACGAAAATATTAAAATTGTTTAGTGTCATGGGTCGTTTACCTTTGGAAATGAATGCACAGCTTTTCGAAACAGCCTATACTATTCCTTTAGAATAATTGCATTCAGATTAATTTTTCACATCATTTATCACGAACTTAACTGCTTTTTCCTAGAAGCACATTTGGAGTTTTTAAAACGCTGTAGCGTTTCAATGTTAAAAACGTCGCATACGGTTTTAGACATATTTGCAACTTCCGATACCGTAAAAAAACAAATTCATAACAATTTTACTGAATTTCAGGTAATATTTGAAATTGATCGATGCGTCCTATTAAAATTTATCATTTTCAAATTTTATAACTATCCAGGGTGATCATTTGTGGCAGATTTCTACCGTTTGGGCAATTGGCAATGGTAGATGATGTTGATGATTTAAGAAAAATGGCACATTTGTGCAGAATTTTCAAGGAAAATCCTAAAATTGTAGAAAAAGAAACATAATTAAAACAAATTTAGTGTTTTCAGTGAAATCTCTGTTATTATTGAAGTAAAAGCGATGAAGCTTTTGAGCCATGATAATAAAGAAATTTCTTCAAATTCCATTATTTTTTCTTGATGGTAGCATACATGGTGGTATTTCCTATGGGGTCTAGCTAAGATATGTCGAGTTTGGCAGATTTGCATATTTTCGAAAGGGTCGAGTTTGGCAGATTCAAGCAGATTTTGCTGCTGGTGTCTGACAAATTAGCCATTTTACAGATGGTCACCTGTAAGGATAATTTTGTTCCTAGTTCGTCGTAACTGATAGTATACTTAATTTTGATATTGCAAAAAGTAAAATAAACATATTTTCTAGTAATATAGGGTAAAAAATTAAACAGTTTTTTGATAAATAGATAAAGAAATCCACAGAGTGGAGAACACAGTACTTAGGTAATTATGACAAGATGATTTCATGACTATTGAGTTAATATTCATCTCAAAGAGCTTTTAAATCCAAATACAGCACGCATGATTTTTGGTACTAAGAAATGCAACTTATTTTTATTTTATTGTAAATGTTTGAATATACTTACTTATAAAGAAAATAGCTTATATTAATTGTTATTAAACGTGGGCATAAGCACGATTTGTGTTCTATTTAAAAAAACCATACTAAATATTTTAACCTGCTACAATACCTAAGCTATTAAACCCAACTCAAATAAATATAACTTGAGTACTTATAATAATGAAAGTCCGGCGTTTCGCCGGTATATATCAAAGGCGGGCGGCATCTCTGAAAAGCGGGTGGGCGTGGCACTTTTCAGCGGCGCGCTCCTATTGGTCGGCCGGGCGTTTGAAGTCACCGCTTTTCAGTGGGTTGGGCCAGCGCTTTTCAGAGAGAAAATTTTCTACAGCTTTTAACAGCGACGTGATTTATGTTGAATTTGTTGTAAAACTTTCAGGATTATTTTATGGAGTTTGAAAGCAGTTTTTGATTTTAAGGAAATGCAGATTTTTGATTAAAAGAGGTTTAATTAACAAAGGGTTGTTGGAAATGTACTGGTCTGCATTGAAATCATGTTAAATTCAGATAACAAATTATCAATTTTTAACAAATATCATAAGATTCCGTTTTTTTAAAAAAAAAAGTATGTTTGCAATTTATTTAGAGAAATAAAAACTAGGTAACTAAGTACATCTTTTTTCAGTTCTTATATAAATTATATATTATCGTAAATTATTGGGATTGCTTCAGAAGCTTTTTACCACTCATATTGTAATTTATTTAAGAGCGATGTATGAAATAAGTTTTTATTTACTGCAAATTACTGTATCAGCGATCAAAAGAACTCAACAACACTGTTATAACTTTTCAGTACCACAATAATGAGGCACTTTCGGCTTTAATAAGTAAAATTTTTTATAATTATCCAATATCTCCTAAATATCAATAAATAAATAACACTATCATGACTGAGATAGCCTAGTAAAGTTGGTGTTGTCAAAGCAATAGTAAGTGTAAGGAAGTGTAAAGTGTAAGAAGAAACAGAAGATTCAACGATGCTGTACGCTGTTAGACAGGTAAGATCACCATCTAAACACAAATTATTTTATTTATTTAACCCTGGTTTCACATGAAAAGTTGGTTCCTTTTATTCGCAATCATTTTTCGCGAGAATTTAACGTTTTTTCGAGAAAGAAAATACCGGTACGATGTTTTATTTAGCCATTCTTAATAGAAAAGTATGTATCTAAATAAAAGCATATATTTTTTTCTAATAATTTTAATACTGAATCATTGTACTGAATACAAAACTTTGCGGGCGTGATCATATACTAATAAACGGCAAAGAAAACGACTTTCAATACAAAGTCTGACCGTGAATTTTGTATGAGTTGTCTTTTTTCTCGATTCTCACCATTTTCGCCTGTAGGAAGTTGTTCAGTTTCATGGTCTGATCACGCCTGATAAGTTTTCGGTACACTGGTATTTTGATTCAAAAAATTTTTGCGGAAGTTATTACACGAGTATTTGTAACAGACCGGTTTGTCTTAAGGTTTGGAGAAACTGCTAGTTTATCCTAGGCTGAACTAATTGAGCCAAACCGGTTTATCCTGAAATGTAGTTTTGCATATTAGGCTCAACAAGTTTCTTTTTTAGTTTAGGATAAACTGGTTTCTCCTATCGGCCTTACTACAAACGCGTTTAGCCTGGTCTTATACCGGTTTATCCTAAGATAAACTATGTAGAATAAACTTGTTTATGTTTTGTTCCTAAATTCGGGTATAGCTAGTAAAATCTCATAAAATCAAGGATCGATTGAATCAATGCGGCGGAACTGTACTCAGGTGATATCCGACCGATCGTTAGATTATAAGTTTTATTAACATTTGATTAGCTTTTGACACAAGTCAACTCAGAAGACATCGATACAAAAACAACGGTGAAGTGAGGTCTAGATTAGCTAGTCTACATATAGTTAATTTGTGGTCTAGATACCACCTTCTTCTTCAACAGCCACAACAGTCCACTAGACATAGGCCTCCCCTTATTGGAGGGTATTTACTATACTCACCACGCTGAGCAGGTGTATTGGCGAGAAGAGTGCAATCTTTGTATTTGTAGGGAACGCAGCTGCCCATTGCCTGAATTCATACCTTAGTCGTCTTTATGACACCCACGGGTAAAAATGAGGTGGTGATATTCTAAGCCGGCTCCACACGGCAGATTATATTTTTTCATACTTACTCAAACTCTACATTTGTTTATTAATATTAAATGACCTCAAATTAAGTTGCAATTTATTTTCGCGGAGGAATGCTGCCCAGTTTAATTTTATTTTTGGGCAACAACGTAGGCATCTTGCTATATAGCGCCAAGGCTGCGACGAGCGGGCTGCACGCACGGGCTAGATTGGCACTTAAGTTTCTAAACTGTACCATAAAACCACAACCCGAGATACAACTCGTAAACCCAATCGCGCCCTTGGGGTTGGGATTGAGCTGGTTGCTTAAAAAACCACACAAACTTCTCCGGGTGAACCCTAGCTCTTGTACATTTCAAAGCCCCGGGGCTAAAATTGCAGTGAGTCCGGCCATTTAAAAAAACAACTCGAGATTACACTCATTCAAACAGCAGTATCAGTTTACTGTTCAAGTAAAACATGTTATGTTTATATTACACAACATTATTGTTTTTTAAATTACGCTCAGTCAATAAAACTATAACAAAACAGTTGGTGACTGAAAACATAACACTGAGTCAGGAAAAAGGAGAACTTATGTACCAATGATATTTTTTGTTGGTAGGTTGGTTACGTAATGCCTTGGCTTGGTCATAAAGTTGTTTCAATTGTAATGGGTTCAGTTTAGATTAAGTATCAATAGCTTGCTTCGCTTATTATGGTCACACCATCTTAAATCTGCTACAGGTAGTTATATCCTACCTCAGTATTTTATGGGTAACGTAACGTAAGGTAATATGTAAAAAAAAAAATGCTACATATATTTAAAGGGGTGAACTAGTCCATTCCTGCGACTGAAAAACTTTTCCCAGGGAACATATTTCGAAATATTAAACAAAGTAATTTGAAATACTTAAACGGGGTTCTTACCGTGATACTTATTTTTGTTGAATTGTCCGATATCTCGATTCAGTCATGATATCAATTGAAAAATGCCCTACACTAAAGTCCATAATCTTAAACACTACACTACGCTACACTATCTACATAATGACCGTCACAATGTGCATCGGCATTTTATAATAGAAAGACTGTATTAGAATATTTATTTAAAATTTGTAATATAGGGGAAAACATCACATCGAGTTTTTGATTTAGTTTGCAAACTCTGTTCTGGTTTGTCACCGATTCCAAAATGTTTTGTTGTGTTTTTATAGTAGGTTGGTACATTATTTACAGATGTATGAGAGTAGGTACCTCCAATTACCTACTACATAACTCATGCTGTTGGTGTTTACCATAATGTCACGTCAAAAGTGTATGCATGTTTACATGTGACGCGGTGGAAACGTGAGATATGTAAAAAGAACTGTGTTGGCGATAATTTATTGTTATTTGATCGTGTTTTTCTTTTAATTTATGCACAATATAAACATTTGCATCAAATATTTTTACGATTCTTAGAAACTAATCAAATTAGTAAATCATATTTTAGAGTTTCCGTTTTACGGCCGTTAACGCTCTGCCTACCCCGTAAGGGATATAGGCGTGATTTATGTATGTATGTATATTTTAGAGTAAAATTCCTTTTGAAGATCGGTAATTATATAAGTATATTCATGTTCAGTTCCGTCGCAAAAAATTAAATATTCTGAGTCCCGAAATATTTAATTATTATAACTTTAAGGGTCGGACCTGATTACCGGTTGCACACTTTCTGGACCCTTTTCTAGTTAAAAGGCCCAGAAAGTACGTTAGTACACCCTACCTTTAATAGTAAAAAACTAAAATCACCAAATCATTTGCGTCATTATATAAATAACAACATTTGACCAGCATTTTTTAAGAACCTACTTGTAAATTTTCTATTAAACTTGCAAATAATCCGCGGACACGTGTAAAAACAAGTTTTGTTTATTTATAACACAGATATTTTTAATTGAAATAAACAAGATTAGCTACTTAGTAATAATTTAAAGCCAAATCTTTTTATAAACAACAAAAACTAGTTTTCCGTCATTCGTTAATGCATAAAAAGTAAAATTACTTTGTAGTTCTGACTGTTTTTCAAGGTGGTAGGTAGGATTAGGATATGTCTTAATAAGATCTAAATTTTGATAGACACCTAAGTGAGCATGACAAGTAGTTGTACATTGTAGCAACGAAGCACTTTGTATAAATTTTATAACAATAAGAATAAACCGAGAATCTATCTCACGTAGGTAAAACGTATTTTATGGATCAAGGAATTAAAGGGTGCCGTGTGATGCCGGCTTGGAATAGCATCACCCCGTTTCTTTCCCGTGGGAGTCGTAAGAGGCGATTAAGGGACTTGAGGGTGAGTATTGCAATTTTAGGCGACGGGCTGACAACCTGTCACTATGGCGATACACAATTTTACGAATGATCCTCAAGTATATGTCAGACGTAGCGTATAATATGTCCGTTTTGCGGCCATTTACGCTCTGCCTTCCCCGCATGGGACAATAGGCCTGATATGTGTAGGTGTAGGTGTAGGAATTAAAATTAAAATTGAAATTCATTGTAAAAAATAGAGAAAGGAATATTTTTTACAGAAAAAACGTTTTCTTCTATTTAGAAGTGTAAAAAAAAACTGAGAGAGACGGTTTTACTGAAAAGTGGGTAATTCAGGTTTAAAAGAAGAAAATTAGTATTACAGGGCGAATTAGTCTAAATATATTCGGAACTAAACAGAAGTTTGTGTCTAAACTAAAGCTTTGAAAAGAAGGCGAAATGTGCGCCTCATTCCAATAAGCAATTTGGATAAAATAAATGGGACTGAATCTACACTTCCGTTGGATGAAATAATAATTTAGCATTATTTTTTTTAGTTTCTAATTGTTTTTCTAAAAAAATAAATGAAATGATTTTTAAAAAGGCTTCTGACGAAAACTTATCATTATATTTTAACAATCACTAACATTACTAATTTCATTCAAAATTAAATATAAATAATTGATCTTCTTCTTAGTCGAGTCAATGGTAACAAAATAAAAGTATTTGGACCAATTTATTGATTGAAATAATTTTATATTATATGGCATTACATGGCATTACGTAAAAATGTATGCCTTTGCAAAAATGCTATTGTGGACAGTTGGCTATTTGATACCCCTTTATTCTTACTTGTTTTGCGAGATAACTTTAAATTCATCCAAATGCTTATTTTTACAAATATAAAGATATGTAAAATGTTTTTTTTTATAAATTAATAATTTATTATGTTTATTCAAAATGGGACTATAAAATAAAATATGGAAAGATTGCTAGTTTTTAACTGTTAGATTAGCATCGCATATTTTTTTATGATTATTTAAAAAAGAAACACCGCATTAGTGATTTTAGGCGGTAAATTAAATTTCTTTCGAATATTTAATTCAATTTTTTTATATATTCTATTACTGGTAGATAGACTGATCATTTATTAAAGAAACATTACTAAGTAAACAATTTAATTGGGGCCGTACTAATTTTAAGTTTGTTTGCTTGTTCTCTGGCAGCCATGAAAGCCATCCCAAATCCAAAACGTTGAACGCCCAAGCCCATACATAATTATCATGTGCTCTCATACAAAGTCTCCTGTGATATGACGCTACATGGCATAGATGTTAATGAACAGTGTAGAAAACATTTTACTGGAAAATCATGAACCATGGGATGTCGTTCCATCGCTCTATCGAATGAGCTACTAGGATCCTTAGCCGATTGTCGAAATTACAGGGCCTGAGGGCAGTAGGGAAATTTATGCGTTGGTTGATGAGGCGGCAATTATTTCATTGATCAACCAGCAGCTAGCCATCTGAGAGTTGAGCCAAACGATCTCACGTAGGTAAATTGAATGTCTCATCAGGAAGCGACATAAATTTCAGGGAAATTCGAGCACTGGTGATGAAAATATAATTAGACTTCAAAAAGTCGTAAAGAAAATAAAACATTAAGTACAGTATCCTTATACTGCATAAAACGTACGAGACAAAGTTTTAGAACGTGTAACACAATATCGATGGACACCTAGAAACAATCCCTTGAAACAATACAGAATACAGTATAAACTACCATCACCTATGATACTATAATTATTTTCAAAAAACACGATTGTACAATCTCCATACATCCTGTAGCCACCGACAGCAAAAAATAAGTTATTGTACTTTATTGTATCTAGTATTACAGTTACTGGCGTATGTTTACAATATGAGGTCACCCCGAGCCAAAGAGAGATGTGTTTAAATAAATAATATTGTTCTTTTACAAACAGCGACTAGCTACTAGTGTTAGATTGTAAACTATGCAGCTACTAGGTTTTTTAAAACATCCTCAATGCTAGTTTCTATGAACTATGTTGTGTTTGATTCTTCACATAAGTAAATCGTATTTGTAAAGTCAGAATATGTTCTCAGAATTTTCGGTGCGCATTCCAACAGCGAGTAGTTCAGTCGGATGATATGAGGGAAACTTCAGTGGATAATGGTTCAGAATGAGGATTTATTGAACTGATATCAACACTAAGTTGAGCGGAAATACAATTTAGCTTAAAATAAAGCTTATTATTTAAAACAAACACGCGCCGACGTTCAAACCTTGAAATTATTACAACAAAATAAACTTTATTTGAAAGCTTGCAAAATTTTCAATCGCGAGCAGGATTTGATTATGATTTGAACATGGAAAAGCGTTGTTTTTCCGATCCGGAATATGCGTCAGTGACATTTACCAGGAAGTAAAATCACAGAGTAAAAATTCTCATTATCAAAGAAGCTGTCTCTTACATCCTGACCCTATTATCCACCACCCTATCATCATCATAGCCGACAGTGGATGCGGGAGGCACGGGTATCGTGCAGATAGCAAGATAAAGTTTAGACTAGACATATATCCAGCAGTGGGTATAGGATAGATAATATGGTATTACTAAATGGGTGCTTCTTCGGAGCGTAAATTTTCATTGTCCGGGGCCAAAACGCTATAGTTTTTTAAAAACAAAGACACGATATATTTTTCATTGGATAGTTCATACTTGATTCTAACTGGTACATTATGACATTTAAGTATAGGATCATGCCAAGATAATTAAAAAAAAAATCAAACTGCCGAAATCTGATTCCCGTAACGTGTCCGCGCCCCAAAATTCGATACAATAATGCATATATCTTTTTTTCTGTATTACTTATCTATTCAAACTATTTCTACATGATAAAACAGATGTACAATAGTCAAGGAAAAAAATATTTCATTTCTGTGAAAATATTAGATTTTGTTCTATAAGCTAATTTAAAAATGTCCGGCAACAAGTTCTGATTCCCGTGGAACGTCACTAAAGTCCGCGCACATCCCTAATTAAACGTCCCAAAAGTTAGTTCTTTCCCCCCTCGTTATCTCTTAGTAGTGCTCTGTGCGTAGTGGGAAGCAGAGGTACCAATTGTGCTGCATTTCCGAACTACGAAGGTAAGAAACTGATTCCCGTGTGTTTGTTTTGGTTGAAAACTGATTCCCGTTTGTTGGTTTTAAATTAAAGTAAAAGTAACAGGGTGACTTCTTCATACAAAATTTTAAGACCTTAAGGTTTACTAACTTATATTTTTAAATTATAGCATAAGACTGCGTCAATTCGCAACAATCGCCATTTTTCGATTTTTTCTGATTCCCGTCACACTGATTCCCGTGTATAAAAGACTACGGGAATCAGCTTTTCACTCATTTTTACATCAGACTTGTCATTGTTTGTGCCTTAAACGTTTAAAAGTATTATCCTCTTGCGTAAAACGTCTATTTTGCAAAACATCTCAAATGCAAAATGTCACTTTTGCAAATATTTTTATCGCAATATTTTTCCCTGTCGTTTTCCCTTTTGTCTTATATCGACACGTAGCTAAGTTGGGGTATTAAATAAGTCATTTTTCACACAATTATTACCAGAAATATCCTATTATATATTACCGTGTGATGCCGGCGTAGAATTTACCGTGTGATGCCGGCGTAGAATATCATCACCCCATTTCTTACCCATGGGTGTCGTAAAATGCGACTAAGGGACTCGAGGGTTAGATGTGTATTGCAATTTTAGGCGATGGGCTGACGACCTGTCACTATAGTGATACACAGTTATCTGATTGACCCTCAAACTTTTGTCAGACGTGGTGTTAATATCCGTTTTACGCTCTGCCTACCCCGTAAGGGATATAGGCGTGATTTATGTATGTATGTATGTATGTAAATATCCTATTTCTTGTTCCCGTGTCACAGAATCTGATTCCCGTGGGCGGTTAATTTTAAAATGCCCATATCTCAAAAGCTATTAATCTTGGATGAGTGCCTATTTGAAGTATACCTTTGTTTTATACTAGATTTTGACCTGGAGTATCACATTAAGTCATATCATGAGAAATGAAAACGACTACGGGAATCAGCCGAAGAACGCGATTTCGAATAACCACCCAAATATGTTTTGAAATTTAAATAATGCGAATACAACATAACTTGATGTAGGGTCGTTGCGGGCTACCTGTCTTGCGATCTTGCTCGTTAGTGAGTCCGGTGCTCAGCAGTTTCCTGTGTCCGTCGTTTCAAAGTCTACCTTCTGAAACTTTATGAAAGGGATTTCTCCGTCATCGTTGACTTTGCCTATGGCAAGACAAGAGCCCTTATATCAATCAGCCTTGAAAGTATTAGCAGGGAGATAGGTTTCTATCGCTTTCAAAGTAAAACCTGCTTGCTGAATTAAGTATTTCAAAATTAAATCAAATATTTTACGCAATATTTAAAACCAATCTAAAATTCCGCGACTGAAATTTCTCAATGTGCATTGCTACTATCTATTCCTTATTTAACTTCATTCAATGTAAAACATCAAAATCGTCTGTCCAGATTTTAGAATCTAGAATATTGTTTGTAGCATGACAAAGTTCGTGGGCTATGTTTAATGTTGGGCAGAAATTAGTCATAGGTTTACACAAGGCACGGCGGTGGTGTACACATCTATTGTAAACAAGGATTGCATCATTGCCGAGGTGTATCATGCAGTTTAGTTGTTGAAAAATTTGGACTGATAGGTTTGGCAACATCGCTTTCATAAAGATAAGCCCCTTTTTTAACCTATTCCGCATGTCGTCTACCGTCGGAGATTTTTGCTCATTTGAGACAACTTGCTTTAGATATAGGAGTATCGAAGGTCTTACACAACGTGTTAGTGAAATACTTAAGGCGAATGTAGCCGTGCACGACCTCGACATTGGCGTCACTTCACAAAAAAATAAGTTTTCTCTTTAAACAAACAATCTATCAGAATATCCGTTGCCCAAGTTTTTAGTATTATCCTTAAAATTAAAATTAGAACCTGCAAACTCAATGAAATATTCGCTGCATTTAGTTATGGAAAAAGGTGCCTAAAAGCGGCCACTTTTGATATTAATTGCCATTACTTTAATCACAGCAAATATTTTATTGAGTATGTAGGTTCTAATTTTACTTAAGGATAAGACTAAAAATTTGGGCATCGGACATTCTGATTGATTGTTTGTATAAGGGGATTTTTTTTTTGTGAAGTGGCACCACTGTCGAGATCGTTGACGGCCACACTCGCCTTAACGCCAAATTAGAAATTGCGTTTGGGAACTATTTTAGCCACGTCTTTGTAAATATTAAGATTAATGTGCCGTGTGCATCACCCCATTTCTTTCCCGTGGGAGTCGTAAGAGGCGACTGAGGGACTCGAGGGTGTGTATTGCAATTTTAGGCGATGGGCTGACAACCTTTCACTATGGCGATACACAATTTTCCGAATAACCCTCAATTACAATAAAACAAATTTTAAACGGATTTAAGGTGTGTTTATTTTGGATTTTACAATTCCTACGTTTCACGTAAAATCCAAAATAAACACACCTTAAATCCGTTTAAAATTGTTTTATTGTGATGAGTAATAGTTGTGCAAACTCAAGAAAATATTAAACCCTCAATTATTTGTCCGACGTGGCATAAATGTCCGTTTCTTGCGGCCGTTTATGCTCTGCCTACCCCGAAAGGGATTATAGGCGTGATATGTGTGTGTAAACTGTGATGATGACAATTTCGTCTGTTGCAGGGTCCGGAGCAGGCACTGAACTCGAACACTGGTGGCGCCGCCAAGCCGCCGCTACTCAACTCATTCGAGCTGGACCGCTGCCTTGATCGGTGAGGCTTTCAGTTTTGACCTTCCTTTCATAGTACCTTCATCTTGCGGATAGCTCTGCTTATGCTGATTTAAATAAAGTTTGTCAGCGGTCAGCGTTCGGCGTAAGGTTTATGATCCAGTAGCCGATATTATCAAACTACAGGCTACAATTTTACAGGCAAATTCGATGTTCATTGCGTAGTCGGTTGGCCATTATGATAACAAGAATATAAACCGGCTACGCAATGTACTAAGAATTTCACCTGTAGACTTGTAGCCTGTAGTTTCATAACATAGGCACCAGGTGAAGCACATTTTTTTTATAGTCACTTTAAGCTGAGCTATTTACATCTCTGGACAACACGCACTGCTCTGTTCTAAGAAGTATACCATTAAAACAAGTTCTTTAAAAATATCTCAGATTCTTATACAATAACCGCTTGTTCGTCAGTGCTGTTATTGCTGGCAAGCGATTACTAACTCATATGTGCCGCATGGTGAATTTTAATATACGTTATCATGGCTGTGCGTGCTAGTAGCTGATGTATTTCAAGAACTTTCTGTTATTTTTTGAAAATAATGCATACATCTAATTCATGAAACAGCAAATTTGTTGTTGTTGATATGTTTGAAGAAGTAATTGATCTATTTTTTGTTTGTGATACATATGTTTCATGAAGTAATTGGTCTGTTTTAAGACAGGATCAAGGTTTTGTGTAACTTAACAAACTGATAATGTAGTTTTTGTATTACAATGAGCTGCTAAGTTTCATTATGAATACTGCTTGAATAAATCTGCAACTAGGTATGTTACAGTTCAAAGACGAAGCTCAATTTTAGAAGCTGTGAGTTATCTTATTTATTTTAGCCGGCGGTATGAACGGAATAACATTGTTGGTCAAAGACTACAGTACCCTCTTTTTCACTGTTCGCTATCCTGTGGAAATTCTCGCACAGCTTGTCCAGCGCTATTAGCATAATTGAAAAATCAAAGCCGTGTGATGCCGGCTTAGAAAAGCATCACCCCATTTCTTTCCCGTGGGAGTCGTAAGAGGCGACTAAAGGACTCGAGGGTGTGTATTTCAATTTTAGGCGATGGGCTGACAACCTGTCACTATGGGGATACACAATTTTCCGAATGACCCTCAAATATTTGTCAGACGTGGCGTAAATGGCCGTTTTTTGCGGCCGCCTACGCTCTGCTTACCCCGCAAGGGATAATAGGCGTGATATGTGTATGTGAAAAATTATGAAGTATTTTGTCCACAGAGAGGAGTCCGGCAGGTGGGGCGGCGAGGCGGCCCGGCGTCGCCGGCGCAGCTCGCCCCCACGCCGCGCCTCACCCTCCCGCGAAAATGAGCCCCTCTCGCTCGCACGGGTATGTATTGTATATCTTCCATCTCCTTAATGCATTAATAATCCATCTTTAGACTAAGGCCCATCTCAAATCTTGCAGTTCTTGTTTAACGTCTAAGTTTCCCCATGCCGTACATTTCCTACAGGCATCAGCACCCACTTCACCAACGAACGCGGGATCCACTCACTCCAGCCCGGCGCCAGTGTCTCCAACCGGGAGTGCCGGAGCTACGGCATCTGGAGTCAGGTCCCCATTACCGCTGGTAGCACCAGACCTGCTGGCCATGCAGCTACTGGACCAGCATTCCCAGCTGCAAGCGCTGATGAAGCAAAGACTCTTCCACCAGCACCACATGCATAAGCAAGCGCAGGTGAGTTTACTTTGATTTTTTGAGAGTACTTAGAATTGCTGAATATGGTGTCAAAGTTTCGTTCTAGAACTCCTGCTTGATCTTTGACATAGTTGTCATTAGAGAGTAATTGCATTAATTGCACCAAGGGTTTAATAGAGCATCCGATGCATGGAATCATTAAAAAAATATATAAGGTGTTATAGCCTATAATGCCCGTATATATATATATACCTTTGGGTGTCGGGTCCAAAAACAGAGATTACGAGTCAACCGATAGAAAGTTTGGAAAAGCTTGGAAGCTATCAAACACGCAAAGATGGGATCATCATAAAATTTTATCTTGACTGGCCTACAGTATCTTTCCTGGATAAAACGTATAAAGAACGAGATAGTCATTTACTTATATTTCTTCTGTAGCACATGTCATCAGAAGCAGCAAAGAGGCAACTGGAGCAGTCCCGACTTCAGGATCAAATAAATCTCAACCTGCTCTCACAGTCGCATCTGCCGCCGCCTGACACTTCACCAGGTAAGTACTGCGTCATTTCTGCCACCGTCAAGCAGAGCACCAGGTAAGTACTGCGTAAATCCTAACCAAAGACGCACGAAGTTTATCTCGGTACCTATCTGAAATATTAGGGACAGTCGACTGGATTTTTATGACAACAGCACACATATATGTAGGTAAAGGGGCAAACAAAACATTAGGATTTATCATGGGATTCAGCTTGCAGTTCCTTGCTACACTAAGATCCAAACTAAAAATGTGTAATGATATGGGATTAACGCGGTATGGGCATGTTATGACAAGGGATAGACATGTGACAAAGAGAATGATGTACTCTTAAGAGTGAGTGGTTTGATTGATTTAGAAGGAGAGGAATGCCTGAATGAATGGACTGAATAAAAGATAATATGAATAAGAAGGAGTGACAAAGACATGGAAGGATCAAAAATATTGGGCCTACACCAAATAACTTGTGCTAATGGGCGGAGATGATAAATACGAAAACTTCGAGAAACTAATATTTTAATTTCACAAGTAGAACGAAAGTTTAATGGTTACTTTTCTAAAAGATGTGCAATCAATTTCCGTGGCACTTTCCTTTATGTTATGACCCGATAGGTACATAGCTTAGCAAATTATTTTCAACTTTACTGTAATAATAGCATTGCGATTAATAAATTTTTATGTTTCGACTATTACTTTCATGTAGTTACCTACATGTTAATAAAATCTTGTATAAAATATATTTTATTTTATTGTGTACCTAGCTTTGTGAGCGCATTGCGAATGTTATTTAAATAAACTACAATTATGATATCAAGCATTTATCCTTTTGGGAACACTTACATACATACTTATGTCCTGGAAAATTCTCTGTGCTCTCCAACTCTGAGATTACCTTAATGTTGATTGTCTGATCAGAAACACTTACCTTGACGGTGTTCCTTTAGGTTCCCTCCAGCAACAGCTAGGTGCTCAACAGCAGCAGCTGATGCAGCAGTTGCAGGCTGTTCAGCGCCAGTATTTGATGCACGGGCCTCTGTCCGTGCCACCGAATGCACCTCCTGGTAAGGATACCTTAATATACAAAGTATTAGGACGAAAGGATGTTAGGACAATAGCACAAAACGTCTTGTAGTCAGGAAACTATATAATCTTTTCAGGTTTTGTTTTGTTATATAAACCTGAAGATTGACCTACTATTGACGCAGAGATATAACGAATGCTGTTTCAGGTTTGATGCTATGGGGAAGCGAGATGGAGGAGCATCCGCTATTCGGGCGAGGCGTCTGCAAGTGGCCTGGATGCGACGCGTTGGCTGAAGATTATCAGGCTTTTCTGAAGTAAGCTTTATTTCTAATTTTTTTCGACATGATCTAAAAAGTACCTACTTAGAATAATTGCCATCAATAAAAAATCATCCAATTGACAGCATCCAGGATAAGGAGCATAATTTTGGGACCACTACCGATATTTATATAAAAATTTCTACACACCATAACACTCACACGAACTGTTCTTTCTACAGGCACCTGGAAGCAGCCCACACCCTGGACGACAGATCAGCGGCCCAGGCTCGCGTGCAGATGCAGGTGGTGGCACAGCTGGAACTCCAGCTCCGTCGCGAGCGCGACCGCCTGGCCGCCATGATGCGACACCTGCACGCCGCCAGGGACACCACTCATCACGCTGCCAAACATCCCGGACATGGTGAGAAAAGAAACGGTAATTGATTTATTTTAAGGCCTGATGGATGATTTAAAAGACAACGTTTGTTGTAGTAGAAACTTTGATAGTTCAGTATCAAATGATATTGATGGAAACTTTGAAATCTTGGATCTGATGAAAAAGGTTGCTAAAGCGAAAGTATTTATATTAATGTTTGTATTCGGATGTGCTTTCCTGAAACAACGGGTTTAGTAGCATATTGCTGGCTTTTATTTCAACATTGATTTCGTTGTTTTCAGGAGCTCCTGGCGAGGGCGCATCTCCAGGACCAGTGCGTCGCCGCGTCTCCGACAAATCCGGTGTCGCCATTGCTGGAGGTAAATGACTTATTATGTCACTTCTTCTCTTCATCCTCTCATTAAACGTAGGTACACTAACTGGTATATACATACAATAAAACTGTAACATGTCACTGTCTGCACATCCACACTAATATTATAAATGCGAAAGTAACTCTGTCTGTCTGTCTGTCTGTCTGTCTGTCTGCTACGCTTTCACGGCCAAACCGCTGAACCGATCTTCATGAAACTTAGCACAGAGATAGCTAGCATACCGAGAACGGACATAGGCTACTTTTTATCACCATTCGAGGGTCTGGAGTACAGATGTAGACCACCAGGTGTACCACCAGGAGCCCAGCTAAACTATTAGAGATACAGGCATGGTTCCGAAACAAAAGTTGTTCAGTATGATGGGCCGCTTCTTTTCACAAGGACATTGAGGATCTCGAGTACCTTATGTAGACCACCAGGTGTACCATCAGGAGCCCAGCTAAACTTATAGATATGCAGGCATGGTTCTAAAACAAAAGTTGTTCAGTATGATGGGCTGCTTCTTTTCACAAGGACATAGAGAATCTGGAGTATATTATGTAGACCACCAGGTGTACCATCAGGAAACCAGCTAAACTATTAGAGATACAGAAATGGTTCCAAAACAAAAGTTGTTCAGTATGATGGGCTGCTTCTTTTCACAAGGACATAGAGGATCTGGAGTACATTATGAAGACCACCAGGTGTACCATCAGGAGCCCAGCTAAACTATTAGAGATACAGGCATGGTTCTAAAACAAAAGTTGTTCAGTATGATGGGCTGCTTCTTTTCACAAGGATATTGAGGATCTGGAGTACCTTATGTAGACCACCAGGTGTACCATCAGGAGCCCATCTAAACTATTAGAGATACAGAAATGGTTCCAAAACAAAAGTTGTTCAGTATGATGGGAAAAGTTGAGATAGGACATTGGCTACTTTTTACCGAAGATTTTTTTGTTATCTACTGATTTTTGTATTCAATGGTTATAAATATTGATCTCTCAGGGCACTACACAGGATAGCAAATTTTGAATTGTCCCTTTAACATTAGAAGCAAGCAAGTCATCTTTAAACAGTAGAGATAAGAACTGTTCTAAATTCACTGGCATACTTACTATGAATAACCTGTGCCAAAAAAAAAACTATCTAACGCGGACGAAGTCGCGGGTAAAAGCTAGTAGCAAATAAATGTTAAAAACTGAGTACCAAATTTTAAAACACTTCCCGTGTTAGGTATACAATTTTTGAAAACTTGCAAAATTTTATGTTAAAAACTATAATGGGAAATCCTCATAAACGCAATAGAACTCAAAACAAGGTTTTTTTGTCTGTCTGTGTATCTGCAGGTTGGTGCACGCGAATCTCCGTAACTAACAGACGGATGTGAACGAAAGATTATGTGGTGTACAATTAATAAGCCAACTTAACATATAGGCAACTTTTTATCGCTTTTTCATCATTTCTCAATCCTACGGTAAATACAAGTAAACAAACATTAAGACTAGGAGTCCAGCTAAGCTATAAGGGTTACTAGAATAGCTTTGTCGTAAAAGTTGTTCAGCTTAATGGGTCGCTTCTGCTGGCACATAGACATCGAGGGTTAGGAGTACTCAATGTGGAACACTAGGAGCCCAGCTAAACTAAAAGAGATACGGAAATTTGTCCAAACTTAAACTTCTTCAGCATGATGGGCCGCTTTAGCTAACAAATTGACATAGAGGGTATGGAGTACCTGACTTGGAAGACCAGGAGCCTGGCTAAAATATACGCCATACGGAATCAGCTACAAAAGAAAACCTGTACAAAATGATGGGCGGCTTCTCCTGGCTTAGTATATAAGGTTCATGTACGCTGTGTAAGCAATACCGTGACTGTTCGGCGCGGCGGCGCCATTCAAGCCAAGTCTAAAGGGGTGCAGTTATGTAGCTGTTTTTTTCATCGTATTTGGTTAATTTGACATGTAGGTACATACAAGAATAGATTGCCCCACTGAAAAAAAGAACATTACATTGCGTAGCCGGTTAAATTTCATGGTTTCATAATAGATAACCAACTGTGCAATGAGCATCGAATTTCACCTGTAAAATTGTAGCCTGTAGTTTGATAATATCGAGCATACGAGTACGTAGCGGAAGTAAAAGTTATATAAAAGGCCCTATTGAAGAAGATGTTGAGCATTGTGTGCCACTTCAGTTGCGAAATAGGCATCCCATGGCAAAACGAAGTTCGCGGGCACCAGCTACCTAGTAGTAAATATTTTGCTAATGTGTCAGGTCAATAATTCCTTTACTAGCCTATACACACACGCGTTGTCCCTGAAATATTCTCCAGTGATTTTAAACGGTGCTCTTGATATTTTGTAATTTCTGTCAAAGGTCTACCCTATATGCTCGAAAGGGCTGGACTAGATGTGCAACAAGGTAACCTAGAAACAATTGAATATGGTACATCTTCTTTAGTATATCTTTGATGATTTTTGATGACTAAAATTGTTATAATAACTACGAAAACTTTTCAGAGATCCAGCGTAACCGAGAGTTTTACAAGACTGCTGATGTAAGACCTCCGTTCACATATGCGTCGCTGATTCGACAGGTTTGTATTTTCAAATTAATTTAAATTTGAATGCAATTTAAACTGAGCATTTGACAAGCTACAGACTTCTAATATTCTAAATAAGTATTTAAAAATCCAACAATTTACGTGATCGACGAATCATAATTGTGCATCTTAATTGAGTTTCTTAGGGTAGTACGCTGGCACTCCTTTTATTTTTTAAATAGAGTTGAAGATTATTAAGTTCAATAATTTATCTTAAATTCCAGGCCATTATAGAATCTCCAGACAAGCAGCTGACTCTCAACGAGATCTACAATTGGTTCCAGACCACCTTCTGCTACTTCCGACGTAACGCTGCCACTTGGAAGGTATGTTTAGATTGTAACAAATATTAAAGCTATAAATTTCCAATAACTCAATTCTCTTTACCTTCAGAAATCAAGATAACTTAAAATATGCTAGGCTTCTAAAGTCAATATAAAATAGTTTACATTTGAAAACCAAATTACATATCAGAATTTGTTAAACTTAGTGCCATTACTTTACGAATTCATTTTCATTATTTTTTGGTCTGTTCAATTCACTGTTGAAGAGCTCCTATAAGGTAACGTTAAATGTACAGGGTCCTAACAAATTAGTGTACCATAGTAGTAATAATACTGTTTCAATATTCTTGCAAACTTTTGTTCCAATTACCTATTTGTAAGTTTTTGTAAGCAATTTTCGTCCGTTGTAGAATGAAAATATCTACAATGCTGAAATCATAATCTAAATTATATTATACATACGTTTAAATTAAAACTAAGAAAAGTTTACTTAGTTACTATTTATGTAAGTAGTTTTAATCCTTTTCAAATAATTTGCACTAATTTCTCAGGAAACTGTATACTTTTTTAATTTAGGTAAATTATAGCAATCAGTATAGTACTGATTCTGAAAAGGAGATCATTTATGAACTTCTAATAATAAAAAAAAAATACATCACGTAATCATCTCCTGCACTGCATCTCTGTTTTAATATTACATTTCTTGCAGGTATATGATGTTTAATATATTTTATATGAGGAAATTACATTAAGTATTCTTCACCTATGCTCACTAGTCAAAATATTGCCTTATTTTTACATACATACATATATATACGCCCGTATATTGTTGTTATAGTATCTCATCATCATGATCTGTGTTAATGATTTTTAAATATTTGCCTGGTGATTCAGTATTCTATGTTTTTATTTTCTGTGGATTATATGATAAATAAGACGGTGATATTGTATTTTGTCAAACAGATGCAATCAGTTAAAAATATTTAGATGAAGAAAAGCTAAATTAATTGTAAAAATTGTGCATACCAAAAGAATACAGCATCACCGCAAACCATTTCTGAACATATAAATACTAGATAAGTACAAACAGAATGCGGTCCGTCACAACTTGTCGCTGCACAAATGCTTCATGCGCGTGGAAAACGTGAAGGGCGCCGTGTGGACCGTGGACGAGGTGGAGTTCTACAAGCGACGGCCGCAGCGCGCCGCGCACGCGCCGCCGCCGCCCGTGCACGCCGGGTACGGTGCCCGCCCCGGCCACAGACCTAGTCTAATACTGAGATTGTATTCTAAACTTTACAGTACATACAAAACAATACACAAACGATACAGTTTCGCAATCGAAAAACAATTTCTGATTACTTCTTATATCTCAGTACATACATTTACGTCACTTCTCTACAGTATACAAAACAATACACAAATGATACAGTTTCGCAATCAAAAAACAGTTACTGATTACTTTTTATATTTGAGTACATACATTACTTCCCAAGTTGTACAAAATATTAAAGCTCATAATACTTACTCCACAATTTACATACAATAACACAAAACTTAAAAACTATGCACATGATATACTATACACTTGACAACACACCTTACAGCTGTGAACATAAAACTAAATCACGAACACAATGAATTCACTAATCAATTTATACCAAGTACATCAAAAGTTTATCTGCACAAAGACACAAAACTAAACACATGTGACTCTACAAATTACACACCTCTCACAAAACAGATTAAGGAAAGGAAATACATAAGGAAACACAACATAACTACAAACACCAAATAATCACTGATTATACATAACTTTTCAACTTTTACCATACTATACATACAATTTACACAATTGACATACAACATTGCATACAAGCAAAGAAATGCTACACATTACAGCTCACAACAGAATAAAATGGCGTGTACCTACACTACATATTACACCTCACGCCAGAGTGAAATGATGGGTAACTACAAAAGACATTACACCTCGCACCAGAGTGAAATAGTGTGTAACTACAATACACATTACTCATCACACCAGAGTGCAATGGTGTGTAACTACAATCACATTACAACTCGCACCAGAGTGAAATGGTGTGTAACTACAATATACATTACAACTCGCACAAGATTGAAATGGTGTGTAACTACAATACACATTACACCTCACACCAGAATGAAATGCTGTGTAACTACAATATACATTACAACTCGCACCAGAGTGAAATGGTGTGTAACTACAATACACATTACACCTCACACCAAAGTAAAATGGTGTGTAACTACAATACACATTACACCAGAGTGAAATGGTGTGTAACTACAATACACATTACACCTCACACCAGAATGAAATGCTGTGTAACTTCAATATACATTACAACTCGCACCAGAGTGAAATGGTGTGTAACTACAATACGCATTACACCTCACACCAGAGTGAAATGGTGTGTTACTACAATACACATTACAACTCGCACCAGAGTGAAATGGTGTGTAACTTCAATATACATTACAACTCGCACCAGAGTGAAATGGTGTGTAACTACAATACGCATTACACCTCACACCAGAGTGAAATGGTGTGTAACTACAATACACATTACACCTCACACCAGAATGAAATGCTGTGTAACTACAATATACATTACAACTCGCACCAGAGTGAAATGGTGTGTAACTACAATACACATTACACCTCACACCAAAGTAAAATGGTGTGTAACTACAATACACATTACACCTTACACCAGAGTGTTATGTTACGTTACTATACTACACATAACACCTCACACTAGAAACACGTTTCATATGAAAATTAAAAGATTACATAATCACAAACACAAAAGGTGTAAATTCACACAAATTATAAGTTTACCATCAAATACTAATCAATAATACGAACCAAACGTAACAGTCTAACTCTACACATCACCTCAACAAAATTGTAACACATAAATACAATCTAAAACATTTCATTAGGTATTGATTAGTAAAAGAAATTTAAGTAAATTCCAAAAGCAAGAAATGCAATGAAATTTTACATTAAGTTAAAGACGTCAAACTTATACAAAAACGTCACAGTTTTAAGGTTATATGCATAAACAATACTCTACATAATTCACATAAAGAAATAAAAAGCATAAATTACGAATGCGGTAATTTAGTCAAAAAAGTGCCGCTTTGAAGACATAATAAAGAAAAAAACATAACAGAAATTAAGAATAAAATAATTCAGTCCTATAGGTATAGCATAGTACGAAGACACAACTATACATCAATACATATATTTAGCATTATAATAACACCTTCAATTATGTTAAACTCTTCTCGGTAGGTAACACCTACATTAAGGCAAACCTACCAGATTTAAAAGTGGTACTACATATTCAAATAAAATAAATACAAAATATCTTTCTCCGTATTATTTAAGATCGTTTAATATTGTCATGTCGCATACAAAAATAATTCAAACACGTGTAATGTTTTTACAAATAAATGTAGCAGTAACAAGTACCAGACATAAGATATTACACGTGCAAAAATAGATTATACACCTTACCTTCTTACGACGCATTTACTAACACTAATTCACCATGAAACTATACAAGAACTCATTTTTGGAACCAACACATTTTAATCTTCTCCTAAGTATTTTCTATCTAACCTAGCAATGTATCTAACTCTTATTGTGTAAATAAACGTTATATCTCATTTCAGATTTTTATATTTTATACTTAATGTTTGTGTAGTGAATTTGAAGTTCGGATTTTGTAAGTAACGTTACCACTGACAAATAAAAACTACAACCTTATTCAATTTTGAATTGTATGCAATGATCTTATTCATACAAGTAACTTTCTTATTTCTGTTTTCGTGTTTTCTAAATTTCTCAGTTGCGACGTTACCAGAATTGTGAGAGTCATGTAAACTCGGTATTTAGGAATTGATATTTGTGTGTGTTTGTGGGTTTCAGCGCGGGTGGATAACATTTTCTCGCTTGCCTATTAACCTTGCTCCTTCTCCATCCTTCGAGGGTCTCTTCTTGGGCCGTCCTGCATGTTGGTTCTCTCCACGACGATCTTTGTGCTGTCATCGTGGCTTTTGGAAGAACAGTTCTTTCTGCTGTTGTCATGTTACTGATTGATTTCGCAGCCATTTAAAACTCAGTTTACTTGACGCCTTTTAAGACAGCATTACATAAGATTACGAGGTTTAATCTGTGATGTTACAGATTAAAAGATAATTACATTATATTAGATTGATTAGTAGATGACATCAGTTAAAACTTAGCAAAGACGATTCCAAACAGCGATGCCATCACAAACCAACTCATAACACTGTTAATTTACGGAGACACATTATAGAACGCGATCCGGACGAACCTGTCGCTGCATAAGTGTTTCGTGCGGTACGAAGACGACTTCGGCTCGTTTTGGATGGTGGATGATGCCGAGTTTGTGAAGAGACGCCACCTGAGTCGAGGCAGGCCGAGGAAGTATGAGCCGGCGCCGCCCGGGCCGAACGCAGCACCTCCACAGTAAGGGCGCAGCGCATCTGCAAGCGACCGTCCAACGAATCTAGATTAGGCCCTAATAGATTGGGATGAGCCACGATTCAAATCGTCTCTGGAAATAAAGAGCTCATTTTAATGCAAAGAATGGCCAAGTCATGTTTCAATATTTTTGAATCGCGGTGCATTTCCACTGTCAATAATTCTGTCGTAATATTATTGTGAATGTAAAAAAATAATCGCTGTAATTTTGTGACTCATCATTTAGAATCTATAATCGAACGAATGTCTACGAATCGTTGGACGATCGCGTCCAGTAATAGCGTTTTGTGAAAAAGGTTCTGCTATTACGTCGTCAAAACTAGTTGATGTTCTGTTAATCGAGTAAAGTATATCACTGTGTAAGCATTAGAGCAAACATATGTCATGTTAGAATGTTTTAGAACCACATTATAATTTTAATGCGATAATAGATCATAATGTGTGTTGAGTGTGCGCAATCTTTAACAGTTTAACCACTTCGCTCAGGTCGATTTTTGCAACAATAGATTTGTATTGTACTTCAAGCACACATGTGTGCTTTTACGAGCGGAGTACTTAAAAAGCAAAAGCAATAGTACGAACACTGAGCATACATTTAAAAAATGCATTAGACTCCTAGAGTAAAAGCTATAACCGATTGTTTTGCAATAGTTTTAACACCATAATACATACTTGTTCAAAATCTTAGCTTTAACCATGATATTTTGCAATGTAATTTACTATGTAATTTTAATTTATATCCAATGAACGTCTGAAGTGTACCGAGACCATGTTTATAAAATTATGTTATGCATGTTGCATTATAAACTAAATTTTGTAAAAAGGATCGTCGTTGGACACCCAAGTAAGACTGAAGAGATCTTTATGTATATTTTTTATCCCATCTTTTTCATACTTTGCATGTCTTAATTTTCCTCTCATTTATTCAAAGGTAAGTGCTTCAGCTTTGCATGTAGCATATTTGTCGCATGGTAAATAGTTTCTGGGTTTTCTTACAATTTTTCATACTTTTTTACTATTGCTTGCCTTTTTAATACAAATTTCAATTTTTATTCTATTTTATTATTTTTCTCTTACACAAACAAACTTTCACACACAACATAGTACACAAGATTAACTATACAAACGAATTGGTTATTCTTATATCAAAATTTAACACTATACACCATGACACTTCCACAGAACACACCTTAGAGTAAGAGTTATAAGTGAGTCATCATTATTAGAGGAGGTCTGAAATGGCCAGGGTATGATTTAAATTTTTATTATTATACTTTTGATTCCACAAGTCACAATCAGTTTAAAGTCAAAATTAAATTCCTTGTTTTTGATATGTTTAAATGATTTGTTTCATATTTGTGTGTAAAAAAAATGTTTGTTAGATAGATTTGAATGTTTGCAGATTCATGGGAGCTCAAAGCCCACCAATGATGACCAGCCCGCATGGTTACAGTGAAGCATTGAAACGCAATCTCCAGGTCAGTAGTTACATATTCAATGTTGCAAGCTTCAAGAGACCAGATTCAGTTCAATAGTAGTTTTGATTGATAATGAGGAATACTTAATAATGTCTTCCACTTTAGGGTATGATGGAGGACTGCAACCTGTCATACATGTCCAGCGACGACCACATGATGCAGGGAGCTGACGACTACCCGTCCTCACACGATGATTACAGGTATAAACTACTCTATATTATAAATCTCCTTATTCTATTTCATTTAATACTGCATTATATGATCATTGTAGAGCGTGTGGAAAATTATGCCGTTCCCGTATCGGCTTATACAGCCATGAAAAGTCTTGCCTCAGACACTGATTAAATCGTCTGTCACAGACGTGTGAGGCCAATGATGATGATGATATGATCATGACATGAACTATTTATGAAAACATACCACCACACTTATATATAAGTACCCGTTTAATTTTATCATTTTTGTCTCGTCAGGTACTAGCAAAACATTTTGTTTTCTTTCATTTTTTGACACCCACTTGTATAAATATGGAATCTCACTTGTGTAGGTTTGCTATAAGAAATTTCATTTTAGAAATAAGTAAACCTGTTGTGTCTTGTCTCGTTGTAAATTGTTCCTGTGAATGTTTTTGTGTACAATAAACGGTTAAATAAATAAATATTTTTGGTTACGTATTTCAGCCGGCCCCCACTGATGAACGGCTACGGCAGCAGCAGCTCCTCGCACGAAGTAAAGGCCGAGGACCTGAGCGCCAGCGACGCGCCCGACATCAAACCCAACATTTACGCGCTCAAGAACGAGATGCAAGCGTCTGACTACTCACACAAAGGTAAGTTAGGCTGTGTTCAAGAGAGACTTCAATGTTGTTTTTATTTTTATTTACATAGAAAGAGAAAAGACAAAGAGAAAGCACCTGGAACCCAATAATACGTTGCAAGATTATTCAATAGCTACTTTTCAGGATTTTGATCAAAATTTCATCCTACTCTTTTGTGTTGTCAGGCGACTACCAAACTTCCAACAAGGAGTCGTCCAGTAACAGATCTGGCGAGACCAGCCCCTACGACGACTACCCTCGCTCCGAAGATCGCTACCGAGCCTCCATGTCTCACATCAAGGACGAGGCAGAGAATCTGTCGCTCAACGAACAGAGATCTGACAAGTAATCGCCGGAAACGACAAGAATACTACATCGCATCGTAAAATTTACGTATTATTTAAAGAATGTATTGCACATGCCACATTATATACAGTGTAAAAGCATGTTGAAACTTTAGAACCAGTAAAAAAAGGGTATAAAAAATTAGCTGCAAATATACTAACGGGTGAACCAGTCCATGAAACTAAAACAACTAAACAAATTTCCCAAGGAACATACTTAGGTCGAAATATGAAAAAAGATTATGAACATCATACTGGCACTGACGCTGGAACATTTTGTATTGGAATTGGAGACCCAAATTATTTTTTCAACTTGTTCAGTTTCGTGGGCTGTTTCATCCCTTAAAATATTTGCAGCTAATATGCTAATATTCTAACATCCTGTATACTATAGTTGTATACTGCGATGTGCTGCAAAATCTGCGGTGTGAATTTGACGTAAGTTAAACTATTATGGAGTGTCGGCAATGTCAGGCACACCAGCAAGCTTGGGTATACGGATTTTTTGCCGACTCATGTAGGTGTAGGAGGAATATCACCTGTTACTTATGCCACGTGGTCAAATAACTCGGCATCTTTTACCGGTAAGTGCACCATAATAATGCTAATCAGCTACGTATGCATTGCATTAACGTATACCTATAAAGACTAAAAAGAATGGGTTTACCGCGTATAAACTGTTCTTTGTATTTTGAATTGAAAATACAAATAATTTACTTAAACCTGCATTTGATATTCAAAATTCACTGCGGTGTATTATACAAAAAATATATCCGCGGAACAATACCAAATACATCGTATACTATTGAGACATGGAAATAAAAGTAAGTCACAATATTATAGGTATGTTTGTGGCTAAAATCTGAAGTGGTTTTTGCGTACTTATTTACGGACAATTTTGCGTATAATGTAGCGACATAAATATCACAGTATGTAATACAATTTTTACTTACGGGTGTAGATCTATTATTTAAAGTTATTTAGAATCGTGTTTAACAAGTGTAATGTGTTCACTGTTGGATTTTTTATGATTATAAAAATGGACGATCTCCACGAGGAATTGTAAGCTTAGGTGTAACCAAATATTTTTTATTTTTCAATATACCCGGTTTTAGCGGGAGTTACGAAGTATTAGTAGGTTTATGTTTTTATTATTATAAAAAAAGATTTTTTGTATTGATTAAGTTGCTTAGTATAAGTATTTTTAAAATTTTGTTAGGTGGTATATTTAGATTAAGTGTTAGGAAAATCTAGTGAACGAATTGCGACGTTTTATGAACGATGATTAATGATTAACCTTAAAAGGTCCATATCAATATTAAATATATTATAATCATTAATTATTTGTACTCTACAAATAATATTGAACAATAAGTAGTTGTATTTGGACTGTTTATTGAAGATTTGGTTAAGTGTATTACGCCTAGCGTCTGAGTTCAATCTTAATAATTTTTATAAATCCAAGTGAATTTACTCTTGTCTACTTACCGAAACGAAAATAGCATTAAAACTTTATAGCAACGATCTCAACATTCAGATTTGCTTAATAGCCAGCTCATGCAAGCGGTGTTAGTTGTATTTACAAACCAAATACTTAAATGGAATTGAATAAAGATTTTATACCTAATTTAAACTTTCATTCTAATCTGATAATGATCTGACGAGTAAATGTAATTATATTATTTTTGATTAAATATTATTATTTTACAGTGATCCACATTTTTGTGTTATCACTATCTAGCTCTTTAATTCCATTGAATTGCGTTATTTTTTATATTATTTTGTGGCAAGTAGACGTAAGTTGTAAATATTTCTTAACGAATTGTAAATTCTTCGAATGGTAATTTTAGAGACTTGTAAACGTTAATTGTATTTAACTATTGCATACTAAATCGTTCATGTTGTAGAAAAAATAGAAAAATAAATAAATATAAAGTAGTCAAAATTTTCACTGTACCTTCAAATAATATTTCGTGCATTTTTCTGATAAATATTTCAAGCTGTCTTATTTTATGCATTTATTTTTTAAGACTTACAAATAATAACGGTAGGATGACTATATTCCAAATTTCTGGGGGCACATAAACATAATGAAGTAGTTAACGGGGGGAAAATAATCATATCACAACTTTACTATGTATGTATACTTATAATATAACTAGTACTGTAATATCAACTGATATAATATGTATAAAATGTGTATTCGTTTTTGCAATAAATTTTGGATTAATAAAAAAAAATTTATTATGATTATTTCATGTTTTGTAATGGAATTGTTATACACTTTAACAATATAGAGCTTCCTGCTTACAATATTGTCACCATTTTCAGTTTTAATTGTAAAGTACAATTTTGTTCTTTTAATAATTTATATTATATTTTGTCATTTACAGCAATTTTGTGCACGAAATTAATAATTGACAATATCTGGAATTGACAACATTGTTATTATTTAATGATTTTGATTAGTTAGATTTTACCGATTAGCGGTTTCGCTGTGTGGTGTAAGGATAAATTGAGTATATTTTTTTGGCTACGAAATGTATACTTAAAACTTTGTTTCGTTGATTTGCGGAATTTGGAACAAAAAAATATTTTCAGTTTATCCGTAGTGGCTGTATTGGCGCCAAAAATGACGCAAATTACATTAATCGATCATTGTAAATTATTCTTAATTAGTGTTGTATTAAACCAAATCATTACAATAGCATATTGTTTAATTAAATTTTAACTAGCGTTGGTTGACTAACAGTCATTAATTCGACTGAAATAAAACTTTTAGTTGACATTACAATCATACCTAACCTACCTTTCTATGTTTTAGCAAATTGCGGATTTCCGTGATGGAAGGAAAGAACCTAAAACTTAAAATTCTTATTAAATATTGAATTACTATACCACTTAATATTAATATCAATTATAACATTACATATTTTTTAAAAGGTACTATTTATCATCTTTTCTTGGACACAATGGACAAAAACTGCTCTTAGTCATATCTAGCTTTCTATTTACACGCCTAAACTTGATGAAACTAAAAAATCACAAATAGCATAAGATAGCAAACTCATTTTTCAGCTAACACTTATTTCATTTTTACCGTTACGGAAGTCAGATTATGTTATGGTTTTTAAATCATGCGTGACTTTTACACCCTTTATAATATATACGTATATACTAAAAACGGATGTATTAAAGGCATGCAGACAAGTTTGTCTTAATATATCTAAAATTATTGCAATAGGAAGTTGATGACAAATCATCCAGATGACGAAATGATTCAGTTTGAAGACGATTGGTGGTTCAGCTGTTTTTTAACGGAATGAGTAAGGAGTGCAAGTTTGGAACATGATTGAGATTACAATTCTTTGAACTTGCAGTTATATAAATACGGCAAAGGCCAAATTTATAGCATTATTCTCGTAGCATCCAAAGTTTAAAGAATTAATCTGTTTGATTCATCATTTATTTCCACCCATTTGAGTTGGCGAATTTCGGATCGTTTGAAAATCACATCAAAAATTCAATGAAGTCTTTAACCAAAAAATCAAAATAAATGATCACGTTTTATTGAAAAGTTCATAAAAACAGTATGGAGTAGTAAATGATAAAAGCATGCTGTAATATCATCAGTGCGGCCGCCGTGAGCGATCGTTTGATTTATGAGCCGAACAAGTGCATTAGAGATGTTACTTTACATTATACACGTTATCCATAAATATATATCGACGAGTGTGGAAGTAGGATTATAGTATATAATATTACTCTAAAATAATACATTTGAAAAAAGGTCAATTTTGATCGTCATGATTTGATGACATTATTTTAATGTCAATGCAAAATCATTTTTGTTCATTTTTGACTAAGTGGCATTGGCAAATGATTGTAATAGGGGAACCAACTTTTATTTTTTGATTTAGAAAACTTGCAAAATTTTCTACCGCGGGCGGGCAATTTGCGACCAAAAATCCTGCCCGCGGAAGAAAATAATTTGCCAGTTTTCTAAAGTTGTATATAGGTACCTAACACGGAAAGTATTTAAAAAATTGGTATTCAATTTTTGTTTCAGTTAAAATCATCGATGTCGCTCTAGCTCAACTCTAACAAAAACTATACTGACATGTGGCTCTTAATTATAACTCAACTACGAAACCACTGAACCGACAAAAAATCTCAAATAACTGTATTTTTAATCCCGATCTGGTTACTGAACTTCAACTAAAAAAAGTGTTTTTTTCTTTCTCCGCACATGTCTCCGAATGGGTTAACTTTCTTTACTTTTTGTGTATGAAAGTGTCATTTCAATTCGAAATGGAAAGTTAGGGGTTAATGTAGTATTTTTGAATGTTTTAGTGGATTCTCGGTTTTTGTCAAAAGTAGATGAGTAATGGTTATACATGTGGCATTGATTCTGTCATATGAAACACGTGAGAAAGATTTTTTAGCTCATTTATATAGCTAGGCTTTAGCAAGATTAAAATATCCTCAACCGAAATTGTTGGACAGTGACTGTACTATCTTAAAGTTAGACGTGCCTTACATTAGGACATCTAGGTCTGACGTAAAACAGTGTGTTGTGATGCAACATACTTAGGTAGGGTTGAAACCGTTCGGTGCATTACGGATAAATCTTAAAATGCCTAGCTAATAAATAGGACTAATTATCATAATGACTGTAATTATAAGGGCATAATTTTCATAACAACTGAAGGTCATAAAGGATTAATCTCAAAATGCCTGATGATAAATACGACTGATCCTCATAATGACTGAAATTGAAACTTCACAAACAAGATTTCGGAATAATCCGTAAACAATGCACCGGAGGGGTTTGAAATATCTATTATAGGTACTTTTGACGTAGTTTTAGTACTTTGATGGTTCTATATTGGTGAAAAACGGCCCAAAGCGTTTTCTTGTCATGTCAAATTCTAGTTTGTCTTTTACCTGTATTATTAAATTAATTGGGTAGAGTTTTTTCAATTGTATTTGAGGTCGTTTAATCTTAATTTAAAATTTAAGTGTAATCACGTATCAATCATTCAAAATTATCAATCCTAGTATGGCCAAGGTATGATATATATAGCTAATTACGATTTCAGTTATAAACTATCCATTTTGAACTTTTCAGCAACGAAAAATAGGGCAGTATAACACACAAACATAACGTATAAAAAGTTCAAGTCATCTAGCTTTCAAGGAAAAGTTTATTTTCGTGTTGTGTTCTGTAAGCATGTGCTCAACAATTACTCCTCAGCCATTATTGTATTTATTTCTGTTGCGCATGACATGTGCGAGATATCGATGTTTTCAAGCCCGGGTCCGCGGTACCAAATCTTTAGGCTCACCCGGTCTATCGTCGTGTGTCTTCTATAGGCGGTTCTCCCACTTTTACGGACTGAAGGACATATTTTTGACGCATCCGTCTGTCAGACGAAAGAACATTTCGAATTTTGTTACAAATTACAAGTACCATGGCACACTGTAACGAATGCGATTTGACCACAGTGTTTGACTGACGCATCCGTCAGTCTGAAGGACATATTTTTGACGCATCCGTCTGTCAGACGAATGGATATTACAAATTTCGTTACAAAATATTGGATACCATGGCACACTGTAACGAATGCGATTTGACCACAGTGTTTGACTAACGCATCCGTCAGTCTGTCATAGTGTGGGATTCGCCATAGTCTAGACTTATGTAATATCATTGAAAGTCTTTGAATCTAAATTAAACTGAACTTTCTTTAAATGAATTCGGTTTAAAATACTTAAAACTAAACTTATTTCAAATCTACTATTTTATAATGATAATTTTATTTGGGTGTGGTCAGAGAGGTCAGTGTTCTATTGGTTTACTCTTGGCCTCTCCCCGTGACTACTTTGACATCTTGTCATTTTATTCCGTTATCAATTCCATCACACAATTTGTATAGTAGGCACACTTATACAATTATATGCCTATTTACAAGTTATCTTAAACATCTCTAAACTATTTCACATAGTGAGTAAAGACTATCACACAGTGTGTTTTTTTCTTTAGCAGACTTATGGTCCGACGAATGTTTTAAACGAGCTCTGAACCAGCTTCAATTATTCTTACTAGATTTCGTATGAAGGTGGTTTCGGAGGCGATAAATTGATCTTGCTAGGTCTCATTTTCCAAAAAAATATTTTAACAGGAAAAAAGCCGAGGAAAGCTTTGCTAAGTCATCCAGGTACTTTTCTTTTAAAACTAGGAGCTGGAATACGCCAGGGGAGAGTACGTGGCCAGGGCAAGACGGTAACATCCAAATATTATAGTATTTAAACTCGATCCCACGTAGGATACTAGGATTCCCTAATCCATACTTATCTGTGGGATCAGCTTTTATATCCTGGTATTTTATCAATAGATGTATGAAACACCAGAATATAACTTATATCTTAACGAAAAGCGGCCCGCGGATTTGCCACCAGTGCTGCGCACGAGTGCGTTAATTTGGTGATGTGTACCACCGCGATGATCAGTGAAGCTCAAACTTTAATGGCATTTTACCAACTCAAGGTAAAATGGTGTCAGATCGGAATTATAGGTTGATCGTTATGAACAAATTTATCTTTTGTAGGGTTATCAGGAACATGAAAGCTTTCATCTAAATCATAATTTCATTTTTGCGGGGTTAAGTAAAGTATTATTGAAGACTTTAAATAACATACAAATACACAAATCACGCATATTATCCCTTGCAGGGTAGGCAAAGCGTAAACGGCCGCAAAAACGGACATTTGTATATTAACTTTAAGTAAATTATTATTTACAAAAAAGTCATATTACAAGTTTATTTTATTATATTTTGAATAGTAATGCTAAACGGAATTAATGTTACACAAACTTTTCTCCTGAAAGAAAACTCGATATTGATACTAAACTCAACTCGAATTTCGTTTACGAAGGTTAAAAAGTTTGGGAAACTCTTAACACGAGACAAGTGTAAAGCATTTCTTTCTGGCCTAGATAACGGGACAACAACACGTCTTATACATCATATATCATCATAATATTTCAGGCTAGATCGTTTACTATGAAGAATACAAAAATGTGGTAAATTGTAGGTCAGAAAAAAACACGAATGGAATTAATATATTACGTAGTATATAAGAAAATAAATTAGTCTACATATGTCTTTTGAAGTATATCGGTAATTCTTATTCAACTAGTATTATAGAAAACGAAACTATAGATCCAGGATTTAGAAGGAATAGTGTAAAATTACCTTTCCAATCAACCATCTAACATTAGTGCGATGAAAAAGAATCATATCTCTTCATGCAAATAATACTTGTACAATATCAGAATGGTCATTGCCCATGTTTTTAGTATTATCTTAAAAGTTTACTTAGACCGTACAATCTCGATTAATTGTTCACTTACTTACTTCGCTGGCACGACGACCCAATGTGAGACTTGGAAGATAGGAGATTTCGCCCCTTTTTGGTCTTGTGTGTCCACCACATCTCACCAACGGTACCGGGGGCGCCCGACTGGTCTTCGGCCAGTCGGTCGATCTATGTACGCTTTTTTTGACTCCCTAATCTGTACCCATTCTTTCTTGGTGACCAATCCAGCAAAGTCTATGGGCTTTGGTTTCTCCAAAGATGACGGGAGCAAAGAAAACCGTTCCAGGTGGGGGTTCACGCAAGACCCCGATGGAAGACTTCGGTGCAAATGCGGGGTTGACCCACAAACCACGGTCCACCTTATATAGTGCTCTGCGTGTCCTACCACCTGTACGCAGGAGCAGCTGATGACAGCCAATATTAATGCTGTGAGAGTGGCAAAATACTGGTCGAACGAAATTTCAGGCGATCGGCTTTCTATCGACACGATAGAAGAAGAAGATGATGATGTTTGCGAAGTGCACTGTTCACAATACTGAGGAAGGTAGCCACAATGGTTAGCAGGATAAGAGTTTGAGAAGAAAGGGACTTGATGGATGAATTTTCCGTCGTCACGGGTCTCAAGCAAGGAGATGCTTTGCCGCCAGTGATGTCACTAGATGTAGGAGTGCAACTAAATGGTAGACACAAAGTTAAAGGTTATGCTATAGACCTAACGCTTCTGAAAGAAAAATAAATACTTAGGCTGTACCATTACAGACACCAATACTTGGGACAAAGAGATCGGCATCCGCATTCACTCTGCGTTGTAGAGCTGCTCTGCATAAGGTGTTAGTGTCCAAGATTATCAGCTAAAACACCAGGGAACGTATTTATAAGACCATTACTAGCCCAATTCTTATGTACGGATGTGAGGCTTGGACACTTTGTCTATTGTTATAAACAATTTGTCTCGTAAAAAATAGTAATAACAAAGATAAAGTGGAAGATTAAGATACCTATGAAACTTTTATTGTTTTGCTTCGAACTTGCAAAGCAGTTAAAACATCTGGGCGGCAAACTATTACTCGAATAAATTATTTAATTACATTATTTTTTTGTACATAGCAAACTCCAAAATAAAGTAGAATTGTATTACTTTATTTCTACCTGTTTAAAAAAGCTCATATCTTTTTACTAATAAAAATGTTTACATAAAATTAATTGACACACATGTTGTAAAGATGCAATGCTCGAGATAAAACAACAAAATGAATTGACAATCGGTTTATATTTAACCGAAGTTTATCTACACGCAACGCACGCAAGTGCACGCATGGACACTATCATATACTGGGTGTTTTACATAGATAAAAACATATTGAAAATCATACTTTATAGGATAGGCTTATCATTATCGGGCTCAACGGACAGCCTAATAATACTCGTAAGCTGTGTTCCCTTTAGAAAAATCGGATATTTATTCAGGGTGTTTTGCATAAGTATTTATCTTAGTAAATAATATTAAGTGATTGTGTTGTTAATAAAAAAAAAAAATTAAAAAGGATGCCATACTCGTATGCTTACTCCAAATGTACAGTTTTAATGACAGGTCGAAGGTATATTTTTTAAATATAATTGACAGAAAAGAAATAATATTTACAACGTCTAGAAAAAACAATGGATAGCATGATAGTTTTTAGCCTCGTAGTGCTTTACGGTAAACTGTTTTAAACGCGGCTACATATAATAACTCAAAATAATGCAACGGCCATATAAGTGACAACTTCAGTTGTTCTGTGATCATGTCCCATGCAACTAGGTCGAAATATCGGACAATTCAACAAAAATAAGTATTGCGGTAAGAACCCCGTTTCAGTACTTTGCTTTTACGGTGATTAAGGATGCTCACACGAATCCAAAGGTACCCGGTATATCTTTGCACTGGCCGCACGTGTTAAGCATAAGTGCGGCAGTTGATGATAATAAGAAATGCTTTCTATTCTGTCTTATTTCCATCACTTGTTTGGATTCAAGTTAATTTATGTCGTAAAAAGAGTTTACTTTTGTTTAGCTTGCGACTAAAACCTTTTTTTGTGTAAAGTGTAGATTTTCTGAAATCGCCTAATGTCTGGTCTATTTTGTGAGTTCATCTACCTATGTATGGGTTTTAATTTCACTCTAGACTACCTAAATAAAAAAATTGTGTCGAAAGTTTACACCATACCAACTGTACGTCACTATTCCACCTGTTAACTATTCTTGTAATCCCCAGAAGCTACTAAAAACGTATTTGAACCCATCTCTCATAGAAACCCAGACAAAAACTCTATAACAAAAAATATGACACTATGAAAAGTATGAAAAAAACTTACAAATAAAAATGTTGACGACCAAGTCGTTATGTCATCGTCAGCCCTTCGCACTTTAGGGTTTGTGTTAAAAACGCATTTGGTTGATGTTTTAAGGGTTCATTAATAATAAAGACCTCATAGCATTTAGCGAGCCACTGATATGGCCTGATGGCCATTACAAATGTGTAATATTAAGTACCACAAAATTAATAGATATCGAGTTTAATAAAATACATTGTAAGTAAATACCTACCTACTGACTGGGTGAAGATATCAGGGTTGCTGTATCAGTAAACATATGAATACATTAGCAATTTTTCTCAAATATATTATTAAAATACAATTGTAGCCGATGTGTGCTGGTGTTGATGATGGTATGTTGTTTAGGGTTGAGTCGCAAAGGAAAACCACGATTTTAATAAGAAATTTGGCGCGATAGGGTTCAAGCGCATCACGGCCGAGAGTTAGTGAATGACTGAATGACCATTGAACGGTCGAATGATTTTAAGGAGATGTAATACGATTTTTGGACCCTCTCGTGCGTCTTTATTTAACAAAATATGCAAAACTAACATAGAAAGCCTGACAGTTGCTTTGATTTTAGAGATTACTCCTGTAAATAAGTATCTTGGGTTCACATTGTGTTATTTACGTATTTAGAACAAAATTTAGGACTATAGGTAATGTGTCGCCTACAATTCTCCCCTCCTAGTGCTGACTAATCATTATTATCAGCACTACAATCAGATGGTGCAAGTAAGGCGACGCGAGTGACTGGCCTCCGTAGCAACCCTGTGCGAGTACGCACGTCTACCACTCTAACGCGTCCGTCGTCGCCCGGGTGAATCGCGCTCACTACGCCGTGCCGCCAGGAACCACGCTCTAAGTTAGGGTCGGCTATAAGAACGTAGTCACCTACTTTCAGGGGTGGCTCATCATTTGTCCACTTCTGTCTTGGCAAAAGAGTAGGCAGATATTCTTTGGTCCACCGTGACCAAAACATGTCAGTTAATCTTTGCGCGATACGCCATTGTTTCCTAAGCCGCAAATCAAAATTTGTGTATTTACCAAAGGTTGGACCGGCAGATGACCTACCAATCAAGAAATGGTTAGGCGTTAAAGCCTCTGGGTAATTGGGATCAGAAGAGACATGAGTCAATGGACGACTGTTTACTAAGGCTTCAACCTCAGTAATAAAGGTCGACAAAGTTTGGTGAGTTGGAGCGCGCTCCTTTAAAGCAACTTTTAGCGCGGTTTTAACGGTTCGAATCATACGTTCCCAAGCGCCACCCATCTCGGGCGCACCTGGCGGGATAAATCGCCATTCGATACCGCTGATCGTTCCATCTTCACGAATCTTATCAAAATTTAGCTCCGCGAGACTCTTTTGTAGCTCAACACTGGCGCCTCTTAAATTTGTGCCATTATCAGAATAGATAATTTTAGGAGTGCCTCGTCGGTTCGACATCCTTGTAATGGCCATGATAGCGGAGTCAGTTGTTAAATTATCAAGGAGTTCAATATGGACTGCGCGAACTGTAAGGCATGTAAAAAGCATACCATATCTTTTTAGCCGTTTTCGGCCAGACGTTATCTCCATGGGGCCAAAAACATCTAAGCCACAACATGAAAATGGTGCGCGGTGGTGCTCCAGGCGTGCTGCGGGTAAATCAGCCATGCGCTGGGCTCGAGGAACCGCGCGTCTATAGCGACAGAATAGGCAGCGCGAAGCGATTGCGCGTACAGTAGGTCGCAGGTTCACTACCCAGTAGCGCTGACGTAATTCATTTACAACAGTTTCATTCGCACCATGGAGAGCACGGCGATGAAAATGTTCCACCAATAGCTGGGTAGTTCGGTGACGACCATCGAGTATGATAGGGCGTGAGACTGACTGCTCAATACCTACAGTTTTATCTATGCGGCCAGCCACGCAGATAAGACCTTTTTCATTTAAGTATGGCGTCAACTTTAAAAGGCGGCTCGTGCGCGGCAAGGATTTCCCATGACTCAAGTGTGTGACGTCATCTGCAAAGGAATCGCTCTGACTTTTTTTTAACAATAAGTCCTCCGCCTCTTTCATAAGGTGAATATCAAATTGCGGATTCTTGCGTTGACATTTTTTAATGAAATACAGTACCCATGCCGTGCTGCGCACAAGTCGAAGCCAGGATGAAAAATTGCTCTCATTGGGTACCGGAAGTTCTGGATTAATATGCTTTGAGGTAAGTACCATCACGCTTCTTTCCTCACAGGTAGCCTCAGTGGAGGATTTAGGATTTTTCAGATCTTTTGGCCAGCAGTGCTCAGGGCTTCGCAAGAAAGATGAGCCTTGAAACCACTCATCGTTGAAGGTACGAAGTGGAGGTGAGTCACTTTTGGTTGCTCTGTCAGCAATATTCAGACGAGATGGAACATAACGCCATTCGGGCACGACCGTGAGCTCATCAATCTCACCAAGCCTGTGTGCAACGAAAGGTTTGTAAGTCCTGGGGTCACTGCGAATCCACTGGAGAACAGTGCTGGAATCTGTCCAGAAAAATCGTTGGTCCGGTTTTACACTTTTATGTTCCTTCTGTACTGTGCTAGCAAGGCGAGCACCTAAAAGTGCACCTTGTAACTCAAGCCTTGGCACAGATACAGGAGAAAGAGGTGTGACACGGCTTTTACTGGCTGCAAAAGACACATTCACGCTACCATCAGCGCGAGCAAATCGCCAGTAAATAACGGCCGCGAACGCCTTAATCGACGCGTCAACAAAAATGTGCATTTGCGTGTTCGTAACGGGATTGTTATCATCTGAGGTCGCGGAGCGCGCGGGGGCGGGGTAGCACGGCGTCCATGCGCCGGCGCTGTACCAACGCGGGATACGTAAATCAGACACCTGATTTAATTCCTCGAGCCATTGCTGCCAGTACAAAAAATCTTCATTTTGTATCTGACTTTTCCAGTCAACACCGCTGCGATGTACATTTTGTAGCAATATTTTACTTTTAATTAAAAATGGGGACAGAAAACCGTGTATATCATAAATAGACATGATAACGCTAAGCATTTTTGCTTTAGTCGGGGGGTCGTTAGTACCTGAAATTCCTAAACGATCTAAAGAAACTCGGAAGCTAAATGTATCGTCAGTAGGATTCCATAACAGACCCAAAGTGCGCTGTGATAAACAATTGCTACCGTCCTTAAAGAGGATGGCGTTATGCGCGAGATCGTCAGCAGGTACATTTTCTAAAACTTTACGACTGTTGCTTGACCAACCTCTGATATGGAATCCGCCTTTCTCGTGAATTTCAGATATTTCAGAAATTAATTTTATAGCATTAGACTCTGATGTACAAGAATGAACACAATCATCCATGTAATGATTTTGAATAATTACTTCTACCGCCTCTGGATACCGATCTTCAAATTTGAGCGCATTTTTATTTTTAACGTATTGTGCGATAAAAGGAGAACAAGTTGCACCGAAAATCAAACTCTGCATCGTACAAATAGTAGGTGGATCGTGGGAATTATCATTCCACAAAAAGCGTAAAAAATTTTGATCTTCCTGTCGGATTTTGATACGCAAAAACATATCCTTGATGTCACCAGTGATGGCAATCGGATTTTCCCTAAAACGGTACATAATTCCTAGCAAAGAATTATATAAATCAGGTCCAGTAAGAAGGAAATCGTTTAGGCATTGACCTTTGACCCTATTAGCCGCGTCAAAAACTGTCCGAAATTTCCCGGGCTTGTTAGGATTCAAAACCGCGAAATGAGGAAGATACCAGTTACGTTGGCTGTTACGAAACAGCTGATCGCCTGCAGTAAGTTTTCGAGCGTAATTCTGATTAAATAAATTATTAATCTCTTTTGTGTACTTTTCCGCGAAATCTTTATCTTTATTAAATTTTCGCAACAAAGATTTATGTCTCAATAGTGCACTCTCGTATGAATCGGGCACAGTAAAATTATCAGACTTGAATGGCAAACCTACTTCCCATTGATTACCGATATACCTCGCCGTATCATCTAAAATTTGAATCGCGCGTAAATGTGCTGTATTCTCACGGCGCACGGTCGAGATTCCAATGGAATCTAAAGAAAATGAATCCTTTATCAATGCGTTAAGTTCACTAGGATCGAGTGAATGATCAATATCAAAGCTATCAGAGTGAGAGAGATGAAAAATTGATTGACTTACAGTGGCTCCGTGCGAGTGAGTGCGACCGCAATTACCGTGTATGCACCATCCTAACCTGGTCCGCGTAGCGTAGGGTGCAGTTTCTGAACCATGGATCAGCTCGAGTGGTGCGATTAAATAATAATTGTCCTCACTAATAAGCAAGCGTGGGATAACTCGCTCCTTACATACACCATCCTTGATCGACGACAAATAATCATAATTTAAATTATTTATGACAGTTAGATCTTGTGCCGGTAAATCTAATTCACACGCTTTTCGCAATCTTATATTATAACGCACATTGTCCTGTCCGCTAATTTCCGCGCGCACTGTAGGTATAGCTGGTTGAAACACTTCGTAACCGAACGCGTCTACGAATTTAATGTCACTCAAACTTTCGCACTGCAATCCAAGTACATCCGCTAAGTCCGAGTCTATGAGGGAAACTGATGCTGCATCATCTAGCAATGCATACGTGCTCACTTCAATACCGCTAGGTCCACGCAATTTTACCGCGATCACTTTTAACAAGCCGCTTGCCGAAATACCTAACATTAAATCGCGCGTAGCACTCCTGTTCCCCGTCGTAGCACTCGTAGCAGTCGTGTCGTAGCTGTGTGCTACGTGGGCGATCGTTGCCTCCTCCTCTGACGGTGACGTAATCTGCGATGTTTGTCGCGAGTCATCAGCTGATTGGGACGAATTTCCTTTTTGCCAATGCAGTAGCCGATGGTGTGACATTCCACAGTTATCTATGTCACAAACTGGAGCTGGGCACGCGTCCTTATCGTGGCGTGCAGAATCAAGGCAAGAAAAACATAATCTGTGTTTTTTTACGTACTTCCATTTGTCTTTTCGCATCGCTCGTTTAAAAGCACGGCATTCTTGTAACAAGTGAATAGATTTATGGCAAAATTTACACTTGCTTTGCTCTTCTGTGCTTGTAATTGCAAATATAGATTTAGTACGAAATCTATTTTCATCTGGTCGCTGTTTAGAAGCCATCTCTGTCACTTTCTTATGGTCCGATGTACTTGCCTGCGGAACTCCAACAAAACACAATATTTCTGCTTCATTTTTGAGGAAATTGGCTAGCATTGCTAATTTAGGCTGACCTGTCGACATGTTCATGAAAGCGTATTCAGTCCACTTGCCGATAAGCGTGCTAGGTAGTTTTGAAGTAACTGCAGAAAATAGTTCAGGGCTTCGTAGGTAGTCATCTTGCTTTAATGCACGTATAGTAGCGACGGCATTATTTATTTTCACAGCGAAGTTGAATAAATCATGTTGATAGTAGGCTGGCAGTGTAGGTAGCTTACGTAGCTGGGCTGTCAGTCTCTGCACTATGACGTCAGATCTGCCGAAACGTAGTTCCAAGGCTTCCATAACAATTGCGGGCGGGGTGTTACCGATAAGTAGGTCAGTAACTGCTTCTTTAGCGTCGCCGCGCAGTGCCTTGCGCAGTCTCCATAAGTTCTCGGAATCACTGTACTGGCACACTTGAGATGACTCTTCATATGCACTTTTAAAATGTAGCCACTCAATACAGTCGCCACCGAAATTAGGTAGTTCTCGGGGCGTAGCGAGCCGGCTGATGAGTCGTTCGAAGCTACTAGTAGGCATACTAGTTATTTTCTCGGCCTGCGGCACATAATAGGTAGGTGGCGCGGGCACATACTGGGGCGCGGGCGCATAGTACTGGGGTGTGGGCACATGCTGGAACGTGGGCGCTTGCTGTGGCCTCACGGGTGTGGGCTGCGGCTGCGCGGGCGTTGGCTGTGGCGCTGCAGGTGCGGGCACTTTAGATGGCGCGGTTGCTGGCCCAATATTGTGATAGGTCGACGGCGTGTTGTGAACCGGTGGCGATTGTTTGGCCGATGGCACTTGGTAGGCTGGCACCGGCGGCACATAGTAGTCAAACGGTGGCGGTGCGGAGTGCGCTGACAGTGGCTCGGCGGTACGGTTGGTAGTAGCCGCGGCTGTCTGTTGTATAGACATAGGTAGACAGGGCGGCTGGGTATTACCGTGTTGCCAAGTAAACACTTTTTCTTGAACATCTCGCATCTCTTGTTGTATTGTCGACTTTTTATCAACTTTGGACTTTTCTTGCTGGCTGATCTCGGATGATGATTCTGAAACGTCATCACATTGGATTGCTTGCAATTTGGTCGACAGTTCCTTTAATTTACTGGCCAAATAATCCATCTCAGATCTTATGAGCTCTTTTTCACGATGACGATTTTTTGATGACGTCGACGAACGTTTGTTTTTATGGGATGATGATGGTTCAGATCGTTCCGATGCTATCACTCTGGTAACATCATCCAGTTTAGGAACAGGAACCACACCCTCCTCTTTCACGTCTCCTGTAGCACCAGCAAAATCCAATAAATTGTTATCAGTTTTATGATGATTCTTGCTATCCGATGGCAAATCTTGTGGCAGGCCTTTGTTCTCGTTAGCGGCCGCCATATTTAACTTCTCACGACGCGTAAGCACCGTGCGAGGCGGCGTGCTAAACATTCCATTAAATTTCAACGTATATCGGGCTCGAAGACCAAAGATTGTAGCCGATGTGTGCTGGTGTTGATGATGGTATGTTGTTTAGGGTTGAGTCGCAAAGGAAAACCACGATTTTAATAAGAAATTTGGCGCGATAGGGTTCAAGCGCATCACGGCCGAGAGTTAGTGAATGACTGAATGACCATTGAACGGTCGAATGATTTTAAGGAGATGTAATACGATTTTTGGACCCTCTCGTGCGTCTTTATTTAACAAAATATGCAAAACTAACATAGAAAGCCTGACAGTTGCTTTGATTTTAGAGATTACTCCTGTAAATAAGTATCTTGGGTTCACATTGTGTTATTTACGTATTTAGAACAAAATTTAGGACTATAGGTAATGTGTCGCCTACAACAATCATGTGGAGAAACAGGTAATAATCATATTCCAAATATGCTACTTAACTGTTACTGCAATGACAAATGAATCAATAACACGCCTAAATGACTTCTTAGGCGCCAAAAGACATAGTCACCTTGCAAAATAACAATTTACCATTATACAATCACTTTCATACTTTATTTTGAACCTTCCAGCGTAAAACTGAAGAGTCACAGCGAGGGAATGTTCTGTTTGCTAGCAATGTATTAAGATGGCAGCATAAAAAGCACATGTTACTCCGTTAGTTTTTTTTATCCCGGTAGAGCTGATCTGAAAGAGTTATTTCAGTTTATTTCAAACCGAAACGGGATGACGACAGGTTGTGCTCACTGCTTTGCTTCGAGTTTGACAGTTCGCGCCATTTTATGATAATTTTGGCCTTAGAAAAGTTTACGAGTTTTGTTTTTTATTTTGGTGTCTTCTTTTCGAATCGGTGAGTAGACTTTTCCATTTTTATTCAACAATAAAAAGTTAGTTTCGCATAGCTAGACAATTTTTAACACACAGTGTTTTAGAAGGATAAATATCCTATTAAATTATTTCCCTAATCAATTCAACATTCAAATATAACGTCAGGACACCAGCTTTTGTTTTTTTCGTGTTTGGTTATGCAAAACTAACTATTCTTTTTTTTAATTATTAATCAAAATTAATATTGTATTTTAAGTGCCAACTAGATTTCACCTGAGCAGTTGTAATATAAATATTCGACAACTTGCGCAGTTTTAAACAACTTTATGATACGCAGCAGGTGGAATCTGTGTACGCCATATTTATTAATCAAAGTCAAAAAATGCATGCTGCGATTGAAGAGTTTTAGGTGTGTTTTTCATATTACCGTGTATTTCATAGAACCGGAAAAGCAGCCAAATTCCAATTTCAGCTTTAGTTGACTCTAAAACCTTGTTTTACGGCCGTTAACGATCTGCCTACCCTGCAAAGGATAAAGACGTGATATGTGTTTGTATGTATGTGAATCTAAAAAACAATTAAAGACTAAACTGTGCAACAGTTTTTGCCGTCTAAAATACCTACTCGTACACCCAAACGCGTAACTACTTAATCGATTATCACACTCAAAATACTCCTAGCACGATATTTCAAAAATTGCTCTACGTAAAAAGACTATGGCTTTGACAGATTTAAATAGGAGTTCCAAAATTTTTCGGTATATTTTTTATCAATATTTATATTATTATTTCAAGCAATTTTTTCATTTCATACATTCATTATAAAAAAATCTGGAAGCCTTAAAAGTTTATAAGCGAAAGGGAAACACTTAATTTCTAAATAAAAAATATAGATTATCATAATTTTTACTAATATCCAAAAGTAAAACAGATAGGCCGATAACATACGGCCGACGGGGAATCGTAAAAGTTCAAAAGGTCCAATATTAAATTAAACAAAACATCCCTAATTCTCATGCTAATGAACCCGTTTACTTCCTTTTCCCTAACTACTTAATATAAGAAAAAAAATGCTTTGAAACACACGTGTGCCAGAGATTGCAAAAACTTATGATAGATTATTTTTTGCTTACAAATATAGGTATACAGGGTGTCACATTCCTTATTTTAATTTTGTAATAATAGCCTGGCAATCCAAAACAATACCTTAAAACTTTACTCTATGTGTACCTACATATTAACATAGAGAATAAAGTTTATCAGATAGCCACTCTCTAAAAATGAAAGAAAATCATGAATCGTCTTATCTAAAAAGATTTAGGTAAAATAGATGAGTATGTGAGATTTTCGTTTATTAATCACCTACTGCTCTGAGGTTAAGAATAGGGTCGTTACATAAAAGCAGTGGATTTAAAAACTCTATAAATTTAAGTAAGTACGTATAGCATAAGCAGAAAATCTTAAATATTTTTTGAGTAATTCCGTCAGTACTGAATAGATGAAAAACGACTCTAAAACACCTCGTATCTAAAAATTTTGATATCACATGTTGCAAAAAAACCTATCAACATTATAATTTGCAGATGCGGCCACGTGGTCCAGAGAAAGTTTATTTTTATTAAAATAGCGAAGCCACATGTCCTGGCATAAACAGAGAGGCACATGTGGTTAGAAGCACCTCTGAAGACTAGGTGGTTGAACTTTAGCAAGTGCTATCTAGACCACTATATACTGTATCAAATGTTAGCAGATGTCTTGTTATATCCAACTAAGAATTAAAATAATATTTGAAAACGAACGTTAATAGAAATCTGACTCGATACATTTACGTTTACCTAGTCACATTTTTTTATAGAACATTGCGTAAAAGTCTTAAGCTTATTCTTTAATTAATTTTTAGATGATCTCAAGATGACGGACTACGACGCAATGCCATACGCCGATATATTCCAAGAAAAAACTGAAAATGTGTCCGATCTCCACGCATACTACATGTCTCAATTCAACCTAGAACTAGAAAACGGCAAGAAAAAAGACAACTTCAAATACGGAAACGAAGAAAGTTTTAACTTTGAAGTCCTCGACTGGAATACAAGCAATAATTCTGATTTCGAAATTATTGATCAAGTCATCGATAGCAATATCAATGAACAGAACATAAAAGAGGTTTTACTCGATTTAGATAACATAGATTTTGATGACAAAAGTCTTAAAACTGATTCTAGCAAAAGTACCAATTCATTCAATAAAAATATATACGAAAACAATGAATTCATTGATGATGAATCTCTGATCGATGAAATATGTAGAGAAGACAGTGAGTCAAGACTGACCCCTGAAGGATTTCATGAGGAATACATACTACCTCATGAAAAAATTCTTCCGTCGATTGAGACAGCATTTTCAAAACGATACTGCAATTACAGTAATATTGAAGAAACTCAGCAAGTATCATACAGTGCCATACAAAATACTCAAATTCAAATTAGCAGTATCGAACATTATAGCTATCCAAACAATATTCTACACAATTTGGATAGTACAAAGAATCTATCAAATACTACAACAAGCTGCACAGAATTTAACTTCGACCGAAGGAAGGTTTCTGTGTCTGAATCTATAGAGAGCGATATACAGAGTTCAAGTTATTATGACGAAAATTCTGAAACATTCGATGAGGATGAACTGTTTATAAATTTGGATGACTTCGGCCTCTCTATAGAAAAAGATGACCAGGTGCTAGAATCCTCTGTTCCTGAAATTGTTCAGTTTGATAGAAGAGCAGAAAAAGAAAAGGTTCAAGGTAAATATACAAATCACCGTGTGATGCCAGTTTAGAATAGCATCACCCTAATTCGATCTGCGGGTGTCGTAAAAAGTGTCTTAGAGATAAATTTATCCAGCAGCTTTTCTTTTGTATGGCAATACCCAAAACAAGAGGACGTCCATGTCTAGCAGTGGACTGTTTTGGCTGTAAATGTATGTAGACAAATCTCTTGTGGGTCTACATTTCCTTTTCCTAATCTGCATATATTTCTAAAATAAGTTTTCTAAATATTGTTTCATTGATTTCAGGCGAAAGAATATGTCTTTGGGAGCAGTGTTACGAAAGATATCCAAACCAAAGCACGCTTGTTGAACATATCGAAAGATGTCATGTCAACACTTACAAAGGTAAACTGACTCTTTTCAGCATTGGTACTCAGGGTACCTATAGCATAACCATTTTACGAGTATTTGATGCTGAACAAAATTAAATATTTCAGGTGATGAATTCAGCTGTCTCTGGAGGGATTGCACCCGAGCTAAACGACCTTTCAACGCACGCTACAAACTCCTCATTCATATGAGGGTACATTCAGGACATAAACCCAATAGATGCCATGTAAGTTAAAGTTTTTTTTTCAATTATTTTATTGTTCCGTGTGATTAGATTTCCGTTCCGTTTTCCAGCATAGAATAGCATAACCCCATTTATTTCGCGTGGATGTTTGAAGAGGCGATTAAGGGACTCGAGAGAGACTATTTTACAAAATTAGGCGACAAGCTGACAACCTGTCACTATAGTGATACACGGTTTTTCTGAAAGAGCCCTCAGATGTTTGTTAGACGTGGTGATAGCGACCGTATTTTTCGTCCCTCAACGCTCTGCATACCACCCAAGGGATAAAGGTGTAATATGCTTATTTGTGTGTTTGTATTGATAAAGTCTCCGCCGTGGTTTCCAAAAACAACTCTTGAAAGTATTGATTGATGATGGATAAAAATGCACGACCAAAAAAAATAAAAATACGAAAGATATATCAAAACGCTTTTGCTTTATAGCACCCTGGCTGCGGTAAAGCGTTCTCGCGTCTCGAGAACCTGAAAATCCACGTGAGATCCCACACGGGCGAGAGACCTTACGCCTGCCTCGCGCCACACTGCAGGAAAGCGTTCTCCAACTCCTCAGACAGGGCTAAGCATCAACGGACACATTTCAATGCTGTAAGTAGAAAATACCTAAAGATCCGCGCTAGGTCACAACTTTACTGCTGCGCATGACACAAATAGTCAATCCATTTTTTATAAAAATATATTTCAATATGTTTTGATGTGGAAAGGCATGGAATTATGCCAGTTTTCGTAAAACCATTTTAAAAGTTGAATTTTGTTTCTTTTATATCCAGAGACCCTACGCCTGTGGTGCGGCTGGCTGCGGAAAGCGCTACACAGACCCATCGTCCCTCAGAAAGCACGTTAAAACCCACCCCCACATCACCAACGTGCCACGCACTTGTATTCCCCCCACCAGGCCGATGAAAAGAATCGAGGAGCAAATGGTCCCGAGCTCCCCGGCCAAGCTGGCAACCCTGAGATGCATCCGAGATAAACTGACTGTGCCTAGGTTACAGCGCCTGTAGAATACAACACTTTGAAAAAATGCGGGGATTTTTCGGCATTGAAACATTGCATGAATAAAGCTAAAATAATACATGTAACATTTTATGTAAAATATTGACCAGAGCTTTTAAAAGACCTACTTAACCATGTTAAATAGAAAATATTCGATAGATTTAGCATGTAGCGTGAAAACAATATTCGTAATTTAGTTGTCATTAATTAATTAAGTAAACCAAACTTGCTCAATTTAAGAGACTGTAATTTAGGTCTTCATTTGTTTTTCATGTTATTTCTGTTATCTTACTATTCCCCTATGCTAGGTTTTTTCAATGGCGTAAAAAAAATAAGATAGGCGGTTCTTCCACTTGTCATTCGTCGTTGAATTTCCTTTCGACGCATGCGTTACGGTGCGTTAAAAATACGCAACGACGTCAAATGGAAGAACACAAAGGCTTTGTTTTTAAAACTATTGAACTAATCTACATGAAACTTGTTGCGACTTCCACATGCAAAATTACCACTCCTATTGAAAAAAAAATACAAAAACGGGATCATATTATAAATAAAATAAAAATTATTCCAATTTTCATTAAATTTTGTTTAAAAGAAATAATTTATTCGTGAAACATGAGTAAAACAAATATTTATAGTTTAAACAACTATTGTGAGTATTCATGTTTAGTTTTGCAATATTTTAAGAAAAATCTTATTTTCTGTTATTATTATTGTAAACCTTTTTTGGCATTTGCGAATTTAATATTTTTCGATAACGGTATTTTGTTCAACTTTTAATTTTGCATCTGCGAAATGTGTGATTACATTTTGATATATAATGTAGGTTAAGTTGTTTTTTTTTTTATAAACACTAAGCGTAGCAGGAATAGTAGAATAACCATTTTTTTTACAATACCCCTGTGTTCTAAACACATTAAGGTGGTAATTAGATTAGTAAGTTAAAAGTTCGAAAAACTTGCTAGCGGACCAATGTTAGTTAAACGTAGGATACTTATAAGTACATTATGTAATGGATGCTCATACTATTGACCAAGTAAATAACAAGTGTGTTTGACACCAAAGATCTCGTTAAATGCATTTCGTAGATTAATTATTTAAGATTATTTTCCACACCTATATTTGCTCAATTATCTTCTATCTACCTACTATGCAAAAAATAAAATAGGACTCTAAGGCTAACTTTAGTAAATTTGATTGTGTACATTATTTATTTCCTAGTTTAGCATTTTTTATTAGAATTAAGATTCATGTACAAAATGCATGCTTTCCAATGAATCTCTTTAGTTTAGTTAAAAAATATAATTTTATTAGTTGATAACTACTTCCATTTTTAAGATCTCGTTTTGGTTAAGTGCACTAATTTTTGCTAATTATATTTGAATGTTAGTTTAATAATGTGTTCTAGTTTTAAGAATCAAAATGTTGAGGCATTTCACTGCTCATAATTTTTAGCGGTAATTTCGAAAAGACATTATAATGGTAGAATAATAAAACATAAAACATTATATGTTTGGCATTTTTACTTTATGAAACTCTGAGTTGAGGATGATTATAATACGCCCTTCGGACTGTTTCTTTTAGTATTTAGGAAGATAACGACAGAAAATAATTCGATGACAAGACATAATTCAAATATATTAACGCATGCTTTTTCATAATAAGTACCTAGACTACCTAGTTAATCAGAGTCGGTACTCACCCGAGAATGTTTATTCACCGAATTTTTGTGTTATACTTATGTTATGATAATACTTTTACACAGTAGGTATTAAGTCACTAATAATATGAACCTACTCTTTGCTGTCAAAATTAAAACAAACCAAAATTCCGCGGCGGGGCTATTATTAGTTTAGTTTTGTTCTACAAAGCAGGTGGAATCCGACCCTTAACCCTGTTCAAACGCATATGCTAAGTCAATAAATAAGAAACTGACATGTGTATGCACTTAATTATTGAAACGCACTTCGCGATACATTGTAAGAGCAGAGATACATGATTTGACCTATGCATATTAGAAAATAATCAATTTCTTTGATTAAAGAAAATTTATGCACAAAGATAAATTAGAGACACAAGATTTTTTTGTATAATAAAAATATATGGTTTGGTATTTATAGATACCACAATGACCACATTATTAAATAATAATATCTTAACCACAGTATGTACCTTACGAGCTTATTATAGTTTCGATGGGACACTCTAAGCTAAGCATTCTTAATTGCTATATCTAAGAATTTTTGGTGTGTATGTAGGTAGTCTGGCATTAGACCACAAGGAATGGATGATCAGTGGGATCAAGCAGACTTATTATAAATAAATTAATGTAGGTAGTACTTCGTAAATATACAACTAATCAAGTATAGCTAGAGGCTACAGCAGCCCTCGGCGCGCGGACTACCTGGGTACTGTAGTCTGGTGGAGGTTGATAAGGGAAAAACTTAAGAATTACTATGGTTTACTCTGTAGTCACAGTGTTATATTATTTTCATTTATGAAATTCCCGGCCGACGACGCTAACAATTGTTTAATTTCTTATTTTCATCTATGAAGACATTATTACTAAAAAAGTGGGTAATTTTACCTTTACGGTTTTTACATGAACCATGTTCGATGGTTTTTCAAACAAAAGTGCCACGAATCTTCCGGACAGAAATGAGAAGTCGTGTGCAATCTGCCCCATCAAAGAGGCTGGACCGACGTATACATATTAAAATCCACCTAGAATATTCTGATCATGAAAATATGGTTTTAAATAATGTATCTTCTATTCATTTGCTCTAATGACCTCACCACAATTACCTAACGGTTTGTGATTGATACAGAACGATCTTCATGTTTACTTTGCAACTTTGTAGAGCTTTATCAATGAAAACCTCAGCATTTTTAGAGGTCGGTTAAACACCTAATTAACTAGGCTCGTGTAAGTCTAGTATAAAACGGCATTCTAGACATCGGTTAAGTCAGAAGTGATCTTCTCAGTTGACCAAGAACATCTGGTTTTGAAGTCAATCATGAAGTCTTTGGTCCTGACAGCGCTTTTGGGTAAGTCTTTTTATATGTATATTAATCTTATATCAGATTGCTCCATTATATTTTCCGTGTTTTCTTTTTGTTGTGTGGGACATAATGTAGAGTTGACGAACAACTCGGTGATTCCTAAAATATGCTAGAGTTTGAGCACGATACGTATCATGTGGGACAGGGATTGAAAAATAAAACTTCACTAAACTGCTACTTACCTACCTACTATAAATATTTCATATTTATTTATTCCTCAAACAATATTTTACATGTTCGAAATAAAATTGTGTATTTAATTTAATTGAATATGATAAACAAAGATTAGAAGAAGAAGTAGGTAATTAACCTAACAATTATTAAATAACATAATACTTACAAAATAAAATAATAATAAATGTCTCGTTTTGCAACATCTTCAGGTTGTTTAACGACATCGTTTAAGTTATGTGTACAATGTTCTATAAAGTATATTTTTGATTAATAAACTCTTTATAAACTTTGTATGTTGTGCTGTTACCCCAAAATTGTAAACTGTACCGGAGGTGCGACTCAATCAAAGCATGGTATACAGACTAAAGTTGCGATAAAGTTAATTCATCCCATAAGCTTATAATCGCATAACATGCTGAGAAAACCTTAGCTTTTAAGTGTTTGAGCCAATTTCTCTTTTCAATACAAATGACGATCAATAAACATACCCAAAAATATATCAATCTAACTGGCTCTATTTTTCACCGTTTAGTGTTATTTTTTTTATTATTAAGTATGGGTTTGCTCTTGACTCAAGTGTAGGTCATAGGACAGAGACAGAGTCTAAGATGAAGCGAGCTAGACATATTTTAAATTTCAGAATTTATTGTTGTTGCACTAAGCAGAATAACGTTAGTTTTGGCAATATTCAATTAAATAAGCACGAATCCATGTCAAATAGTAACAATGTTTAATTTATTTTCCATTATTATCATAGCACAGCTACAGGGAGTAACAAAAAGAGTATAATAATATGAAGCTGAAAGGAGAGATACTCATAAAACGAAAGAACTTTCCCAACATTTTGAAATTAATCACATCTAGTTTTCTTTTTAAAATACAGGGTCTCAGAGTGTGCTGAAAACTTTGCAAACACATGAAACAGTACAACTTTACTATGGCGCCTATGTTGGGAAACGAATTATTTTTCGAGTTTCCATTGAAAGTCAGTCAGTTGATCTGAAATATTATAAGCAATGTCAATTTATTTTCTCTTTAATCATCATATCCTCCATAGAAAAAGTTGTACAGTTTCATCGTCTGATCGCTCATGCCTGCACAGCTTCGGGTATACCGTCCCTTACTCCCCGTATAATATTTCCCGTTATTTATTAGTTTCCATCTCAACTCCTAAGCTCACCCTTGACAACTGGCATTAAAACGAGATTGTTTTCTTTTTTCAGCGACTGTCGCTTACGCCAGCCTCAGCGAGAACTTGGAAAACCAGACGCAATGGCCCTGGAGAGTCGGCAGCCTCTACCGCTACGATGTAGAAATGAACAACCTGGTCCGTCTACCAGAGGGCGCTACCACCGGTAACGCCTTCCGCGCTAATCTGTTAGTCCGCGTCAAAACCCCCGGAGTATTGCTGGCGAGACTTCAAAACCCTCGTAACGCACACCTCCACCACGAAATCTCCGACTGGCACATGTTGCCTGAGGATCTCAAGTATGAAAACGTAAAGGCTCTGGAAATGCCCTTCGAAATCAGAGTATCGGGCGGGAGGGTTTTGTCTATAAACTTGCCGAAAACCATGTCCATTCAACACGAAAATGTGATCAAGGGTTTATTAAGCACGCTCCAGGTCGATCTGTCGACTCACAGAGTTGAACGCAATCCTAAAAACTTTTACGATCAGGAGGCTTACCAAGGACAGTTCGTGAAGATGGAAACAGACGTCACGGGCGACTGTGACACTCTTTACACTGTTGCTCCTGGTTCGTCTCCATTCTATCGCTTATTGATAGACAGACTAGTCGAATCAAAACTGACTAACTTTGCAAAGGAATCCGATTTCGTTACTATCTCAAAGAGCAGGGATTACGGTCATTGCCACCATAGGATTGGATACCATTTCGGCGTTCCAGAATTCGCTGAATGGACCGGTGTCGCCGATAGAGTCCATAAAGAACAGTTTATTAACAGAGCAGCCAATACAAAGATCCTTACCGGCAAGCAAGGAACCATCTATGGAGCTGAAACTCATAACGCTATTTACGTCCACCCTTACGTCTCCGGTGAACAAAAGGCTGAAGTTCTTAGCACTGTCAAAATGAGCCTGGTCGAGTTTGCTGAACAAGACACCGAAACATGGCAGGTTTCTGAAACGCGCACGGTCCAAAGTCTTTTGTACTCAATGACGAAAAAACTGACAGCATACCATGACAGGTCTGAAGAAACTTACGTACCTGAAGAAGTCGATGTTGCTGATAAGGAGAACAGAGTACGTCGTTCCGCAAGAATGCCAGCTAAATTCACTTCGACGAGCAGGCTGATGAATTTGGAACATAGCCACGAAAGTAATGACGAAGACTCATCTCACTCTACATCAGCTTACGTAAACGAGGAATTTCTGGATTCTAACGAACCTGCCTACGCAGCTTTGTACATGAACCCGCAGGCGCACAAGCCAGCTAAACAGAACCCAAAGAATGTTCACAAGCTAATACAGGAACTTGCTCAGCTTTTACAAAATCCTAACAACATGCCGAAAGCCGATTTCCTTACCAAGTTCAATATCTTAGTTCGACTTGTCGCTTCCATGGACACAGAGCAGTTCAAAGAGATGAACCAAATTCTAAAGATTGATAATCTTCCTAAGGACAACGTTTCTCGAGATTTACTTACTATCTACCGTGATGCTGTAGCTCAAGCCGGAACCTTGCCTGCCTTCAAACAAATTGTATCCTGGATTCAGAACGAAAAAATTACAGGTGAAGACGCTGCTGAACTCGTCTCTACGTTAGCATATACTTTACGTTACCCGACCAAGGCGACCATGGTGCAGTTCTTTGACCTAGCTATGAGTCCAGTAGTCATGAAGCAAAGGTTCTTGAACAACACCGCCTTGATGGCCGCAACCAAATTCATCAACATGGGGCACGTGAACAACCAAACCGCTCACCATTTCTACCCAACCCATATGTACGGTCGCCTTGCACGCCAGCATGACAACTTCGTTCACGAAGAAGTCCTTCCTCGTCTTCGTCTAGCCCTGGAACAAGCTGTACAGCAACAGGACAACAACAAAGCTCAGGTGTACATCAGAGTTATCGGCAACATCGCACATCGTTCTATCATTCAAGTTTTTGGTCCTTATCTGGAAGGCAAGATTCCTATGTCAAAGTTCCTGAGAGTGCAAATGGTGGACAGTCTTGTAATCTTAGCCCGTGAGAGAGACAGCTATGTGCGCACTGTTCTTTTCAGTATCTTGAGGAATACAGCTGAGCCTTACGAAGTTAGGGTAGCGGCGATTAACAACTTATTCATCGCCCACCCCACACCCGTGATGATGCAAGCTATGGCTCATATGACGTACGACGACATCAGCATTTACGTACGTGCCGCTATCAAGTCTGCTATTGAAAATGCTGCTCAACAAAGAAAAGATCTTGACTTGTAAGTAAAACTTTTTTTTATTTACATAATTCCTCAGCCCATTTAGTTTGCTGATGAAAACGCTTTTTATTATTTCCAGGGCAGCAACCGCTGAAGCTGCTCGTCCAATGCTCACCAAAGAAAAGTTCGGTTGGCAATTCGCTTACAACCGTTTCAACGAAAAGTACGACAACATGTTTGACCTCGGCCTTAAAGGAGATCTTGCAATGATTGGAAGTAAGGACAGCATTTTGCCCAAATACCTGAGGTACAGCTGGAAGAACCACGCCAACAGAAGGGACTCGGTAAGAATAATTACATAGTGTTACATTTAGTAGGTGCGGTTTCGGTTAAATGAAAAATATACCCTTAGCTTACATACATATATCACGCCTATATCCCTTGCGGGATAGGCAAAGCGTAAACGGCCGTAAAAACAATCATCTACGCCACGTCTGACATAAATTTGAGTCATTCATTTAAATGTATATCGCCATAGTGCCACGTTGTCAGCCCATCGCCTAAAATTACAGTACACATGTGACCCTCGAATCCCTTAGTCGCCTACTACGACACCCACGGAAAAGAAGGGGTGATGCTATTCTACGTCGACATCACGTTAAGCTTAATATCACACGGATCTTTGCATAAGTATATGACATACTCTTTATGCTCAGTCAAGAAGATGTATTCTTTAAATATTTGTTTAATGTCAACTTACAGATCTCTGCTTCAGTGTCTAGCGTTCAAAAATTGGTTGAGATGTTAAAACAGATAGTGAATGACATGCAAGACGGAACTGTTAACCCTGTAAACCACAAGTTCTCTGCGAGCAAAATATCTGAAATGTTGAACATCAAACGTGAACCTCAGAACCCGCTTGAAGCTGCTTTCTACATCGGCCTATGGAACCAACAGAGATACTTCACCATTCAAGATCTAGAAGCTATAATTATGGAACTGCGACAAATGAAATCCATGCACTACACTAAGTTGTTCAACCAAGCCCAAATCTCCGTCATGTTCCCATTAGCTTCCGGTATGCCTTTCATATACAGATACAAGGAACCAACTGTCGTGCACCTGAGAGGCAAGTTTGATAACAACAATGAGAAAAAAACATACGTTAGTGAAATTGAGTTCACGTTCGCCAGAAACATTGACGGCAATGTCGGATTCCTAGACACTCTTTCAAACCATATTGCCAGTGTAGGATTCGTAAATAAGGTGCAGCTATCCGTACCTCTGCAACTTTCTTTGGAGAAAGACAAAATGGAACAGAAGATACACTTCAATCTTCTACCCAGAACGATTGCTCACTACAGCGTCTGGCCTTACAGTACAATTCAGAAGAAGGACACCTTAGTGCCAATCTCTCTGGACCCGGCTACTAAGCTGATCACACGTACCAAGATGTACTTTGACGCTGACCGTCACCCTCTTTCTCTTCTGAAGGGTTACTCGTTCTCTACCGACTACAGGAGCCCTAGCGTTATGCTCACCAACATTATGAAGGCTATTCGCCAGAAGGACGTCGCGTTAACACACATCAATCTTATTACCACGAAACCCTACGAAATCACTTTGAATGTGGCTTATGGTAAGTAACCAACATTTAGTAAATGACTAGTTCACAAAAATAGAGAAATTTGTTCTGTTCTAAGTAATGTTCATTTTTACAGATACCTTCTACAATCTGAATGAAGTCGCGCAAGAAAAACTGATAGCATCAATGGAACCAGTTAAGATGGTAATGGACGGTTCAATACGACGACCTCTTTGGGCTAAACGTGTTGCATCAGGCATTAGTAATGCCCGAGCTCAAGTCATCGAAATGTACTTTAAAAGACCTACTGGCTCATTGATACGCCTTGCCGCAGCATTGGCTGAGAGCCCTATAGACAAAAAAATCCAATACGTCTTTTCTGTTCGTACGGGTCAAGAAAACCAAGAAATGCTACAAACTCTTGCAGATGGAGTTGGTATGGTAACCAGGCCTGATGTAACAGCTCTAAACGCCCAAGTGGCCCTACAAAAGGAACAAGTTGCAAACTTTGAATTTGACTTGAAGAACATTTATGGTAACGTTAACCTTAAAGGCAAAGCTATTCGTACAAAGGAGTACAGAGATGCCCTCCTAAAACGATCTTGGGCAAAGGCATGTATTGAACAAATAAAACAGCAGAACTTCTACCAAGATGTTTGCCATAAACTTATTGTTATGGCACAGACACCAAACTCTATAAACATTGATGTAACATACGAATTTATGTGGGACATCATGAAAGATGTGATGAGAGTTTCGCAAAAGGAAACATGGCAAAGATGGGAACAAGTTCCCGGAAAAGATCACAACAAAACAATGAAAAAGATGATCAACATTATTATCAACAATGACTATCTGGAGAACAACATGAACGTTAAGACGAACTTAGATGGTTTCCTCTGGAATGGTGAACGAGACATCCAAATACCTCGTTCAGTAGCTGTTGCATTATCATCTTACCAGCCAATCAAACCTCATGAACGCGTTGCAAACTACTACACGGGACATCTTTACCAACGTAAGCAATTTTTCTAAAAGTGATTGCTTTGTTTGATCAAGCATAATAGTTTGAACACTCTGTAATTTTTTCTTTTTTGTCAACAGCTTACTGTAGCGTTGATGGTTCGAGGATCAGGACCTTCAGTGGAAGAAGCTACACCTACACCCTTACCCCATCCTGGTACGTGGTTATGCAGGACGCCCCAAGGAAACGCTCATCGCAAGACGAGCTAGTCGTTGTTGCCAGGAGACCAGTCGAGGAACAGATGGAAGTTTACATTTCATACCAGTAAGTTTCCTACTTGTCAATCGTACACACGGCTAGTATTTCTTAAGCAGAGATGAAAGTACAGAAAGACTGATACCTCCAGAAACAAACTTATAAATTAATCATTCAAATATCTGTTCTAGCCAGATACCCAGCGTCGTTTAGTAGTCTGTTACCTTTATCTTTTGCTAACTAATTAATTAAACTCACTCTAACACTAGACACCATGGGTCATCGGGTCATTCGTCGATTTGGTGTCCCACACGAAAATATTAAAATAAAAGTAGTATCGCAATCTACTTACTTATATGAGTTAGATACACAGTATGTCAAAATAGCAATCTTGCAATTAATTTCTTTACTCAAAATCAACGATTAAAACCTACCCCAAAATGACCTTTAAAATTCTTTCTCTTCTCCATCAGATCTGAAACCGGCAAAGACGTAGAGATTGAAATCAAACCCGCAACTGGAACCCCCAGTGTCGAAGTAAAGACCAACAGCAAGAAGATTTCGGAAGGCAGAGTCACTATCTACAAAGACGAAACCGAACAGGTGCCTCTTTTGGAGTACTACGTTTTACCTGATGGCATCCTGATGCTTAACATCCGCGAGAACAGACTTCGTGCCATGTATGATGGCCGCAGACTTGTGATCTTAACTAGGGAAGGCAGGAACGAAGTACGAGGAATTTGCGGACTAATGAATGGAGAAAAGAACGATGACTTCTGGGCTCCCCAAAGTTTAGTTGTGTCAGACAAGCACTTCGCTGCTTCCTACGCCCTAAAAGACGGTATCGATGATGCAACGCGTCAGTTGCAAGACGAAGCTAAGAACTGGGCTTATCTGAGGACGCAAACATACACCACTGACCTCAAGTCAGACAGTGAATGGCAGAAATGGCTCGCGGGATCGACAGAGAAATCGATGGACAGTCCAGCCGTGTACAGGGCGAGGTTGCACTTGAAGCAGCCCAGAGGCACTTGCGTTTCGGCAAAGCAGGTCCAGTACTACGAGACTAGCTCTAAAATCTGCGTTACCACCATGCCTCTGGAAGCATGTCCATCACATTGCCGCGGCGAGGGTTACAAGGTATCCCCGGCTTCGGTTGTATGTGGCTCTAAGAGCGATGTGACCTTCCAAGAGTATGTAAAGCAGATCAACATGGGACAGAACCCCAAGGTAACTGGCGTAACAAGGCCTATCCAGTACAGAATTCCTACATCTTGTGTAGCGTAAGAAACGACGAAATGAATATGAAATTATTAACAACCAGGCAAGAATAATTTGTAAAAAAATATATATTTTCTGTAATGATATGATAGTCATAACGATAGATAGGTGTTATATTTATTTTAGGTTTATATATCTATAATATATAAGTACAAAGAATAGGTATATAAAATTCTATTTCGCATTTTGAATTATTACAAATAAAACTTATTTATTTTATTAAAAATATTATGTAAGTAGGTAAAAGTAAATTTTATATTCAATAGGGCAAATAAATAATGCGATACCTACCTACTTTTATACTCGCAGAAATTATTTTATAAGTATGTATGTAGGTAAAAATAGAAGTAGTAAGTATTATTTTTTATAAATTGTAGAAATCAGAATAGAATGAAGCATAAGAAAAAATACAAAAAAATAAACGTTATTTTATCTTTATATTTTCTTTTTATATATTTTATATTATCAACCTGGTTAACAGCGAACGATCTTACCCCTTGTACTTCGGCAGAAGGAACAACACTCAAAAACTCGGCAGTCGTGTCTGAGGTAGTCAAAGACTATATTTATAGAGGTGTCACAATTCCAAATAATCTTAGGGCAGATTCAGACGAACACGGGTACTAAGGTGTTAAGGGGCTAAGACCTAAAAGCAATATTTATAAGTATTTTTTATCTTAGTTAAAATTGCAGGAAACCTACTGAAGTAAATAAGTACCTACCTAATAACGTTTTTGGGTGCATTACCATATGTTGTTATTAGGAAAATACTAAGTACAATACGATGTACTTTATTACTTACATGAAACAAACTGACACAAAAAAATAACGAAAATTTTACAATCGACACGCTAAGAAGAAGAATTGGCGGTCTTTTTGCTCAAATAGTAAAAATCTTCCAGGCAACCATGAACTATAAGGAATAAGCAATAAGGAGGGTAAAGTACGGATGCGCCGGTGGGATAACGCAATTTTCCAGTAAGTTTAGGCACTACCGCTCATTTCTCCCTGCTAGCCGCCTCAGTGCCACACGCACGACACACGACCTTTCGTAGGAGTTCGAAAAGTTACGTTTTTGTGAGCGTATATCATCGGTGGTGCTATCAAACTGGGTGTTAAAGTTATTTTGATAAGTTTTACATTTCATGTAACTTTTGATAAGGTTGTAGAATCGTTAAAAATTTAATTTTCTAAGATATGGGAAAATATCAATACCTTATTTTTTAAATAAAAAACGCAACTACCAACTAAAGTTAATCGTTAATAAATATAACAAAATTTTATTTTATTAATTAATAAATACTGATTGCATGTAGGTATATTAAAAAGTTGGTAGGATTTAAAAAAATAACAAGTCCATAGTGAACCACCTTGGTATACCTACCCTATGATATATCCTGCAAAGCGCAAATATCCCCCCTCAGGGTACGCAAGGCGCAAGTATCCCCCGCCATTTTTACGACTGCGCGACTATCAGTCTTTCGAGAGGTCCAGGAAAACTGAATTTACAAAAAAAGTTAATAAATTGTATTCATAAACATAACGTATAATGAAAGAGTAAAGACCAATCTTCAAATTTGTAACAATCATTTATAATTATTAAATTCATTATTTGTGACTTTGTGGGTTAAAGAGCTTTTTCAAAAAGGTGCGCATCTATCCGTACCCTGTATAGTTTTGTACTAAAAAACCTCAAAATGTGTATTGCACGTGCATTTATTTAAATATACTGTAACAATACAGTTTACTGTACTTGTACTTTAAACTGTTACTCCAAATATATTAACAGGTTAAAAACTTAAAAATATAGGATAGGTACTTTGATATCAATAATACTTACTTACTGTCTGTCATGAAAAGAAATGGAATTTCAGAAATGTTCTTCAAACGATCGATTCTTCAATCGACGTCGTCGATAATACCTACTGGGGGTAAAAAAAAAGGAAAGAAAACCATTGTAACATTTTGATTTATTCTAAATCGATTCTGTAGCGCGTTTTTTTGAATAATATTGAATACTATTATTAATTTCGTATTAAAATGAGTGACCGTTGCGTATCTTGTGTCCGTTCATAGACGATAATGTATGATAGACTAGAACTTCGTCGCGTATCGGTTGCGATGAAGTCGTATCGGATAAGCTACTATCAGTTATATACTATCAGTCTCTATAGTGTATAGAGATACCACCGCACGTTTGCCATTCATTACATTACATAAGTCGGCTTTTACCTGTTTCTCGCTGTATGTCCCTAATGTCCCTATATATGCTAAGATCTTTGAAACTACGCAACGGATTTCGATGCGGTTTAAAAAAAATTTATAGAATAATTCAAGGGGAAGGCTTAAATGCATCTTTTATAGCGAAATAAACTTTGTTCCTTCAGGAAAACGGACAGCAGCGGGTGAAATGCTGCTGGGCAGGCCGCTAGTATAGGATTACTAGTATACCTAATATTTTCTATATTAAATGGAGTAGGAGGCTCCCTTTTTAATGTAATTAGAATACTATAGTTAACCCATTTAAATATGCATTTTATTTCTATGAAGTTTTGGCCAAGTCATTTGAAAGGTCGGTAATTTTCCTAGTCTAAGGTAATTTTGTATAGGCTAGGCAGCCAAACATTTTTTTCCAAATTTAGTAAGACTCATGTTTTATGGGCAAAATTGTTCAATTTTAATGAGTAGACCTTGACTTCCTAGATTATGTATCAAATCTCGTTTTTACCACATTTCACGGTCATTTATCGTCTTAAAAATAATATACATCACACACAACAAAAGAAAGTCATAATCCTTGGTCATGTCTACGAAAAAGAAGTTTCATAGAATCACCACTACCTGTGGTAGTTCTGAAAACTAATCATAGATGACCCGCATTTGATGAGTTCCTATACTGCACTACAGTGTTTTGCACAGCATAATAATGGACGACACAGCTATGTACAGTCCAGCATGCACGACAGTGGCCATGGAATCAAAACAAAGTAACCAACAAACCCTGTACCAACAATTTACACCGAGCGTACGCACGACACTGTCATCGAACATCACGTGACCATTTTAGAATCTGCTAGTAGTATTGTGACTAAATCGATAATTTTACATATTTGCATAACTTAACCGTTATTGTTTTATTCCTTTTAATTTCCTGCAGCTTGGTCGCTCACTTCATTCGCTCCAGGGGGACACGGTGCACCAGGGCAATTTTTCGACCTCCCATACAAAATTCTCGATCAGCTGACTGACTTTCTATGGAAACTCGAAAAAAAAATTCATTTCCCAACATAGGCTCCATAGTAAAAGTTGTTCAGTTTCATGGTCTGATCATGCCTGCAAAGTTTTCGGTACACCGTCCCTTACACCCTGTATATACCGCGTGTTACAGAATAACAAGTAAAGCCGAGAGGGTGTAAGAGGGACCCTTGTAAAGAGTCTATTGACAAAAAATTTAAGCTCTAGTGTCGATTTTTAAAATAACGAAAATTCTATTTTTATATCAAATTACTCGAAAAAATTATCGTTGCATCGCAGCACTACTTTGACAGTTCAAAGTTCAACTGAAGTTGCCAACGCGGCGCGGCGAGATTCGATATACATTGCTTGTTATTTCATGGGTGTCATCATTTTGATGAACTGGAGATAACCAGAAATATATGCCAAATCGAAATTCGTTGCAATGGAAGCGTAGTACTGACCTAAACTAGTGCTGTTATTATTTCATCGACTGATGAAAATAAAGAATATTATTATTTTTGCGTTATTTTGTAACAGCTTGTATATGCAAAAATTATTTAGTATGCAGTGGACCCAGTGCCCCAAACCTGGTAATTGGGCAAATTAGTTCCCATTAAGTGGAGCTGATCACCCGTGTCAGAACTCCGCAGACGTCCCAACCCGAGTAAGAAGAAGAAGAAGATTATTCACTATGACACCACTTTGTTTTAATTCCAATAAACCCCTGAACAATAATTGTCCGGGCCAGCCAAGATGATCCAATGCCTGCGTCGTACACAGTCATGTTGTACAAAACATTGTCGGGCAGAATCGTGTTGTGAATAATCAATGTCGTGCAGGACGGTTCCTGTACTGTAGTTGAGTCTCACAGATAGAGACCAGTGTCAACAATACTACCACCCTAGCTCCACCAAAAATTTTGCACGATATGGTGGTGTTATAGAAAACTTCTATGCCTCAAATTGCGACACAGAAGCGCATCCGCCTAGTCAAGTTCAGCTGTTCACTGAACTGTCAAAAAGTATTGTGAATATCGTAATTCGCTTCGCAGTTACTGTTCGCATTCGCTCGCATCTCGCGGTTGAGTTTTGTTAGATCGAAGCTGTGTATTTTATACAAGCACTAAATTTACGACTTACCTTGCTAGTGTTCCAACGCCGCGAGCACTTTTTGTCAGAAAGAAACGAACTACAACCACTTCCACATCGGCATATCGTCGCGTTTTGCGTTATTCGAAATTTGAATCCTGATTCCTGAAATTTCCGGTCAGCTTGTTGCTCGTGTCGTGTATGTATTCTTTTATTTTACGCATTTTTGGAATTTGTATGCTCCTTGAAGGTGCGAAGTGTAAATTTCATGCATATTTTCTCCTGTTTTTTACTTCTTCTTGTCTACATTTCTTCGTTGTCATGTGGCAGGTGGTGGCATTTTATTGAATTATTTCTCATTTGTGTTTATAACCTGCAATCCTGTGTAAGTCAGTTATAAGTTAGAATGTCTAGATACAATGATAAAGTTAGATAAAAAATAAAATATAGGTAAGTCTAAAATATGGATAGAACAGGCAAAGTTACAAGTAAAAAAATATATTCAATATTATATTTATTATTACAGTCCTACTTACTGATTGATTGAAGTTTTAAAGTCCACCTGTATTTATAACAATCTGGTTCTGAATCCTTGCTACAGTAAACATGTTTCTAAAAAACACACTTTCACAATGTAAAAACCAAAATAAACCCGGGTGTTTTAGAGGGGGCATCCTTTACAAAGTGTCTGCGCGCCCCTGGGTGATGTACAAAGGGCAACCGTTTCTGATTAAATGAACTTGTGCCAAAACATTTATTTTCTTTGTTTTTTTTTCTTAATCTTAAATAAACACAAGCAAATTATAAACCTATTGATGATATAATCATTTGAATAATATATAATCATTTAAATACTATTTGATACATGATCAAAAAATTTATCTCGGAAAGACCATGGCCTGAGCCCCAGGCACAGGTTGAAAATGTATCATAAGTAATGATTCAATTATTTGCTTAATTATTAAATCAAATAACAGACTATTTCAAATTGAACTTTCACTGCTAAAAGATTATTGTGGAAATTCTCTACCTACTTATACCATTTTATTTTAGATTACTTCAAGTGCCTATAGGTATACTTGATGAATGAGATTTTTCTTAGCTCATACCCTAAATGGTGTATAGTATGGATACCAAAAACTCAGAATGGGCTGGTCATTATGATGAGGATTTTATTCCCCAAGGAACATATCAATTATTTTGCTCTAAAGAATTTGAAATATGTAACAAACACAGACATGGTTTTGATAGCCTATCACACTCATGTAGCCTCAGCGCTTAGGTACAATCTGCTAATTTAGGGTATGGTAACAAACATAAAAAAAGTCCTTAAAGCAGAAAAAAGTATGCCTTTCAAAAGACTCTTGCCTCTTCTGGCTCTTTATATTCATATGATGTGTCATTTTTAAAAAGCCTAGTGCTAGAAATCCTAGAAAACAAAGATACCCGGAAAGACTGATCTATGAGGATACACGGATACATACACGGATTTTCCAAAGATTAACTGCATGTGTATGTGTGTTAGAATTAATAATAAAATACCCATTTACATAAGAAATCTGAATAATAAATCATTTGCGACAAAATTATATAAATGGCAGAACAATCAATTTATAGTTTAAATGAGTTTTTCTAGTGATGTAATCATGTTTTCTTGACATCGTATTGAATGTAGATTGAATTATTTTAAATTTCTATTTATTATGATTTTAATGTTTACTTAATATAAAATTTCGAATTGAGTAATATGTGACTGAATAATTTTGCATGCTAATAAAATTAATTATATTGGTGAAACATGCGATTTAATTTAACTAACGTAACCTTGACTTCCATGTTTGATGCAAATAAAATACTGCCATTTCTATTTCCATATTTACGAAAAGTAATTTATACCTGTTACACAAAGTAAAAATACAACTTATATGCAGACACAAGAAGTCCTCTCGCACTAGCAAGAACCTGATGGGGCAGTTTCTCAATTGTGTTTTATAAATAGAGTAAGATGGTTTTGACCGTTTCGTATTGCGCCAACAGTTTGAAGTATAGAAAATTACAATGGCAATAGAATTACAACTGATTGTCGATGGCATTATTTTTGACAAAACATAGGGAAATCAGGCCCTGCAGACACAAATGGTACCGCTCACACTAACCGTTTTGAATATTTCGAAAACTATGTCGAAATATTAAGGCCCTGATTCATCTGAAAAATTTGTCCCTTTCATTCGCGTTGCGGCAGAGAGAGACAGAGACAATCACTTTTCGCTCAAGTTTTCGCAATATTTCACCGTTTTTCCGACATAGAAACTAGAGAAATACTTTTACAATGTCTTATTTAGGTATTCGTTCTAGAAAAGGTATGTATCCAAATTATAGCATATTTTGTATTTGTAATAAATAACTTTAAAACTGTAGACATAATAATGGACTGGGGTGAAAAGGGATTCACACATTTGTATGGAAATTCGTAGTTTTTGATGTGATATGTGTGAAAATTTGTGATTAACCTTTTCGCCGCCAAGCCATTCGAGTAAAAAATTGCAACCAGCGCCACACCAATTTCTTGGGAAAGAAATACTCAATAAAATAGAGATGTCCAACAGTTCATATCGAAAATAAATCTACACTTTTTAAACCGAGTTTTGATTAATCTAAAATCATTATTTTGCCCTCTACTTTTCAGTTCTGATTTCATATAGGTCAAAATAATAATATAGGATAGTAGTAGTAGTGGTGGCCTCGTAAACAACACTAGGCATATTCAACAAGTTTATTTTTAGTTCAGTTTTCGATCAGCACTGGCGCATCTCTATTACGCGTCTCTCTATATCGCGTTGTCGGTTATAGACGACTGTGGCGTCGGTGGCATTTCTATATTTTCAAACCCGTAAGACAAATAAGGATGTAATATAGAATATCGATAAAAAAAATTAGAACATCATAGGATTTATGCTGGTATTTATTTTAATATTTTATTGTGACTATTTGTTTTCTTTCATTTCTTTTACTTACGTTGAATATTAATTAAAAACGATTTTTAATAGTAATGAACACGATTTAATATAAAATATTTAATAAACATTACTAGTGTCAACATCTTTAATTAACGAAAATAAACAAGTTATAGAATCATGTATAACAATGAAATTGGATCAATAAAAACGAACAAAATACAAGTACCTACTGATCTGCTAAGTATAACTTAAATAAATATAATTATGAATACATAATTTGAAATTAGGAGTGCCGACATGCACACTCACTTTTTCTATCGTAACATACAAAATTATACCTAACAGATATCAACTGCATAAAAATATACCTATAATATGAAACGAAACTAAATATATGATATAAAATTCACTAAAATCAACATGCATAATCAAAACTTATATTCAAATTTGTACTTAAAAACTATTTCGTTTGAGCTTCTTTTATGGTCGCATTCTTCGTCCTTAACCTGGTCCAACTTCTCGTCGGGGACTTCTTTTAACATTTCTTTCGTTTTGTTCAAAATAGTTTGTCTTTTGTCAAATTGGCATTCTGAAAAAAAATGTCATGTCTACTCTAAATAAATAATTAAACTAATAAATTATTACAAGTATAATAAATAACATACGTCTGTTATCAGCATGTTTCTGCGTAGAACTAGGCAAAGGAGCTTCTGCAGCTTCTTTTCTTTTTTGCTTATCTGGAATACACAATAATTGATTAGGTATAAGTTTAGTGTAAGTAATTTAAATCTAATGATTTTTAAACGAAAATATTCAGTCACGTATGTTGATGCCTTTGATGTGGAAGGACAAAATAATAATATAAAGAAACAATACGAGACAAAATAACAAAGAAATGAAGATAAATTATATTATTTGACTTTTATTTTGTACATAGATAAGATGTCTTAAAATGCCCTACAGAACTGCGACGGCATTATGTCTATTTTACATAAGGACAACTTTCTGTTATTAAATTACTAAACTAAAATTTAACATAGTCAAGTCCAGTAAATAAGTAAGTAGGTACTTAATAATAATAATTTTTAAAGCCCATAAATTTACTTGTTGCCATATAATTTGAAATAATAAATTCGGTCAGTATTTTGTACTCACTTTTCATCGCCTTTATTTCTGCTTCAGCTATTTTCTTCCATTTCAAATATTCGCGACGGGACATCATCTTGTATGCACTTTAACTTGACCGTACTCGTCAAAAAAAAAAAACTGAAGGAATGACAAAAAACATATCTCATAACATAACTAACACAAACTAAAAAAAGCACGAGTGCCAATTACTTTCGTGGAAAAACTGCAACTTTGAGTAAACAGGGCCATAAAACACGTGCGCATAAAACAATAAATTGTTCCAGGCGGCATAGGGTTCAAACAGCTCTTATCCTATGAGGTTGCGGTATTTCGTTTTTGACCACAAGAGACAAAAGAAATGCATATTTGTAGTTTTATTGTCATTTGCTGCTATTATGCTTGGTTTAAAACTATTTATGTAATCTTCATTGAGGTTACGTGTCTGATGTATTTCAAAAAATCTTTCCCATTTTGGTAAATAAATTAAAGACAAATGTCAATGATTTCTGTCCGACAAAGATAAGGCTCAAGGTGTTACTCCGTGTACAGTATTGTACCTATTCGTTTGTAAATTAACATCCGTAACAACATTAAAGTAACTATGAAATGCTAATAAATAACCGCTGATATAAGTACAATACCTTACGAAGGGCGTTATAAAAAGTAAATAGAAACAAACCGAAGTAATAATCAAATAAACCGGGTAGGAATAGAAAAAAAAATGTTAGAGTATTGAATATAATATATAATAAATCTTAAAATAATAGTTATGTCGGTTTCCCATTTGCCTGAGATACAGGAATTCATATTCTTAGTTTAGGAAATGGTTAAGCCACAGAATTATTTCATGTAAGTGTACCTTTTTGTAATTAAGTTTATTAAATAAATAATTATCTTATCTCTTATTATCTAATAATAATCTTGTATCACAATTTGACCCGTTAAATTAAGTTCACATGAAACCCTCCCAAACGCTCCTAATTTATTTATTATTATTTATGATTATTAGGTATTTACTTACCTCTAAATCTTCTTCTTCGAGTAATCCACGTTCAAACGACAGATCAACGTCATCCTCTACGCCTTCTAAAATCTGTAGAAGTTCTGCTAAACTAAGCTCGTCGGCACTCATTTTCCCATCACTATTTTTAAGTCACTATTGCAATGACGTCAGAGCGTGTCGTCTTTACCCGACTACGGCGTACAGTGTACTCACAATGGTCAAGCAATTATCGCTGTGCACGAGTCGCCGAAACCGGTTTGTCGATACTCAATCAAACAAAGAAAATAATGTCTAATACTTGGCGTATTTCTACAAATCGATGTCGGGAATATTTTCAATATACATTAAAATAATAAGAAAATGTTATTGTTATGACAAACTTGACAAATATCTAGGCATAGTATATTCCGAAAATATATTATAGATTTATCGATATTTCACATTTGTACTAGTAAGGAACAACACTTCCAGTCGTGTGGGGCCGACTATGGCGTGTGCGAATGGTACTTATGACAGCTTCAAAACGTAATCAGTATATTTCTTATTTATACTACAAATCTAATAAATATCTAAGCGCAAAAGTTCATAAATCAAAGTAGAGGGTACAATAAATGCAATATGCGAAAAATAAAAGATAGATACGGTTTTGAAATGCTAGTTTATGAACATAAACTTTGACGAAGTTTTGTCGGCTGTACCCGACCGTGGCGCTGACGGCAAGTCGCGGGTTGTCGGCTATACCCGTCTGTGGCGGTGAAAAGGTTAAATCGTGAAGCTAAAATAGTTGAATACGTGTTTTAGAGATTTTTGATTTTTAGCCCCCAGAGGGGAAAAACGGTTAATAGTTTGCATGAAAGTTTGTAGTCTTTGATGTGTTCTGTTTGAAAATTTGTGAATAGATGATATGTATGCACCTTTGGGATGGCTAAGCCAAATACCAACTTGCCGCTCTTGACTCGGTGGAACGCAGGGCCAAGAGACTCATAGGCGACAAAAAACTGGTGGACACCAAGCTGGATAGCCTGGCACATCGCCGCAAGGTTGCCTGCTTGTCGGTTTTTTACAGATTGTACTTCGGAGAGTGTGCTCAAGAGCTTCACGACCTTGTTCCACCAGCTCCCTTCTACCATCGGACATCCAGACGCACCGCCAGATACCATACATACCTGGTTGCTATGCAACCAATTCGAACTAAGCGCTTTCAGTCATCATTTATAATGCGCACTGCTAAAGAGTGGAACTCACTACCTGCGTCTGTGTCTCCAAACGCATACAACTCTAATCTCTTCAGAGTAAGAGTGAACAGGCTCCTTTTGGGAGAGCTCGCTCCATCTTAGACTCTGTCTTTGTCCTATGACATGTCTCCGTTTGTTCAACATCGGATGTTATCTGCCCGCAGCGAACGCCGCGCGGTGGCGAACTTTCATGATGTTGCTACGGATGTTAAGTCTGGAGTCGAGGGTGACTCCTATATATTTGGTATCTTTAACCCAGGGGATGGGTCGGCCGAAAAGCTTTACAGCGGGGACCTTCAGCCGGTTTGAGCCCCTACGAAAGTGCACAGCTGCACTATTTTGGGATTAAACTCGGTTCTCCATCTGCGGAACCAGCTCCCGAGGGTGTCTAGTGCGCTCTCGACAATATTAACTAGTTTGTCATGGTAACGGTGGGACGCGTAAAAGGTAGTGTTATCTATCAGTTTATCACCGAACATAGCCAGATTGACATGGGCAATTTAACAGGGGGCCAATCGCGGTAATTTATAACGTAAATACCAAAACAAAACCAAACCAAAAACGCTACGTTACGCACTTTTCGTATCGCGGTAACCACTTGAACGGAAACGTTTCGACTTTTGTTTGGAAGTTACGTTGGAGCGGCGAACGTTCGATCTTTTAGTACGCATGTGGTATCGCGGTAATTGTTTGACAGCGTTTTAAACCACTAACGTTACGTTGGGAAGGTCTCAGACGCTGTCAAATGAACGTTTTTGTTGTAGTTCGTCGAGAGCAACTTTTGCTGAGACGTTGGCCGTGTTAAATAGGTTTTTAAACAAAAAAAATGCTTGAGCTCTATCTCCACACCCTCGATAGGGCCCATGAGAAGGATGTGGCTGAGGAAAGAGCTTAGAGCCGCAGGAAGAATACCACAAATGCCTTGATCACATGCAGCGAGTGTAGTGGACAGTGAATGCAGAGTCAGTGCACTCTAACATGAGTTTGTTTGTAGCGAGTAGGTACATTTGACAATAGAGGAAAAGTCAGTGCGCTCGCCTTCTACTCACCAAAAGACTTGATCACACATAGCAAGTGCAGTGGACAGAGTGGCAAGTCAGTGCTCTTGGCTGTGTTTGTTTGTATGATTGCCTTGACCACATGTAGCAAGTACATTGGACAAAAGAGGAAAAGTCAGTGCGCTAGCCTACTACTCACCAAAAACCTTGATCACACATAGCGAGTGCAGTGGACAGAGTGGCAAGTCAGTGCTCTTGGCTGTGTTTGTTTGTATGATTGCCTTGACCACATGTAGCAAGTACATTGGACAAAAGAGGAACAGTCAGTGCGCTATCCTCCTACTCACCAAAAACCTTGATCACACATAGCAAGTGTAGTGGACAGAGAGTGGCAAGTCAGAGCTCTTGGCTGTGTTTGTTTATATGATTGCCTTGACCACATGTAGAGAGTACATTGGACAAAAGAGGAAAAGTCAGTGCGCTATCCTCCTACTCACCAAAAACCTTGATCACACATAGCGAGTGCAGTGGACAGAGAGTGGCAAGTCAGAGCTCTTGGCTGTGTTTGTTTATATGATTGCCTTGACCACATGTAGCAAGTACATTGGACAATAGATAGAGGATGAGTCAGTGAACTTGCCTTCTACTCACCAAAAGTCTTGATCACTTGTAGCAAGTACAGTAGGCAATTGGGGGTGAATTAGTGCACTCGCTTTCTACTTACCAAAAGCCTTATTCACACATAGTGAGTGAAGTGGACAGTGAGTGGCGAGACAGAGAAATATTTTTAGCCCAGCTGAGGGGGAGCAAGCGATAGTGGAATAAATTTGTAAATAAAAGAAATATATATTATAATATACTTTGTTTATTTTATTTTTCTTTAGCTAGGTTACATCCATGTTGTGACTCTAGTGGCTGTTTAATTTGTTGGGGATCCCCTGCATCTGACGATGGTAGCTGTAACAATATAATTATAGTGTAAATAGATACCCTGTGTCCCATGCAAATGGGATGTTTTCCTGCTGTAAAAAGTAACAACTTTTTTATTATTGATATCTTTTTAGTATTTCTATCTTCCCCCAAGACTACATACATACACATATGACACCTTTATCTCAATTCTTTATTTCTGCTTACATCAACAAGATCTTAAAATTTAATTGGACACAAACATGCACCTTGCTAGGGTATCGCAGTTTGGATAAAAAACTTAAATAAACCAGCAATCTTATTATAAATAATATTTTTACATATTAATACATGCCGGGTAGGCAAAAAGAAAACAGCTGCAAAAATACAGTTGCTATGGCGCTATGGCCATGTCTGATAAAAATGTGTGGGCTGTTTAAGAAAAATCTATATAGTGATAGGTTCTCAGTCTATGGCCTAAAGTGGTAATACACATGAAACCCTCAACTCCCTTAGTCACCTCTGACAAACTGCATCCATGGGAAAGAAATGAAGTGATGCTATTCTAAGCAGTCATCATGTGACAAAAATAAATAAATTATGTAATTTTAAATTCAAATGGATATATAAGTACCTGTAGGAATGGATCTTTGACAACACTTGGCAAAGCCTAACAACATCTAGTCCTATTATATTTGCCACCCTCTATTCCATTGCCGAGGGTGACATTTACTGGAGGTCCACCTCTGGTGCCATGTTGAGACTGGATGAAGCTAGTTAATTTAGACCTCACCCTGTCTTACGTTGTTCCAAACCTGAAAAATAGTACATCATTGAGACAAACAAAAACAAGACCTTGCCTTTGGGAAAAGACAACTTTGAGGCTGAAATCACCCGACAGCTAAATTGAATCATAAAACCATTGAATCATACGTTGTTTATTTACGTATTATATTATGTACTTACTGAAAAGCCAATAAATACACGGCGGCAATCCATTTTCTTATTTTCCTATGTATTTCATCATATTTTCATACTTCACATTTGATAATAGTAATGCACATTATGCGACATTATGGATGGGGTTTAGAAATCCCATGGATCTTTAAATAAAAGTAGACGGCTATCTAATACCTACACTTGTTTTTTTAGTGATAGCTAAATAAAACATAGAAATCAACAAAATATGGGAAACCACAGATCACTTGTGCAGTTAATATTCTTAAATCTAAGAAAAGGCGTAGAGCCTGAGGTAATTATTGCTATACAGCCGTTTTACATGCATAATCGATCATCGATTATGAAAGTAACACCTAGTATTTTGCAATACTCATTGCAAGCTCTTAACGTTTCAAGTTTGGTTTTACATTGGCAACGTTAACGATTAATACGTTCAGAAAAAATACCGCGATAGCATTTTTGACATTTACCATTGCCAAACCATTTCCGAACCGCTAACGTTACGTTGAAATGGTAAAACCTTTGACAAATAGCGCGATTGGCCTCCAGGATGGGGCAGAACGGAGACCTGGGGGCCAATCGCGGTAATTTATAACGTAAATACCAAAACAAAACCAAACCAAAAACGCTACGTTACGCACTTTTCGTATCGCGGTAACCGCTTGAACGGAAACGTTTCGACTTTTGTTTGGAAGTTACGCTGGAGCGGCGAACGTTCGATCTTTTAGTACGCGTTTGGTATCGCGGTAATTTTTTGACAGCGTTTTAAACCACTAACGTTACGTTGGGAAGGTCTCAGACGCTGTCAAATGAACGTTTTTGTTGTAGTTCGTCGAGAGCAACTTTTGCTGAGACGTTGGCCGTTTTAAATACGTTTTTGATTAAAAAAAATGCTTGAGCTCTATCTCCACACCCTCGATAGGGCCCATGAGGTGGACGTGGCTGAATAAAGAGCCTAGAGCCGCAGGAAGAATACCACAAGTGCCTTAATCACACGCAGCGAGTTTAGTGGACAGAGTGGCAAGTCAGTGCTCTTGGCTGTGTTTGTTTGTATGATTGCCTTGACCACATGTAGCAAGTACATTGGACAATAGTGGAAAAGTCAGTGCGCTCGCCTCCTACTCACCAAAAGCCTTGATCACACATAGCGAGTGCAGTGGACAGAGTGGCAAGTCAGTGCTCTTGGCTGTGTTTGTTTGTATGATTGCCTTGACCACATGTAGCAAGTACATTGGACAATAGTGGAAAAGTCAGTGCGCTCGCCTCCTACTCACCAAAAGCCTTGATCACACATAGCGAGTGCAGTGGACAGAGTGGCAAGTCAGTGCTCTTGGCTGTGTTTGTTTGTATGATTGCCTTGACCACATGTAGCAAGTACATTGGACAATAGTGGAAAAGTCAGTGCGCTCGCCTCCTACTCACCAAAAGCCTTGATCACACATAGCGAGTGCAGTGGACAGAGTGGCAAGTCAGTGCTCTTGGCTGTGTTTGTTTGTATGATTGCCTTGACCACATGTAGCAAGTACATTGGACAATAGTGGAAAAGTCAGTGCGCTCGCCTCCTCCTCACCAAAAGCCTTGATCACACATAGCGAGTGCAGTGGACAGAGTGGCAAGTCAGTGCTCTTGGCTGTGTTTGTTTGTATGATTGCCTTGACCACATGTAGCAAGTACATTGGACAATAGAGGAAAAGTCAGTGCGCTCGCCTCCTACTCACCAAAAGCCTTGATCACACATAGCGAGTGAAGTGGACAGTGAGTGGCGAGACAGAGAAATATTTTTAGCCTAGCTGAGGGAGCGAGCGATGGTGGAATAAATTTGTAAATAAAAGAAATATATATTATAATATACTTTGTTTATTTTATTTTTCTTTAGCTAGTTTACATCCATGTTGTGGCTGTTTAATTCGTTGGGGATCCCCTGCATCAGACGATGGTAGCTGTAACAATATAATAATAATAGTGTAAATAGCTACCCCATGTCCCATGCAAATGGGATGTTTTCCTGCTGTAAAAAGAAGCAACTTTTATTATTATTGATATCTATATATTATTTCTATCTTCCCCGAGACTACATACATACAGTTATGACCCTTTATCTCAATTCTTTATTTCTGCTTACATCAAGAAGATCTTAAAATTTAATTGGACACTAACATGCACCTTGCTAGGGTATTGCAGTTTAGATGAAAAACTTAAATATACTAGCAATTTTTAAATTAAAAATTATATTTTTACATATATTACCTGCCAGGTAGGCAGAAAGAAAACAGCTGCAAAAATACAGTTGCTATGGCGCTATGGCCATGTCTGCTAAATAAGTGTGGGCTGTATAAGAAAAATCTATATAGTGATAGGTTCTCAGTCTGTGGCCTAACGTGGTAATACACATAACACCCTCAACTCCCTTAGTCACCTCTGACAAACTACATACATGGGAAAGAAATGAATTGATGCTATTCTAAGCAGTCATCACATGACAAAATTAAATAAATTAAGTAATTTTAAATTCAAATGTATATGTACCTGTAGGAATGGATCTTCAACAACACTTGGCCTTGACATCTTGTCTTATTATATTTGCCACACTCAATTCCATTGAAAAGGGTGACATTTACTGGAGTTCCACGTCTGGTGCCATGTTGAGACTGGATGAAGCTAGATAATTTAGACCTCATCCTGTCTTACGTTGTTCCAAACCTGAAAAATAGTACATCATTGAGTCAAATTTAACAAGACATTGCGGTTGGGAAGAGATAACTTTGAGGCTGAAATCACCCGACAGCTAAATTGAATCATAAAACCATTGAATCATACGTTCTATATTTAAGTATTATATTATGTACTTACTGAAAGGCCAATAAATACACGGCGGCAATCCAATTTCTTACTTTCCTATGTATTTCATCTTATTTTCATACTTCACATTTAAAAATAGTACTGTACATTACGCGACATTATGGGGTTTAGAAATCCCATGGATCTTTAAATAAAAGTAGATGGCTATCTAATACACTTGTTTTTTTAGTGATAGCTAAATAAAAACATAGAAATCAACAAAACATGGAAAACCAGGAAAACCACAGATCACTTGTACAGTTAATATTCTTAAATCTAAGAAAAGGCGTAGAGCCTGAGGTCATTATTGCTATACAGCCGTTTTACACTCATAATCGATCATCGATTATGAAAGTAACACCTAGTATTTTGGAATACTCATTGCAAGCTCTTAACGTTTCAAGTTTGGTTTTACATTGGCAACGTTAACGATTAATACGTTCAGAAAAAATACCGCGATAGCATTTTTTGACATTAACCATTGCCAAACCATTTCCGAACCGCTAACGTTACGTTGAAATGGTAAAACCTTTGACAAATACCGCGATTGGCCTCCTGGGGATTTTGGCTCCATATTTCCATGTATGCAATGAAACGTTTTAAACCCGTCAATCATCTTCTCAGCGTGTTGATGAAAAAAGCAATTGAAAGGATTAGAAGCGGCTGCCCAAAGACCTTCAAGCAAGGGGGTGTGGCCATCCAGCACACACCCCCTTGCTTGAAGGTCTTTGGGCAGCCGCTTCTAATCCTTTTAATTGCTTTTTTCATCAACACGCTGAGAAGATGATTGACGGGTTTAAAACGTTTCATTGCTTACATGGAAATATGGAGCCAAAATCCCCAGGTCTCCGTTCTGCCCCATCCTGTTAAATTGCCCATGTCAATCTGGCTATGTTCGGTGATAAGGATTAGAAGCGGCTGCCCAAAGACCTTCAAGCAAGGGGGTGTGGCCATCCAGCACACACCCCCTTGCTTGAAGGTCTTTGGGCAGCCGCTTCTAATCCTTTCAATTGCTTTTTTCATCAACACGCTGAGAAGATGATTGACGGGTTTAAAACGTTTCATTGCTTACATGGAAATATGGAGCCAAAATCCCCAGGTCTCCGTTCTGCCCCATCCTGTTAAATTGCCCATGTCAATCTGGCTATGTTCGGTGATAAACTGATAGATAACACTACCTTTTACGCGTTTACGGTGTCTAGTGCGCTCTCGACAATATTAACTAGTTTGTCATGGTAACGGTGACCATGACAAACTAGTTAATATTGTCGAGAGCGCACTAGACACCCTCGGGAGCTGGTTCCGCAGATGGAGAACCGAGTTTAATCCCAAAACAGTGCAGCTGTGCACTTTCGTAGGGGCTCAAACCGGCTGAAGGTCCCCGCTGTAAAGCTTTTCGGCCGACCCATCCCCTGGGTTAAAGATACCAAATATATAGGAGTCACCCTCGACTCCAGACTTAACATCCGTAGCAACATCATGAAAGTTCGCCACCGCGCGGCGTTCGCTGCGGGCAGATAACATCCGATGTTGAACAAACGGAGACATGTCATAGGACAAAGACAGAGTCTAAGATGGAGCGAGCTCTCCCAAAAGGAGCCTGTTCACTCTTACTCTGAAGAGATTAGAGTTGTATGCGTTTGGAGACACAGACGCAGGTAGTGAGTTCCACTCTTTAGCAGTGCGCATTATAAATGATGACTGAAAGCGCTTAGTTCGAATTGGTTGCATAGCAACCAGGTATGTATGGTATCTGGCGGTGCGTCTGGATGTCCGATGGTAGAAGGGAGCTGGTGGAACAAGGTCGTGAAGCTCTTGAGCACACTCTCCGAAGTACAATCTGTAAAAAACCGACAAGCAGGCAACCTTGCGGCGATGTGCCAGGCTATCCAGCTTGGTGTCCACCAGTTTTTTGTCGCCTATGAGTCTCTTGGCCCTGCGTTCCACCGAGTCAAGAGCGGCAAGTTGGTATTTGGCTTAGCCATCCCAAAGGTGCATACATATCATCTATTCACAAATTTTCAAACAGAACACATCAAAGACTACAAACTTTCATGCAAACTATTAACCGTTTTTCCCCTCTGGGGGCTAAAAATCAAAAATCTCTAAAACACGTATTCAACTATTTTAGCTTCACGATTTAATCACAAATTTTCACACATATCACATCAAAAACTACGAATTTCCATACAAATGTGTGAATCCCTTTTCACCCCAGTCCATTATTATGTCTACAGTTTTAAAGTTATTTATTACAAATACAAAATATGCTATAATTTGGATACATACCTTTTCTAGAACGAATACCTAAATAAGACATTGTAAAAGTATTTCTCTAGTTTCTATGTCGGAAAAACGGTGAAATATTGCGAAAACTTGAGCGAAAAGTGATTGTCTCTGTCTCTCTCTGCCGCAACGCGAATGAAAGGGACAAATTTTTCAGATGAATCAGGGCCTTAATATTTCGACATAGTTTTCGAAATATTCAAAACGGTTAGTGTGAGCGGTACCATTTGTGTCTGAAATTTTAATGTAGCTATTTATTTTAGGAGTTACAGGTGGAAGTTAAGGCTGAAAATTGCCCTGATTAAAAGCAAATATCTCGTAACAGGATCATTTAATTATTTGTCCCAAACAATATAGTAGAAATAAAAACTTTATGCCTCCTTTCACTTGCATAGATTCATAAACATTTTATTATTATTTTTTCCGACGTTTTTATATTTGCGTCAATACGACCTATCTTCTTCATACCAAGATGATACCAAGTTTTACGTGACTAACAAGTAAAAAGGTGCAAAACTAATAAGTTATTAAGGCGGGGCATACAGACGGACAGAAAAACAGATTGACAGAGTTGACGAAATGATATAGGGTTGTAGGAGACTACGAAACCTTAAAAACGTGTGTTTTTGCTGGCCTCTCTCGATAATAGCATGGATTTTCTCATTGCACTGGACTGCCTTATAGAAAGTATACTTGGGGGTTGCCTTAGAGGAAAATAAGATTTCGGATCGTACCAACCTTAGGAAACAATTTTCTGAAAGCAATTCCCTCCAAAAGCTGTTTGGTACTTAGTTGGTCAGATTAACTACAGATGACAAACCACTACTGGTCTGACTGAACCCCAGTTATGCCAGCTATGAAAGGGTAGCAGAAGGGTGGGTTTTTTGTACAAAGCTGAAATAAAAATAAGTAATTGTGCACGCCCAATCCGCCTGTCTTGTAGAAGTCTCACTTTCTGTAGGTCAGCTGGAAGAAATTTCTTAGTAGAAATAAGTTGTCCTGTTGTGTCGTCATTCTTTGTATATTATGTCTCTTGTAATGTTTCTTGTGTGCAATAAATGGTTAATAATAAACAGACGCAATTTTTGGGCATTACTCTGCGACTTGGCTCCAAATTCAAATAAAACCAATGCAGTCGCTTGCGCACATGTTTCACGTCACGTCGGCCAATCAGAGCGGTTTATTTCGAAGGCGCGGCATGACGTCACACGGCTTACGCAACTTGCGCACTGCTTGCGTGTTGAATGTCGAATGAAGGGCGAATGTGTAGGCGTGGCTGGGTATGCAGTTCGTAAGTCTGTAACCCGTTTGAAAGGCAGGTCTCCTTTGAGGCAACTTTGAGTAATGTCATATTTTAATATTAATTGGCGCACTGGCCCCTCTCCGACCGCTTCTGGCCAATTTTGCGTTAGACAGGGAATGCTAAAGTACTTGGAGACAATTGTTTTACGTGCCTTTTAAAGTTATATGAAGCACGTACGTTCTACACTACATAATACCTATATCACTACTGATAAGCTGAATCGCTTAAGCCATACAGCATCTCTCATGACTTGTTTGGTGTGGTGGTTGTGTTTCTGACACATCTGTGACCGTTTCACATAAAAATCAGCTTTGTAAGCACGTTGTTGGTAATACGGTTGATAGTAAACTTAACCTCGGCTAAAACAAAACCCGCGAAAGTAAAGCCTTGCCTGAACTGAACTTCGAAAGAAAAACGTCTGAAACCCCCTGTTTAAAAAGATCCCTATATCCAAGAATTATGGTAACCCAATGACTGCGCAATCATTCGTTTACTACATACCAGAGTATATTACCTATTAGGTAAGTACTCGTAGGTAGGTCAGAATGTCGTTGACGCGGCCAAAACATTTTAATCAGGCGTGCATTAACGTCAGACAGTAATTTAAAACTAAGCTGGACGAATTATGAAAATCTTTAATTTAAGGCTATTTAAATAATGCTCTCTTTATAAGTCGTCGTAAATGCTAAATTCAGGAACTAATTTAAAAACAAACTTGATAAATCTATAAAGAACAAGTAAATAAACAATAGATAACTGGTTACAGGCAACCAACAGTTGTCTCAACTGCCTACATACATAAATATAAATACACATATCACGCCTTTTATCCATAGCTGGGCATTAACTCATTAATCCGCTAATCGTTAATTAACGAAGTTAACATTTTGATTAACGAATGAACTTTTAAGTTAACTTCTAAAAATGTTAACGGACACGTTAACTTCCGTTAATATGCAGAAGTCCGTTAATCGTTAATCTAATGCCTACTATTTACCGCACGGCGGCACCGCGGCGCGGCGCGAAAAACAGATGCAGATAAGAATGAAATGAAAACGAATGAAAAGTGCCGGGCGGCGCGTGGAAGTGCGTGAAACAAAAACAAAACTAGATATATTTTGCCGGCAGGTGCAAGTGAGAGAACGAAGATATTTTTTCGTTTGCTGCATTTCTCGGAGAACAGATATTCATACATCTATTTATTAAATACAATACTGCTATTGAATTCAAGCGCTGCAGTTGAATTTCTGTTTTCCACGGGTAAAGACATTTTAACACCAAAACGAGCCTCGCTTTCAGACGAGAACTTCAACATGTTAATGATAATGAAGGGGAATATGCACCTTATGCCCGACGATTAAATTACACATTTGAATTATACAAGTATTTTGTTTTATTCCTAACCTGTTAACTTCCAGAACCTAAACCAACAAGTTTTATAAGTTCACTAACGCAACCATATAAAAATGAAATTTTACACATATTAACGGATTAACGATTAACGTTAACTTGCGTTAATTCTTCCGAAATGTAACGCTTTAACGTTTAACGAAGCTAACTTTTTTATTAGCGGATTAACGATTAACGAAGTTAACAATTTGGTTAACGGTGCCCAGCTATGCTTGTGGGTTAGGCAGAGCGTAAACAGGTTCCTTGCTCTATCGTAACTGAATAAAGATAGTTATACAATCTTAACTAACTGACAATAAATTCCACCACTAAAATTTGCACAACATGTATGCAATCTAACAATTCAACCGGAATTTACACGTCATGCAGCCCACAAACCAACAAACGGGTTATAATCCATGTTTGCCCTGGTCACATGTACTACGTCACGTACTCGATTCTCTCATAACTTTGTACGAGTATACTATGGGCAAAATTCGTACTTACGTATAACGTCATCGCATGACGAAAGTGCCTAAATACTTGTATGTTCGTAAATCTTTGACGCAGAGGGATTTATTTTTGCGTTGCAGCGGCATACTGAACGGCATCATTTTATGATTGACCTTTTGTGGGTTTCGTACCCTAGGGTCAGAATGGGACCCTATTATTGAGACATCGCTGTCTGTTCGTATGTCCGTCTGTCATCAGTATGTATCTCATAAACCGTGATGGTAAGAGAGAAGAGTAGAAATGTTCACAGATGACGTATGTCTTTTATGCCACTATAACAACAAATAAAATAGAAAAATAACAAAATAAAAATGTTCTATTTGCTTGATTTTATCTCTAGGTAATAGTTCAGTGGTTGTAATGAAATTTTCACAGAACATGTATTACTGCATATAAAGCAAATACTAAAAAACAGACGGACACTTTTACGTACGGAACCCTTCGTGCGCGAGTCCGACTCGCAGTTTGCCGATTTTCCTTCTACCAGTGTCCCATATTATAAAACCAAAGATTACGTAGGTATATGATCCGCGTTTTCCTTGAATCACCTATGCATTCGTATTTAATATGTCTACAATATTATGCTGAACAATGCTGCGCGTTTGTGTAATATTTTTTTCACGAAGTGCTCTATATCTTTAATATTAGCAATTCTTCATTCTTCCACCTATTCGTGTGGGACACAGAGTCGTCGATAAACCCTGGTGTCAGAGTTTTTGACCGCCTACTACTAGGAGTAGTCCTATGACATTATTCATTGCGTTAGCTTATTGGATTTAGTAGAACGTGTTAAATAAAATTGAAGTGTATGTTTTGTTCTTGCATAAGTATTTTAAAAACTACTTGATCAAATCCAATGTGATTTATCATCAGTTTAACACATTTTTCACGAGAATCGGTTAAGTAGTTTTCAAGTTATATACAATTAAGTTTTTTTTTCATTATTTAGTCGTTTTGAATTCTGATAATTTGCAGCTCTTTTTTTTACAATAAAAGTAATTTCAATAATGATCATCTCAAATACCACTAAGCGGTAAAAATACGTCTGACACAGTGACAAAGTGTACTTAGCTACATAAAAATAGTGATTTTACACATCCGTATACTCCGTTCATTTAAGAATTACCTATAATGTAGACAAACAGTCGCGAGCTGTCAGATTCATACAAAGTTTGTTTACATATAGGTAATTCTTAAATGAACGGAGTTTAGTACTCGTAGCTATGAATGTGTGCTGTGGATGCAGGCGGGGTCGTTATTAAAAATAATCAATATAAATCTGTAGCGACCTCCTTAGGCGCTGACCTTTTTATTGTACATAGTTTTACTTAGACGTCAAACTGACATTAAGAATAAGATGTCATGCTAATAGAGAGATTTTCTCGTCTTCCTGACTCTCTCGATTGAGCAAATTGTAATTATTAGATTATTATTAAAGCAATCACTATTTGTGACACAGAAATACAACTTGTACTACATTCAAGGAAGAGTTTCAATTATATCCATCGTCAGGCAACCTTATCGCCAAAGTGGTGACCACTGACGTGATCTTCGTCTTGTTTGAGGCTGAAGGGCCTACATCGTTGGATTTTTGACCCGCCCGTTCCCGCCCGTCGTGTTTGCTGTTGATCTCCGCGCATGGTCTCTACTCTTCTGCTGCGAGTTGCACCATCGAGATCGCTGAACGTCGCGCGCACGGCGCGGTCTGCTGTCATCGCCCATGGTTATGTTCTTCAAGGAAACAGTGAATATTTTTTTTTTCTGACTTCGTCGCGTGAATAGTGCCGGTTTTAATTTTTTTTTGTAAGCAGTTTTATATTTTGAATATTTTACGTTTTATAAGTTTAGCTTCTATTTAGTTTTAAGTTTTATTTACGCTTCTCGTAGGTAAATTGTTATTAGCACCGCGGAGTTTCATAGTGTGCATTTTTGGCTAGGAGAGTTTCCTACTCTGCAATTTTATTTTATGTTCATTTTTTTTTTTTTTTTTTTTTTTTAAGATTTGTAACATTATAAATTGTAATGGCTGAGGGTTTAGAAGCGCAGTTGCGTGCACTGCAGTTGGAGAAGGAGGAGTTGCAGACGCAGCTGTTGGTTAGCCGTCAGAAAGGTGATGTCTCTGCGGTTTCAGTTAAGCTGCCTCCATTTTGGCCTGACAAGCCAGCGGTGTGGTTTGCGCAGGTCGAGGCCCAGTTTGAACTTTCGGGCATTGTTTCTGACACAACCAAGTACAATTATGTTGTGAGTGGCCTTGATCACAAGTTGGCAGGAGAAATAGAGGACATCATTACTCGCCCCATAGCGGCAGGTACAAGATATGACACTCTTAAGACTGAACTCATTAATAGGTTGTCGATTTCAGAGACGCAAAAGGTCAGGCAGCTTCTCAGTGATGTTCAGCTTGGTGACAAGAAGCCCTCTCAGTTTCTTCGACACCTTAAGTCACTGGCTGGATCTACCTTGACCGATGAAAAGATTATACGGCAACTTTGGTTGCAGCGTTTGCCTCAAAACATTCAGGCGATTCTAGTGTCTCAGCCGGATCTAGCACTAGACAAATTGTCAGATCTAGCTGACAAAATTATCGAGCTGTCTGCCCCATCTTTTTCTGTCTACGCGGCTAATGCACCACCTCCTGACATGTTTCAGAGTCTTTCTAAGAGAATGGATGAGCTTACTCAACAGGTTCATGCAATGTCCGCTCGGGGTTTTCACCAAGGTCGTAGTCGTTCGCGTTCTGGCAGGTTTTCACGTTCATCATCCCGATCATCATCGCGCTCATTTTCGCCTGATGCTAGCCGCCGTTGCTGGTATCATAGGCGATTTGGTAAGAAAGCAGTTCGCTGTGACGGTCCCTGTGACATGAAATCGGTAAACCCCAGGTGCAATCAGTAGCGGCGGCAACTGTTTGCTCTCCTGTCAGCCGTCGTCTCTTTATTACTGACAAGATAACGAAACGTCAATTTCTAGTTGATACCGGCTCCGACTTGTGTTGCTATCCACATATCTGGCTCCCACGTCGACCGCAAAACACTGATTATGAGCTCAGTGCTGCGAACGATTCCAAAATAAGAACCTTCGGTTCAATTAACCTTCATCTTAATCTAGGGCTACGTCGAGAGTTCGTTTGGCAGTTCGTCGTTGCTGATGTGCAAAAAGCTATAATAGGAGCCGACTTCTTGGCGCATTATAATCTTTTACCTGACTGTCGCAACAAAAGGCTGATTGACAACACTACTGGTTTGTGTGCAATCGCCTTCAGAGCTAATTTCGAACAGCCCAGTGTCAAAGCCGTTGTATCTGGAAGTTCACCCTATACTGAACTTCTGTCTGAATTCCCAGACATTACTCGGCCACCTGGTTTTCCTAGGATTGTCAAACACGACACTGTGCACTATATTCAGACGACTGATGGTCCTCCCGTCTCATGCCGCCCGCGCCGTTTAGCACCTCAGAAGCTCGTTGATGCTAAAAAAGAATTCGAGGACATGGTGCGGACCGGAACAGCGAGACCATCCAAAAGCGCTTGGTCATCTCCATTACACATGACTCATAAGAAAGACAACACCTGGCGTCCATGTGGCGACTATCGCGCCCTGAATGCCAGAACAATCCCGGACAAATACCCCGTTCGTCATATCCATGACTTTGCCCATAACCTCACAGGAGCGAAGGTGTTCAGCACTCTGGATCTTGTGAAGGCTTATCATCAAATACCCGTCAGAGAGGAAGATATTGTGAAGACAGCCATCATTACTCCGTTTGGCCTCTTCGAGTTCCCTTTCATGACATTCGGATTGCGTAACGCTGGTCAAACCTTTCAGCGGTTCATTGATGAGGTCACTCGGGGTCTTGATTTTTGCTTTCCTTACATTGACGACATCCTCATTTTTTCTCCAGACGAGGCCTCACACAGAGAGCACCTTCGGATCCTTTTCAAGCGCCTACAGGAATACGGTGTAGTGCTCAACCCGGGAAAGTGTACCTTTGGCGCTAGTGAGGTTACTTTCCTCGGTTATCACATCAGTGCTGACGGTACACGTCCTCCACAGGATCGTATACAGGTGCTTCAGAATTTTGCACCGCCTAAAACTGTTCAAGGCATGCGCAGATTCCTCGGCATGTTGAATTTCTACAGGCGTTTCATACCTCAAGCTGCGAAATTCCAGGCCCCACTGATTGACACGTTAGCGGCAACTAACAGCAAGGGTTCAAAACCATATCCATGGACACCCGAGCTTCTGCATAACTTCGAGGAATGCAAGAGAAGTCTCTCTGATGCAACGCTGCTTCATCATCCTATTGCTGGTGCCAAGCTTGGTCTATTTACCGACGCATCCAGCATCCATGTTGGAGCTTGCCTGCAGCAGCGCATCGGTACAGACTGGGCTCCTCTTGCATTCTTTAGCAAAAAGTTAACCGCACAACAAGCTCAGTGGCCTGCTTATTACCGAGAGTTACTTGCGGTGTATGAAAGCGTTCAGCATTTTCGGTACATTTTGGAGGTGCAACATACAACCATTTTTACCGACCACAAGCCGTTGCTGTACGCTTTCATTCAACGTCGGGAGAAACTACCTCCACCGCAGTTGAACCAGCTGTCGTTCATCAGTCAGTTCACGACAGATATTCAATACGTAAAAGGTGAACACAACGTCGTCGCGGATGCGTTGTCCCGGGTCGACGCAATCACTTTGGACCTGGACTTTGAGGCGCTTGCCAAGTCGCAGGAATCGGACCCGGAGCTTGCTGAGTTACGTCGTCTTGGTTCTAGCCTCCAACTTACGCCAATCACTATTCCGGGCTCTAACACCTCCGTCACCTGCGATGTTTCATCTGGCAAACCTCGTCCATATCTGACCCCTCCATTCCGTCGTGCGGTGTTTGACAGGTTTCATAACTTGAGTCACCCCGGCGCACGTGCTTCGACACGGCTGGTAACAGATCGTTACGTCTGGCCCTCAGTCAATAAAGACTGCAAACTGTGGGCTCGCACTTGCCAGCCATGCCAACGTAGCAAGGTCACTAGGCATAACAGTGCTCCACTCGGTGGTTTCGAGATGCCCTCTGGTCGTTTCCTGCATGTCCACATCGACATCATTGGGCCTCTACCTCCCTGCAAAGGATATCGTTATTGCTTAACTGCCATAGACAGAGTAACGAGGTGGCCAGAGGTCTGGCCTATGCAGAGCATAACGGCAGTGGAGGTAGCAGACACTTTTATTCAGCAGTGGATATCAAGATTCGGTGTGCCATCACTTGTTACAAGCGACCAGGGTGCTCAGTTTGAGTCCGATCTGTTTCGTCGATTGATGGCCATTTTCACCACAAAGCGTATTCGAACCACAGCGTATCATCCACAAGCAAACGGTATGATCGAGCGCGTCCACCGGCAGCTTAAATCAGCTCTTATGTGTCACGGTGGTGAATGGTTGAGCGCTCTGCCTCTTGTCCTTTTGGGGATGCGTACTGCGTTCAAAGAGGATTTAAGTGCGTCGGTGGCCGAACTCCTTTACGGCGAGACCTTGCGGCTTCCTGGTGAAATCTTGGTCAGCAGTCCTGATCCCAAGAAGCTCGAAGATCCAGCTGACTTAGTCGTTCAATTGCGGAGACATATGTCGGAAATTCGACCTGTCCCAGCATCTCGGCACGGCAGTTCTTCTTCTCCATTCATTTTCAAGGATCTTTCCTCATCATCCCACGTTTATCTACGTGATGATACTGTTCGGCGCTCCTTACAACCGCCATATAACGGGCCGTTTCCAATTCTCGATCGCTCCAGTGATGGCAAAACCCTAACGGTTGACATCAACGGTAGGAACGTTTCGGTGAGCGTTGATAGGGTCAAACCTGCTTTTATAGAACGGCATTCTACTGTTTCTCCTGCAATTCCGACTGAACCCGCAATTTCACTGATACCTGCGCCTAGTGCTGCAGCTCAGCCTTCGTCAGCAGCTCAGTTGCCTCTGGCAGTTTCTGCTTTGCCAACTCGGGCAACTTCTTCACCCTCTGCTCCGCCTCCGTCTTACACCACTCGATATGGTAGACGGGTGAGGTTCCGTTTTTAATGTCCAGAGACTTGTTTGTCTCTCTCCGTGGGGGGGTGATGTAGCGACCTCCTTAGGCGCTGACCTTTTTATTGTACATAGTTTTACTTAGACGTCAAACTGACATTAAGAATAAGATGTCATGCTAATAGAGAGATTTTCTCGTCTTCCTGACTCTCTCGATTGAGCAAATTGTAATTATTAGATTATTATTAAAGCAATCACTATTTGTGACACAGAAATACAACTTGTACTACATTCAAGGAAGAGTTTCAATTATATCCATCGTCAGGCAACCTTATCGCCAAAAATCCTTACAATTTCCCTATCAATCTAAGCATAGCCATTAGGCTTTTTGGTTTATGATGGTGTAGAATCATGCCCAGATACTAAACAAGTATTCCTTTATAAGAAATTAATTTGTGATAAATACCTACACACGTGTGCTGTTTTTTTATGATGCCAATAAAGACGACGTAGTATAATAATGAATATTAAAAAGCATTTGGCAATTTTGACCTTATCAAAAATAATTAATTGACCTTGAAAAACAAGATATTTTGAACTTTGATAAAAAGTGTCTAATAGCATATACCATTTTGGTCTATGCTAATAGTAAGTTTTTCAAATTAACCTTTTAAAAGCTTGATAAATATTTCTAAATATGCATTTGAGTACAGTCAGTACAGTACCAGTATCTCTAGTTACTTACTTAAGAGATCAACTTAATTAGGTTTCAGTAAAGGCTAGGTTAATCGAGATGCAGCTAGCTGTACATCCTACTAATGTTATAAATGCGAAAGTTTGTATGTTTGTTTTTTTTTATACTTCTTCACACCAAACTACTGAACCGATTGTAATGAAAATTGGCACCCATATAGAGGGTAACATGGATTAACACACAGGATAGTTTTTATCACCAGTCGAGGGTCTAAAATACCCAGAGTAGACCACCAGGTGCACCACCAGGAGCCCACCTAAACTAATAGGAGATAGAAATATGAAACCGAAGCAAAAGTTGTTCAGTTTGATAGGCCGCTTCCGAAGAGGGAGAGGGAGATAGAGGGGGGGGGGGCAGAAGTGGGATAAGTAAACCTATAAGGGATAATAATGGGAACATCTTAATGCGAGACAAATGACACAACACATTAAAATTTTATTCCATATGAGTATGCGGGTAACAGCTAGTCTTTCATAAACAGTACTATTGCACTTCATATGTGCATAGCGATCATCGTTTGTACGTACACAGTGAATATTTCCACAAAGATGTCATAAATTGATAAATTAGTTTACTTCATCATTAGTTCTAACAAGAGCTAATGGTCTAGATATAGACACAGACCATTGGTAGAGTATAATAGATACTAGCAATAGCTATAGCGAATCAAAAACACGACGCAGAACCACATAAAATATACTTTTGCTAATAGTAAAATAAATTAGGTGAAAATTCACCATTTTGCGCATTTCATTTTGTACTTCTGAAGTTACCAAGGTCAGCTATTGTTACTCATAGTTCCTACATAAATTGATCTAATTGATCAATTAAAGTGTTACAGCTGACTTCATAAAATGTTGCATGCTTGCATAGTTCCTAGAAAAACATTTTCGTTTACCTAATTAGAAAAAAATTTCAAGAAAGAATAGCATGTGATCACAATAAACGTTTGATATTTTCTAGGCAGTTTACTAAAATAAGAGCCATATGCATGGCAATTTTATACGTTATTTTACCATATAACTACGAATAGAGAGAAGAGCCATATGCATGGCAATTTTATACGTTATTTTACCATATAACTACGAATACTTAGTTTAACTGATACCATATCCTCATACTTGCATAAACCAGTAAAGTGCAGTCTTTCTAACAGACATTAATGATAGCCTAGGTGAGCAGGTTTTGTGGCATGTAAAGATACAGTCATCCACAAGTAGGTATCACTGTAGTTTGCTATGCTTTCGGCTTTGCAATAAAGCCTACTTTAGAATGAAAAAGAAGTGGCATGACTGTAGTGCCGACCCCAGTGTCGGCCGCTTTCTAAAACGCGTAGGAATATGGACTCTAATGTAACTTAGTTTGATCGTTTCCTTCATGAATTGAGTACTGAATTAATATATTGGTCTGGTATGGAATCGACCTCCTAGCAGTGAACCTCAGGCAGCGGGAACTACAAGCTTGCCTAGGGATAAGTCCGGCTGAACAGTAGTAGACTTCATTATAAGCCTGTTAGCTTGCGACTGCTCTCCCATCAAAATCCAGCGTCAAATAACAAGCTTACTTCGTTCCGTTGTTATGTAGAAATGCCTGTGCTCGGGCTTCTGGGTGAGCTAGTTCCATCTTTGTTTCTGTCTCAGCCTTATCTGACTCAAGACAGAATCTAGAACCATTATCATCATTAATGAAAAAAGAGTCTGTTATTAAATTCGGGTTAGTATGACTTTGGTCTCTCAGTTCTGGAAATGTGATCCCTTCTTAATGTAAAGCAAGTCGTCCGTTCTAGAGCGTCTGGCGCATAGAGCATGTTCAAGAGAACGCTAAAATATTTATACAATTTCGACACTGCACGTATCAAATACGATAAAATTATTACTTATTCGAACGGAAAATCACCCGATAAGTCCGCGCTTTCGCTCGCTCGTGGTTTTCCGCGGTTGCGTAGGCGCCGATGACGTCAATGGAGGCTCGGCGGCTCAACCAATCGGCACGCGCCGTTGCTGGGGGCTCGGCCATAATGGCCACAAATGTCATGGACGACAAGTTTCCGTAAATGTACATTTTTGTCGATAAGGTAATAAAAGAACTAGGTACCACTTGGTACTATCAGCTGCATCTCAGGTTACGTCAAGGTTCAACCTGTCAGAATTATTCTTAGTGAACGGCAAGCAAATCAAGTATCCGTTGATTCCTTAAATGGGTAACTCCACAGACTACTATAGTATAGTAGCAAGTAAGAAATGATTTAGATGCTGGCGGCGTACCCACGAACGCATTTAATTTTTATCATGTTAAAGGAAAAAGACAGGACATCACTACTGGTATCATCTTTGGATGGTATTTAAAACACTAAAGAGCTTGGGTTATGTTTGTAATTAAAACCAATAAAACGTCACGTCAGGGAGTAAGAAACCAGATAATCATGCAAAGCTACGCACACTACACATACACACACATATCACGCCTTTAATCCCTTGCGGGGTAGGCAGAGCGCAAACAGCCGCAAAAAACGGACATTTACGCCACGTCTGACAGATATTTGAGGGTCATTCGGAAAACTGTGTATTGCCATAGTGACAGGTTGTCAGCCCATCGCCTAAAGTTGCAATACACACCCTCCTGTCCCTTAGTCGCCTCTTACGACTCCCACGGGAAAGAAATGGAGTGATGCTATTCTAAGCCGGCCTCATACACACACTAGAATACTTTAAAAGCCCGCACGAGGATTCTCTGTATTGTAGACTAGGGAACCATGGCCATACACAGACTCGCTTAAAGAATAACCAAAACCGCGTAGATATATATTTTAATTTATCATTAGCAGCCCGCCCAGCGGTTTCACCAGCTGTTACCCATTTTCCCGTGGGGATGTGATCCGCTCCTAGCCATTTTCCTGACATACATTTTACAATATGAAAACGTTCATCTTGAATCACTCTATTTATTAAAGAAAATTGCATCAAAATCCGCTGCATAGGTTTAGAGATCTAAGCATAAATTCCCCCCCGAGACACGGGACTTTTCACTACATAGTATTAAAAAAAATGCCGTGTGATGCTTGGGAGTCGTAAGAGGCGACTAAGGAACTCGAGGGTGTGTATTGCATTGCAATTTAAGGCGATGGGCTGACAGCCTATCACTATGGCGATGCACAATTTTTCGAATGATCCTCAAATATTTGTCAGACGTGGCGTAAATGTCCGTTGTGCGGCCGTTTGCGCTCTGCCTACCCCGCAAGGGATATAGGCGTGATGTGTGTGTGTGTAGTATAAAATAAAGTTCCTTTCCGTAGTCCCCATGTAAGCTTAGATCTTTAAACTACGCAACGGATTTTGAAGCGATACCAAATTTTGTAAAAATCCCGATTATAAATAAATATGCAGTTATTGCTCGTTTAAACGTATTATATAAACAGACGATTACTCATTCTGATCTGCCAAGTTCAACGTGTCTCGAATCGAACCCCAAATATTGTTTCACGTATCACGCCCGTGTACGGTCACGATCACGTGATAATCTCCTACCATTCAATCCGCATGTAGAGGAACGATGCTAAACTGTTTATTTACGAGTGTCAAGTCGTTTAGGACGTCCTCCTATCTACCTTTCAAGTAATCATTCTATGACATGTGATCTTGCATGAAACACGCATAAAATTATAAAAAAATCACTTTTATTAATTTCTTGTTTCGAGAAGTAGCCACGTGTTGGCAAGAAAGCCTGTAAATATAACTTTTTAAGCACTCGCGATCACTTTCACTCATTTTAAGTATTAGACCGGGTCTATCGCGATAGTATTTAGGTAAATATTAGTAATTTACCTGTGTCCCGACGTTTCAATACAGCGTCATGTATTGTGGTCGCGGGTTGACTCGTGGTCGAGTCAACCCGGTAAATTACTAATATTTACCTAAATACTATCGCGATAGACCCGGTTTAATACTTAAAATAAGCCTGTAAATGCCATGACTCAAATGAAAAAGCAGATGCTCTCCTAAAACCCAAAACGCGTGGAACAGGGTAGCGAAGCGTGCCCTCCGACAATCTACCTTTTTACTTGACGGATTACTGCATTTACTGCTTGACGTAATTTTCACACTGACCTCTGACGTGTTTGTAACTTGCTTTAGTTCTATATATTCGTCATAGTTCGTTATTGTCATCAATTACATTATTTGGTTTATCAGTTTATCAGTCAGTGAAAAGCCAATTTTTTAATGCACGATGCAAATATCGTAGATGTTGCACCTCTCACATTCGCGGATCTGTGCAGCCGGCTTCTCTGTGATCTTAGTTTCTTATCTTGACAAAAATAAAATAAGCAAACATAAACATATCCGCGAATATAATTTTCCAATGTTTATGTTTACAAATCCAAAGATCAATCAATCACTTCTTCCAACATACATTCTAGGTATAAAGTACATGGAGCAATAGGAGTGACTGATAACTTTATTAATATGTACATCGTTCAAAATGAATGTATGTACGTCTGTCTCGTATGTACGTCTGCTTGCAATGTTTTCTCTGCAGACGATATTGATAAAATTTACGCATCTAATCTCACCATCGGTGGCTGTTCGCTTAAGTAATACTTGCCCGGTTAAAAGCGCAGTTGAAAAGTTTTCCCCAGTAAAATTGTCTATTACTTAGATGAAACCACGGAGCGTAGAAGCAGATAGGTAATCTTATTCTATTCTGGACGTGACCTTGCTATATTGTTGACTGTCGTGTCTTGGCAATGATGAGTGGTGACTGATCGATCTCAGGAAGACTTCATTATCATAAGGTTACTGCGTCTGCGTCTTATGAAAGCGATAAAGTGTATGGATTTTCGAAAGAAAGAAACAACAGAAACTTAAAAATATTACCCGAGCTAAAATTGTTATATAAAGAAAATTATAGCCGTGTGATGTCGGCTTAGAATAGCATCACCCCATTTCTTTCCCGTGGGTGTAGTAAGAAGCGACTAAGGGACTTGAGGGTGTGTATTGCAAATTTAGGCGATGGGCTGACAACCTGTCACTATGGCAATACACAATATTTCAAATGATTGTCAGACGTGGCGTAAACTAGTTCTATTAGATACTCTTTGGCGTAAACGTCCGTTTTTTTACAGCCGTTTACGCTCTGCCTACCCCGTAAGGGATAATGGGCGTGATATGTGTGTGTATAAAAAGAAAAAGAATGTGTTATACTAATTTCTTTTTTTACAAAGACGGATCATAAATTTTATAAGTGATAGTACTATCTCCTACATGGAATAAACTTCATATTATTCTAATTTCATTTATTTATTTGAACTCACTTCTTTTGGGGTTAGCTGAAATATCGAATGCTTTACTTTTCGCGAGGAATGGCTGAATATGAAAATCAGAACTTGTATGCATGCATTGTAGATCGGGTTTCAAACGAAACAGTAAAATGGTCAAATGTGCCAGAACCAAATCAGGGCATGGTACACTGATAATTTTACAATTGTAATTAATTTATTAATTACCTATACAAATTTAGTGTAAAATTCAGTAACTCGAATAATTTACTTCATATAAGTTTAAATATCCTTACGATTCACAGTACAGTTATTACTAGTTATTATTCTGTGGTACAGTATTTGAGATTTCTGTTAGTGCTATCAAAGTCAAATGTTTTTGAATGAACACTGAACAGATATATGAATCGTGTTTAATCAATAACGCTTGTCAGTTAATAATATACTTTTTTAACTGGAAGTTCGTGAAGTATTTTTTTTTAATTCTAATTCTAAGTTTTCCGTATTTACTAACATCCTAAATCTACGTACTAAAAATAGATACAGAAAACCAAAATCGTCACATAAGCATTGTCATTCTGTCCAACGCGCGTGCGTTGCATTCAACGTATTAAACTCTTGCGCCGTGCGCTGATTGGTCCATTCAAGTCTTCCGATCAAGCAATTTACTCATTTGAAGTGCATTTTAAACTCAATGTATATGGTCATACGTTTTATATTCGCAAAGATAGTATATTAACAGAATCTGATGATGGTGCAAGTAAAAGGCCTTAATTTTCGCATCAAATGCAAGCATGCATCACGTACAGATGTTTTTAAGATATTAATCGCTGAACAAGAAAAAAGTTATAAATAAGCGATCAAATTAGGCCACTAACTACGTAATAGTTAAATAGAAAATAGAAATGTAGCTATATTTTGTAAGTATTCTGTGCCTTTACACAAAAAAAAATTGATAATTAAATAAACGACATAAAACTACTTATGCCATGTGGGTGTCAATTTCAAAGATGAAAATACCAGCTGCATTATGTTATACATATGTATTTACTTCCTTTTTTAATGTTTGATACATATGTGACATGACTATAATTTATAGGATAATAAATAATCTTTTGAATCATAGTACTGTTTCATAACTAAATATCCTGTTGTAGATAGGATAATTTATGTCGAAATTTATTCACTTATGTAATCTTATCACTAAAAAGGTAAATTAATGATTAAGTTCCTCACATAGAAATCAATGAACAAAAAAACAAGAAAGGTTGATTGCGTTGTAAGTTATTTTAAAATATCAGCAGCACCGCTCTATAAAACTTGCAAAACAAATCCGATAAATATCTTCATAGATTCAGTTTTAAGCGTCATTTCGAAGTGTTGATTTACCTCTACATGCGATACCTAATTTACGTCATTTCAGACTACACAATGACAAATGCGAGTGTGCATGTAACATTGAACGTGAGCTGAGGGAAACGGAACGCAAAAACCAGCCAGCCAGCACCCGTCAGTCAGTTGACATCTAGCTCTCGACGTGGACAGACGTGTCTAAAGTTTACAAACCGCGAGTGTGAGTCGTGTTAGTGTACCGATCACGTTACTCGGTAAGTCCGCATTGTGTGATCTTGAATGTCCAGGAATAAACAACTGAAATAATTTTGGCACTCGACTCTACCCTTGAAGTTTTAAGACTGCGACAATTTCATGAACTGTCAGGTTTAACGAATTACAGTTTAATGTTTCACGCTGTTACCACGTTATATCATCAGAATTGTATAGTATTAAATTGTGCATGACGTTAAGGTGCGTTTGTCGTGATACGTATCTCATCATCATCACTCTTGTACGGAATATCACGTTTTTCTTATTTCCTGTATATTAGCACTGCCACTGAATGTTCTAATTTGAATAACTGGTGGCATTTTTGCTTCTTTATACGTGGTACTAGCTTGGTCATAATGAATTTGCACTTTAGGAATAAAATCGCCTCACACATAAGTACAAGTTGGAGGTGCTATCAAAACCTATACCTCGGGTTGTTTATGCCTAAGTTTACCAAATAAAATAAAACTATCAAATCCCCGACAAGGTAAATAATTTATGTTTTGATCGTTTGTTGATCTTATTAAAAGTATGTCCAAACTAAAGTCATGTCATTACATTTGAAGCAGTGAGAATCCTTGTTGTTAAACGCATTTATAATAGTATTTGTGGTCATCATCAAATTCAGCAGATACAATCCTAGAAACCGGAATATCATTCGAAACACATTTTAAATTATCGCTGACGACGATAGCTCACAACTAAGAAACTTCTAAAAAATGTATTTATGTCCCTCAAGATACAGGCAAGAAATTTTTATATGTAAGCGTCGGCCGGGGATTAAACCCCAGACTGCTCTCGGTATTCCACGGTCCCGGGATCAATTCCCGGACGATGCTCTAATTTTTTCAATTTCTTATTCAATCATTTTTGCAGTGTGTAAAAAAACATAGTTCAGGCAAGAAAAAATACAAAGTAAATAAGTAAATTAAAAAAAGGTAAATAATGTAAATTACTTCTTTTTTCATTTCTGCATGCCCTAATTTTTACATATTATCTCCCTTTTTTTAAATATAATATAGGCTCCCTATCTATATATTACACAACAATAATTTTGATTATACTAAAACTACGAAAATTGCTAATGATTGACAACAAACAACTTTTATTAGAAAACATGAGTCCATTTTTAGATATGTTATGGTGCATTAATTAATGAAGGATCGTTTTAATATGATAGATCCATATACAGGGAGGTTCTAAATGACCAACTTTACCAAACACGATAAGCTTAACCCGATAAACTGAACAAGTTTCCCTAAAAAACGTAAGTCAAAATATAAAAGTAAAATTTATCCCATAGAATTTCTTAATGTGAAAAGTTTGTCAAAATTTATTGATGTTGTATAACCGTGTACAATATAGTATTTTTTTTGGTAATTTAACTAAGTATTAAAATAATCTCGATTCACGTGATTCTCTAACAACGTTGCTGTCAATAAGATAATCTCAATATTTTCGTAAAGTTTTCGAAATAGTTCTTTGCTCTACTATGATATTTATTTTATTAAAATTCAATTCCTAACTGAATTGTTCATTCCACTTGCAGTTCACCTACAAAACTCAAGATAATAAAATTGTTCAGAAAATGTATACGTTGCTTTTGTATTATTGAAGCACTATAGTTAGACGCCTGTTTAAGCTGCAAACGCATGCGTCTGCGTCCATGCTTAAGGGGCTGCGTAGACCTAAAAGTGTCATTTATAAGTTATTTTTACTTAAGTGCAAATGCAGAAAACCTTCTGAAATAGATAAGTAATAATCTCCGGGATATATGCTTTTGTATTATCGTTTCCAGAACATGATACTGATAATTTGGCTCGATAGAACAAAAACGAAGTTACCACTAAAAACCACTGTAAACTGTGTGAAAAATACATACGAAATTATTAAGAATTTGTTATCATAATAATCGCCTTACAAAACTAAGTACGTAATTATTTTTGATTTCCAAATATTTTAACCGAGCTATCTTCAGAAATACGAAATAAAGGTCAATCAAATGGGCAGGATTCCGTCCTGTTCGCACGCGCGCATTTCGCCGTTTTCCAAAAAGGAACCGGTTTTTAGCTCGTGTCGCGCGTTGGATGCGTCAATAGTCATAGCATGAAAATATTTAGGAAGGGTTTTTTAAATGTTTCTTCTATACGATTTGACGACTTGACTTTAACTACGCAACTTTAATAGTAATAAAATAACATGGTGAATGAATAATAACACTAATACATGACAATAGAGTATATAACTTCATTGCCATTACAAAAATCGAAAATAGGTACCTGCGTAAGAAACCTGTAGGGCCTGTGTTTTAAGTCTCTAGATTTAGAAAGACCCAGTTATCCAAATATACCTACGTGATCCTATTTTTGTTTTAATTTTTCCATGGCAAGCGCAGAGCAAAGTGTTTTTTTACAGGAAACGCTGTACTCATTCCCTGGATCCATCCTAGTTGCCTTTTACGAATCCCACGGGTAGAAATAGGGTGATGGTATTCTAAGCCGGCACCACACGGCAAACGTAACCCTAGCGTATTAACAATTAGCCGTGCGAAATTATAAACTCATTTTCCTGCCTTCTTATCTTTTGGCTTTGTTTATTTCCAACGTTAATCTTACATGAATGAATGGTGCTATTGTAAATTATACAAATATCATTTACATAACTTTGTTTCAGAACACAGCGTAGAAGGAAATTTTGTTTGAAAATTTTGTTGTTCGAATTGCGAAAAAGGCACGTGTAGTACAGGTAACTGGAATTGATTAAAAATTACTTGCTTACATACATGAGGAGTTTTATTGATAGCGAACAATAACAAAAAAACAATCGCATCTGCCCTGCAGGCATCTCCAAACACTTGTGATGGTCATTGTTAATTCAGCTGTAAAATCATCGACATTCATCATCCATTCATTATGATCGTAAAAATCTTAGATCAGTTTCATGTTCCTCTTTGCGGCACCTTCCGACCATATTCTATGTAAGAAGGACCTTATAAATTTTGTGCAAATATTTTTAGGGTGAGTTCTACTCGTATAACTATACTAACAGACCATTTTCCGAAAGAAGCAAAGGTCGATACATGAGAAAAGAATTGGACCTCCCATACAAAAAAAAAACAGAAAATGTGTCACTTTGTATAGGAGGTCCAATTATTAATTTTCATATTTCGATCTATGTTTCTTGGGGTAAGTTGTTCAGTTTCACGAGTGGCAATCGTCCTTAGCATATTAAACAATAAAAAATAAGTAGAATTATGAAAATATGAATATTTACGTCATTGTTAAAAGACTTTACCGCGTTAAACTAATTTCAAGTAGATTTATGTTTCTACTTTTAGCCAAGTAGACATTTGCAATTAATTCTTACAAATGATTCCTTTTTCTTGTACTTAGTAACATTTTTCCTTCGTCGTGAGATTGCATAACCTTGCGTCGGCGCACATGAGAGCTTCATAACTTCATGTTCTTATTTCAAATTCTCCAACTGGACGTGCTTTAACTAGTCTCTGATTGGTCATCTATTCCTATGCAATAGATTGGACGATTTGTAAGGCGTCTTATCTTGATCACTCTTGATTTGTTAAGAAAAAGTTAGTTGCTACATTAGTATTTGCTTGGTGATAGGAACACGAAAGTGTGTACGCATGAAAACAAAGCAGGACTGAAAAAATATGTCATGTCTTTTGACACCGCGTGTTTCTTTTTATCTAAAGTTTCTCTAATATATCCAACAATCTAATTTATTTAGTAAGGATCGTCATTTGTAGCAACTTATCCACGAATCAACATAAACAACGCTTGGAACCTATCAATATATGCTAGATATTCCGAACTGTTCGATCAACAGTCAATTCAATAGATTTTAATAGATTTACCGTTTTATTTTAGTAGGCTTAATTGAATAGACTCTCTGCCAGTCGAACGCCACCATCCACCCCATACCTAAGCCCATGTAATGTCTGTCATTCATCGCTGTGCGAAAGTAAACATGTAGAACATTCTCGGCAATAGCCGGGCACTGGTCAGATATTGTCGTCGCCCAATACAACACGATTGTACGAATGCAAATTGCGATCTAACTCGATCTAAACGTCTTGTTACTTCGTTACCTCGCCCACTGTATCCGCGTGAGTATGTCTGTTCGTATGTTCCACTGTTGCTATTTAAAGGGATTCATTGCATGCATGTACGGAGTGCAGCGGACTGAGAGACTTTCCCGAGAATGCTTAGTTGAACCCGCTAAACTGAACCACGTTTGCCTATGAAAATAGGACACAACACAATATTTTTAAGAATTTGACGTTGGAGTATATTTTTTGGGGAAAAAGTTAGTTTAACGGGTTAATATTAGAACATGCAGGAAAGTCTAAATACAATCAAGTTCTAATCTCTCAAAGGTAGAAAGGTAAAGGATCAACGGCTTGTTGATTATATTAGCCGACGATTTTGACTGATTTCGGTGTGTTACTATTTTGTGCTGTATCATCGCGTAACATGTAAACATAAAAGAGGCCAACTCAAAAGCGATAGCTGTTGCCATGCATTAGCAATCCCTGATATAGATTTTATACAATCTACATTGGGCGTATCCCATTGATACGATAAGAAGAAGATGTAAACATAAATCGAATTCCGCAAAGGCATTAGTATTTAACAACCTAGACCTGTTATTTATTTCGGAATTATGAGTAGATTTTGGTGAAGTGAATCATCACTACTCACGATAAAAAACGAATCTCACAATCTTTTCACGTAAATATTTACATCTTAGCTAGTACTCTTCCTGTTTTCATGTTTTCGCGATGCACCACCAAAATATCGTGATATTGCTATCTTTCTACACATCATAGTTGTACTTAGCACAAAATAATACAAGATGTGACGGTAGACGTTGAGTCGTTTTAATTTAAGGGCTGTTTGCTATTACGTACCTATTACCTATATATACCGTATTCTTACTGAAATTTTATTTGTTTCAGGTTTTCACGCGATAAGCAGTAGAAAGTGTATGATTAGCAATAATAGGTAAGCATAACAATAATTACCTACCTACTTTCAAATACCTACCTATAAGATCTTAAAGCGAATGAAACAATCCTCTGTTTGTACGGAAAATAATGTATATAATGTGTGTGTTTTGTGACCTAACAAGCATAATAAATAAATTAAAAACACGACTGCTTTCTGAGATAAAGCCGAGCCTATGACACTCGGGATAATGTAAGGATTCTCCCGATACAATTCCCATTCGAATCTGTTAACGAGTTGCAGCACTTCAAAGAATAGCAATATACATACATAAACTCTAAAAACATTACATGACTTTTTTTGGTTGGGCAGTCGTGTTAAAACAAAAAGAAATGTATTTTGTAAAATGTACCTAATGTTAATTATTAGAAAGTGTATACGTATGATGTTTTATAACGAAATGAGAACAATATTATGAAAACCGTTGCCGTTGCAAGATCTTATTGCTCTTGATCCAACTTGGTGTGAAGTAGTAAACAACTTAGAAGAAAGAAGAAGAAGAAATATTTTGTGTGCTAATTTCGCGGCCGACGGCAGCTCGCTGCTCTACTTTTGCTCTCCAGGAAAGCAATATCCCCAGTGTATCAAACTACAGGCTTCAATTTTACCGGTGAAATTCGTTGTTCATTGCGTAGTCGGTTAGCCATTATGATACCAGGAATATTAAGGGGCTACGCAATGTACTATTCAACCTTCAGCCACATTCGCAAATAGTATCAGAGACCGCGGAAGCTGCTATTGAAAAGCTTGCTACCCCAAAAACAAGAAGTGCTTCATCATGAGGAGTCATTTTGTATTAATCATCAATAATTTCGTATTCATTTTATTATGTTTATCTTGTTTGTTTTTTTTATTTGCTACCAATTTTAGATACAATAGCATTTTTAATGTTTCATTTGAAAAATCACTAAATCATACTTTATTTCGTGATTTTTATTCTGAAAACATCTTACATTTCCTTTATTTTTTTTACATTGTCGTTACATTTTATAAACTACATTTGATTTTGCTAGTGATCGCAATTTTTTTGAGTGTATTATTAGTTTGGCACAAATTTAGACGACATTTGGTAATCGTGTACGGTACATAATTTTTTAAATTAATAAATCATGTATTTATTCGTTGTACCTACATAGATTGGTTTCATTGATTTTTACAATTATTGTGATAATTTGCTTACACATACGTGCAAACATCACTTACTTATCCCTTGCGGGGAAGACAGAGCGTAAGTCAAACTTTTGAAGATCATTCAGGAAATTGGCTATCGCCATTGTGTTAGGTTGTCAGGCCATAGCCTAAAATTGCAATACACATGTAACCCTCTGGTCTCTTCGTCACCTCGTACGACACCCGGGAAAAGAAATGGGGTGATGCTATTCTAAGCCGACAGCAAACATGAATTAAACAACAAAATTGACTTACGTATAAAATAAATAATTTGTAATTATAAGTATTTGTAGTTATAAGTCTAGATAGACTATAACTCCTATCTGATAATGTAGTCATAGCCAGTATATCTAGATAACCTATCCATAACACCACTGTGACTTTATAGTTAGATATTTGTCTGAAGATTGTCTACCCGCCTATCAGACGTAGGTTAATGGTGTCATTGACCCTGCTATTGTTTTCATTGACATGATATAACATGAGAATCTAATACTTACAGTGAGGTTGGAAAATTACGCGAAAAATGTCGAATCCCCATTCGGTAAGGTACCTCATTAAACTGTTTAAAACCTTTTCGGTCTCACAACTTGTTTCTCATTAATCGTCCAATATTTCGGCCCAGTTGCATGGGCTATGATTACGGACGGAACAACTGATCTGTTCAACGGAACAACTGATCTGTTCAACGGAACAACTGATCTGTTCAACGGAACAACTGTTGTTCCGTGATCATGTAATGTGATTGCTTGATGTTTTTTGTTTGGTATAACAAAGTATATCAAAGACGTATTTAGTAAAATTCCATTTATTCTTGTTACTTATTTAAAATAATATAAGTGAAACAAAAGACTAAGGTAAGTGACCGTAATTTATTTATCAATGAGCAACTGTTTTGCTTATTATTTAATCTTAATCTCCTTAGCCCAACCAACATTTGTGATAGAGATCACATTTAAAAACCATTAATGCGAAACCATTCCGAAACCATGCCGTGTGATGCCGGCTTAGAATAGCATCACCCCATTTTTAGGACCCCGACTAAGGGACTTGAGGATTACATGTGTATTGCAATTTTAGACGTTGGGCTGACAATCTGTCACTATAGTGATACACAGTTGTCTGATTGACCCTCAAACTTTTGTCAGACGTAGTTTTAATATCCGTTTTACGGCCATTAACCCTTTGCCTACCCCGTAAGAGATATAGGCGTGATTTATGTACGTAAAAACCATTAAATACCATTAAAAAAAGTCAATAAAATATTAAATAGATGATGAATAGCGTATTTGGTAACTTAAACTCCTGAGTTTAAGTCAAAGTTTTAAAAGAGATTGCCTCAAAGGCCCATCTCCTTTTCGTGTGACACCGAGTCTTCCAACGACCCGAAGAACCCTGTTGTCAGAGTTTTTCGACCGCCTTAATGCAATCTTTGGGTAAGGAGAAAGTCCGCACGGGCTCTACCTAAGAATACGCGCGGCACCTGACCTAAAGAGTGCTCTTTTCTTATTTCATGTTTTTTTCACTGTGACAATATTCAGAAAAGGTACTCTGTCGAACCTCGCCCGAATATTGCCACGATTTGTAATGCACAAGGCAGGGAAGGTCATTCTTTCTCGTGAACACTTCGATACCGCGTTTTAAAAACCTAGTGGAGCCATCTAGTCATCAATATGCGTATAAAAAGTTACGAGTCTGCGCACAGCTCAGACCCACGAAACTGAGAAACATGGCGGCAAATCAATAGCGGACACAACAGAGTACGCATTCAATAATACTTAGTTGATAGAATACTCTTTATTGCGTTTATTAGCGTTTAAACTGCCTGCGTGTTGAAAGACAATTAACTATCAACTGCAAGATGAATGTATGTGGAATTACCATGATGTGCTCTGTGACCAGTGTTGTGAAACTACAGGCTACAAGTATACAGGTGAAATTCTTAGTACATTTCTTTGCCAGTTAATATTCCTGGTATCATAATGGGTAACCGACTACGCAATGAACATCAAATTTTAAAAGTGTAGCCTGGAACCGTGTTATTACAAAAAAAAAATTTGCACAAAGTAAGTATTGGCGGCTGCGCGCCGAATATATTTTGTGGTTTTAGGCAGTGTTTAAAATATTTTTCTATACAATTTAACACTGTCAAAAACCAATAACCACGTCTAACTTTTCTTGTAATGAGACCACAATTGTCTTGAAACTATAGAAACACAAGTTATTTTGTTTGGTATAAGCATATCAATGACGTATTTAGTAAAATAACATTTATGCTTGTCACTTATTTAAAAGTGACCGTAATTAATTTATCAATTAGCAATTGTTTTGTTTATTATATTTAATATTGTCTTTGTCATAATCTCCTTTGTCCAACCAACATTTGTGAAACTGATCAAATTTAAAAACCATGAATTACCATATAAAAAGTCATGAAAATATTTAGAAGATGATGAACAGCGTACCTATTTGATAACTAAGCTCCTAAACTTAAGTCCAAGTTTTAAAAGAGATTGCCTCAAAGGCTCATACTTTTAATACATACATACATACATAAATCACGCCCATATCCCTTACGGGGTAGGCAGAGCGTTAACGGCCGTAAAACGGACATTAACACCACGTCTAACAAAAGCTTCATACTTTTAATACAAACGTTTAACCCCTTTTAACCTTTTTTTTTTAAGTAGCTTGTTCAGTGTCCCACTGCAGGGCAAAGGCCTCCCCTCTTTCGCGCCACCCGTCTCGATCTTGCGCTTCCAACTGCCAGTTTTGGAGAAATGCATCCACATGCAACCTTTTGAGATTTTAAATTAAAAAACCCTTAAACACAAATTCAACTATTTTAGCTTCTTGATCTAATCAAAAATTTTGAAACAGATTTAGTGGGACCTCCAGTTTACCTTAAGTCTTCGTCGGAGCACCTTTTCATGGCCTTCGTGGCCACCGGCCCTATGTAGTTGTTCACCTATAATCTATTTAGCTGTAACTATACTCAAAGATGTATTTTACAATGTGGAAGGTAAACCGAAAAGCAAAGGCAAGGCAAGGCCCTGTGAGGCCGATTTCAAGAGTTTTACCAGTTCGGACAATAGATTGATATACAATACGAGAACACCAGTGATAATATGCTCTTAATGAAAATTACACTTAATCATTAGTCAGACATGAGGAGAAGTACTTTATGCTTTACCTGTGGAATACTCGATAGCACAGTCACTAGTATAGTTACAAGCGATATCAAGTTGAGGCAATTCGATATCCGGGTTGACCACAAGAGAATCTGTCAAGTTCCATATGAACACCAGGTCATTGACTGTGTGCGACAATGCAACGAAAATAAATATATTTTTACAAATTTAAAAGGCAAAATATAATATTTCCTGTAATTTAAGTAAAGAGGCAAACCTATAGTAATAAATAATAAAATACCTAATAATAATGTAAACTACATTAAAACAAGCACTCAAGATACTTTGTATTTTTGTCATTAAGGATCTCTAAGTCTAGCTTCTAAAATTCAGAAAACATGGCTTGACTTACGACTTTCAATGATCATCGAACAACTTTGTGTATCGAGTGAATATGTCTCAAATTTCATGGCACAGGACAGTCCAAGCGTCAATCTGAAAAATTACAATATATAGGGACTGTAAAAGCTCTTCTCGATTGGTAACACTGTCTCATCCTTTTCATATTGTCCACTTCGAATGGTCTAGAAAGTATTTTTAATTTTGGCGTCTCAATCTTTGGCTAACTTTTCGCCGTTATTCACTTGATGAGGGTTATATATTATGTAGGTATTGCCGTGTGATATTAGGTAGTTGTTACCTATTTCATTAGTTAGAAAATAGCTTTTAGCAATTATTTGTAACCCAATAATCAGAATTGTAATAATCTAATGTCAGCCAAACTCTCAAATCATGCAGTAAGTGGTAAAGTAATTTGGCAACAAAACTTTCATTAATTTAGATATCATAAACTCTAGTAAGCAGTGAATACACTAGATTTACCATATGAAACTCACTTTCAATAATACACAGGCAACTTCTACTTCGAGAAAATATACCATTCCCACGGGACAACCGTTTTTTTTTTCCGGTTAACGTTATAGATGGTATTTTCTTAGCATGCGAAATTCTAGCTTTATTTACTTAGCATCTTTTAAATAAAAATAAATCACCTAAATAGTATCGATTATATTATCAGCCTAATAAACGTGGGATCAAGTAGGATAATTAATAAAAATGGAACAATTTTAATAATAATCAATTTTCCGACACAACATGATCCCTGTGTAAACCTTTAGTAGAATCACCCACGGATGGGGTGGCAACTTAGAGTATATAGTACCCAATACTCTCAGGGTGGCAACCTATTCACGGTGTAACGATGTGACTTTCCGATGTTCCTTGGCATCGAACGTCCAGCATCAGATTGCCCACCCATGACAACGTCATCCATCCTTTAACTTCTAAATTTAAAATCTAGCATCCACGTCTTCTAGCAGATCAAGCAGCGATTTTCAAAAAAACTATTATTGTTATTTTATTTTCTTGCTAAGTACAACATTTCCAAAAGTTACCATTTTTGTTTGCCCTGTACCCCGGAATACATCGATAACTATTGAGAACAGGCCCTGAATGTAGTTCCAGGGTCTTTCATTTGTATAATAAAACATCTCTATTATCATTCCCGAGTTTTCATTGCACTCCACCACTCTGTGTCTGCAAGGGCTAGCAGCTGGCCCCTACGCGACAGCGGTGGCCATGGAGGTGGCTGTGGAGAAAATTTGCCACCCCCGTGGATGACAGGAGGGGCGGCCGCCGGGAATAAAGATATCCTAAAAATAGAATTCCTTGAATTATCTGTTGATACGGTAGAGAGAGCTCACCCACAAGCCTCTTGCAAGCTGCTTACTGGCTTGCATTGCTTAACATTCGCTAGCGGTAAGACAACAGGTCCAGCTTGGCCTTGACCAGTCGCGATCTAGTTATGAAGACTAAACATTGCGATTTCGAGGTGAAAGTAACATAGCTACGACGCTACGTACGATAGCGCCGGCCTTGCAAATGAACGAATGATAAGATAAACTTGAAAATGATAAATGTGATAGCAGTTTAAAAATCATGTTATATCAATGTCATAAACGTTCTCAATGTTAGCGGTTCAAACTGGGCACGGGTCCACAGGCTTGGCTTTGGATAAGTCTGTCTGTCTGCATGATTCTACTCCATCGGTGAATGCCTCCGACTTCCTCTGTTGCGTCGGAAACGCAGTCCATAAACGACCCGATAAACTTTGGTGTTAGGGTTTAGTCTCCGTAACAAGCCACACATGGTTTGCTTTCGATAAACCAATCTCTCATGAGAATCAAGCGCCTAACAGCCTGCTGCTGTTTTGTCGCTCCTTCGACGAATCAGTCTTGATTAACTTGGCCTAAACTAGTATCAGGAGCAAAACTGAAGACCTTGTGCTGACGTTTAAGAACCAAGGGATAGTTTAAGAAAAGTTCGATTTTCCTGCAATTATTGCCGTCGGCCGTAAAAGTGATTTCATCACATTGCCCTACTTTAATAAGCTATCGGAACACTGCTATCAAAATACATAAAACAGTTCACAACAGGTGTGTTGTTACATAAAGTTTGTAAATAGCTAAGTTCCAAAGGTATTCGTCAACAAAGTACCAACCGCCTATCGTCATGGATTTTTTTCCGCGTCGGAGCGAAGCCAAGTATAAAAATAGATTAATAGTACTAAAACATGCGCAGCAGTAGTCATTCATGCCAATTGTCGACACACCCACCATCCTCATAAGTTGCCATAAATTACCTGGTTATCGCGTCTGTGTAAATGATAAGATATCAATTTAAAATCCCTTTTGAGTCACGCGAAATTTATCAAATTTACATTTTGTAGCATTTTAGTACCTATCATGGTTTGCATTGCTGATATTTGATATCGTACCTTGTAGAGATAAGTGCATTACATTTTTCCGTTATAATTCTTATCTATGCATATAGGTTGATTCTATAGTATTCATCAAACGGATATGACAAGGCTGAACGTCCCCTTAGAGGCAAGCGCTGACGTAAGTAATTGTAAATGGCAAGTTAGCTCTATACTGAATACCTCCGAATTCTTCCGGCACCACAACTATCTCTTCTTTGAAAAGATCAAGCTAATGTTGACGTAAAGGACAAATAGTCTCGTAAATGCTAACCAACAGATTAAATATCTATGTGGTTCTGGTCATTCTGCGTAAACTGCAAATCGCATCCCTACATAGTTACCAAATAATTAACTTAGATTTAGTTTTTTTTTATAAAACATTTATGTTGATGATGTAGGCAATCTGAACGATCCCGACTTGCGGCTATCCTATTTGAGTCCGGCATCAAATAGCTTGCTATCGCTAACTTCCTTAGTTGTGTAGCATTACCATCGCAGTTTTAGGCATCCGAGAGGAAACCCATCAGATAGATTTAATTTGTACCACACGAGCAGATAGACTATCTTAATAACATTGGCCACCTTCAGTAGGACCACGACTATTATTACATACATTTACGTCAAAAGGGGGGTGTGACTGGTATAAATAAGATAGTATGTCTATGTAACATAATATGATCACATGTCTGATGAAGGAGGAATGTGTATGTCGCCACAACAGATATTTGATGCTTGGCATACCATTTCTCATCCCAAAATGGATGAGATGATGAAATGCTTGTCATATGATTTGAAGATGTGTTTAATTCAAGTTTTATTTAGTGCTGTAAAAAAGCTAAAACTTGGTTTTCATCATACACAGCCATGAGACGTCTTTTAACATGAGCATCCTTTAGCTGCTTCATTCAAAAATTCTCAGCTTTCGGACTGAACCCGGCAGCACCCGCTACACATCCAAGTAGAAATAGACCTTCATCGATCTACACAATGGTAATTTGTTCACGTTTCCATGAAATGTATCAAACTTGCCTTTACAAATTAGTACAAAGTGTATGTATACAATTGTCATCTAATCACCTGACCCACCCACGCGCACGTGATCTATGGCGCTCAGCCAATCAGCGCGTCACATCCCTTTGTGGTGTAAAGATCCCTACTGCTTTTGAGGTCTCTCTTTGCCCTATTTTTCGGCGATGGAGTGCGTTACCCCAGAAACTAAAAGTTATTAGCATCTGCATAACTAGGATTCTTCAAATTATTATTAGGTACTTTTCGCCGGAAATAACGAAAATTTGGCACATGTCTATAAAATATTTATTACTTTTCGACATTTGATAAATTAGCAGGTATATTTTGCTGCTGATGATTCGCGTCTTGTAGTGAATAATCTTTCGTACAACAGAGATCTATGTTGTTAAACAAACATGAAAGTTTTCTCTTTGAAACGGTTCTCGGCTCCTTAAAGGTTCCTCAATCTTGCCTCCTACTACCCTACCATATTGGAGGAAAAAAGCATGCTGTCTTCTATTGCCGTGTGGTAATGTTATGCCAGTGCCCTTTTTAGTATCTGAGTAACATCGCTAAATTTTTACTATCACATGACATCAGCCTATAGCAGCCTACTGCAGGTGGTAGACCTCCCCTAGGGTACGTCATAAGGCACGATTCTCCCTTTTTTCGCAGTCCCTACCAGCAGCCCTATTTAATTCATCGGCACATCTTCGACTATGTGTCGGCCTTATCAGAATAAGTTGAATCAGTCCGCTCGATTTGCTGAAGCAGTGGTTAAAAACATGTAGGATGACTGTTGCGGTAATGATTTATCCGGTCATAGTTTTTTGCTGCTTGCGTGGAAAAAAATCATATCATAGATCGATAATCAAGGACAACGTGATTTGTATAAAAAACTTCAGATCATTGACATGAATACGTTATTTTATTACACAACGTTGGCAGGCAGACAACGTTTTTGGACTCTTGTTCATTTAATAATAAAAATAATTGCTGTCTTAGCATAGATTAGCTAGTATTCATATATTGTTAATCTTTGGCGTAGAAATTGCGCCCGTTGACGTAATAAACCTTAACCATGATTTTAACTTTCTTGGTTCATTAAGATCGTTCTTGATATGTTATTTCAATTTAAGCCGTACCTATAGCCGAACATCAAAATTTTTATTCCCCTACAATTCTGCAATTAAAATCTTATTTTCACAACATTGCATCATTCATGAGCAAAACTAGTTTGTACAACACATCGTAAAAAGCTTACGTGCAGAACAAAACGTCGGCAATCCGTGTCTCGAATATCCAGCGGGATATAGACTATAGAACTGTCCAGAGTCTGACTTCTTTTATAAACAGGATCTGGAGCTGATGATACAAGAGATCCCACATTGAAATTATATCTTGCATCGTTGAAGTAAGCTGATTTAGGAAGAAGGCTAAAAGACTTTAACATACGACACACACGTTTAAAATTATTTCAAAGAATCAATCAGATTTGTAAATTTTATACTCAAAGCCTATGCCACAATAAAATGGAGCAGTTTGAAATTTAATGCGGGGAGTACCACGGCAAACCGTTCGAGCAGCGCTTTTATCAACTGACCTATCGTGTGTTTAAGCCACTCACTAAATAAAGATTAAGCAAAGGCTTATTTAAAATCACCTTTGGATTTGGACTCTGTTATGTTGATAAATTGTTTTGTGTCATCGTCAATCATACCTCTTCAGTCGTCTGTTAAACTACTTTTCTTTTCATCATGTTTACGTTCGTCCTGAGTATTTAACGCATCTTGTACTCAACAATCAGCGACGAGCATAATTCCCGAACGCTATAGACATTGCGAACTGTCCAGAAAGCCGTCAGATTTCCCGCTTGGCCAAGGTTGTTTAGGCCAATCTTCCAATTGATTCAGAGCTATAAACTGCCATAAGTGCTACAAAGTATAAGAGTCAATTGTGAACGTAAATCAAGCGACGGATGCACACACTTTGCTGTTCCTTGTATGTACAATCGACAATTCTCGAGTTACCTAATAAAGCTATCAACACGTACTGGTTTTGCATACAGTTAATATGCCTAAAAAGTCTATGTTGATCCGTGGAATGGTAACTTGGTCGGCTACCGCTGCTGTACGATGCTACTCGGCAAGATGCACCATTTAAAGAAGGTTTCTCCTGTGTTGTATGTTTCTTGTTTATTTACGGAATGTTACCTAGATATATCGAAATCATCACAGAATATATAAGTGCTTATCAATGGAACAACTGGGACAAAAAAGTTTTTTTTTTCCATAGTGGAACAACTCAACGGAAAAGCTGAGACCAGTGGTAAATTCAACAAAATGAAGTACTTTTTGTCCGGCGATTTTTTGTCCACAGATTTTTTGTCTGTTGGCCCCATTGTGTACTGAAAGTTACGTCGTGAATTTTGGGGTTCCGTTCCGAGTGGATCCCGAGTCTCCAGGTTCGGCGACCAGGGGTCTCTAAGGAATTTGATATATCCTTGAAAATGTCTAAATATAAAATTAAACCAGTCTCTTAATTTAGATGATATGGGTCAAGTATTAAGTGGGCATAATAAGCATTAGCTTAATTAGGGTGGTTGTTATTGCAATGAAGGGCAGGTTTGACAGGCAATGCCCTGACCTTAGGTTTTTTTTGTGTCCACTCAAAAAACAATACGCAATACTATTGACGCCACAATTTATCCCTCGGAAATTGTCCAACTAAAATTGAAACGGCTAAATTACGATTGACACACCACCTAGTGCGAAACATACATATATACAAACACATCCTGTGATACGTGGGAGAATCGTGACGTGGCGACATGTGACTGGTCTAAACAAAATCCCAGCATTTGTTTTGAAGTGACGTCTGAATTCTGAAAGGCTAACGATATGATTGGTTTTGCGTACGCGATGTAAGGTTAATTTAGTTGCTGGTTATTTTCTTTTTTGGTATCGGAATCAGAGCTACACCATAAACAGTGAATCTCATGACAATGACAATGGCATTAGAACAAAAATCATATGAAAACATTTGAAAGGCGGGATTACAACAAGGGTGCATTTTAGGTCCAATATTTAATTAATGTGTTTAGTGTTGTGTACCTTGGTCTGAAGAAATGTAAGATTTTCGAAAGGCTAAGTTGACTGTAATAGTATTTTTGCAAACACAAAAAGAATCTACTTGACCATAGTAAGCATTTTTCTTTGGTGAGCAACGTCTATATTTAGACGGAACAGAACCTGACACCTCTTTGGTAGCTTATATGCTATAGTTTCTTTTAAGCGACCTTTGGCCGCCGTGCCTACCGAGGAGCTATGGATAGCGTACAGTCGGTATCATACTTATGAATGACTTGTTTCTTATGATTATGACAGATACTCGTAAAATATTATATTGTTTGGAAGAAAGCATAAATACGCTTAAATAATCTCATAAAACCTTATACAAATTTCATGTGGCTTAGAGACAGCTGTGCGAAGAAGACCTTAAGTCATTGAAACCTGTGTGCTTTGCGAACAAATTACAAATAATGTAGGTAATTTTATGGTGCCATCGTATTAATTGCTTTAAAGCTATGCGAATTGGGAACTGTAAGTTTGCTATGTAAATTGCTATGTGATCAAATAATCGTATAATTTAGCTAAGCGAATTGATTATAAATATCTACTTTGTAAGTTGTTATGTGTTCAGATAACTGTGCTTTAATGTAATATAATTTAATTCATTCTACATGCAAGAATCTTATTTAGGGTTAACACTTTTCTAAAGTCACTGAAATTAGTATGTTTTAGATTATATTTTAGTATTAAGTTTACCTTATACAGAATATTAATACCATTGATTCATTTAACTGAAGATAAATAACTTGTTTTTTGAATTGTATGAAATGAGACAAGTAGAGACCTCTTAGTCGAATGTCTTTGACATCATAAAGATCTGTTAAATGCTACACACTAGCGACACACTAATTTACCAAAATTGCAAAAGAAGTATAAAAACTAAAGTAACCAATTAAGTAATTTTTTTACCATAATATATCTAAAACAAATTAGTAAGTATAAATAAATATTAGTTGAAAATGAAAAAAAAATTTATCAGCTGAGGATCGAACCGGTGTAAACTTAAATTAGAGACTCAAAGTGTTATCCGCTGTGCCATGCCGTACGCTGCTAATCATTCCAAAATAACCTTTAGTTCTTCAAACATACTCGCGTCTCGTGACGTGACGTCTGACGTGACACATGATATTAGTACGTACATTTTGCATGACAAGTGTGCAAGTTACGCAATGTCATTAATGGAGACTGAATAGGTTGCAATAATGTGTGAATGCGTTTAATGTTTTATGCGTTGTTTATATAATATATTTGATTTAGTATATGCATCTAACAATACCTAAAAGTACTAGGCAGAGGCGGGCGATACAGCATGCAGCAACCAGCTTACACTATTTTGTAACATTGAACTGTTTATGTCCACTGTTTTGTTACCTTGGTTCGATGGGTACTGGGTAGGTATGTGATACATTTCGGTTGACAACAATAGGGCTGGTTAATACGCACTGACGTCTATAATACGTCAGATTCACAAATCATCGTCATTCAGAACTAAACGAGCGAATGTTTATTCATTCACTGTTTTTTGGATTCAACCTACCAATTTGAAAAATGCTGAAATCTACTGTTAGTTCTTTTTTCGCCAGCTATCTCCTGGTGCGAACTTTATATTTGCTTTTCTTGTACCAGTTCAGGTCGTACTCAAGTGTGGAGGTTTGCCAGTATATGCATTCAATTCACCCAACCTATTCAACGATTCTATTCTTTGTGTTAATGCTACAATGCTACAGCCACGTGCTTTTTATTCAGGTTGTGGGTTAAGTAGATAAGTTACAAGTGAAAGCGGATATCAATTGATATCTCTATAAGATGCAGTTGAATTCTATGGTTTATTCTCTGAAAATGATCTTGTTTTCCTTGTTAAGTTTTCTGTTTCGGCATATGGTCATCATCACCAGTAGGAAGGATTTTGAAGGTGAGATGAATTCCAGGATTTTCTTTTCCTTGGACTGTGGAATTTATTTTAATTTCTATGATTGTTAGTATGTGTTATCGGGTAAAGCTCCGCCAAATGTCCTCTGATGGGTCAAAATAAGGCCTAAAGAACCTCTACATCTAATTTTATGGTCATTTTGAATATTATTTCAGTGCGGTTGTCGTTTTGCTGTGGATTGTTCTATCACTTTATTGGTCTAATTTTTCGTGTCAGTTAACATATATACATACATCACACCTTTATCCATTACGGAGAAGGGTGTCAAACTTTAATTCTAAATTGTGACGCGTTGTCTTGCCTTACCTTATAGACGAGCGATTCTCACATCTACTGCACGATTTTCTGCTATTTTGTCAGATCCGGTTGTCAGACGAAAACAAATTTCCGTATAAAATCCGGATACTAGAGCACACGTCGCTACATCAAAATTGCGGCTGTATCGATTCGCCGTAGCTCTCATAACTTACACCGCTTTATAAGCCATCAGAGTCATCAACAATCATACCGATTGTGTCTGTCGACGGTCGTCCCGGTGAGAATAATAAGCTCAGTGCTGTTGTGTTTCAACTCTGGAATGTTCTCTTGTGTCATTTATATGGTCGTCAGTGTGTTCGCCAGTTGTTTAACCTGTTTCAGTTGTATGCTTCAACAAGAATCTTAGTGTGTCTACTGTGTTCGCGAGTAAAATTTGTGTTTCTGAAACGACCCTAATTCCTATTGATTCGTTGTTCATAGTCTCTATTTCGAGATTCTTGGAATTTGATTTTGTTTGTTTTTGGACCAGGTCAGCAGAAACTTTAATGTCCCTACCAATGAAATGCTGAAATGAGATTTATTCTTATTCACTGCAAAACATGTTTTATCCCAACAGAAGGCTTAAGCACGACCGCTATTGGTCTCAAATGTTTACTTCTTTCTTTTAAATGTTATTAGCAACAGTTGCTTTAAGTCGAGTTTCTCTTTACGGAGTTCTTTATTATTAAAAAAAATGTACTTTTTATAATATAAGATAGAAATTGTATCCAATAATCTATTTGTGTTTTTTTTGGAGCGTTTACTTTTTTTTTACATATTGCTAATATTTGCCTCAGGAAGTTGGTAAACTGTTACCATTCATATCTCCAACTTCGACCTGAAATGATGTATATTTATTGCATTTTTTTAAATACATTAAATAAAAGTAGTTCAAACTGTGATTCTTTAAAAATCCTATCTAAACTTCTTCAACTCGGTGTCCCACGCGAAAGAAAAAGTAATGTCTCAAACCAGCCAAGAGCGTATCTGATTATTCAGGTATTTTCCCAGAAAAAATCTTATTTCACAAAGATACCTCCACATAATAAAAAAAACAGAGGGAAGGAATCCAAACATCATATTATTTATTTTGACGACATTTTATAAATTAACAGAACTATTTCATACAATCTTTTTTACTAGAAAACTGTCGCAGCTATTATAATTAGCGCATAATTAAGGGGGTAAACAGACAGACTTGGCGGGTGAAACGATAGGGTTTCTCGTCAACTACAAAACAATAAAGAGCAAAGCTATTCATGATGTGCTAAAAATAAATCCGATTGAATCACTTGGCCAATCATTGTCAAGGAAATATTACAACGAAGAGTAATGTGAATTTTATTATTACCACGGATATTATTACGCACTGCTTTGTCGATCGATTCACTCAATTGAAGTTATTTGGGTCTTTAGGAGTTTAAATTATCGGCTTTACGACTTGTTTGTGCGAAGATGTAAATAGACATTTTCGAAACAAGTGCGTTCGTGATTGCGTACGTTTTATTCGTTTTAAAAAGGTGGTTTTGGATGGCGCTGGCGTCTTCTTCTTTTCGTGTCAAAAGTTCAAAATTGATAGGTTTTGCTCTGCCAGGCAAACTATATCTATCTATAGGCCACTTATAGAAAACTCCTTTGCCGTGTGATGCCAGCTTAAAATAACATTCATCATCATCACATCAGCCCACATCTACCTCCTGCTGAGTATAGGCCTCTTCTTTTTCTCGCCAACTACGCCGGTTCTGTGCCTCCCGCATCCACTGTTTGCCAGCAATGGTGGCTTTAACTATTTAAAAGTGTCGTTAAAGTCGAATACAATGAATCCAGGGAATGGGCAGCGTTCCCTCTACATGAAATACCTTGCATTGCGCTCGGCAGTCCGCTTGCCAAACTTGTTGAATATCAACATCCCTAAATAGAGGGAGGCAATGGGGGATGTTTGCCATACCTATTCACTATTCATGTCCAGTCCAGTATTGATGTGGCTGTTCGAGATGACTGAAATATTAACAAATGTCTTCATAGTAGGTAAATAACGAATGATAGGTTATTCAGAGCTGATAAAAACGGTAAAACAATTTTTAATTATTTTAAAGTTAGTGTTATAAAGTCAAATTATATGGCAGGTTCATGTCCAGCAATGTACTTTAGTGGCTGTTGTAGTAAAATATGGCAAAAGTATCCATAATTCTCTAATACCTGACAACTTTTGTTTCAGATAACCGTCTCACCAATGGCACCAAGCGTGCCATCAGCCTGAGGTCTCACCACATCAACCATAAGGTCCAAAATGACCCAACACTTCCGAAGGAAACCTTTTAAAATCCTTCACACATACCTGAACACGTAATTTCGATTACCGAACTGTACCTAAATAAGACTTAATTTAAAAGTACCATATAAAAGTTCCTATAATATATATTTTAAAGTGATATTTTAGTGATAAAGTCATCAGTGCCATTAGTGAAGTGACGATGTATTATATTTGGGGATTTGTTTTCGTGATGGCCGTGGTGGGGGCAGATAGGAGCAGTTTACCACCTGCATGTGATAGGTAAGTTGCAATTTCTACATTTTGCCTCAATTATATTTAAAAACTTTGATACATAATTTCAAAGTGTAGGTAGACCACCAAGAACAGTTCAATAGAACAGGTGGAAGAAATTCCGTTTAAAATCCAACTGTCAGTCAGCAAACGGCATTCTTATTTTATGCAAGAGACCATAATTTATAAGTTGTGAAAAGTAATTTTGTGTATTACGCATATCACTTTGGTACTTACATGGTTAGTTTATGTGTCTTGTAAAGTATGTAAGTAGTTCCATTCGAACACAGTTCAATACTCGTTTCTTTTTCTGATAACTTAAAAGTACTTGTACTTGACATTGACTCTGTAACCGCAAACACGGATTCATGGATCTCCACAAAATGAATACAATGATACTGAACACACCAGCAGCAAATCAAGCTACCGTTTAAGGGATTACTTTCATACAGTTACTAAAAATTACCACTGTAAGTCGATCTCTCAAATGGGTAGCTTGATGTGCTACTGATAGTTCCTATAATACAATGTGTGGTGAATGGATCCACGGACCGTCACGGTTTGTACAGTCAGCTAATGTGTGTAACGTATACTTTTCATGCTAAATTGAACTGCAATGAACCTACATTCTGTCCGCGGTGATATCTGAGTTGTACCATATCAATGGAATTATAAATTATTTAAAAATAATACGCATGTGCATAGGAAACGGTCGCCCCAGATGAACTACGACCTTATAAATGTTGCATACAGCCCTCGGATGTAGTCAGCGTAAAGTCGTGGTCAATGGAAGCGCCTGGAGGAGGCCTTTGTCCATTAATGGATGTCCCAAGGCTCTTGTTGATGATAGTATTAGAGATATAAAGCAAAATCGTTGACCGTGTCTGCCCCGGCGTATCTAAAGATCTAAGCACATATATTTGGGATGTTTATGCTTAGATCTTTAAAACTACAGACAAAATGCCTCAAGAGGAAGGTTCTGAAAAGGATATGGTAGAACGGTTAGCATCGGGCGAAACCGCTAGGCGGGCCGCTAGTAGGTCTATTAATCTTTAGGTCGTATGATAATCATTAATTAACAGCACCTTCAGGTAACTGAGATCAACACAATCCTAAATTTGAATAACCAAGCTGTAACTTGAGCAGCTGACTGTACCCCAGTCCTGCGGAAGCACGGTCAGCGGTCACGCTTCGGCCTTGTCTTCTGACCGTACAATCTATGTCATTTGCCCATCCAGCTGCAATGAACATACATACATATGTGGTGTGGTGATCGATACAAAAATGAAAGATGCAGTTAAAAGAAAATATTTAAATAAGGCAGCCAAATTCTATGTCAAATATTTTTAATGAAGAAAGTTATTTACCTATTTCACGTATTTCTTTTAAGCACTTAGCTTCACCTACTGTGGTGCTGCCCTAACTGTCCTGAACACTTCAGGACCTAAAAGAGGCTAACCCTACAGCTATCGCTGTAGATAAATATTGGTCCAAAGCTATCTAAGAAGTTACCATTCGGCCAGATGAAGAAGAAGCACAGAGCTAAATGGTCGGGTCCAGGATAATGAGTTATATTTACCAAATACTATCTTGGTTTGATAATCATGACTAAAAATTTTATTTGACGTTATTGTAAATGTTTGAGTGCTACGTTTGGTTAGGTGCTATTTACGTATTTACGCGAATGAACCGCTATGCAAAACGGTTTCTGAAACTTAGCCAACGTTGTAATTTAGACAATAACACTGTTTTGCGTAGGCTTAATTAATTTGTTTTATTCTGGGTGCACGGTCAATGTTTCCTTCTGTAAATAATGGAAAGTTGTTTACTTGCCTAGCATGCTCTATGGAGAAAGATATACTTTAAGTATGTGTTGTTCATTCAAGTAATATTTCTATCAGATTATAAGCAATAACGTCAAGTTTTCTGTGTTTCTGACCATTGTTGAATTAGGTTTTAATTCCTAACATAAGTAACAGTTACCTATTTGCTGAAATATCGGGCACATTGGATGTTGATGTGGAAGACCAGTAAAAGTTGGGGTCAAATCAAATGGCTAGGTTAAAATCCTGCTGCTGTCAGCTTACTCTTACTCGCGTCTTATTCAGCAACATTATTTATAGCTAAACTTTGCTCTAAACTATGGCTAATAGGTTGACGGCCGATGTGGCGCAGTGGTAGAGCCACTCACAATGTTGATATTTATCACTTTGTGAATTCGTTTCAAGTCTGGTTAGGACATTGCAGGCCACCACCTAATTGTACGAATATAAATATGGTTTCGTGCTACGGAGGGCACGCTAAGCCGTCGATCGTTTCATAATCGTGTCAGGAGGCTACTAAGTAGAAGGCGGTTGAAACAACTCTGACACCAGGGTTCATCGGGTCGTTGGACAACTTTGTGTCCCACACGAAAAAAAACTATTTGTCCATTCTGAACAGGCAAAGGTCTTAAAACCATACAGCCTCGTCTTTAGTAAGTATGTATAACTTTGATTTCATACTTGTAGGTCTTTCACCTTGCCTTTGGCTTTCGTAATATTGGCCAGACCAACCTTGTAAACTGAGGCACCTCGCCAATTCACTTTTAGACGTAATTAGTAAAAGTTACAAGGTGTAACTCGAAGAACATAATGTATTCTTTCCTACTGTGTGGGACACCGAATCGGCAAGTGACCTGATGAACTCTGGTGTCAGAGATGTAAACCTACCAGTGGACCTCTGACTTGTTTGTTTCACTTCCTACGTAAACTCTATCATTGTTGACTTGTAATAAAGCATTTTCAGAATACGTTTTGAAGGCCCTAAATTTGATTTCTGCAAAGTTAGCAAGAAATCAATCAATCAATGAGGATTACTATGTAATATTGATCCCAATTTGAAAACCGAATCACCGTGTTAGTAGTTAAAGACGCGAATAAATATGCCTGGAAATGTTAGAAGCAGAACTTTTGACTTTCCAAATTTGTTTAAACATAGGTACTCATTTACCCCGCCCCTCGGGGGTGAGATTTGAGGGCGGGGGAGGACAAAAAATGTCTCGTTTCTTGGTTTCTTGCGTATGTCTGTAAAACGAAGCCTAATACGACATTTCGTTGTATTACTGATTGAAAGGTAATAGAATTTTCTACATCCTTTGTCTTTATAGTTTTTCCCTATTCCCAACCATTGTAAAGTTATGTATGAGCTTTAATTTACCACTCTATAGCTCGTATTCCGCGTCTTGGAGTCAAGGAAGTAACTGCCTGGATTGTCTTTAAAATCACTGCGCCAGTCAGTCATAGCAAGTAATTAAGTACCTGTAGCAAATCGCGGTTGGTTTCACATTACACAGCTGAGTGGCAGTTACTCGTGACGAGTGGTTATACCGCACGTGACTAAATGCACCTTTGATATTCTCACAACTGTTTCAAAAAATTAAGTAGGTTCCCTATTCGTGGGGCTCTTGCTTTTTTTTGAATATTTTCCATGTACTTAAAAAGACTGGTCTGCTTTGTTATCAAGCTAGGATATATATATGATCATGAAATCCTGGAGAAATCGTGTGTTTTTGAAACTGTGAAATTCTATAGGCACAGGTCAAGTTAGTTCTAAAATGTTTGTAACTTTCATATTATATTATTTTAATAGTTAATCCCTACAGTAGACGAGTCACGACAATAAGTAATTTTTTGGGGACCATTTGCTGGAAAAACGTTTTCAGCCATTTGAAAAAAAAAACAAATGCTTTATCATCATTACGGTCTGTTAGTGACGTAAAATACAGGCTAGGCAGGCAGGCAGGATGTATTACATTTATCATCGTGTCAAAATCTGTCTTATTGCTTACTTTACAGTTAACATAATAGGTTTCAAGGTTGATGACTGATTATCATAATGATAAGCATAATCAAATGCGCATTTAGTTTACATCAGTTACTTTTTTGTAACTATGCAATTCAAAAAACTATCATTTTTAATGTTGAATAAGTGTACTTACAACATTTAAAGTAGTCTTGTAATTTTTTTTATATAAAATTTAAACTTTAAGTAATTTTCGTGTGGTTTTGGTGAATATCTTGATATGACGATTTTAGGTTTGCTCTAAAAGTCAACGTATATTTGTTTATTAATGATCTTACAAAGATTGCAAAAAGAAGTAACTGGGTGAAATAGTAATTATTCTCACCTTTCGGTACACATGGTTGGATGACGTAATCTGTAGATAGAAGATCAGACCAGTTCAATCCGGTTAATAGTGTTTGGAGTATCACCGCCGGTTGCTAACGTTTATACTGTTACTCGTGTTTACATTGACAGTCAAGCCTTGTGATGCGACAAGTGTATTGATTGCATGCATAAACTACTCTCCACCGTTTGTAATGGTCTGCATGATAACATACCTACTGTTGTTTTCACAAAGTGCGTCAAACATATAATCCGTCCTACATTGTGCTTTCTGAGGTTAGGCCGCCATTCCAGAAACGTCCGACCCCTACCATCCTTGGGTCTATGAGCTATGTTTCCCGCCTACATACTGATCTTGTGAATAACGCAAAGTTGAATTGAAGTTATTATATATATGCTGTGTTCGTTCCTTTTATCTATGGATGTTATATATTCAAACATATTTAATTTATTCCAGCCTAATTTACTGCCATGGCCCGCTCCTAGACACTGTGCAGATGGCTAGCCTGTACGAGGACAGCAAAACCTTCGTAGACATGAAGCTGAAGGATCCCGCCAACATCACCCTTACCAGGTTTCAGGAGATGATGAACAGGTAATTATTTGCTTTCATATTGAGCCAGAATCCAGGTTTTAAATTGTAATGGGTTCTTTATTGTTCTTGACACGATCCAAGGACCAAGATCAAGATAGTAGGTAGATTGTACTGTACTGCAATTGTGAACCAGAATTTCGACCAATACTTGGCGCACAGTAAAAGACAATGTAGATCTAAGCTACAAAACGCATTATCATCTGGATGTGTAAAACACAGTCTATCGACCTATGAAGGAGGAAGGAGACCTTCGACTTTTTGAAGCCAAATATTGAGCTAAATTCAAAATGAATGATACGTAAAAAAGTGTTATTGGCAAAAACTGGTGTGGAAACGGTTAAATAAGCTTGACAATATTTGGCACCCAGCAATCCACAATTTACCTAGATTCAAGCTACCAAACGCATGTTATTATATCATCTGGATGTGTGTAGGACAGGTCACAAACCGACAAAGGCGGACGTGCTCGAGTTTGTGAACCGCAACTTCGACCCGGCCGGCTCTGAGTTCGAGGAATGGCGACCGGACGACTGGAAGGAGAATCCGGGTGAGATTCTTTTTTACCTCTAGCATTTTTACATGGACGATACCAAATCAATGAACAGCAGCGAATCATAAACTCTATAATCTTTGTTTTTCGAGTGCCTACCAGGTTTCTATATAAATATTAAGAATATGATAAAGGGACAATCATCTTTGTGTATCCCCCACCAGTAATCTCAGACCACGGAAGCAACCACTATAAATTGTGTACCGCAAAGTTCTGAAGCCTGATTCTTTGTTTTTTTTTTTTATATATGTATAGTAATTACAATTGATACCTGAATCTGACCTTACGCCTGTATCTCAGTTTAATAACATGTAGGAATTTTCTTATCAAGAATACACTGGGTCAGGGAAATGTCATCATTTAAATATAAGAAGTTTTTCTACAATCACCTTGGACTGAATTCTTGAATAGAAATGTTATGGACTCTTTACTATATTGAATGAATAGTGTTTTGCCTATAAAATTATAACTCATCCTTCTAACAAAATTTGTAAGAATTAAAAATATTTATAAGGGGTTCACAGCATCAAGATCTTCAACCATAACTTTAACTAGTCAGCACAATTTTCTCTGCGTGGATTCAAGCCCGACTTTTCTCAGGTTCTAATGAAGTTTCTATATTTTTTCATATCCAGCTTTTCTCCGCCGCATAAAAGACCCACTTCTCCACCAATGGGCGAGCGATCTGAACCAACTGTGGCTGGAACTCGGAAGGAAGATGAAGGAGGAGGTCAGGAATCACCAGGAGTTGTACTCCATTATCTACGTGGACAACCCAGTTATAGTTCCCGGTAGGTTTAACCAGAGTATTTTACGTTTTACCAAGTCAGGACTAGTGTTTCTTGAAAGTATCAATAGCACTTACCCGAAAGTTTTAAAAAAGAAACTTGTGTTGCCGGCAGATTTAGAAAAGTATGAAAATGAATTAATACAGTAGACCAAGTTTTGGATGGATTATATGAGGAACAAGATGTTTTAGGAGGAGTTATGATGAGGCCAGTTGGCGAAGTGACGACTGTGAAAAAAAGGGTAGCTACCCGCTTAGTCGGGTGTTGTAACCAGGAGAACGACTGTTCCATTCCATCTGCTCATATATGGAAGTTGTATATACGTATAGTGATCAACGGAAACACTTCGATACCGCGTTTCAGGACTCGTATGTAGAGCGCACGCGCAACGCTACAGTATTCATGAGTGATTTGACGAATCAAACGCAAGGAGAATACATACTGCGCCGACCCCAGGTTATTGGGATTAGGCTTGGCATTCGCTTCACCAGTCTGATGGTTTTTTCCTGATAACAGGCGGGCGGTTCCGCGAGTTCTACTACTGGGACTCGTACTGGATCATCAAGGGTCTGCTGCTGTCTGAGATGCACCACACGGCGCGAGGCATGGTCTCCAACTTCCTGGACATCGTGGAAAGGATCGGCTTCATTCCCAACGGAGGGCGGATATATTATGCGATGAGGTAAGTCAACTCCTTTTGCCTTTGGAGCCTTCAAGGGAGTAAAGGAGAACACACACACACATATCACGCCTATTATCCCTTGCGGAGTAGGCAGAGTGTAAACGGCCGCAAAAACGGACATTTACGCCACGTCTGACATATATTTGAGGGTCATTCGGAAAATTGTGTATCGCCAAAGTGACAAGTTGTCAGGCCATCGCCTAAAATTGCAATACACACCCTCAAGTCCCTTAGTCGCCTCTTACGACTCCCACGGGAAAGAAATGCGGTGATGCTAAGCCGGCATCACACGGCACGAAGTAAAGTAAAGGAGAAGTTTAGCTATATTACGCGCAGAAGTAATTTCTATCTCAATTTAAAGCGTAAATGATCTCACGTACAGAGAAAAGTGGCGACATAGTACTCTGTACTCGCCAAAGTTTTGCCATACTTGCTTTTCGAAGGACCTCCCCAATTCAATTTAAGAGGTTACAAATGCCATGAAAACTATGATTATTTTACATGATTTTCTTGCTAAAATTTGATGGGCAAAACTGAGCTTTGATAGAGTTGATAAACCAGTAATATCTACAAAATTTATGTTTATTTATTTTCCAGATCGCAACCCCCGCTTCTAATCCCGATGGTTCAACTTATCATGGATGATTCCTATGATGAAGCTTTCCTGAGGCAACACATTCACACATTAGATAAGGAGTACGACTATTGGATGACCAATCACACGCTTGAGATAGAGCACAATGGGAAGAGGTCAGTCTGTCTCTGTCACACAAATACATTAGTCTGTTCACATCCATACGAGATATAGTGAAATCTCACAGCTTTATACCGATAAAAAAACGTTATCACCAAAAAGGAAAAAAATTGGCGAAGCGAGTCGGAGTCGCCTACTGAAGGTTCCGTGACAAACACACTAAGCCCTTTTCATAAAATACCCGACTTAGCCCTATTTTGAATTTTTAGTTGAAGAAAACAAAGTAATTAATTTTAGGATTTTCCTAATCTTGTACTTCAAAACGAACTACTTGCTAGATTTCATAGTTCAAGGGTTCAGGGGCAGTACCCTATGAAGTGATCCTATAAAGGTTCCATTTCTTTCCTTTCAAGATAAGGAACCCTTAAAAAGTTCCCCAAAGCTATTGAAGAAAAATGTGTCCAAGTCCAAAATACTCTTCTCTGGAAAAATTCAAACTACTCGCTTATTTCATTTATACACTAATTATTTAATAAGTGATCATACATACATACAGATACCCGCTTGTATCCATTGCGGGGTAGGCAGAGCGTAAACGGCCTTAAAAACGAACTATCGCCACGTCTGACAAACATTTGGGCGTCACAAATCGTGTATCTCTATAGTGACAGATTGTCAGCCTGTCGCCTTAAATTGTCAAGCACATGAAACCCTCGAGTCCCTTAGCCCTCTTACGATAACAGCGGGAAAGAAACGGGGTGATGCTATTCTAGGCCGGCATCACACGGCTTATGATCATATGATCATCAAGTGATCTTATTGTTTGTAAATTTCCAGATATAAATTGGCGAGATACAGTGATATGTCACAAGGCCCCAGACCCGAGAGTTACAAAGAAGACATCGATTGTGCCAGGTGAGTTGGATAACGGTACCATATAAATAACATCTTCTTGTCGTGTAAGACACAGAGTCGACGAACGACCCGATGAACCCTGGTGTCAGGGCTTTTCAACCGTCTACCACTACTGGTTATATTTAATTAAGTATGCACTTGTTTTGTGGGTATGCTCGACTCATTAAACTGTGTCATACAAGCTTTATTGATAAAAAAATTATGAAAAACAAAAATAAATTTAACTCCCATTCAAAGTGATTTTTTTTTAAGTAGGCGAGGTAAATTTTTTAATATATCAAAATAATTGCTAGGACACATTGTTTAGCGTAATGAGACACACCCTAAAATTCTTCATCAACATCATCATCAGCCCACATCCAGATGCAAAGCATAGGCGTCTTGTTTATTGCGCCAATTCTTACGGTCCTGTGTAAGCAAAGGACCGTAAGAATTGGCTCGTCCATAAAACCTAAAAATATGTGTATGATTAAATGTAACCTTATACAGTGTGCTAGAGAAATGATTGTTCAAACTTTGAGAGCGTGCTCCAGATGTTTATTAGTACATTTTTTTCGAAATTTTATATACTTTTTGTTGCTAATCGAATATTTTTCTATGGAAAGACCAATTTATTTTTTCGTATTTCGAGAAAATTTTAGGTACTTAAACAGTCCTTTCCCTAGCACACAGTATACTGGCATAAATATTGTGCCTTCTGAAGCAAGGAATTCAAGTTTTGTTTAAAATAAACTAATTATGAATGTCTATCATGATAAACATTAAATAATTATAAAGAAATCATTGAAATCTGTTTTTTTTTAATTGCATAGTTGCATACTAGAAATATACTTTATATGATCTTTTAGGGCTTTTATAACAAAAGTGTTCGAGCGTTTCGACTGTATTGATACCTATTATTTTTTCATACGATTTGACGTTGTCTAACAGCTTAAACCATGTCTAACTATTTTTGTAATATCAATGTTAATGCTTAAGTGACAAGTAAATTGTGTTTACAATAATCATTTATTTGTATCCAGACACTTCGATTCGAATGACAAGAAGGAGGAATTGTATGCGGAGTTGAAAGCGGCTGCTGAATCCGGTTGGGACTTTTCCACAAGGTGGTTCATACTCAATGGCACTAACAAAGGTACGTTATTAGATATGTGTATTACTGTTCTTTTTCTTTTTCTATGCCTTTTTTAATGTCTATCTTTTCTCTTAGTATTTTTCAATTTTCAACTGACTTCAAAAAAGAGGAGATTGTCAATTGGTCGATATTTATTTTATTTAATATAAGGTCCTTTTGCTTTGCTTCACAACAAATATTTTACGGTGATTTTTACTTATAAACAACTTCCCCCAAGGAACATAGGTCGAAATAAGAACAATTTGACTATAAAGTGACTCATATTTTAAATATTTGTTGTATTGAAGCCCTAATTATTTTTTTTCATATTTTGACCTATGTTCCTTGGAGAAAGTTGTGTAGTTTCACGAATAGAACTCACCCTAGAAATATTTGCACTGAATGTAATAAGACCTTATATATTTCTTTAATATAATATTTTCTTTAGTTTGCACAACTATTACTCATCCATCACAATTAAACTATTTGAAACGGATTTAAATTGTGTTTATTTAGAATTTTACAATTCTACGTTTCAAGCTCTTTACAGAATTAGGTAGGAATTGTAAAATCCAAAATAAACACAACTTACAATAGTTTAAATTGTTTTATTGTGATTTCTTTGATATTTTTTATTTATTTTATGTATGTATTTTGCTGCAGCGCAAGAGAGTTACTGGGCAGCGTTCAAACACGAATTTTGTAATTATTTGCTTTAGATGGAGTCGTGAGAGTTGCTTTAGAGTTTAGAGTGTTTATTATAAATATGTAGTTAGTTGTGTTTTCATTAAAGTTTTTTGTATTATACTAACCTACGTAAAAATATAGAATCTAAACACGACCGGGATTTGAATCTCGCTCGATCTATCGCGTGTTCAAATGTTTTGCCCAAAATGGTGGTTAATCATACAAATCCATCCATTTAGTTATATTGAGTTTTCATAATATTATATATGTCTGTGTCTCAACCGCAAAAGTGGCGTGAATTTGTGTTTTTCGTGTGTATTCATCATCAGCATTTTGCGTATTATTTTGTTTTTTATAACGATACATTTTGCTCTTTCTCTTCACTTTCTTCAAATGTAGCAAAATCAGCTGAGCCACAATCGATGACAATGTCAGCTCACCCAGAACTCCAAAAGGGACTTGAATACTTAAATACTGGAGTATTTATTCGGACCACCTCAATATAACAATCTCGTGATTGTGAATTTGTGAATAAAAACCAGTTTTGATTCCTATTTAACAACAATCATAGAATTGAAGAAACTCATTAATATTATGAACACCAAAACCAACATACTTTTTCTTCCAGGCAACCTGACAAATCTGAAAACCCGGTCTATAATCCCAGTCGACCTCAACGCCATCATGTGTGGAAACGCGGAACTAATGGCGCAATTCCACCAAAAGCTAGGGAACTATGAAAAAGTGCAGTACTATAAAGATCTGCATGCAAAGTTTATGATCGCTATCGATGAGGTGAGTATTTAAGACAACCTAACAGACCTGTTTTGTCAGCTTTTAGATATATACTAGATGAGATATCAAGAAAGCAAAATAGACATAATGCCGTGTTGAAATCAGACACCATACGCGGTTACGCCTGATGTGGCAGTTTTAGAATAAGTATCTAATGTCAGAAATGCCAGAAAAAATTCCACCATTTTATTTCTTTTTTATAAGAGGTTATTGATGATAAAATGGTGCATACGTACCAGTATAAAAGTGTTCAGTTCTCGCCAAAATGTGCATTTTTTCAAAAGTCACATGTATATTTACTTAGTTTTCTGGCTTTAAAGCTCTAACCACACCGGCTCGTTGTAAAATCTCATAAAGCAGAATGTCACTGTACTTAGCCCCGAGGCAGTGCCTATATGTTTTTATCCTGCCCGAGCCTGTTTACTTTTAGGCCCATTTAAATTTGTTATAAAAAAATATAATTGTGCTATACAAATATATTTTTTTACAATGACGGATGATGTGTGTGATGCCGTGTGATGCCGGCTTAGAATAGCATCACCCCATTTCTTACCCATGGGTGTCGTAAGAGGCGACTAAGGGACTCGAGGGTGTGTATTACAATTTTAGGCGACGGGCTGACAACCTGTCACTATAGTGATACACAGTTATCTGATTGACCCTCAAACTTTTGTCAGACGTGGTGTAAATATCCGTTGAACGGCCGTTAACGCTCTGCCTACCCCGTGAGGGATATAGGCGTGATTTATGTATGTATGTACGGATCATGACGTCAATAAGTGATAATACTATATACATGATACTATCCACATACATACACATACACATATCACGCCTATAATTCCTGGCAGGGTAGGCAGAGCTTAATCGTGCGCAAAAAACGGACATTTACGCCTCGTTTGTCAAATATTTGAGGGTCATTCAGAAAATTGTGTATCGCCATAGTGACAGGTTGTAAGCCCATCGCCTAAAATTGCAATACACACCCTCGAGTCCCTTAGTCGATTATGATACTATCCTACATTGAATAAAGTCAATTTTATTTCCACTTACCCAAAGTAATACTTTTTCCAGGTGCTATGGCACGAAGATGTGGGCGTCTGGTTGGACTACAGTCTAGAATCCGGCAGACGACGCGACTATTTCTACCCTTCCAACATCGCGCCGCTATGGACCAACGCCTACGACAAAGCGAGAAAGGATTACTACGTCAATAGGGTCATCAACTATTTGGATAAAGTTAAGGTAAGCTTCCATCAGGTGACATTGAAATATTTTCTCGTACTCTGACTCTAAACTACAAACACTCAAGTAATTTTTTTGGCAGTACGCAGACTTTGTAAGTGACTACTCATGAATAGGCTTCGCTGTCGGGTATCGTTGCTGTGCTACGTTTGTCGTTTCAACGAGATAATTGAAGAGTGCTGTCGTCTCCTGGTCACCGCTATGCGATCGGTAAACGCCGACATAGAGAGTTTTTCACGCCAGAGTCCTCTAGTAGCCATATGGCGGAAAATCCCGATTTCTCAAAGCAACGGAGACGACGACAACAAATGTCATCGCGGACATACACACAGACCCCAGCTTGCTTCTTGAACTTATGCTCAAGAGAGTAGCCCGGGTAGTTGAGGTACGCCACGTCCGACGGTGTTGTTGTCCTCGTCTCCGTTAGGAAGAACAGGTGCGGCTTCTCGGTCTCAAGGTGGTGATGGACCGGATCGAGATTGGAGTGCAACCTTCGGATTTTAGTGAGGTGCAATTTTTTTGGGAGGATGTGCAGCCGTTGTGTATACGCATTTGACTTTTTTCATGCTTTGAGTGTTGGTGGGGAAAAAGTTGAACTGTCGAGGCGCATTTCAGTTAACCAACTGGAACACTAGAGCTTAACCGACCTATGGAAAACTCATTTGGAGAATGCGGGGATGTCCGAACCCCTCCGAATATGGTCCTCCCATCCAGTCGCCGGCTGGCACGGTGGAACATATCGGGATTTTTCGCGCGTTGGCGGGGCAGCCTTTGGCACGTGGCTGGCGTGCTACTTGGGCCCCCTACTGACTGCGGTCGGCCAACGGCTGGCACCGTGCTTCGGATCCCGCTACCCTCCAGAATGAGTTACCCGGTACAGTATCGCCCAGAGTCCAAGACCGGTTCTGAATAGCGCAACTGACAACCTCCAATTCCCCCAAAGGCACTGGCACTCCCACACACTGACGGAACGCAGCAAGCTACTTGGCGCCAGACTTCGGTGGGATGGTGGTCGCGAGCAAGGTGGCCCCTTACGGAGCCTTCCACCTCTTAGTGGGATCGTTCAGCCGGACTTATCCACAGGCAAGCCTGTGTTGCAACGGTAACGGCCCGGGGTAGACCGCTAGGAGGTAGATCCCATACCACCCCACCTTGTCTCCCAATGGGGCGACGACAATCTGGTCTCATTCAACGCTACCAAAACACAGGTGTGTCTTTTCACTGCAAAAAGGAGTCCTTTCGACTGGACACCTACTTTTCGGGGTACATCTGTCCCTGTCACTGACAGACTTGAGCTTCTAGGCATGGAGTTGACATCAAATCTAAGTTTCGGCGCGACCATCGAGTACAAAGCTCAAGCGGCGGCTAAGAAGTTGGGCATCTTGAATAGAGTGAAGCGATACTTTACGCCTGGACAGCTTTTAACTCTTTACAAAGCACAAGTCCGATCCTGCATGGAGTATTGCAGTCACATTTGGGATGGCTCAGCCAAATACCAAATTGCCGCTCTTGACTCGGTGGAACGCAGGGCCAAGAGGCTCATAGGCGACGAAAAACTGGTGGACACCAAGCTACATAGCCTGGCACATCGCCGCAAGGTTGCCTGCTTGTCGGTTTTTTACAGATTGTACTTTGGAGAGTGTGCTCAAAAGCTTCACGACCTTGTTCCACCAGCTCCCTTCTACCATCGGACATCCAGACGCACCGCCGGATACCATCAATACCTGGTTGCTATTCCACCAATTCGGACTAAGCGCTTCCAGTCATCATTTACAATGCGCACTGCTAAAGAGTGGAACTCACTACCTGCGTCTGTGTTTCCAAACACAAACAACCCTAATCTCTTCAAATTAAGAGTGAGCCGGCTTCTTCTGGGTGAGCTCGCTCCATCTTAGACTCTGTCTCTGTCCTATGACCCAGATTAGAGTCAACAGCAAACCCATCCTTAATAAAAAAAATTGATCTTTGAAAAGAAAAACTGGACACGATGGGATCGCCTCTAAAATTATCAGAATTAGTGGGTTGTATCGACTGAAACCCAATGTTTTCTAGGTGGACATATTCGAAGGTGGCATCCCCACAACCTACGAGCACTCTGGCGAGCAGTGGGACTACCCGAACGCCTGGCCGCCGCTCCAGCACATCGTCGTGTCGGGATTGTCGCAGACAGGAGTCCCCGAGGCGGAGAGGTTGGCGAGCGAGCTGGCGACCAAGTGGGTCAGGAGCAACTTCGCCGTGTGGAAAAAGAAGACCGCCATGTTAGAGAAGGTGAGATTCAGTTTTTACTCCACTTCTTCTTTCTTTATTGTGGAAGACACCGAGTCATCCAACGACACGATGAACCCTGGTGTCAGAGTTTACACGACTGCCCGAGCAAAAAGGAGTGTAATGTTTTTAGAGTTCATGTATTTCGATTTGCGATTCTTTAAAGGACTGAGACTCGTTAACCACTGAACAGATTCGAATGGAAATGGTATCGGAAGAATCCTTACATTATCCTGAGTGTAATAGCTTTGTCTCAGAATGCAGTCGTGTTTTAATTTATTATGCATTTTAATTGGTTTGTCATAATCGGTTGACGGCGCAATGCGCGTTTGCGATTCTTCTATCAAATGAGTAACATAATAATGCCTATAAAAAGGACCTGCCGTTGCCGTTGCCTGGTTGCTGCGGTATTTGGTCACTTTTGACCACCGTGCTTTTGACCGTCTAATATTTATGCTTTTCCGTTAACATTTGTGTCAATTGGCCCATAACCAGTACCACCATTCAAATGACAACCTTATTCCCCAGTACGATGCGACAATATTCGGCGGTGTCGGCGGCGGCGGCGAATACGTCGTACAAACCGGGTTCGGGTGGACCAACGGAGTAATAATGGCATTACTCGACCATTATGGAGGTAAGTTCATGGTGTTGCTTATGGGATTTTTGTGTGGAGAGATTTCGCTTGGAAGTTGGCTCGAAAAGTTATGAATACGCAAGGAGATTTAATATACCTGAATGAATGCAGTGGCCCACGAACTGTCGCAATGTACAAGTCAGTTTTAAGTGAAAACGCAGCTTAAGTTCTACGATACACTAATTTTTAAACCTCAGTTTTTGTAATTTTTCGGGCTAACTTCTTACTTTATTAAATTCATTTGTTAATATATTTAAAATATTGTGCATATTTACTTATGCTTTTCAATTTTATACACAGCAGTTTAATAAAATAAAATTAGACATTAACAGACAGACATAAGTTCATCTCATCATACATATTAATACGAGTATGTGATTGTCAATTTATAAATACAAAAACGCATTGAATTGATGTGCACTGCCAACCATACTACTACCAATAATACTAATGGGTTCATCGGGTCTTTGGACGACTCGGTGTCCCACACGAAAAGAAAGAAAGAATACTAATGATACATTTTAATTTGCTAGTACCTCTCTATTCATCCTAATTTTGGTTTTCCATCATCAAATCCTGGCGCAGTTGGTAAAATAGGTATGTCATACATAATAACGCATGAACATATATTCATGTTTGTAGTTCTGTGTGTGTACTGTAGTTTTAGGGTTATTCCTGTCAACACCGTTTACCCTACAATCTTGGCCAACGCAGCCATGCTCCAATCTACATTGGCCAATGGGAATAACTATAGTTTTATACTTGTAGTAAGAAAGACAACAAAGTTATAAATATAGTATATTTATATTGAATTTGTTGTCTTGATTACGATTGGCGTGAGATAAGTTTAATACGTAAAAGTTACAGCTTGAACGAATCAAACATAATAGATTAGATTAATGAATATAATTTTTACTTAGTCTGTAGAGTAGTCTATGATTGATTAAATATGTCAGTTGTAGTGTATGGATAACGTTTAGTGTAATCAAAGATGCATGATTTCAAGAAAATAACTTATGCTAGTGTCATTGTTATTATTATAACATTTATAATTATAATATTTGCTTGCTGTCATATACTTGGTCATAGGGCTTGTATGATGACTAAGTAGTCAAGGCCAACAGCATTAAATGACCCATGGAACATCTTTCTGGTTCTTTTTCTATAATTTGAAAACAATATCTGCGGTGAATTTTAAAATTAGATTACCTTTAGTACGTGACAAGGAACCAGCAGGAAAAAGTGGCCATTTATATCCTTAAATTTATTTTGATTTTACTATTTAATTCTATTAAAATTATTTTATTTTTAGATCTTTATTTTTGTAGCACTGCATGCTCTATTGGTGGTCGTTTCTAGATTAAAGGGTTTAACGCTTTGGTGTCTATCATATTTATTTATTTATTTTTACTTTGCTATTTAGTAGTTAGCTATAGCAGAAAAATATTATTTATTGTAGAATTATTTACCTATTTGTTTTGCCAATTTAGCAATTTTAATATATTTGAATAAAATAATAGTCCTTAATTATAAAATCTGATTTAGGTAAATAACTAATTATGAATTATTTAATTTAATAATTAATTACTGATTGATTAATAGTTTTAATAATCTGATTTGAGATAATATAAATGGAAAAATGCTATACTTACTTATGTTAAAGTAATGGAGTTTCGTTTATTTGCTTACATTCAATTGGTCACTGAAACAATTGTTGCGATATAATTTGTGCAACATTGTCAGATTAGGAAGGAAATGCCCCTTTGAGTGTCTAATTCCTTGAGCACAGAAAGTCCAAAGATACAAACCCCATTATCTAGAAACGCCGTGGTCACACAGTGACCTTGTGGCGTTTCACAGATACAATTTCGGTAGCTGACACGTTCGGGAGCGGCACGGCGGAGTCGGCGGCCATTGTCGGGGCGCAAGTCGGCGCCAGCGGCGTCGTCACATCGCTTCTAGTTGTGTTCGCTTCTCTGGCAGCCGGGACTTTAGGGTGAGGTAAGTGTCAAATGAAACACGTTTTTACAATACAATTTGTTTGTATTGTCGTGGTGCCGTGTGATGTCGGCTTAAAATAGCATAACCCCATTTCTTTCCCGTGGGAGTCGTAAGAGGCGACTAAGGGACTTGAGAGTGTGTATTGCAATTTTAGGCGATGGGCTGACAACCTGTCACTATGGCGATACACATTTTTCCGAAGGACCCTCAAATATATGTCAGACGTGGCGTAAATGTCCGTTTTTGCGGCCTTTGACGCTCTGCCTACCCCGCAAGGGATAATAGGCGTGATATGTGTATGTATGTATGTACAATTTGTATTTATTGCCGTGTTGTGCCGGCTTAAATTGCCATCACCTCATTTATACAATTGGTTGTCGTAGAAAGCGATTAAAAGATGAATCCAACCAATGGACAGGCCAGCCATGTAAATGCAAACAAATTACACTGCGTTCACCAATCCGCCTGCCCAGCGTGATGAGTATGGCAAATACCCTGATACCCAAGAAATTTTCGCTTATAAAAAAATAATAGAATAAGGCAGGCCTCTAGTGCCGGCTTAGAAAAGCATCACCCCAAATTCTACTCGTGGGTGTCGTAAAAAGTGACTAAGGGATAACCATCCAGGGAAAGGGCAGCACCGTTCCCTGTGAATGAATTATCGTACATTGCGCTCGCCAACGCGCCTGCCAAGCGTTGTGAGTATGGCAATTTCCCGATAGGGGGAGGCACATGTCCAGCAGTGGACTGTTGTTGCTGTCAATGTCAATGTCAATGTAATAATAAATATAACTATATATTTTTGTTTGTTCCAGATATCGTATTTAATGGACTTTAAATTTGGTGTATCGCGTTACATGAGGCCCATAAGAGTAAGAACATTCCATTTATTTCTTTAGATATTAAAGCAGATACATATTTGTTAAATAAATTTAGAGTACAAAATAAACGAATAAGTAGTAAAAGTAAAAAGGCCGTTAATGCGAGAGTAGCCGTCAACGACACGCTTCACAAACAAAACTTTTCTCTGTATACAAACAATCTATCAGAATAGCCCAAGATTTTAGTATTATCCTTAAGTAAATTTAGAAACTGCAAAATTCAATTAAATATTCGCTGCAATTAAAGTTATAGAAAAAAGTACCTAAAACGGCCACTTTTGGTATTAATAGCCATAAATTTAATTACAACGAATATTTCATTGAGTTTGCAGATTCTAATTTTACTTAAGGATAATGCTAAAAACTTGGACAACGGATATTCTGCTAGATTGTATGTATACAGAGGAAATATATTATGAAGTGGCGCCACTGTCGAGGGCGTTCACGGGTACACTCGCCTTAAGCGAAAACGAAAAAGTTTTATGTAGGGCTAGGGTTATTCCTATTTTCACTGTGGCCAATACACATTTTTGTGTCCCAATGACCAACAGTATGGAAGAAAATAAGTTGTTTTGGGAAAAAATTGCCCTAAGACGATAATACACATTTACAGTTACGCATTATAATTTTTATAATTATTAATTGTAAAGTTATTCTCACCATTTAAAAATAGGCTGGCCCTAATAAATAGTTTGCGTCAGCGCTCTTTATTTTACGTGTCTATACCTATTCTATGAAAATATTTGTATGTAAGTCTTTAGTGAAAACTTGTAAGTAACTTTACAATTGTGTTATCTTAAAATATTTATTTTTTCAGTGGCATTATAGTTTATTGTTTAATATTGCATTACTGTTCTAGATTTATAATAGGTATGCATTCCTATTGCAGATTTATTATTTTGAATCAATAGATTATTAATAATAATATTATTATAAGTATTAGGTGTAACATTTTTTTATCTTTTGATTTGAATACAATAGACATAAACAATATTTTATTTTATTAATGTTTAATATACAAATGTATTCCTGTGTATGTGATATATTTGGTGCAGTATTATTATTTTATTAAGTATACAGGCAGATGATAGAACTTGTTGTTCAAATACGCAACTTTTGCTGTAAAATGTAAATTTTTACTACGTATGGCATTTTACTTGAAGCAGGAATACAAAGTATAGTATGGGTAAATATAATTAGTACCTATTGCATTCACGAATGTTACTTCATAATTATATTTCTTTAGTTTAATTTTAAGACAAAATATACCTACTTACTACAATAAATTTTATTTTAATGTGCTTACAATTATTAATATCAATTTAAATTGTTATTGTTTGAACAAATTAAATTTAAACATACTGTGGTTATTTGATGATGATGATGACATAACAAAATGAGTAGGTGTTTTTTGAATTATTGAAATCTGAATCAAAAAAGACTAAACAAACGAAACATATCATAGTTTTAAAATATTTGTAAAAGAAACACAAATAAATATTGATAATAACGTTTAATTTAAAAGACAGTAAGTTATTAAAATCAGTGTATACATTTTTTTAGATGATAATATAAGCAAACAAGCAAAAAGTTTAATTCACCGCCTTATAAATAATACAAGGCAAATTTTAAATGTTGACCTAGTTTCAACCGCAAATAAAAATACTTGCAGGATGTTGTTACAGGCTATCTCAGGATACATCTTCCTGATTACAAACGCCTTCCTTTTGTCTCGCGTGCCAAGAATAATGTATAAGCAGTTGTATCCAGATTTATCAGGAATACCCTTAATTACGAATAGCTTTAGCTAGTTTTTCAATTTCATCATGTTAGTGGGACATTATAGATAATTACGTATGTCACACATATAAGACCAGAAAACTCCACCACACTTCTATTTATAACTGAAACTGTTGCGAGCCGGATAACTTTAACAACGTTGTAAAGTAATTCTTTATATTTACGACGTAACTATTTCAAGTACATGTTCACTTCACCTTGAAAACGTATTGCAAATTATTTGTCTACATTGTTCATTCTCGCAAAGATCGGGTTTAATGCTAGATCTCACATAAAACAATAGAGTGGATATTTGAAGAAGCTGAATATTAGGTGTGCAAAATTACCTGCAAATATTACCAGCCCATGAAACTAAACAACTTTCTCCAAGAAACATAGGTCGAAATATGACCTCCCATACAAAATGTTCCAGCCGACGGGACAATTTGTATTGGAGGCCTTGTTTTTTTTATGTTCCTTAGGCAAAGTTGTTCAGTTTCATAAGCTGGTTCATCCCTTCAAATTTCTTGCAAAAATTTCCTATATAAATAACGTTATAGACCCATAGATAGGTAATTAGTTAACGATTTGACTGCAAGTATAAGTCTGTCAAAAATCTTTGAAATAATAATAAGAGTTATAAAAAAAGCATGAAAATTCCAAGTTGTATAAATGCGCTGATTAACAATTAAACATACATTTGAAAAAAATAAAAAAATTTTGGTTGGCCAGTGCCATTTATAATTAAAGCCAATCTCATGGAAAAACAAGTGGAAACTTAAAGAATGGAATAAGATACATAAGTCTTAGTCAATTAGTTTCACTTATCACGTATATCTATGTACTCAATGTTTAGAACGCCTCTAAATATGTGATGATAAGATGTTAAAATAATATTTACAGTGCGTGTAAAAATTTTACAGATCAGGGCAGTTTATGTAAGTGTATATTTATTAAGTAAATAATTATTTTATGGTAATTTTCCTGAAATTTTTGCAGTCTTTGAAGAATCCATTTTTTCTGAAAGCATTTGGTTTAAATACTGCTCACGAATTAAGAATTTTGCAAAATCATAAGTTTGTACTTACAAAAAACGACACTGTTTTAAAAATGGTTCAATATACCGATTTTGTGATATTTGTGTGATTTATGGAAACCTCGGTGGAAACAGTATTTATTTATTAGGAAAACAACAAAATACGTGTTTAAAGACTCGATGAACCCTGGTGTCAGAGTTTTTCAACCGCCTGCTACTAGTAGTAGGCCTCTGGTTTTGTAACGACCGCCGTCTTAGTAATCATAGACAGCAACCGTGATAGACGGCTTGATGTGCCCTCCGAAGCACGGAACCATCTTTTTTTCGGTCAATCAAGTGGTTTAGCCTGCAATGTCCCAACCAGACTGGGAACAAATTCACAAAGTGATAATTATCAACTTTGTGAGTGCCCCACCGATAGTCGAACTCGAACCTTTGCGTCGTAGGCAGTCGCACTCCCACTGCGCCCAATCGGCCGTCGTACATACTTACTTGTCACCAACAATAATTTACCTATCACTAGCACATGCTAACAACATGACACAATGTCGGTACTTACATTTGTCTGTTCTGTCTGTGGCCAATTCTATTCACACGTTCGCTGGTACAGATTATTCGTAATTACCACCGTGACAAGGCCATGTGCACATCCCTTTGATGTGTCATTGTGTGCGCGGTGCAACGGATAAGCTGAAGCGATTTACCAGTCGCTTGTGCCTAATGCAAAACAAAAATGTAATTATAGATAACTAGTTGTGATCGCGTTATGCTGTAACCACATCAAGCGCCGCGATTTTGCAAAAGTATTCATTACATTCAATTAAATGACTTACAAAAAAGATTTAAACAGTTTTTACCTATTGCTTTTGGATGCGTACACGTTGACGAAGAAAACAAAATGTAACGCCGCCGTTCTATTGTGGTCTACCTCATATAATTTGCATTAAGTTATTATTGGATAAAAATATTCCATTGGCCAACAGTAAGGATACCATAATACTTTGCCAGACAGAAATGTACCATTGCCAAACAATATGGACCATGGGGTATTAGCCAATTGAACCGACCCCACATCTCTAAAGTTGCATTGCACTAAAAACTCGAACTCTGCCTGCGGTGCAATTTCCCAAAAATCGTATACCCAACGCGTTGACGTGTTTTAAAAATGTGTATTGAACTCTTAACTTTTCCTCATCAATGCCGTAACTCAGCTGTAGGTACGTCAGTCATTTAGAAGTTCTTTTACTTTATCTTTTTCAGTGTTTAGTAATCGCTTTAGATTCTGACTTATACCACTTACAATATACCTACTTGTTTATTAGAAAAATCACCGCTATGGCCTTGTTCGCCTGCATTATAGTGTTATCTTCATCGTAACACTATGAACTGATGTGAAAAGATCTTAAAGATACATTAATTAAGCCTACAATTAATCATCTTGTTCCAAGTTCTTCAATAAATTATGTGAATATCATTTACGTATTTAATCAACCTCACTAACCTATCGCAATAAATAATAATTAATATAAGAAAATGTTATACAGTATAAATTATTACAAAAGTAAATAAAGAAACTGAACAACTTTAATAGCTTTTCGAATATAAGAAAATTAGAGTGAATCAATAGTTTGCATTATTAAGGTACTTATACTTAAGGCGAAATCTGGCCGAGGTAGCAGCGTTTTCAAGGGGGTGAAGCAGCCGCGCGGGCGGAGCAGGCGCGGGGTGTACCCCCCGCACGGGCAAGTAGCAAACGCAGCGTAGCAGACTCCCGCGCACGAAAGTATAGGCGTAGGGTAAATGTGCTAATGATTGAACTAATTGTTTCATTGATAGGTTGTCATTTTTCATATAATATGATATACTGATTCAATATTTGTTTTTTAGGCATCTGCACCTAGTAAGGATTGATGCTACTACGTAAAGTTTTTAAATCAGTCATACAGGAATATTTGTGAAGATATAACGTCAAGGGATCCGTATAATTATTTATTTTTTATGTTATACGGGGAAAAAAACAAATTACAGGCATCAAAATGTAATCAAAATTAATTTTCTAGACAAATAAAAATTACATTAAAATAACATATCAGCTTCTTTTACTAAAGCCCATAATTAGGGTTCTGCAGTCTGTTGAAATCATCGAGGCAGGGCATACAGACGAACAGACAGACAGAGTTGGCAAAATTGAAAATCCCCAGAACCCACTTTCATGGTTATGTAGCCGGTTTTTCAGAACTTCTCAAAGGCATTCTACGGGCTTGACGATAATTTCCCAATTCATGGAGAATATGATCTTGATAAAAGCGAACAAGCCTGGATTCCATTTCGTTTACCAAAAGTTGTCATCTCATTGGATATTTTTATAAGGCAGCAACTGGGCATTTCACTTCCTCTATGGTATCTTCACCCACGTTTCCGAAAGTCGTAGCTCCTATGAAGGGAAATTCTTCATCTACAAATAGTCCACATTGCTCGATTCTCAAATTTTCTTGGCTGCTCAACAGTTCTAGTGCAAATTTTTATATTTTTATACCATTTGCCACCGACGTTACTGAAGAGATACCTATTCTTTTTTACAGAATATTAGTAAATGACAAACCTTGCACAGTACAAGCTGTTGAGATATTGCTGTAGTCGTCTGTGTAGGGATGCGAAAAGACGCCACATTCATGACTCTTTCGATAATTGTAACTCAGCACAAGTCTGGAAATTATTACGCACGCTACCCCTAGTGGTGCTGTAGATTTAACAGCACTCAAACGGCATTTTCGTCTCGTCCTGAACTGAATGATGGCCTCAAAGCAAAGCAAAGACTATCGCTAACATAAACCGTCAGCCACTTCCACTCTTTTGAAGTTGTTGCCGAGGACGATGTTAACCACTTCGCTCAGGTCGAATTTTGCAACAATAGATTTGTATTGTACTTCAAGGACACATGTGTGCTGTAACGAGTGGAGTAGTTAAGCACATATTATCCATCAAATCAACTGCCGTGGGCAATGATGATCTCCCTAATCCATACTTAACTCTTGCCAATCCTCACACACATCTTAGATTTTTCTCTAGTTACGAGTTCTTTCCCCTCAGCACAGAAACGAGCTGATGTTATATATAAAGTTTCTAATCCTTTTGTTCTCCCAATTTTGTCCCATATCCATTCCTATCCAAGATCCTTGAACACATTGTTCACAAGCAGGTATCCGACTTCATCACATTTAATAGTCTGCTTTCACCGTATCAGTCTAGCTTTCGTGCTGGTCACAGCACCGTGACGGCACTTATCAAAGTCACCCACAATATTCACCATGCCATGAAGAATTAGTCTTTGACTACTCTTATTTTACTTGATTTCAGTTACGCCTCTAATTCAGTTGATTTTGATGTACTTTTCGCTATCCTTCGTTATATCATCTCTTCTCCGGAAATTACTTGGTTTGATTCATACTTTCGGGGTCGCTTGCAGCGGGTCCGTTCTGATGAGGCACTTTGGAATGGAATGGTCTTTCTGCAGGCGTACCTTAAGGTGGCGTCCTTTCCCAACTTCTCTTTTCTGTTGTCATTAACACAGTTACTTCTGTCCTCTTTTCTAGCTTTCATCGTAACGCAGACGCAGATTTACCGTCATTTCACCTGTGATGTTATTAATTGTGCAACTGCGGCTATCAACAATGACCTCAGCAAAATTGCTAAATGGGCTGAATTCTTCAGTCTATTGGTCAACCCAATAAAACTCAGGCCATGCTAATAGGTAGTTCTTAAATGTGTGTATAGGCAAGTGGACTATCCTAGTATCCAACCCGTTATTTATAACGGCACGTCTATAGCTTTCACAAAAACTGCCAAAAACCTTGGTATTTTAAACTTTAGCGTCTCCAAAACCTCTGCATCACGTTTATTTTCGGCTTACGCAAATACGACCATGTCTCACAGTTTTGCTTACAACTCAAGTGGCTTCCGATCCGCCATCGACATAATGCCCTCTTACTTTCTTGTCTTTACAATGTTCTATACAACCCTTCGGTACTAGTGAAATTTCACCGCATAGAATCGTTAAATTAGGTTGTTCGGAACCATCCTCACTTATCAAGTCCAACTCGCACTTTACCGGTTTTTATCCATCCACACTAAGATTAAAAATGGGAAAACCAGTTTGTTTGATTTTCCTTTCTTCACGTCGCGTCGCAACGGAGCGGTTTTATGTCAAATTGAACCTCCCATACAAGCTGTACTAGCCGGTCTAGTCAATTCGTATGGGAGCTATATGTTGCTTGGGGAAATTTGTTCCTTATCACCAGGCTGGTGTCTTGCAGGCATTCCATGGTTTTCGCTATCGGTCACTAGTGAAATTTCACCCTAAACAATAGTGAAGTTAGATTGTACGGAACCGTCCTCAGCTATCAAGTCCAACTCGCACTTGACCGGTTTTTATTATATATTTTTTATTGCAATGATTGACAATGTTTTAACTTATAATTAATATTTTTTATCCATCCACACTTATTCACTAATATTATAAATGGAAGCGTGTTTCTTTGATTGTCCTTCCTTGACGTTGTAGTTGTAACGGCACGTCACGTTGCGTTGGGTTGATTGTGAGGCTGGAGAGTGACATAGGCAAGTTTTTTTTACTTTATAGAAATATCTTTTCCTACGGGAAAAACATTACGCAATGGGTGAGGCTAGATATAAATAAATTGTTATGTTTACCTTACATAATGTAGTCCTTGCAAAGGTACTTCTACCCTACTTAAAAAAAAAAACCTCTAAAAATTTGGTAAATATTATGCCGGCTTAGAATAGCAGTACCTCATTTTTTTCCGTGGGAGTCGTAAGAGGCGACTAAGGGACTTGAGGGTGTGTATTGCAATTTTAGGCGATGGGCTGACAACCTGTCACTATGGCGATACACAAATTTCCGAATAATCCTCAAATATTTGTCAGACGTGGCGTAAACGACCGTTTTTTGCGGCCGTTTACGCTCTGCCTACCCCGCAAAGGATTATAGGCGCGATATGTGTATGTATGTAGTAAATATTACGTCGCAAACTACCTAATCCTCTGTTTTTTATAGCAACGCTTGGAAAGCGTCGTTTTTTTTCTTTTACTTGGCATTTTTCTTCCATGCTCACTAAATGTCGTAAAATCTCTGCGGCTGGAAAAAAGTTGTGCATGACTGCTTCCGACGAGGCTCAGTGGCCGACTGAGGGGAGCGGGCGCGGTAGAAACCGACGTGCCCGTGCGCAAACCGAACATACTTTTGTGTTTAAGTGTTCTTATTTAATAATAATAAGTAGATAATTGAAAAATTAGCTCCATGCGTTGATTATAAATACAATGAGGAACAAAATAACATAAAATAAATTTTGAAATATTGGATACCAGTCAAATGGTACAGGGTTTTAGTCTAAGAAACAGGCCAAAAACCGCAAAATTAGAGCTTATTTTGCGATTTTTTTCTATCGAGAAAAGTTTAACCAATCGTGTTTTGGGCCCCATAGTTTTGTAGCATATATCTTGAAGTAGTCCTGAAAATAATTACGTCACGTTTTTTTGAGATTTGAAGAAATGGCATTGAAAACTCCGAACACTACTCCACCTTTGCTCGGCAGATTTCTAAGGCCACCTCACCTTAACAACTTGTTTATATAGAGTGAAATTTACTAGTGACCGATAGCGAAAAGTAAGGACAGGCTGGTGATAAGGAACAACTTTCCCCAAGAAACATAGGTCGAAAATGTACCAGCCGACCTGGTTTGGTTATTATATTGGTCAATTTGTGTGGCAGGTCCAATTCTTTTTTTTTTTTATTATTAGACCTATGTTCCTTGGGGAAAGTTGTTTCCTATCACCAGCCCATCCTGAGTTTTTGCTATTAGTCACTAGTAAAATTTAACGCTATATAATTGTATGTAAAACATATTTATTTATAAGTATCATTTATTTATCTCTAGCATCAAATGTATTGTTAAATGAAACACGATAAGCCGTAAATCTTTATTGTTCAATAAATATACTTAACGAATACCAATTAAATATGTAAGTAGGTACCTACCTGGATGTCGATACATACAAACAAAAACGAAAGTAATAACTAACTAAATTAACTATGTTATCAATAAGTTTATGTAGGTAAGCACAATTACAACAACAATGTTATAATAAGTTATTAAAGTCCATAAAATACCTGTTCATTCCATAAATAAATCATCATGTTAAAATTATCAGTTTACAATTATAAAACTAAATTATATTAGCTATCTTAATTTAAATACAGTCTTAAAACGTCTCTACCAAAACGTTAACTATTTGTTTGACCGCGCTCACAAAAACTATGGCACCAACTTGATCTTTTGTAGTAACACAATATGTCAACAATTTGAAATATTTTTTGCACAACCAGTTAAAAAACACTCCTGATCGAAAGTTACCTGCCAGGCCAGCGGTTGCAATTGTACTGAAGGCATGCCCGGCTCAGTACTGAACTTGCTTCGCATGTGAATATGTTTCATGGTTATGAGAATGCGTAACGCATCTACGGGGCGTTCCGAAAACCGCATGCGGTTGTTTTAATAGCGTCATTATATTATTATATTGTATGACGGTTGGGTTTTTAGAATAATTATTGTTATTACAGTTCATAACATAGTTGTGGTTCATTACAGTAAAAAAGTTAAGTAGTATAATTTGACTACCTAGTTAGTTACACTATTCGCAATTTGTCTAATTTATATCGATATTTTATTATAATTTACAAATATTATATATATTATATTAAAATTAAATATATTCAATACCAAATTTCATAATACTTCTCGTGTTGGGTATACCATTTTTTAAAAGTAGCTAGTTAACTAGCTAGCTTTTTGGAGCCATGCCACGCGTCATTGGCATTAAGATACACTTGCATAATTACGCAGGCAACGATTGAGCCGCACTAGCCCAGATGGAAGAGGCGTCGTACCGATAACGAAATTCTCAGGTTCAAATCCTGCTTGCCGTAGAAAACGTTTGCTAGTTTTATAAAATTAACTATATTACTGCCTGTAGATGTAAAAAAGTTACATTTCAATGCTATAGGTTTCGTTTCGTTAATAATTATATTGGTATTAGGTATATTGTAACTGAGCCGTTCTCCTCCCCAAGGCTTCAACATTGTAATTATTGAGTACATTTAAAATCAATGGCAGTAAAATAAACGTGCACTAATTATGGCATACATGGGTAGAAGAATCGTGCCTTGACTGTTCTTGAAGCAAACAAGTGACATTTGCACAGCAGCTGAACTACAAACAAATAAAAACTCATTGTGTACACAGATGTAATCGTAACGACTCGAAATATCTGCGATAAATGTCTGTTTAAATACGGATTTGCTATTACCTGTACTTTTCCACAGCGACAAAACCAGATGATCTCCTTGTTAGCATTATCCCTGATCACTGTTAGTATTTAATTTAGCAATGTATTATTATGACATTAATTAGTTTTGAACAATGATCAAATTTACAAAAAATTAGCAATGCATTGTATTAATATTAATTAGTTTTATACAATGAACTTTACAAAAATAATCACTTTTAATAACTTAACTGCAAGGGTGAGAATCTCTTAGTTCACTCAGTCTTTCGTGTGTCACAGAAAAATGTAGTTAATGTGACTTAATTTTAAAAAAAATTATACCTAACACGGAAAGTGTTCTAAAATTTGGTATTAAGTTATACTAAAATGTATTCATCCTCCAAGAAGTTAAATTACGTCATTGTTTGCGGTATCATATTTAAGAATAATATTTAAACTCCATATCTCTTCGCAAAGACAATTTAAATAAAGTTAACAGCTCACTATCAGAGTTAACCTCGCCGAGAGGTAGAACACCCGTATGCCGGCTGATAATAGTGTGATAATAAATTGTACTTAATATTATTTTGCCATTATCTTGTGTTATCCTTGGTAGAGCGTCATTTATACTGGGTGTCATGACATACAGATGGAGACCGATTTCTGTACCACCTGAATATAATAATAATAATATATGCATTTGGCCAAGGCCCCAAGGCCCATATTTATCAGTAAACCCGATGAAAGCCGTGAAAAGAAAGTGTTTACTTATAAATAATAATAATAGATAAATAATTTAATATAATATTATAATAATACTTAAGGTGCAATGCTATATTATTTTTTTGTAAATATTATTAGAAATTAGCGGTTTTACCCGCTGGCGCTGCTTACCGTTTCCCACGGGAAAAATACCATTTACTGGCTTGAATTATACACTCACTCTATCTTCTAAAGGAAACCGCTTCCGTTTTACGCATACTTTTGAAGATCTAAGCATACACAGGGATACGGGAAGCGACTTAATTTTATACAATTTATTGATACGTTCTTCTTGTTTTACAATAAGTTGGTTGTGTTACCTTAATTTTCAATATTGTTGCTGTTTATTATCTATATTTTTTTATATGCTAAGTAGATTCCCTTACCTTGAAACTTTCAAAATTCAAATAAAAAAGCTTTATTTATCGGAAATCAATGCATAATTTTCTTTTATTAGTTATTTTATAATAATAATCGTGCTGTCTTCTGTTGTTTTCTTTTCCTCTTTATACTATTGTATTATCCTGACTTCCATAGTTTAGGTATATGTATTAGTTTATTATAATATTATTTAAATATATATTAGTATATTCATTGTTTTGTTTACACTATTATATATGTATTAATGTGTAAAATTGTTTAAGTAGTATATTTTGTGTATTTAAGTGCTCGTAGGTAATATTTGCACTATCCCGCTTCCAATGTCGCACTCTCTTTTTCACCCTAAGGTTGCCTGGTAGAGAATGCTACCTAGCATTAAGGCCGCCTGGTTGTACTGTTTCTTTTATTTGTGTTTAGCTATTGTTGTATTATTTATTTAATGTGCAATAAAGAATTTTGTTATGTTATGTTATGTAGATTTAAGCCGAGTCAAAAAATGTTACATTTATGGGCCTCGTATAAAAATATTAAATACATGGTGTTACGAGTTATTCCCTTTTCAAATAAGCCCGTTTTCCGTATTCCAGGCTGATGGTCTACCGCAAGCGCCAAGGCTACGCGCCACTGGCTGGTTACGAAGACGTCAGGCTGCTAGGAAGGAAGGCCTACACAGAGCTGAAAAGCCTCAACGGGGCTTCGCAGTCGGCGGCCACGAGACTGCGGTGAACATGAACATCTCACAAAGCACGGTGATGTTGGAAGCAAATTGTAGCTAACTTCGTGTATGTGCAGTACTACAATACCATTTTCAAATATTGGGAGAAAGTATCTATGAACTAAATTATAACTCTGTCAGACAATGCAACGGAAACGCAACGGAATGCTATATATAAGGTTTAGTTAAGAACAAATATTTTAAGGGTGAGTGAGTGAGTGAGGTGAGTTCTACTCATGAAACCGAATAACTTTAAAAAAAATTTAGACCTCCCATACAAAGTGAAATATTTATAGCACTTTTTTGTATGGGAGGTCCAATTTTTACATACATATATACACATATCACGCCTTTATTCCTTGCGGGGTAGGTAGAGCGTAAACGGCCGTAAAATACTGTCGCTATCGCCACGTCTGACAAATATTTGAGAACCGTTTCAGTCGACTAAACTGTCATACACATGAAACCCTCGACTCCCTTAGCCTCTTATGACTTCCGCGGGAATGAAATGGGGTAATGCTATTCCAAGCCGGCGTCACACGGCCGATTCAATTTTTGTTTTTACAATTGGAAAAAAACTATCAAAATTTGTTCAGTTTCACGAGTAGCTAGAACTCACCCTTAAAATATTAGGCCTTAATGTAATTTAACCTTATCTATACAGGCTTTTTTTTAAAGAATCATTACTGGAAGGTTATTGTATCGGCACCATTATCGGTGCTGATCGGTACCGGTACCAGTATTTCAAACATTTAGGCGATATTACCGTTTAAAAAAGACATCATACTATATTATAAATTACGAACCAAATAATCCTAAATCGGTGACAAAATCATCAGATGGTTCATAATAAAATTATAAAACTAAAATATTCATGCAATTGACTCCTTGCGAAAAACGTGGATTTCCTAATTTCAAGTTCAGTTTCAATTTGAAGTTATTAAAGCCGTTTCAATTGTTAAAAACTAATAAGGATATACCTACTTATTTATATATCTAGCGTATGGCGTTTGTATGATACCAGTTCTATACGTGCTGTGAATGAATTAAGCTATTGTAAATATTTAGAAATAAGGATTAATATCATTAGCTTGTGTAGTTGTAAACAACTCAAGCTTGTGACATCAAAATACATTTTTAAGGTAATAATCCCATTAGTGCAAGAGTCTCAACTCTGTATTTTAGATTTTGAGCAAGAATAGTTCAAAACATAGTTAATTTATATAACAATTCCTATCTCAGTTTTAATAATCTCCAAAGATTTTATGTATAAAATCTATATAGCTTCAATTTTATGTTAAGTATAAATGTTAGTGGGTTCAATTACATTTAACTTTCAATATTATGTTAACACATCGTAAAGCTCAATTTCAAGTGTAGATTCTTTTTGAATCAATTTAGAAAAAGCGTTTCGAAATCATATCTTAGTTCATTTAACTTTTTTACGAAAAATTATAACGAGCTTCTAATTTTAAAATATTTAGAAGCAATAACTGACCTCTGTCATCTGGAACTTTTTTTTACATACCGGGTGGGTAGTAAGTAATATATTCTCTCTATACTTTTGTTCCCTCGGTTATAATTAAGTCATGAAGTAGTTCATCTTTGTTGACTATAAAAAACACGAACTTTGAAACAGTTGACAATAATTTTTTGTTTTATTTTATTTACTAATAGTTAAATGATGAGTATTATTAGGTATACTAGTAGTTAGTGCTAGATTTAAGTAGACAATTTCATTATTATGGATTTCATTTTATATTTTCAAATTAATTACCATATGAGATGGAAAAAGAAATATCTCGGTAAATAAAAAAAATATGAATTTGAAGGTATAAATTATATCTGTTTGTGTAGATTATTGCATTTATTAAACTAAAATATGATTTTAAAGCGCTCTTTCAAGAAGTAGACGAAGATTTGAAAATTGACTAATATCATGTTAGTAATGCATGATAAGTTACTACGTGAAAATGTTCTCTTGAATCATTAAAATTTATAATAATTTAAGATTTTTAGTATCTCATGTTAACACGAGATTATATTATCATAATGTTAACAAACAACGCATTAGAGTATCAACAAAACATGGACAGTTATTTACGTGCCTAAAATTTATCATTTACCATCAGATGGTCTAAAGGTCTTGTATACCATCATGTAGGAAAAAATAGATAAAATTATTATCATCGAGCTTTCATAATCTTAGGTGCCGGACACCAAAGAAAGAGTTTAACATAGGATGTAAATTTTCATTTCATTATGTAAATATACATTAATACATGCATCCTATTACAAGTATACTGTTTCTGTGACCAAATTGGATAGAAATGTGAAAATAAAACAAGGACAAGAAAAGCTATATTTTTTTGACATTGTTTTAATAACGTATTTTCCTTTAAGGTTGTAAGAGAAAGCTTTCGAATATTTATAGGGTGCATTCACACTATGTAATTCAACAACTTCCCCTAAATAAATATTTCAGGGAAAGCCGAACAAATGTTGAATTTTTTTATAGTAATTATCAGCTAATCTTGATTTTGTATGGGAAGTCAAGTTTTATTGTCGTTTCCTGATATATGTTCCTAGTGAAAAGTTGTTGAGTTTCATGGTCTGCATGCACTCTATAATTATTCGGAGGGCTGTCCCTTACAACTCGTTTAAGTAGGTACGCTTTTCAGTTTGTTTAAGCATTGTGTTGGTTGTAGGTGGATAAGATAATATGATTAAAGAATAATTGTTTTTTACCTGCAACCATCATCACAGCGTTATTTACTGTATTTATATATTTATTTTCTTATTGAAATCTCATTGATAGTATTTCGTGGAAATTATTTAGTTCTTATTTAAATTTTACGGTCATATTATGTAATATGTTGCAATTCGAAATATGTTGCAATTCGTTCTGTTTAATAAGACATACTGACCTATGTATAGTGATAAGATAATATATTATTCACTTTCATGTCACCCAATAGTCAGTAATAAAGAAACTAGAAATCTTTTGAACTTGGTAAAATAATTACTGATTTATAAAGTATAATCTATTAGTAATGACCGTGACAAACTGTAGACCTCCAAACGGCTTTTTGTGATATTTTGTAAATAGCTTTTATTATTTAGCCATTTGTTCCTAGGCAAATATTTGTTCTTTTTAGAATAATGTATTATTTCTCAGTTGTTTAATCTGTAGCTAGGTCACTCGACCGGTTGAACAAATTCTGGCTAAATACGCATGGGGCGGTTCACTCTAGTCGGATAAGAAAATGTATCTGCGAAGACACATCATAAGAAAGCGCCTGTCAGAAGAAAATTTCTACTTGTCAAACAAAATTATCCTACCCTGTTAATGCGCACACATCAGATAAATTTTCTCAACCTCTCGACTGAGAAAAAAATTCGCCAAAGGTCAGTTTAACAGGTGTATAGTGTTATCCGGTGTTTTTTTGTGATATATTCCTGTATATATCGTGATGGACCATACATATTATACTTTACTACGTTTATATTTATGAAAATAAGTACAGACAAAGCGGAAAATCTTTAAAAATTGTTATGTGATAACATTTAACTATCATTCCTCCATACATTTCGCCAAACCCCTGTTCAGATGTGTCTTAGCAGAAATTTTGTTCGCTATAATGTAGATTACAATGTTTTAGCAAGCAAGTTCTATTGCCCAATCTGACGGTGATTTGGACAAATATGTCCCAACTGTGCCACAGTAACTACATAAAACGGCTTTGTTTGATGTCTGTAACTGTGTGGACATGGAAAATAACAAAATTTTAGTAAACAGCAATAACCCTTGAAATCATTTAGCTACTTTTAGAATCCGGTGATGAAGATATTCAGTTGATTGGTCAGTGATCCTACTTGTGTAATATATTACGATTTAGCCAGAATTCGGTCAATCGTTCAGTAGGTAAATTATTGTATCATCCGATTATTTATTATGTCGGTTAACGTGATGCCATTGTGTATTAGTTTATAGAAATTTTGATTGACAAATAAATATTAAATCTATTTTATGTGTTGTTTTATTGACCCAAAAATAATATTTGTGGAAATTACGGCAAAGTAATAAGTGTATAAGTCCCTACCTATACAAACTAACTGAAATCATTTAAAAATCAACTTATATATAAAAATGTCCTTACCCTATCTTTCAAAGTTATAATGTAACATTGTACCTTCCTCCTAAGACATTGAGAGATCAAATTACATCAGAAATACTAAGCAAGCGAATTTTTTGCATTTGCGTAATATTTCTATAAGTAAGTCATTCAATACCAGTTATAATTCCACACGCTACTCCTAAAACAAAATCATGTTACTTTTAGTATTTTTCATTCAAATCTCTGTTATAAATTGTAACTTTAACATAACAGAAACTTCACACAAAATATCGACATTGCTAAAAGCTTACAAGTCTCATAGACTACCGCGATGTCATCCACATAGACTTGGTAATTTCTTAGATAAAACTCTTAGTGTTTTAGAAAAGACTCAAAGGGTTGGAGAATATTTGCAGTATGTGAATATCAGTGCTTGTGGGAGTGATAGTGAATATGGAGCGCGTCATATGGAAAATCATATTTTGAGGGGATTGCTGATCAACGAAAACATACCGGATACACATTGGCATGAGTACAAGGTATGTTAAATACATGTAGGTACCTACCTAGTAATAATATGTAAGAACCTATTTAACTCTTTATTGCACACAAGATAAAATACAAGACAGTAACATTTTAGAAAATCAACCCAATAGGTACTACTGATTTCTAAAAAGAATCTCTTCCAGCAGCCCTACGGTAGAGATAGTATAAGGTAAGACTGATATATCGTGCACAATTTTACATAATGTATACATAGTAGTAGCAGTTGAAAAAAAACTCTGACATCAAGGTTCATTGTATCGTTGGACGACTCCGTGTCCCACACGAAAAGAGAGATCGTGCTGTTTTTTGACTCATTGTCCCACTCGAAATGAAGATCATAAACGCAAAGGACCAACGAGGAACTTATTCTCCGCAACACAGTATTTTTTTTCTCTGGTGTACCTAATTGAAGATCAAGTTCTTGCAGTTTTAAGAGCAAGCTACGAACAATGTTACAAAAAGATAAATTGATAAAAATATCGTTCTCAGTTATTCGTGGGAAAGGAACTTACAAACCGATTTAACAAAGGGTTATTAACGTGACCTCTAACAACTCGATGGTGACTAAGTAGTTGTAGCTACAAGACTAGAACTAATGCCGATCAGACGATGGTTCAAAACAATAAACGTGGGTTTAACGGGTCTTTCGTTGACTCATAACAAAATAAAAAATTAAAGACAAGTATTTTCAATAGTGTAATTAAGTGTGTGTCACATTTTAAAATTCGAGTTTTAATTTAATTTTTAAAATAATTAAATTTAGATTGTTGGTACCCATTTTCAGATAATGGGGTAGGGTAGGTAGGTATACGGTACGACTATGTGACTACAAGAGTAAGATTTTAGTTCGATACCAATTGACAAAGCTTATTAACGTGGTAAATTTTCTGGAATAATGGTCACGTCACGAACATTTCCATTCAAGTTTTCTGAAGTTCAATAGTTTGGTGTTTGCGGAACAAAGATCGTACTTAATTAATTTATAATTAATAATAAATGCTTTGCTTTATCACAACACATGTCATGAACAGCGAAAATTTGAAATAGACGAAATTACTATTTAGCTCTTTTTTTTCAAAAATCTCTTCTTCATCTTTTACTTCCACAGTATCAAAACATCAATTCATGCTAGTGAAATCTTTGTAATCTGGAAAAACAATTGAATGTCGGGTACCCTAGGGTATTTTCCAAAACTGGACAAATTAGTCCTGGGTATTCTTGTCAGTTATCACTCACATACCGTTGCTCCATTATTAACGAGACTCCCTTTATGTAGATCCGTACCTACTTGTTTTTTTTTCAGTCCGTGTACAAGAAACGTTACTGTACTGAAAGACATGAGAAGAAGGCCATAGCAAAATGGAGGGAAAACTTAGAGAGAGTAGCGAAACACAACAAAAGATATTTGAATGGAGCACACTCTTTTTCTTTACATTTAAACCACTTGGGAGACTTGGTAAGTAAGAATAAGTGGAGAAGTAAAGCCATTTCAATGAGTATAAAACATAACCTGCGTATCTACTGATCTGACAGATTAGAACGTTACTTTCATAGTTAGGCAACTGTAGGTACACAAGATCGACAGTAGCCTCATGATCTGAACTTACCATTATGGCTATCACTTTTTGCCAATTGGTTCAGAAAAGAATAGGAGATGTTTAAGTCCTGTCATGTCAAAAATGACAATGGGTTCTTCACTATTTCTAGTCAAATTAGTCGCCATTGTTATATCAGATAACTCGCATTTTGCGTCAAATTATAAGACATGACAGGACTTAGATATATCTTTGCCTTTTCTAAACCTATTTGAAAGTGACAGCGCTACAGTACATCAGTACAGCGGTACAATATTAGGTGAACCAAACGTGTGTACTAATTAAACCGGATCCTCCCCTCTATCCTCTCGACACGGGAATTAGGGTAGAAACAGCCTAAAAAGCCGAACTGTAAGAAACTTAACACACAAAAATGTATTCCTGTTTGTTAGGCGCCGACTGATTATTTCAAGAAAATCCTAAAGTTGATAGAAACGCCATTCCTTCCCGATCCAGCGGAGGACCACCACAAAACTGCTTACGTCAAGAATCTGCGCGACAAAATACCCAAGGAAGTAAGTATATATGCACTTTGGTTTTATTTCACTAAATGCAATGTAGAAAATAAATTGCTTACTGTTGGTATTAATACATTATTTGTAAGTACCATTGTATTAAAAGTTCCACGGTCCCGTTGGCTATCAGTAGATGTGACCATTGGTCATTGTATTGTTGATGAATGGAGAATATGGGAATGTCCTTGAGGATCTTTGTGGCTCTTTTTTGTATTATCTATCAGTGTCGAAAACCAGTATAATTATGATCCGGTAGTAGGTTTGAACTTGTTATATCATATTAGAGGCATACCTTTCAGTATCTGTGTGATAATTAATTTTCCTATTCAGGTTGACTGGCGGGCTAAAGGCTTCAAACCACTCCGAGAAGAGCAGTTGAAGTGCGGTGCTTGCTATGCTTTCGCCGTGACACATGCTTTACAGGCGCAGCTCTATAAGAAGCATGGGGATTGGAAAGAACTGAGGTGTGTGTGTATGTTGATGACTTCGTTCAATTGATAAAAGGTATTTACGACGGGAGAGTTAAGCATGTGGTTATTAAAGCACCCGTCTGAATTAAGAAAGTAATCAATAGGTACTTGTGTTAACGTCCTTTTTTTTATGTTGTGATCTTTTTTTTGGTCTTAGGTACTCTAGGCCTTTCTTTTATGTTGGCATGAATGTTTTTATAAAATATGTTAGAGTCGGAGAGAGAACTGGCGTGGCCAAAAAGTGAACTCATTATTTTTTCATAGGTTGCCAAGGCATTTCTCATACTCGCTGAGGTGGCCTTAATTTCCACGCATATTTTGCCGCACAGACTCTAGTACATTAATTATGCTACATATTTTCAGTCCCCAGCAGATAGTGGACTGTAGCTACGTGGATGGCAACTCCGGCTGCGACGGCGGCTCCCTGCGGGCTGCCATGAGATATGTGGCCAGGGAAGGACTGATCCCAGAGGTCAAGTATCCATACGTTGGTAAGGTAAGAAAACTCTATATCATGATACTTAATAGTGAAACGTTGTGGACAGCGAAGAAGAAGAAGAAAAGAAGGCACTTACTCACCCCCAACCCGATTTCCCTGCATGCTCTCCTTCCTGTTTCCGTTCCAGTGGAACGCCACTGCATACGAGTGGCGCAAGTTAATTCATTGGGGAAGTCATATGTCCTGTAGAGATCGACTTTCGGCTCAAGCGACGATGATGATTTCATTGCTGAAATGAAATACAAGAATAAATTAAGTTACAGGGTGTAAGAATGGTTCTCAACCAGGCAGGTATTTTTATTTGTGGGTAGACAATTCATCAGTGGCATGATGTTGAGTAACATAATATGAAATATATATTTTTCAGAAAAGCCTCTGCCACTACAACGGTCTACAAGTGCAGGCCAAGCCTCGCCGTTGGGCGATGTTACCCCCGGGGGATGAAAAAGCCATGGAGCGAGCTTTGGCCACAATAGGACCTTTAGCAGTCGGCGTCAATGCCTCACCATTCACCTTCCAACTTTATCGGTACGTGCAGCAAAAGGGTCGACCTAAATGATGATTAGGTTGTTTTTCTATTTAAAATTAATCTAGTAGACGTATATGTTGTTGGGAATTGTTGGATTATGTTTACTCCCAAAGTTAGCGCTACATCTACATACCCAAAATTTGTAACTTATCTTTCCACAGATTAGGCTGTGTAAACTTGATAGTTGTCTTTAACTTGCAAGCTTGTAGGCCAGGTTATCTAAAGATTCGATTAGGTACACTCACATCCCGATTTATCGGGCCCAATTTGGCATGCATTACTGGTTGTCTTGAATTCGTTGCTCATATTCCAACCAGCAATGTGTAACGAATCGGGAGTAAGGTTAGGGTAAGTGTACTCGCTGCTTAACTTGAGATTTTTATGTGGTAACAGGAGTGGCATATACGATGACCCGTTCTGCACGCCGTGGACCCTCAACCATGCGATGCTGCTGGTGGGCTACACTCCGCGGTACTGGATCCTACTCAACTGGTGGGGGAAGAACTGGGGGGAAGACGGGTACATGAGGTCAGTAAGATGGTTCTACCATTTCTACTACCCCTTAGTGGGGCAAACTCGCGATTTCCTAGCGTTGACTGACTGTCGCCATTGAACAAAATTTTGCGCATGTAACAAACGATTTAAGAAGAAAAAAACTGCCTTTAACTGGTTAGTCTCTTTTATGGAGTAAACGCAGGTGTTTAATTTGAACGCGCCAATAATCAGTTAATACCATATCACACGTGTTCTTACTCACGTCATAGCTAAGTGGTTAAACAAAGAGGCTACATATTACGGACAACTAACGACAAACCATAGATTCAAAACAAAACAGAAGAGAATTTCCGCGCATTATGCTGGTAAAATATTGTATGGGATGATAATTATTAACTGGGGCGCGTTCAAAACACAATCTTTCGTAGCTCTTTCGTCGCCCTTTTATACTAAAAAAAGTCTTTCGTCGTCCATAAACAAACCGATCAGCGACGACGAAAGACTTTTTTAGTATAAAAGAGCTACGAAAGATGGTCCATTGAACGCGCCCCTGCTGCAGTTAGAAAATGGTGATAATGTAATGTTCATTGTTCTACCAAAGACCCGAATGATCTATGGTAAACGTTTACTTGCACAGACTTTTAAAAACCTACCGTCAGAAATAAAATCTTTTGATTATTTTAATTAATTTAAATATTTTAATTTGATCAGACCGCACCCGTTTCCAGAACCCCATAATCAAACAAAGAATTCAGTTCTAATTACATTCTTACACAGTCATTTTCTAGAGCAATTGACAGATTAGTCAATGGCCACAATTCGGGATGTACATTCTCCTTACTTGCCTTAAATTAGTGCTGTCATTTTCCGTTAAATAGGTTTAGAAAAGGATAGGAGATATTTTAGTCGTGTCATGTCTTATAATTTCATGCAAAATACGTGTTATCTATCAAAATAAGGCGACGATCAAAATAATGGCGACTAAATTGACTAGGAAAGGCGAAAAAACCCTTGACGTTTTTAAAAATGACAGGACTTAGATATCTTCTATCCTTTTCTAAACCTATTTGACGGAAAGTGACAGCACTAATTTAAGGCAAGTAAGGAAAATTTGAATCCCGAATTGACCTCAATATCTGTCAAAATAAGGCGACGATCAACACAATCGCGACTAAATGGACTAGAAAAGGCGAAGAAACCATTGACGTTTTTAAAAATGACAGGACTTAGATATCTCCTTTCCTTTTCTAAACATATTTGACGGAAAGTGACAGCACAAATTTAAGGCAAATAAGGAGAATTTACATCCCGAATTGAGGGCATTGTTTGACAAAATATACCAGGTTAGATTTATTTTTTAAAACTAAGAAACTACAGTTTTTCTAAAAAGGGAGACAAGTTGAGAGAGAAATCAACAAGAAGGTGTCTGCCTCATCTGCATCAGATTATTCGTTCCCGAATCGGGAGTTTGCCTCATGTGCCATAGTGCTATATTTTGACAATGCCACATTAGGAGCTACACTGAATTTGCAATTTTTCAGCACTTACAGGAGGTACACACAGGTAACTCCTATGCAGAGCTCAGACATGCAAGCACAGATGATACAGCCGGCAACGATTGGCAAAGGCTTGAAATTGTTTGACAATGAATTGTAATTTTATTTGTTCCAGAATAAGAAGAGGATTGAATCGATGCGGTGTAGCTAACATGGCAGCTTACGTTGAATTGTAAAATATTTACTTACAAAATAATAAACAATCTTAAAGAATAAAACTTGGTTTTATGTATGCACATACAATAAAAATGACCTCTTTTGTGACGCCTAGATCAAATCAAAGATAGAATTGCAGCTGTGTTGCTTCCTCTCAGAAAACTGTAGATCACATTAACGACTTGTCTGTCTACCCCAAGCGATACAGGCGTGAACTTGTAAACGTGGCCTGGCCATCTATAATCCATTATGAACAACTAGTGGCCCGCCCACTGGTTTTACCCGCTGTTTCTTCACCCGTTTTTCAGTGAAAATCTCTGGTCGTAGTTTATTTATTTATTTATCGTATGGCATTTGTATGATCTCTCGAATCACGACTTAAATTTCTAAATTACATGCTATTAAGTATTCCACAGCATCACTCGTAAGGGTTTCAAAGTCCTCAGATTTTCCTGTGTATTTGGTGATAGGACACTCCAGCATCATATGCCTAACTGTTTGTTCAGGGTGTCCACAGGGACACGCCGCCGAGTCACACCATCCCCATTTCTTCCAATGGTGTCCACAGTTTCCGACACCTGTGCGCAGTCTATTTAGTAGCGTCCAGACTCTACGTGGTTCCCGGAAGCCGGAAGGTGCTTCAGTCATCGACAGGTCGTAAAACTCGCAAGGGGGGGCAGACTCCCACTCCTTTCGCCAACTATCCCTAATATCTGTTGGGCTATTCTGACAGTGGGCGAGCAGCGCTGGTGGATTCCTCGATTTTAGACGTGGTGTGTAGAACCCGTTCAGGTCTTTTAATATGGGCAGGGATTCATCAGCCTTAAATTTTTCGATTTCCCGTTCGAGGGCTTTTTGGCGGCGCAAGTGTGGCGGTGGAATATTGCTAAGCGCCGGTAGCCAGTAGGTCGGAGTTGACTTTAAGCAGCCTGTGATGAGCCTCATTGTATGGTTGAGCTGTGTGTCAATCTCTGACACATGGGCGCTGTTCTTCCACACGGGGGCGCAGTATTCCGCAGTAGAATATACGAGGGAGAGAGCTGTTGTTCGCAGAGAGGAGGCTGTAGCACCCCATGTAGTCCCCGTAAGCTTCTGAACTATGTTATTACGAGTTTTTAACTTGGCCGCTGTTTTAGTTAGGTGGTTTCGGAAGGTCAGACTTCTGTCGAGTGTCACGCCCAGGTATTTTGGGTAAAAGTTATGCTTAAGGACAGTACCTCTAAACCTAACATGTAGTTCTTTGCTTGCCAGTTGATTGGATAGGTGGAAACAGCATACTTCCGTTTTGGATGGGTTGGGGCATAAACGCCAGCGAGTGAAAAAGTTATCCATCGCCTCCAGGTCGCCTTCCAGTGACATCTGTGTAGCATCCATTGACTTTGACTGTACAACCAGCGCCAGGTCATCGGCATATCCAAATTTCCTTGATATGGTATCAGGCAAATCATGAATACAGTACAGTACAGATTGAAGAGGAGTGGGGCCAGAACCGATCCTTGGGGGAGGCCGTTGTTCAGTTTCTTTCTATTACTTACGTGTTCGCCGAGTGATACTTGAAAAGTTCTATTGGTGAGGGCGTCTGTGAGAAGATTGTATAGCTTGACACTTGGTATGACTTTCAGGAACTTGTAGAGAAGGCCGCGGCGCCAGACGGTGTCATATGCTGCCGTAAGATCAATGAACGCGGCAGAAGATTTCATGTTGTTTTCGAAACCATGTTCCAAGTGAGTAGTCAGCGCTAGGACCTGGTCACAACAACTACGGTTGGGGCGGAACCCAGCCTGTTCTGTTGGGATGATAGCGTTGATCGGTTTCGAGATGCGGTTGTACAATACACGCTCAAGTAGTTTGTACACAACACTCAGGAGGGCTATGGGCCGGTAACTCTCTGCTTTGTCGTCCGGTTTTTCTGGCTTTAGTATTGCAACCACTTTTGAGAATTTCAGGGGCAGTGGAATTTTTCCCGAGTCTATGATGCTGGTAAAGAATTTTGCAATCCATTCTCTTGTTCGAGGGCCGCAATATCTGATGAATTCTGGAAAAACTCCATCTTCTCCACACGCTTTATTGACTGCGATGTGCTTGATAGCACGGTCAATCTCATCCCGCGTGACTTTACAACTGTATGTGTCGTCTGGATGAGTGCTACTTAGTAGCTCTTTCAGGGCCTTGCTAATTGAGCGAGTGTGTTGTTTATGTGGGGGCGCTTTAGAGAGCTTCACGATTCTTTCCGCAATATAATTTGGGCTAACTTTCGGGGGTGTCTTCTTTGCCGCAGTGCCAGTAGTCAGTCTTCTCAACAAATGCCAGGCTTTTCGGCTAGAATGAGTAAAATTCATGTTGCTTACTGTTTGTTCCCATTTTTCTTTTCGGGCATCATCTAGCGATTTTACCAGTTCGTGGCCTACTTCGCGGTCTCCGGTTTTGCAAAAGTCCTGCCAAAGGTTTTCAGTTCTCTCGCTCCAGCATGGGATGTAATCTTTTCGGACCCCCCTTGGTATGCACGATTTGGCTACAGCGATGATGAGTTTTCTGAAGCGGTCGTAGTTTTCACCAGTAGGAGGAATCCATCTTACGCAGTCATCGAGCTTTTTAGCGAAATCATCCCATTTTGCTTTTTTGAAATTCCATCTTGGTACAGGAAAGGAATGTATGATGGGGATTTTTAATCCCATTTCCAGGAGTACCGGGCGGTGTTGCGTGTGTGGGAAATCACGAAGAACAGTTCTTTTTACTGGATTGGGCAGACTGTTGGGGTCACGCGATGTGAATATTAGGTCTGGGTTATATTCAAGACCCCAACGCGCAGATTTGAAGGTACCTCTCGATTTGCCATCAAAAACCAGAAATATTCTACTTTTTTCAGCCCATTCCACAAGGAGCTCGCCGTTTTTGTCATTGGCCTTGTAACCCCAGCTTGTATGGTGACTGTTGAAGTCCCCTATGTATAAGCACGGGTGACTATGTGTAGGTATCGTGGAGATCTCCCATTTGCTGTTCGGGGGCTTGTAAATGTTACTGATAGTTATTTCGCCTAGAGTGATTGTAGTAATTTCTATATTGTCAGTGCATATTGAGACTGGCTGGACCTTAATTTCGTGGCAGATAGGTGAGCGAGCAAAGATGGCTGTTCCGTATTTTGCGTGGTATGTGGCTGTGATAAGTTCAAATCCAGGAATATTCCCTCTACGAGTGAGGTGTGTGATGTCAGCAGTGTGGGTTTCCTGAAGGAGGACAATGTCAATTTCTTGGTCATGCAATAATCTACTTAAACACTCTGATTTAGTTCGGCTTATGCCTTCTATATTCAATTGCAAGACTCGGACGGAAGGTCCGATGTCCTTAGTCTTAGTAGAACTTAGTCTTAGTAGTAAAAAGTTGTTAACTATTCGTTCCTCGTCAGGTAGTCCAGACTCTCGATGTCCATTTATGCCAGAAGTAGCGGGCCATCATATTGAACCATTTTTGCTATGTGGCCATTTCCGTATCTCTTATAGTTTGGATGGAGATGGGCCCCTGATGGTCCACATCAGCTACTACAGACACTCGATGTCCATGTGCCAGCAGAAGCGGCCCATCATGCTCAACAACTTTTGCTTTGAAACTATTTCCGTATCTCATGTAGTTAAGCTGTGCTCCTGGTGTTTTACATCAGCTACTACAGACCATAAAGTGCTGACCAAATAATAGTTTATGTTCTGATCATATTGTGGTGTTCACAAATATCTGTTAATTAGCCACAAAACAGTAATATAGCGGCCAGCCCAGCCGTTTCCCTGCTGTTTTCCCGTGGGTATAAGATATTTTCCCGCGGTAAATATGTTACTCGCATATGTTGTAGCTTCCGTATCTTCTCAGTCAATGCCTCATTCCTGAGGGACGTGACCATGGGGTGCTCCGTATAGTAAAAGAATAATCGAAAACGCTTCAGTAGTTTCGGAGTTCAGCGGTTACATACAAATAAGGATAAAGAAATCTTTTATGTTTATAAAGTACGGCAGAAAATAAAACGTCAAGTAAAAACTTTAGTACTAATGCCGGGAATTGGACGGCCGACAGTCGGCAGTGGAAGAAAGAGCTAAAATCCTAATTCATTTATAGCAGTTTTCTCTATTCGCCGGCTCGGCTACCCAACTATTCTGCAACTGGTGGTGCAAAGTATAAGAAGATATTTTTCCCGTGGTCCTGCTGTAAGAAAATAATGGAATCACTTTTTAAGCCGTCTATGCCGGGTAACGTCTCTTTTTGCGAAGAACTGGTAAAGATAGTTTAGTAAATAGTTGATAATAACCCAATAACTCGATACACACACACACTTTAATTTTGGCTTTCTTAAATCACCTGAGAATATAATCATTTGTACTTTGCCTAACCATTTTAAAAACTTTGAATTTGCAACAGTCAGCTGTTAACTAGTTGACCTATCGTACTGGCTGACTCAGTTCACTGCTATTCCTATATACATGCGTTCCTTCCTTTTAAGTACCGATTTGATCTAACTACTTTTTTTTATTAATGATGGGTTTGCTCTTGACTCTAGTCTAGGTCATAGGACAGAGACAGAGTCTAAGATGGAGCGAGCTCACCCAGAAGAAGCCTGTTTACTCATACTTTGAAGAGATTAGGGTTGTATGGTTTCGGTTGTATACTTGTGTTATGCGTGCATTACGAGGCGATCAGAGAGGCGTAAAAGAGAATTAGCGCCGAAGTCACTCAGCCAGCGCTGTTAAGTTCACTCCCATCCGTTCATTCGTTCGTTCCTTTTTTCCACTGTGTTGTAACGGAGTAGCTCTTCTCTCTTAACCCACCCGCTGCGCACCGCTAACCTAATAGTGTTATGTGTGCAGAAGAAGGCGGCCAGAGAGGCGTAAATGAGGCTTAGCGCGCGAGTCACTCAGCCAGCGCTGTGTAGTTCACTCTCACACGTTCATTCATTCGTCTTTTCTTTCTAACTACGCTACTGTAATTGACTCCTTAGATTGAGTATACTATTTAATAGAAATTTACCAGTTGAAATAAAAAAGTCACTGTTAGCTAGATAGACTATAACCACGCCTACCCTACCAATACCTAATTTGTACTTAAATGGTGGCAAAGACACAATTTTACACTAAAATTGCATGACAAAGGACTACAATGAGTACCTTCCTTTTGCCTTCGTATTACAAGCCATCACATCATTGACCAGGGATAAAATTGCAGACTTTTCTTTCTGTAGCAATCTCGCATAAAAATGTTTTTATTAATTAATAGAAAGGATGGACATTGAATAGGTATATTTAGAACATCGAATGATACACTCGTACCTTCTACATAAGGCAGTTCAGTTCATATTTTATTAGAATTATTTTAGTTTTCACAATTTAGTTTTTGCACCAGAATAGTAGGTATTTCAAAGACAATTCAGCTACCTGCGTACCTATCTGAAGAGCATCGGGCTGAAAGCGTTTCCGTGTTTGAAAATTTTAGAAACGTCAAAACTAGCTAACCGTATTATCCATGATAGGTTTAATTGAGAAGCCAGACGGAGAATGGTTTAATATTGCATCCCCGGACCAATATGTATGATTATTGGTACAGACTTAGCCCGTGGAACTGCACTAATTTAATGCGTTTTTCATGTTGTTTATGAGAAGGTACAAATAAATGTTTAGGCAGGTTTTGGAAACTTTTTAACGTACCAGGTACCTTTTTGACATTTTGAGTTGTGACTCATGAAATAAATGTTTCAGTTTGGCTGGGTTCCGACACACTGTTACTTACTAACTAGGCAAGGTAATAGTAGTTTATGCAACTGCCGTATCATGGGGGTCATTAGAATGCGAGTGTCTGTTTATCACACGAGGCGCAGCCAAGTGTGATAATAGTTTGACACGAGCATTCTATTGCCTAATTATAGCAGTTGCATACACTATTTTATCTACACTCTCCAAAAAAAACTCAGAAACACTTTTCTAAACGTCCGCACCGGCGATTGCAAGGCCCGCTACAAGGTCAAATTCAATACGAGAACGTAATATGGCTTGATATGAATTTCTGAAAATTCTATACTTTAACAGTTGTTTAGATGTAGAGTCTTAACAATAACTTAACTAAACAACTGAACAACATCTGAACAACAACTGAACAACATCTGAACAACATCGGAACAACAACTGAACAACATCTGAACAACATTTGAACAACATCTGAACAACATCTGAACAACATTGGTACAACAACTAAACAACATCTGAACAACAACTAAATAACAGCTGAACAACATCTCAACAACAACCTAATAAAACAAATGCAACATTACTATACAACACCAACTGACAGGTGCGGCGGAAGATGGCAAATATGAGTACCTATTAGCAAAAAAAAAAACTTCGTTTCATTTCTCAACTTTATCGTTGTTAGAGCATTCTCATTAAGGAATTACGCTTCTGTTATTTCTATTAAACCGTAGTTTATATAGGCAGAATGCATAAAGTAGGTCATTATGCATCTGTTTTCGAATTCATAATTCGATCATTATGAGACGAGTGTAGATAATAGTAGTTAATGCGACTGTCATATAATGGGGGTCATTAGAATGCAAGTGTCTGTTTATCACACGAGGCGTAGCCGAGTGTGATAATAGATTGACACGAGCATTCTAATGCCTAATTATATGCAGTTGCATACACTATTTTATCTTCACTCTAAAAAATTTACTCAGTTGAACACTTTTCCAAACGTCCGCACCGGCGATTGCAAGGCCCGATACATGGTCAAATTCAATACGAGAACGTAATATGGCTTGATATGAATTTTTGAAGATTCTTTACTAACAGTTGTTTAGATGTCAAGTCTCAACAGCAAATAACTAAACAACTGAACAACAACTGAACAACACTGAACAACAACTAATCAACATCTGAACAAAAACTGAACAACATCCGAACAACATCTGAACAACATCTCAACAACAACAGAACAAAAACCTATTAAAACAACTGAACAACATCCGAAAAATTACCGTACAACAACAACTGTCAGGTGCGGCGGAAGATAGCGATTTGAGTATTGGAAAAAAAACTTCGTTTCATTGCTCAACTTTATCGTATTAAGAGTTTTCTCATTAAGTCATTACGCTTCTGTAATTTATAGTAAACCCTAGTTTTTATAGGCAGAATGCATAAAGTAGGTCATTATGCATCTGTTTTCGAATTCATAATTCGAAGTTTTCGAATTCATAATTCGAACATTATGAGACGAGTGTAGATAAAATTAGTTTATGCCTGGTTTTCGAATTCATAATTCGAACATTATGAGACGAGTGTAGATAAAATTAGTTTATGCCTGATTTTCTGAAGTATAATGAAACCTTTAGGTACCTAAATAGTCCACCCACTGCTAAGCTATTCATCCACGCTGTCAGCCATCGCCGACATTCGTCAACCCGAATTCATTTCCAAATGAAAAATGGCGGCCAAATGAAAAATGGCGGCCAAATGCCACCATAAATCTAAACGCTATGCCTCTGACGACCCATTAGGTACAGACGAGGTATTAAGATTTTTTGATTAAACAATTGTGACACTGAAAGACGAGTGAAAGCCAATCTATACTAATTTTTTCTACCCTTCACTATAATAAAGTAGGTGTACGTGTTCCATACTTCGCTCTAATACGAAAGGGATGAACTAAACTCTAGTACTCAAGTGTCAGTATCTTGTCTCAATTATGACCCGCCGTCTTCTTAATTGTCCTGCCTAAACTAGTCTTTTAACTCGTTTCTTTTGACTTTGCCATTTTCTTACTTGGTCTGTTTCCTAAACCCATCTTTTTCCTAAATCGTCACTTTTTTAACTCCATTACAGATTACAGCAGTCACAATAAAATTTGTTTGACTCACCAACTATGCATGTAAGACCATCAGTTTTCTTGAGGTTGTTGTATATCTTAAAGATATCTTCAGTTCGGATGACTACTGTCAAACTAAAACCTCATTTATCTTGGAAACTGTAAATGCTAGATTACCAGTTTCTTAGAGGAAGTGAAACTAATATTGTAGCATGCATTGTTTATGATTGTTTCTGAGATACACGAGTTTTTAGTTTGACAAGTGTCATCAAACTAGTTTAAATATCTTATTGAGGTGCATTTAATTTTAAATCCTGAACGCAACTCACCTCTATCTGACTTCGATTTTTGAAAAAATCATTTAATGGCGAGTTAAAAATGATACGAGTTTGAAAAACGTATAATTGTGAAAATTGCGAATAGTCACGAGGTGGTCCCGCGTATGTGCCATTAATTAATTGGTACCTAGGTTAGGTATGTATAACTGTCAAATCTGTTACCGCGGACCCGGACAAGCGACAGCGAAGAGACGGGCGATAAGACGTGACACTTTATTATACAGGACCACGACAAATATCTAGTCAGATTTTCGTATTTGACAAAACATTCCAGTTTAGTTATTTATTAAAGTAAAACGTCTTAACATTATAAAAATATTTATTATAAAATGAACAAGTAACACAGATGATTTAGGTTTACGCGGCTTGCTTATTGATTATTTGGTAGAGTTTAGCCCTCTTCGTTCCGGCTGCTAACGAAAAATTGGGAAGAGCAAGTACCTGGAAGTCAGGTCTGTTGGTAAACCACAAGGTGTTACTGTAGTTAACTTATCATCCGCATAGGTAACAGAGAGTGCTCTACCAACATGGTTTAAATTACTCTCCCGTTCCTGATAAGCTACTGGTAGAGGATATTATTGCTAGTATGAAAGATACTGTAATAACAAACAACGCTAAGTGTCAGAGACAAGATGTGGCGTCCTTGCTCCGTAAGGACCAGTACCAAAGCTAACCTATCAAAGCAAGAAATTCATGCCTTACACAATCTACGTAAAAATAAACAAGGTTTAGTCCGGTAGACAAAGGTAACGCCACAGTTATCGTGGACACTTCAGCATATGATGCCAAAGTCACGGATCTAGTAAGCGATACAGCCACGTATAAGAAGCTGAGTTATATTTGATTTGACAGCTAGAGTGACCAGTAATTAGTGCGCTACAGGCCATGCCGGTAATTGGTGTGTGACACCGAGGATTACACTCTACTTGAACCACGGATACCGACCGCGCCTAAGATCTGCTTAAAATCCACAAGCCCAACTCGCCGTGAAGACCTATAGTAAACCAGATTAACGCACTCACCTATGTACTCTCTATCACGGCGCATGTCCTATGTCCTACAACCAGTAACTAGGGAAACTACTGGTTTTGTAAAATACTCTACACATTTCACCCAGTTACTCGAAAACCTACGGTTGGAACAGAAACCTATCAGCTGGTCAATTTACTATGGGATGACCAATTTTTTTCCATATTTCAACCTGTGTTCCATGGGATGTTGTGAAAGTTGTTCAGTTTTATGAGTATCTTGACCTCCTTTCGGTTTGTTATACCTCTTTGTTAATCCTTGCATATTTTCAATGTAAGTACTTACTACAAAAATTTTAAAGTAGTAAATTACCAACTATTAATATTAGCGCGGTTTTTGGGGTCTGAACAATTGAGTTTACTTCTGCTCCAGTGTTTCTTATTTTATCTCGAGCGTCGCACCGCGTGAGTTTCAATCAACTGAGTGTAAAGGTGCAGCCGGCGCGCGCGGCGTCTCTTCTGTTTCACATATTTTACATAGAAATGGTTTCAAGCGTCGCACTCGCGATAACTTATCCGTGTCCTCGTCTCACCACCGTCTTAAGTGTGAAGCTCGCACCTTAAATGAAATCACTCAATATAGGTCCTTTTAATGTATTGTTCACTCGAATCTCACAAGTTCCGAATACCCAAAATCCTAATGTCTCTCAAACTATGCGAGACACACACATTCCAAATCCGAACCTCAGCAGTTGGGAACTCCTAAAAGCTTTAAGGTACCCCATTCAAATATCTCGGGCATCCCTTCCGGAAGATTGAACATCATCTTAATCTGAATATAAGGGGGTGTTCATTATGTGACTCCCTCTTACGTCATTGGAAATAAATAAAATGGCTTTCTTTACAGTGTACAGAGCATGAAGTGGGATTTGGACCGACTCCTAATCGGGCAGGATATCTACTTCAATGGCGTCTTCTGAATTACCTATCTGCATTCTGCGTATTTAGGCCTAAGTACTTTCAGTGGGTGTTTGCAATACTGTGTGCAATGATTTATGATTTTAAGTGTAATGCTTTTATTTTAAAGATGAATGAGGCGAAGTGGTCAGCGATCACGATTCTTGCCTAGCGGTAAATAAATTAGAACCTGCAAACTCGATGAAATGTACTACTCTACCAGTCATTTCAGTCATACCTCTTCCAATATCCAAACAAATAAATTATATGGCCAGATTTATAATCATCCCACCAGCTAATAGCATATATCTGATAAATAATGTGAAAATAAATACAAAGCTAAGCGCCTAGCCATATTTTAGGAACTGTCTGACAAATTGCTATTTGCTTATGCTATAAAAATAATGTTATAGGAAGTTACACATTTCAAAGAATACGAAGCAGTTAATTTTTCAAATAAGTAAGGTAAGTACTTGTAATAAAATTATTTGAGTATGAAATAAGTCAACATTGATGTCATATTTTTGTAAAGAGTTAACCTTACCAATTTACCAATTTCAGTGGTTATTGATTAGCGGTTTAACGATATAGAGTTTCGACGTTCTACTAATTACTGTAGTAGATAGAAGAGGTTTAAAACCTTTGACTATATCGGACATCGGATTGTTCGTCATCTCGGTCACAAATGAAGTATTGACAAGAGTTACTGGTACCGAAGTCGAATATTTTGATTTCTTACTATCTTTGCTACGAAATACAACAGCCCAAAAGGCTGTTTCTGAACTAGATCCTGATTATAGAGGAACGTATCGTAATAAGTAGCATGAAAAAATATTATTACACAACAAAATAATGCTGTCTTGTTATAAGCTTTAAATTGAGGTATTTTTAGTAACATGTCAGGAGTGCCAAGAGGGCACCATAAGTGTTTGGCAGCTGCTTTTGAGGCTTGTTGACACGAGATTGATGACAAGGACCTGAAATTTCGCTATATTTACCAAAAGTTCTTATTATTGCACCAAATTACTAGCAATGTTGATCGGCCGGATACGCCGTGTGATGCCGGCTTAGAATAGCACTACGCCACTTTATTACCGCGGGTGTCGTAAGATGCGACTAAGGCACTCGTGACGTGATTAAGGGGTTCATGTGTATTACAAATTACAACTTTAAACAACAGTCTAACAACCTGTCGCTATAGTGATGCACGATTTTTCTAAAACGGTCTTCAAATATTTGTTAGACATGAAGACAGCGACCGTGTTTCACGGCCGTTAACGCTCTCCCTACCCCGCAAGGGATAAAGGCGTGATATGTGTATGTTTGTATGTGTGTGGCGCGGCAAACTCAGTAGGTATGGTCCCTACCGTACTCAGGTAGTTAGTGCGGGGAGTAAAAAATCCTTCAGGTCGTTTTTATTTTCCCACATTTTTCCTTATAACCTGGTAAGTACATCACTCACCCTGTCACCTTGGAAAAAACAACATGGAAATAATCTTCCCACAGGAACCCTTCCGTGAGATTGGGGAGAGGGGGGTTTCCTGCCAGAGCCAATTATCATTCCCGTGGCCAGGTGGAATGTTACGAGCTCCTAGAACAATGACGGCCTCTGAAAAATGATCTTAACTGTCCTTTTTTGTGGTAAGGTAGGTTATTTCCCGTCGTTTTTTCCGTTAACACTGTTTACTTCTGAAAAAATAACGGTAGGTACTTCATTGAGCGTGGTCTAATAATATTTATTTCAACAAATTATGTCTGACTTCTTCAATACGGTTAGTTTTCTATCAGCTGACACACTTATAAATGTTGGCCGAAGGAAGACAATGCTCTGACTAAACTGGAAACAACTTACAGAATGGCAAATTTTCAACTTCCCGTCTCCCTCCCTATTCGGCAGTCATATAATGGTAATACGAGTAAAGTGGTTTTTTATTAGGTATTTTCAGCGAGACATGTCGCACTGCAGGGCGAAGGCCTCCATCTTCTCCTTCCACTTTTCCCTATTTTGTACGAGGAAGTAGACTAAGTAGGTAGTAGTTAGACAGATTTTATTCCCCCACCCTTGGCCCCCATTTCCTCCAGACAGAAAGTTTAAATTAGTGTTGTCACAGCGGCAGAGCCCCCGAGAGTAACAAATCGAATTATTACCCAGCTGATTGTGTTTTGTTTTTAGATTTATTTATTTGTTGCCTCGTTCGGGACGAGAAAAGGGGTGAGATTTGTAGGAAGTTTTTGTTTACTTAAGTTTTGTTTTTGTTTATATCCAATACAAGTACAAGTACCCATAGGTCAGAAGGTCTTAGTTAAAACTCGATTTTTCATTTGTGAACACGATATTAAAAGAGCTGACTAGTCCTTGCCAAAAAGAGGTTGTTATTTTTATGATAGAGCAAATTTCACTGAAATTATAAAGTTGGTATTTTGCCTTCCGCCGTTCTCGGCACTTCAATGTCGCAAAATAGGGCGAAAGAAGGACCATCAAAGCTAGTTGGCGGTCTCTTACAGTAGAGATTGAGAAGAACATTCACTCAATGATGCGATCGAACCCAGTCCAGCGCGGAAATTGACTTCATTTCCATAAAAAAATACCTTAACAAAAATACTTTTCCCCAAATTCCTGCTGGTCTGTTACCTGCCGCCGCCTGCCCGACCGCACAAAATAAAGTAAGTCAGTAACGCGTTTAACACCTGCGCAATAACGCCTAGAATTTTTAAACAGAGAACAATGAAAATTAATTTGCTCCGAAATTATGCACAGGCGTTGGGCCTGTTAATTTCATTCTTTGGGTAAAAATTACACCGATCTACATTTTGGTTACTTTGAATAGTTAAATTCTTTATATTTCTTAACTTAATGGTGAAATCTTGTATGGTAAAAAAATGGTCTACCCATTCAATGTAAATTTTCGCAAACAAAACAAATAAAAAGTTCTCCCCGCAGGACCAAGTGTTAAAACTTAAATCCGTAGCAAATAATTCTGCTGAACTGACAACAATGGATACAGAACTGAAGAAGTTTGATTCCAACTTGGAATAACCTAGTTTCGATGACTGCTTACGTTAAACTAGATCCTACCGATAGATATGCGGAGAATTACTTTTGTCGCTATCAGAAAAGTTCAATGCTTAATAGGACCCCATCGGATCACGTTATATATTTAATAAGCATTTTATTACCGAGCACAAATACAATTACGCCCGAAGATTGCTTACACCAAATTGCTACCATTACTAAATGTTCTTAACAATTACAATACCTACTGTTCGTTTACTTGTTATATGTTTATTTTTGTCTTTATGTAGTAAAACATTTGTCCAAGCGAAGACAGTGACTTAAAATAGTAGTAAGTAGAAGTGCATCATATCGCTAACAAACTGCTTTTATCCCCTTTTTACTCCTGTTAGGATTAAAAATTATTAATCCCTTAAGCGCGTTTTTTTTTTGGCTTTATGGTCTTATCACAATTTTTTAAACAAATCACATTTAAGACTGCGAACTTTCATACAAACTATTAATATTTATTTTTACCTTTGGTGGCTTAAAATCAAAGACCCCTCAAACACGTGTTCGACTCTTTTAGTTTCATGATCCTATTGAAAGACTACGAACTTTCATACAAACATTTTACACCCCTTCGTGAAAATCCTTATTTACCGCATGATTATATTATAGTAAATAAGCCTACTGCTCAAATTTTATGTTTCTAGAATTAGTGAGAGAAAGGACATTAGTTTTTCTAAGTTTCGGTTATTATATCTGAGTCAACCGGATTAAATAATAAAATGAGCTGCATCTCCAATATTTTTATAGTCGAAAAGTTACCAATAGTTTCAATGAGAAAGTTTGGTGCAATATTTCATCAGCAAAGTACTTCGTACTTCATTATTGCCGTGTTTTTTTAATTCTTTGTGATTCTGACACTTTTAATTGAGTGGATAGGCTAGATATTAGTGCATTGTAAAAACGCGTAGATATGTACCGAGACATGAATTTTTTTTGTTGGAATTATTTTCTACGAGGACCGACAGACAGCATTCTATAATAACGATCGCCACGCAATCACCATGTCATCAAAGAATACATAATAAAATAGGAGTCATTGAGTCGATGGTTGACAAGTAAGTAAGTATCAACAAAATATTATGTTTTGATGATCAGAAAAATAGTCAAATAGTCTATACCTACAAACGATATTAAATTATTTCTTTTTCGTGTGGGACACCGAGTCGCCCAGCGACCCGATGAACCAGGGTGTCAGAGTTTTCATCCGCCTACTACTAGTAAGCCTCTGACATGGTTGTGTAACGACCACCGTCTAAGTTATCATAGACAGCAACTGGGACCGGCTTAACGTGGCCTCCGAAGCGCGGAACCATCTTTCTTTTCGGTCCATCAAGTGGGTCAGCCTGCAATGACCTTACCATACTGGGAACTAATTCACAAAGTGATATTTAAAATCTGTGAGTGCCCCACCGAGAATCCAACCCGGAACCTTTGCGTCGCAGGCAGTCGTACTAGTATTGCGCCACATAGGCCGTCAAATATGAAATAATCAAATGCAAAGCCTTTTCAGCGTTAACAACTCCCTAGGTGGGTGTTATAATAAGATTTTCCTCAGACAAAAATCAGAATCGTTAAGATTCAATTTTATTGTTTGATTTTCCTCGTTTCCTGCCGAGTAGGTATATACTAATTTGTGTGAAGAAATTAGATTTGATTTGATTTGATAAAATTTGTTCCGGCATAATTCAAATTTGATTAATTTCCTGATGGATGAATATTAATTTGTTTGAATTAAAAATTTCCATTTAATATAAACAGCAAACGAGGCATGAATTATTTATTTAATGAAGTTTTAAATGTAAAAACATAAAAATAACACATACAGTAAAACCCTTCCATTTGTGTCTGTCTGTTCGCGTCTCGGAACCAATTGGACGGATTAGAATAATACTTTTTGTTGTACATAGCTACTAAGCCTAGTCAACTTCTAGGGAAACTATTATATATACCGCGGGAAAATTGCTAATAACCTTGGGAAAAGCGATTAAACGTAGAATATTTAAGCCGCAAGGAGCCCAGCAGCAGTATGAGAGATACAAAAATGTGTCCATAGCTAAAGTGGTTGAACATTATAGCCCGCTTGACCTGACACGAGGGTCAGAAATACCAGATGTGGTACACCAGGAGCTTGGCAAAACAATAAGAGATACGGAAACTGATCCATAACAAAACTTGTTCGGCATGATAGCTGGCACATTTACATCGAGGATCTTGGGTACCTAATGAGGAACACCATGAGCCCGACAAAACTATATGAGATACGGAAATGGCCCTTAAGAAAAAAATTATTATAATGATGTGCCGCTTCTGGTGGTACATAGAGTACCTCATACCTGTCTTGTTGTGGAATAATAGGATTCTAGCTATACCGTACAAAAGATGGAAATAGTCCATAGCAAAACTCTTCACCGTAAGGAGTCGCTTCTATTGATACATTTTAATCGAAGATCTTTATGAGGAACTCATAAACTCATAACTTTCAACACCAACAGCCAAAAATGTCCACTTCTGGACAAGGTCCCCCCCTAAGGGTATTGATATACTCACTCAAAGCAAGATGTTGCATTCACAGGCTGCTGCCCATTTCATGGATGCATCCATTAGTCGCCTTTTACGCGGCACCCACGGATAAAATACGGGGAATGCTATTTATAGTCGACATCACCCGGCACAAAACTAAATAATGATAACAATTATTGGACATTCCTTCCCCTCAGAGCAAGCAATAGATGGACGATGGCGCGGAGATATACAATTTAAACCTAGTTGGAGTTTATTAAGTCAAAGACAAGAAACACAGGAACTGGTTGTACTAGCCATAACATTCGGTCATGGCTAGCACAGAGGGTCAGAACTATTATAATAACATACACACTTACACCCTGTATAGAAGAACAGAAGGGGTAAACAATCGAGAGGGCTAATGAATTATTTGCTTATGGACTATAAGACTCGCATTAAGCCATTTATTCAGTACCTTTAGATAGGACTGACAAGCAGATAGGAAAAAGACGCACAGTACACATATTAACTTATGCTTCACATCTATGAGAATATATTATTTAAAAAATCATTTTTTGACCGAGGCCCAAATTATTTAAAAAAACATGTGAGGTTTATTGATTGTCTTATAGTAGACCCCATTCCGGGCGCGCTTTTAAAATTACAGACTACTGAAACATAAATTGTTATTTATTTATTTTATTAATGATGGGTTTGGGTTTGATAAATCAAATCAAATCAAACTTATACCGTCATGACATTTCGCACACATCTCAGATTTATCACACGAGACGCGATTATATGCAGAGTCATAGGTCCCACTTGCGGTATTATACGATGAACTCTGACATGTGGGTTCATTGGGTCGTTAGTCAACTCGGTGATCCACGCATACACAACTCCCGTCTGAACTCTGGTTCGTCGTAAGCAATTGGAATATCGAATTCTAAGTTTTTATCGCAACAGCATAAAAAGTTCCAGGGAAATACGAAGATCTCCAACCATTGAATAGTTTTATACTGACCAATCCTAACACAATTCAACTCAGAAGAATCCTACTCTCAACTAAGTTTACACCGGAAAATATAAAATACTTATAGAAAACCAATATCCCAACTTATTTTCTACCAACAACATTGCAATTGGAAAATGACATTAAAACTAAAATGGAGTTTTGAAACCACTTTCGAAGTGAGAATCCTTGGGGAGTAGAGTTGTGTCACTCAGTTATGATGGCACACAGTAGAAAAAACGCTATTATATGTCGTGTTTGAAAACAAAGTTACAAACTTTATGTGGGTTATATGTGCTCCCACACTGCATGAGGTGACGGGGCACACGGGGAATTTGGAGTATGAGTACGACATTACTATAACATTTAGTAGCTATCGTATTAAGGCAAGCTTATCTTTCGGTCGTAGGTAAAAGAAAAAACAAATGACACTTAGTTAACTTCTTAGCAATGAAGGCAGCCCTCCGAATACTGATAGGGACCGTTAAACTGAACAACTTTCTCTTAGAAACATATGTGCCGTGTGATGCCAGCTAAGAATAGCATCACCTCATTTCCTTCACGTGAGAGTCGTAAGAAGCGACTAAGGGACTCGAGGGTGTGTATTGCTATATTAGGCGATGGGCTGACAACCTGTCACTATGGCGATACACAATTTTCCGAATGACCCTCAAATATTTGACAGGCGTGGCGTAATCCTTTTTTGCGGCCGTATACGCTCTGCCTACCCCGCAAGGGATTATAGGCGTAATATGTGTGTGTGTGTGTGTGTGTAGAAACATAATGTCAGGAAAAACCAAAAATATTTAGACCCTCATACAAAATCACGATCAGCTGACTGACTTAACTATGGGAAGTAAAATTTTTTTTTCGCTTCCTGACATATGTTCCTAGAGGAAAGATTTTAGTTACATGGTCTGATGCACCCTATCAGTATTCGGAGTGCTGTCTCTTATACCCATTATATTAGACTGAGCAATCCTGGTATAAGTGGTCAATATTCTACACCTCTCAGCAGGGATGAGGGTCAGAACTATTATAATAACATACACACATACCCCATATCCCTTACGGGGTAGCCAGAGCGTTAACGGCCGTAAAACGGATATTAACGCCACGTCTGACAAAAGTTTGATGGTCAATCAGATAACAGTATATCACTATAGTGTCAGGTTGTCAGCCCATCGCCTAAAATTGCAATACACATCTAACCCTCCCTCCCGAAGTCGCCTCTTACGATACCCGTGGGTAAGAAATGGGGTGATGCTATTCTAGGCCGGCATCACACGGCATATTATAAATATTATATTGTAATAACCACCATCGTATTCGAAAATTCCATCGCCTAGGGCAAGAAAACTACCAATAGAATCACTTCATTTTCCTTATTTCGCTTAGCACAGGTCTGGTGAAAAAGGGGATCAGCAAAATGTACTGTTTGTATACAGGGTATTATTAAATGTACTTGGTTCCTTTAAACCACATGTTCAATGAGTATATCAAAGTCCTATTTAAAAAAGCGTGTTTCACTAACCCAACTATGAAATGAAATGAAAATAGCCTTTATTCTTACCTCTTTTAAAATAATAAAATAAAAAAATTCAATAACATAAATCAATAATAATTATACAAACAAATCATTCTATAGTAATAATAGTAAACCAGTGTAAGTGTGTAACAAATACAAAACATTAATTTTTAAAACACAAAATAATCTAAGTATATAGCTTGTAGTATTACTTGGCAAGTTGAAATACTATATAACGAAATGTTATATATATTTTTTCTCTATTTGTATTCCATTGTGGAAGTCGCCTCGGTGGCGTAGGCCTCCCCCAACCCAACTATACTACTTCAAAATAAGACAAGCTATACAAGAAATAATGGAATCAGTAGTGATAAAATTTGGTGGCTGGGACTTAGTCAATCTCGGTCAGTAAGTATAATGAAAAAAGAAACATACATATAAAGTAAATTATTATTTTTACTAAAACTCTTTTATGTAAACTACATTCCATGAATAATACAATATAAATAGGCACATTATTTCTTATTGAACATATATGTTATTATTATTGAGTTAACTTTTAACTAGTCTAATAAAACAACTTGCAATACTTATCTGTTCTACATGTAATTTGTAAGTTAATATGTAAGCAAGTAGATATTTCTTCATTCACATATTCATCATTAACCTTAATTACTATTTACAACTGAATAATACACTATACTAGCTAATTAGACTAATAATATAGTTAAGTTAAATTGGCCTCAATTCAGGAAATAAATTCTCCATACCCTAAATTTGTGCTCCCACTTTCTGTCAGAATAGGTTTAGAAAAGGATAAGAAATATGTTAAGCATGTCACTTCTTATAATTTAATATGAAATTATCTGCCAAAATACAGCGAGAATGAGAAAACAATGACAACAAAATTTACTAGAAATGAAGAGCCTATTGACCTTCTTAAACATGACTGGACTTGGATATCTCCTATTATTATTTTTATTATTTAATGGTGGCAGAGCCACTGGCCTCACAACTCTATTGTAGAGTCGTATTTTGCCATCTAAGTAAGGTTAGTTTTGTGGGTTAAAAGTCGTAAGTCAGTAAGGTATGTGGCATTACGCCGAGGAAGAGTCCACAACACAGAGAACCTAGTCTTAAGACTAGGGGCTGTGTTGCGCAGTTTGTGTAGCAACAGAAAACTGATAGTAAAATTTTCTGCTCCACGTGGTGATCCGCTCGTCACTATTACACAATGTCAGATATATGCCTTAATTACAATTTCCTATTTAATGTTCAGTTTAAGAATAGTTTGTTGCTTAAAACACTATCAGATTTATTCACCAAACACTCAAATAAACAAGAGAAACTAAATTATAACCAAATCACATCCGCCATTACGGAAAAGCAACGAACGAATCGGATATCTCCTATCTTTTTCTAAACCTATTTGACAGAATGTGACAGTGCTAATTAAAGGTAAGATAATTTATTTCTTGAAATGAGGCCACTATCTATCATTCATATTTAAAATTAATCACCTTGTCATTCAATTGTTTGCTTGCAGTTACCCAGAACACAATGCAACCATCTCTTTTTGTAGCCTTCTAAAAATCATTTGCCATTTTAAAAATACAGTACATTTTTGGCATTAAGACTGTTTGGAACTGCATGTAATTTTCCAGTCTTCCTAAGTCAGCTTATCAAATTTCAGTGCTAATGAGTCTGTTGGAAATTTCATGCAATCAGCCATATCTTTCTTGCAGGTTGTTGATATATGGTGAGCAGGTGGTGAGGTAAACACACAGACATTCTGTGACACAAACTTAAAGTTGATACATTCTCTCTCTCTTTTAGTGTGGGACACCGAGTCGTCTAACGACAGAGTGATACATGACCATATGTTAAATAGGTACCTAGAACAAAACAGAAGAAAATTAACAGAATAACGTTAGAAGAGCATACTCAAAAAATGCAGTTCAGAATAATTTAGGTACATACAATGTTTGTATACTGGGCGATAGAAGCGAAAGAGGTGTGTCAGGATCTTAGCAAGTGGAAAGATCTCTGCTTACACCTATGGGAAAGATGCGTGATTATATGTCTGTATGTATGAACAACATGGTATAATGTTTGTGTACTGGGCGGTGATATCTATTTCAAAACAAAACAATGAATAATTCAGATGGCAGTAAGTTCATGAAGTACTTACTCGTCTTATCGAATCAGCAGCATTGAAAACCTTCAGAAAGATGTTAAGTAATTTTGATCTAAATGAGATCGTGGCAGCTATGCAATAATCACCATTCTTCTAAATAAAATTATAAAAATAAAAACCGACCCGCAGACACCACGGATATTTGTTTTGGTAGTAATTATGACATTACTCCAGAATTGCCATTTTACAAATCTTATTCCTACTAAATATCAGATTATATTATGCAAGATAAATCTCCATGGGTTTAATTCAAATGTATAAAGTAAATATTTTATTAGACGAAACAAGTAGATTTATCTACTGCAATTTTTTGACACTCATGGCCAAATGCGTCTATTTCATGCGTTGCACCTTACATTTTGCTTATTAACATAGGTTAATACATCAGAACAAATAAAGTATTCACTACGACATAAAAAAAGATTAATGCTACCCACTTCCAACCTTGCAAGTCATTCCAATAGCCCTTTTGTTATGTCAATTAAAGTTTTTAATAAGCTACCTACTGAACTAAAAAATGAAACAAATTACAATAAATTTACAAAAAATCTCAAACAGTTCCTAATAAATAAAAGCTATTATACGATAAAAGAGTACATGGAAGATAAATTAAAATAAATTTGTTTTATTAATTATGTTCGAGGGTTTGTTAAATATAGTGTTCCCGCAGGAACATAAGAAATGAAACTTTCAGAATCGTCGAACCGTAGCAAATAATTCTGCTGAACTGACAACAATGGATACAGAACTGAAGAAGTTTGATTCCAACTTGGAATAACCTAGTTTCGATGACTGCTTACGTTAAACTAGATCCTACCGATAGATATGCGGAGAATTACTTTTGTCGCTATCAGAAAAGTTCAATGCTTAATAGGACCCCATCGGATCACGTTATATATTTAATAAGCATTTTATTACCGAGCACAAATACAATTACGCCCGAAGATTGCTTACACCAAATTGCTACCATTACTAAATGTTCTTAACAATTACAATACCTACTGTTCGTTTACTTGTTATATGTTTATTTTTGTCTTTATGTAGTAAAACATTTGTCCAAGCGAAGACAGTGACTTAAAATAGTAGTAAGTAGAAGTGCATCATATCGCTAACAAACTGCTTTTATCCCCTTTTTACTCCTGTTAGGATTAAAAATTATTAATCCCTTAAGCGCGTTTTTTTTTTGGCTTTATGGTCTTATCACAATTTTTTAAACAAATCACATTTAAGACTGCGAACTTTCATACAAACTATTAATATTTATTTTTACCTTTGGTGGCTTAAAATCAAAGACCCCTCAAACACGTGTTCGACTCTTTTAGTTTCATGATCCTATTGAAAGACTACGAACTTTCATACAAACATTTTACACCCCTTCGTGAAAATCCTTATTTACCGCATGATTATATTATAGTAAATAAGCCTACTGCTCAAATTTTATGTTTCTAGAATTAGTGAGAGAAAGGACATTAGTTTTTCTAAGTTTCGGTTATTATATCTGAGTCAACCGGATTAAATAATAAAATGAGCTGCATCTCCAATATTTTTATAGTCGAAAAGTTACCAATAGTTTCAATGAGAAAGTTTGGTGCAATATTTCATCAGCAAAGTACTTCGTACTTCATTATTGCCGTGTTTTTTTAATTCTTTGTGATTCTGACACTTTTAATTGAGTGGATAGGCTAGATATTAGTGCATTGTAAAAACGCGTAGATATGTACCGAGACATGAATTTTTTTTGTTGGAATTATTTTCTACGAGGACCGACAGACAGCATTCTATAATAACGATCGCCACGCAATCACCATGTCATCAAAGAATACATAATAAAATAGGAGTCATTGAGTCGATGGTTGACAAGTAAGTAAGTATCAACAAAATATTATGTTTTGATGATCAGAAAAATAGTCAAATAGTCTATACCTACAAACGATATTAAATTATTTCTTTTTCGTGTGGGACACCGAGTCGCCCAGCGACCCGATGAACCAGGGTGTCAGAGTTTTCATCCGCCTACTACTAGTAAGCCTCTGACATGGTTGTGTAACGACCACCGTCTAAGTTATCATAGACAGCAACTGGGACCGGCTTAACGTGGCCTCCGAAGCGCGGAACCATCTTTCTTTTCGGTCCATCAAGTGGGTCAGCCTGCAATGACCTTACCATACTGGGAACTAATTCACAAAGTGATATTTAAAATCTGTGAGTGCCCCACCGAGAATCCAACCCGGAACCTTTGCGTCGCAGGCAGTCGTACTAGTATTGCGCCACATAGGCCGTCAAATATGAAATAATCAAATGCAAAGCCTTTTCAGCGTTAACAACTCCCTAGGTGGGTGTTATAATAAGATTTTCCTCAGACAAAAATCAGAATCGTTAAGATTCAATTTTATTGTTTGATTTTCCTCGTTTCCTGCCGAGTAGGTATATACTAATTTGTGTGAAGAAATTAGATTTGATTTGATTTGATAAAATTTGTTCCGGCATAATTCAAATTTGATTAATTTCCTGATGGATGAATATTAATTTGTTTGAATTAAAAATTTCCATTTAATATAAACAGCAAACGAGGCATGAATTATTTATTTAATGAAGTTTTAAATGTAAAAACATAAAAATAACACATACAGTAAAACCCTTCCATTTGTGTCTGTCTGTTCGCGTCTCGGAACCAATTGGACGGATTAGAATAATACTTTTTGTTGTACATAGCTACTAAGCCTAGTCAACTTCTAGGGAAACTATTATATATACCGCGGGAAAATTGCTAATAACCTTGGGAAAAGCGATTAAACGTAGAATATTTAAGCCGCAAGGAGCCCAGCAGCAGTATGAGAGATACAAAAATGTGTCCATAGCTAAAGTGGTTGAACATTATAGCCCGCTTGACCTGACACGAGGGTCAGAAATACCAGATGTGGTACACCAGGAGCTTGGCAAAACAATAAGAGATACGGAAACTGATCCATAACAAAACTTGTTCGGCATGATAGCTGGCACATTTACATCGAGGATCTTGGGTACCTAATGAGGAACACCATGAGCCCGACAAAACTATATGAGATACGGAAATGGCCCTTAAGAAAAAAATTATTATAATGATGTGCCGCTTCTGGTGGTACATAGAGTACCTCATACCTGTCTTGTTGTGGAATAATAGGATTCTAGCTATACCGTACAAAAGATGGAAATAGTCCATAGCAAAACTCTTCACCGTAAGGAGTCGCTTCTATTGATACATTTTAATCGAAGATCTTTATGAGGAACTCATAAACTCATAACTTTCAACACCAACAGCCAAAAATGTCCACTTCTGGACAAGGTCCCCCCCTAAGGGTATTGATATACTCACTCAAAGCAAGATGTTGCATTCACAGGCTGCTGCCCATTTCATGGATGCATCCATTAGTCGCCTTTTACGCGGCACCCACGGATAAAATACGGGGAATGCTATTTATAGTCGACATCACCCGGCACAAAACTAAATAATGATAACAATTATTGGACATTCCTTCCCCTCAGAGCAAGCAATAGATGGACGATGGCGCGGAGATATACAATTTAAACCTAGTTGGAGTTTATTAAGTCAAAGACAAGAAACACAGGAACTGGTTGTACTAGCCATAACATTCGGTCATGGCTAGCACAGAGGGTCAGAACTATTATAATAACATACACACTTACACCCTGTATAGAAGAACAGAAGGGGTAAACAATCGAGAGGGCTAATGAATTATTTGCTTATGGACTATAAGACTCGCATTAAGCCATTTATTCAGTACCTTTAGATAGGACTGACAAGCAGATAGGAAAAAGACGCACAGTACACATATTAACTTATGCTTCACATCTATGAGAATATATTATTTAAAAAATCATTTTTTGACCGAGGCCCAAATTATTTAAAAAAACATGTGAGGTTTATTGATTGTCTTATAGTAGACCCCATTCCGGGCGCGCTTTTAAAATTACAGACTACTGAAACATAAATTGTTATTTATTTATTTTATTAATGATGGGTTTGGGTTTGATAAATCAAATCAAATCAAACTTATACCGTCATGACATTTCGCACACATCTCAGATTTATCACACGAGACGCGATTATATGCAGAGTCATAGGTCCCACTTGCGGTATTATACGATGAACTCTGACATGTGGGTTCATTGGGTCGTTAGTCAACTCGGTGATCCACGCATACACAACTCCCGTCTGAACTCTGGTTCGTCGTAAGCAATTGGAATATCGAATTCTAAGTTTTTATCGCAACAGCATAAAAAGTTCCAGGGAAATACGAAGATCTCCAACCATTGAATAGTTTTATACTGACCAATCCTAACACAATTCAACTCAGAAGAATCCTACTCTCAACTAAGTTTACACCGGAAAATATAAAATACTTATAGAAAACCAATATCCCAACTTATTTTCTACCAACAACATTGCAATTGGAAAATGACATTAAAACTAAAATGGAGTTTTGAAACCACTTTCGAAGTGAGAATCCTTGGGGAGTAGAGTTGTGTCACTCAGTTATGATGGCACACAGTAGAAAAAACGCTATTATATGTCGTGTTTGAAAACAAAGTTACAAACTTTATGTGGGTTATATGTGCTCCCACACTGCATGAGGTGACGGGGCACACGGGGAATTTGGAGTATGAGTACGACATTACTATAACATTTAGTAGCTATCGTATTAAGGCAAGCTTATCTTTCGGTCGTAGGTAAAAGAAAAAACAAATGACACATAGTTAACTTCTTAGCAATGAAGGCAGCCCTCCGAATACTGATAGGGACCGTTAAACTGAACAACTTTCTCTTAGAAACATATGTGCCGTGTGATGCCAGCTAAGAATAGCATCACCTCATTTCCTTCACGTGAGAGTCGTAAGAAGCGACTAAGGGACTCGAGGGTGTGTATTGCTATATTAGGCGATGGGCTGACAACCTGTCACTATGGCGATACACAATTTTCCGAATGACCCTCAAATATTTGACAGGCGTGGCGTAATCCTTTTTTGCGGCCGTATACGCTCTGCCTACCCCGCAAGGGATTATAGGCGTAATATGTGTGTGTGTGTGTGTGTGTAGAAACATAATGTCAGGAAAAACCAAAAATATTTAGACCCTCATACAAAATCACGATCAGCTGACTGACTTAACTATGGGAAGTAAAATTTTTTTTTCGCTTCCTGACATATGTTCCTAGAGGAAAGATTTTAGTTACATGGTCTGCATGCACCCTATCAGTATTCGGAGTGCTGTCTCTTATACCCATTATATTAGACTGAGCAATCCTGGTATAAGTGGTCAATATTCTACACCTCTCAGCAGGGATGAGGGTCAGAACTATTATAATAACATACACACATACCCCATATCCCTTACGGGGTAGCCAGAGCGTTAACGGCCGTAAAACGGATATTAACGCCACGTCTGACAAAAGTTTGATGGTCAATCAGATAACAGTATATCACTATAGTGTCAGGTTGTCAGCCCATCGCCTAAAATTGCAATACACATCTAACCCTCCCTCCCGAAGTCGCCTCTTACGATACCCGTGGGTAAGAAATGGGGTGATGCTATTCTAGGCCGGCATCACACGGCATATTATAAATATTATATTGTAATAACCACCATCGTATTCGAAAATTCCATCGCCTAGGGCAAGAAAACTACCAATAGAATCACTTCATTTTCCTTATTTCGCTTAGCACAGGTCTGGTGAAAAAGGGATCAGCAAAATGTACTGTTTGTATACAGGGTATTATTAAATGTACTTGGTTCCTTTAAACCACATGTTCAATGAGTATATCAAAGTCCTATTTAAAAAAGCGTGTTTCACTAACCCAACTATGAAATGAAATGAAAATAGCCTTTATTCTTACCTCTTTTAAAATAATAAAATAAAAAAATTCAATAACATAAATCAATAATAATTATACAAACAAATCATTCTATAGTAATAATAGTAAACCAGTGTAAGTGTGTAACAAATACAAAACATTAATTTTTAAAACACAAAATAATCTAAGTATATAGCTTGTAGTATTACTTGGCAAGTTGAAATACTATATAACGAAATGTTATATATATTTTTTCTCTATTTGTATTCCATTGTGGAAGTCGCCTCGGTGGCGTAGGCCTCCCCCAACCCAACTATACTACTTCAAAATAAGACAAGCTATACAAGAAATAATGGAATCAGTAGTGATAAAATTTGGTGGCTGGGACTTAGTCAATCTCGGTCAGTAAGTATAATGAAAAAAGAAACATACATATAAAGTAAATTATTATTTTTATTAAAACTCTTTTATGTAAACTACATTCCATGAATAATACAATATAAATAGGCACATTATTTCTTATTGAACATATATGTTATTATTATTGAGTTAACTTTTAACTAGTCTAATAAAACAACTTGCAATACTTATCTGTTCTACATGTAATTTGTAAGTTAATATGTAAGCAAGTAGATATTTCTTCATTCACATATTCATCATTAACCTTAATTACTATTTACAACTGAATAATACACTATACTAGCTAATTAGACTAATAATATAGTTAAGTTAAATTGGCCTCAATTCAGGAAATAAATTCTCCATACCCTAAATTTGTGCTCCCACTTTCTGTCAGAATAGGTTTAGAAAAGGATAAGAAATATGTTAAGCATGTCACTTCTTATAATTTAATATGAAATTATCTGCCAAAATACAGCGAGAATGAGAAAACAATGACAACAAAATTTACTAGAAATGAAGAGCCTATTGACCTTCTTAAACATGACTGGACTTGGATATCTCCTATTATTATTTTTATTATTTAATGGTGGCAGAGCCACTGGCCTCACAACTCTATTGTAGAGTCGTATTTTGCCATCTAAGTAAGGTTAGTTTTGTGGGTTAAAAGTCGTAAGTCAGTAAGGTATGTGGCATTACGCCGAGGAAGAGTCCACAACACAGAGAACCTAGTCTTAAGACTAGGGGCTGTGTTGCGCAGTTTGTGTAGCAACAGAAAACTGATAGTAAAATTTTCTGCTCCACGTGGTGATCCGCTCGTCACTATTACACAATGTCAGATATATGCCTTAATTACAATTTCCTATTTAATGTTCAGTTTAAGAATAGTTTGTTGCTTAAAACACTATCAGATTTATTCACCAAACACTCAAATAAACAAGAGAAACTAAATTATAACCAAATCACATCCGCCATTACGGAAAAGCAACGAACGAATCGGATATCTCCTATCTTTTTCTAAACCTATTTGACAGAATGTGACAGTGCTAATTAAAGGTAAGATAATTTATTTCTTGAAATGAGGCCACTATCTATCATTCATATTTAAAATTAATCACCTTGTCATTCAATTGTTTGCTTGCAGTTACCCAGAACACAATGCAACCATCTCTTTTTGTAGCCTTCTAAAAATCATTTGCCATTTTAAAAATACAGTACATTTTTGGCATTAAGACTGTTTGGAACTGCATGTAATTTTCCAGTCTTCCTAAGTCAGCTTATCAAATTTCAGTGCTAATGAGTCTGTTGGAAATTTCATGCAATCAGCCATATCTTTCTTGCAGGTTGTTGATATATGGTGAGCAGGTGGTGAGGTAAACACACAGACATTCTGTGACACAAACTTAAAGTTGATACATTCTCTCTCTCTTTTAGTGTGGGACACCGAGTCGTCTAACGACAGAGTGATACATGACCATATGTTAAATAGGTACCTAGAACAAAACAGAAGAAAATTAACAGAATAACGTTAGAAGAGCATACTCAAAAAATGCAGTTCAGAATAATTTAGGTACATACAATGTTTGTATACTGGGCGATAGAAGCGAAAGAGGTGTGTCAGGATCTTAGCAAGTGGAAAGATCTCTGCTTACACCTATGGGAAAGATGCGTGATTATATGTCTGTATGTATGAACAACATGGTATAATGTTTGTGTACTGGGCGGTGATATCTATTTCAAAACAAAACAATGAATAATTCAGATGGCAGTAAGTTCATGAAGTACTTACTCGTCTTATCGAATCAGCAGCATTGAAAACCTTCAGAAAGATGTTAAGTAATTTTGATCTAAATGAGATCGTGGCAGCTATGCAATAATCACCATTCTTCTAAATAAAATTATAAAAATAAAAACCGACCCGCAGACACCACGGATATTTGTTTTGGTAGTAATTATGACATTACTCCAGAATTGCCATTTTACAAATCTTATTCCTACTAAATATCAGATTATATTATGCAAGATAAATCTCCATGGGTTTAATTCAAATGTATAAAGTAAATATTTTATTAGACGAAACAAGTAGATTTATCTACTGCAATTTTTTGACACTCATGGCCAAATGCGTCTATTTCATGCGTTGCACCTTACATTTTGCTTATTAACATAGGTTAATACATCAGAACAAATAAAGTATTCACTACGACATAAAAAAAGATTAATGCTACCCACTTCCAACCTTGCAAGTCATTCCAATAGCCCTTTTGTTATGTCAATTAAAGTTTTTAATAAGCTACCTACTGAACTAAAAAATGAAACAAATTACAATAAATTTACAAAAAATCTCAAACAGTTCCTAATAAATAAAAGCTATTATACGATAAAAGAGTACATGGAAGATAAATTAAAATAAATTTGTTTTATTAATTATGTTCGAGGGTTTGTTAAATATAGTGTTCCCGCAGGAACATAAGAAATGAAACTTTCAGAATCGTTTGAAAGAAAACTGTGGTTTTATTTTGTTTAATTAAATAATTTTACACGTGAAGGCGTGTGTGATCCGCCATGATAGATTGCAAGCTAAGATGGACGTAAGACAATGCAAATTGATATAAAAAGCGCCTGCCAAAATGAGCAGAGCAAAGTAATATTTTTGATATAATAAGTAATATGAAATTAAAAGGAACTTAACAGAATTGTGTTGAAAAACACTAAAATCTAACATGTGCCGCAACATATAGTTTTTGTTATGTGGCATCTAAAAGATATAATATTTGTTATTATGTATTACATTAGTTATAAGATTTTTAAATATAATTATTTAAGGCTCTCTCTCATAATGTTGCTGTGCCCTAACAGGGTGTCATTATACGGGTATATAGTGTTCGCACATAGTGTGACATTGTATTACTTATATCTATGTATAGGTATACTGATTTATGCAATAAACGTTTGAAATCTTGAAATCTTAAATGGACAGACAAACAAAAGTAAAATTGTACATTATTTTGTCGCCACGAAAATGAAAAAATGAAAAATGAAAATGAAATAACTTTATTCAATGTAGGATAATTTATAATTATATATGTATTTACAAACTAACCTTTTAAATAGATTAATTTTCTTTTGTTTTACATTTACAGCCACAACAGTCCACTGCTAGACATGAACCTAATTTAATTTATATAGCTATTTATCTAGTTATCTTACTTTTAGTACATTCCGATCTCATTTAGGTATATTTACTCTGTAGTTATTATATTCGCCTGTAATTTATCTGATTTTATATTATTATTATTATAGAAGTAGTAATTTTACTATAAATTTAGGAATAAGATGCTATGGTCTAGGTTAAAAGAAATTGTTGTCACAGATCTCTTATATATATGTCCTTATGTTATAAAATCTGGTTCCGTGGAAGACCAGCGCTTTGGGAGTGCTGCTCAAGTACACTCTTAAAGCATTTTGCTGAGCGGATACCTTTTTGTTACCGTGTTTTAGTTTTATAATAATTAGTTATTCATTAATGTACCTTTAATATTTGGTAACAAATAAACATTATTCTTTCTTTCTTTCATTATCACTTATTGACGTCATGATTGGTCATTGTAAAAAAAAGAAATTTGCATAACGCAATTTTCTTTTTTTTATAATAATTTTGTATTGTCCTTATAGAAAACCGGCTCGAGCGGAATAAAAAAATAAAAATAAAGGCTCTGCCTCGGGGCTGGCCAGGTTAATTACACAGCACGTAACTTTACGCCACCACCATTTGTAAACGACATTTGTTTCAAATTTTAGTAAAGATTACCAAAGCGTGTTATTTACATGCGTATGATTAACCGGACCCCCTAAACAAGAAAAACCCCTCAAAAATCCTGCCCAGAAGTGCTCCTATTCTGAATTAACAATCTTTCTAGGCACTAAGTTGCCCTAGCTAATTTTGGAAATAACGATTAATATATGTTTAGCCCAAAAATGGCTACATAAAAAAATATATATTATAATAATAACAAAAAATTGCAGTAAACAAATGTACCTGTTTTGTCTAATAAAATATTCACTTTATACATTTAAATTAAACCTATTGAGATTTATCTTGCATATACTCTGATATTTCATAATAGCCTTTCTTGTACAGTTTTTGTTAAATTACTGGTTTAAATTTATTTAAGGGTAAGTCTTGAATATCTTTAGGAAGTTTGTTATAAAAGCGTATACAATTGCACTTAAAAGTGCGTGTGCAATGCGTAGGACATGCGTGTGCAACGCATGCTCTACGCATGTGAAACATATGTCCTATGTTTCTATCGTTAACGTGCCAGTATGTCAAAAATGAGTCGAATAACTTCCGGCACCATTCAGTAAGCATCCGGCGCCAGGCAGCATGATTTAAACAATATCCGGTACCACCAAGAAAAAAACGAAGCTTTGCAATCGTTTGTTTCCATGGGACGGTGCAAATTCGACTGTCGTCCAGCGATAATCGGCGTTATGCTATGCCGTGTAGCTGCGAGTGCGTCTCTGTGAGTGAGTTTATGGGCGTTTGTATGAACTTTCTTTACTGCTGAGCCAAAGCGAAGTATAATACTAGTTCATGTCATTTATCGATGCAATTTTTAAACAACTGTCAAACAGGCATAATTCCAAACTCTACTAAAGTTCGCCGACTATTTGTTATATGGCAACATCAATTATTCAAATGTTAACTTTAATAATTATCTATTTAAAAGTACACAATTTAATATAAAAATTACTCGCAAAAAAACTAACTTATTATTAAAATTTCCTGCTTTTCAGAGAAAAGTGAGTTATAAACTAAATTTATATACGCGAGGGTTAAAATTAACTTCTATGCAACTAGCTAGCTGGCGCTGCTAGCGCCCTCTAGTCGAACAAATGTAAGTAAACTCGCGTAAGCGGAATATGGCCGTGCCGTCGCATCGCATGACGCGAAAGCTCCGGTTGTTTACGACTGTTTTTTAAGTTTTTACGGTGTAAAACAAAATTATTGACCAAAAACCAGGTGAACAATAGTTCGTAGCAACTTTGTTTGTGCTACACATTTTATTTTGAGTGAGTTTAAGATAGTTTTTCTCTCAAAAAAGTGCTCCAACGACTTTGTGTGGAAGCTCCTACTAGTCAAAAACGAGTGTTTTATTGGAATGCTGTGTTCGAAATCCTAGTGGACTTTGTATTTGTGAGTTGTTTTTGAATCCAGGACGACTCATCACTTCATAAGGTATGTTCTTGCAAGTTTTCTGATGGTTTTAATGTGGTAAACTTCGTGTAACTTTGTTTACAACTGTAAGCGCTACCGCGCATGTTCAGGAATGTACTTACTCCGACTTTGAACTAGAGTTTCCTTCGAAATATTCGAAATGCATAACTTCTGAAATCCAGACTGTGTTTCATCTCGAGAACCTGTAACATTGTAGAAATTTTTAAAAGCCTATTTTGTCTCAAGGTTGCGCTTTTTGAGCTTTTGGCGGTCATTGAACTTTGTGTCGTGATCCCACAATCAAGTTTCTTGAGCACTACTTACACTTACCTATCTGGGGGCTTTCTTAGATATTGTACTGTAATGAAATCAACTTTTTATTTAATGTAATAAAACCATGTCTTTAGTGGGTATATCAGGCTATTCTTGCTATATTCTAGCCAAATCAATTGATTGCCTATTGATATATGATCATATTAATCATGATCAAGTTGAATTTGATTGGCTGACGATTTTTTGTGTGGAAGATGTATATATAGTAGTAGGCAGTTTATTTTTGTGCTGTGTTACACACCATTATGTCTGTGTCTGGAGTTCTGTAATTCTTTCACATTTTCTCAAATGATTCGACAAAATGGCAGAACAAATATAGGTATATGTGAATAAATCATTCATTCATGAAATTGAAGAGTAAATTTCTGTATTTGTACAAGTACCTACATAAATTATATTCTGAAATATAATTTAACAATAATTTATTCACATACACCTACCTATATTCCATAGTTTTCTAGATAATCAACCTTTACTTGTTTTTGAAACAAACTAAATAGTAAATTATTGGTTAATAAATTATATATTTCACCTATTTGATTATTTAAGATGAAGATCATGGATTATTTGATGTTCTGCTATATGCTAAACCATTTACTACAACCACCTTCCCTACCTATTACCTAGTCTTCATATGTTGAAAAATTTGTGGAAAATAGGTACTGTATTTTGGATGTGTGGTGCCGGCTTAGAATATCATCACCCCATATCTTCCCGTGGGTGCCGTAAAAAGTGACTAAAGGATGAATCCAGGGAATGGGCAGCAGCATTCCCTGTCAATAAAACACCTTGCACTGTGTGTGCACACCAATCCGCCTGCCAAGCAGTATGGCAAACAACCTGTGATTGGGGGATGCTCATGTCCATTAGAGGACTCTTGTGGCTGTTAAATTTGTACTAGTTGAATAATATGAATAGTAATTATTTATCTTGTAAGTAATAATTGTGTTTGCATGAATATTCATATCCCCTCAACACTGAATCTCAATATTCTTCCCTTTGTATTCAAAAATTTGTATTATTTTATCTGTTTTGAATTAAAAAAATATTTGATTTGATTTTTAAAAGTAAAAAGTAAAGTTAGGTACTGTATTGAAATAAAATGTGTTTTATATTATATTGCAGTCTGATGCCGGCTTAGAATAGCACCACCTTATTTCTTTCTGGTGGGAGTCTTAAAAGGCGACTAAGGGACTCGAGGGTGTGTATTGCAATTTAAAGCAATGGGGTGACAACCTGTCACTATGGCGATACACAATATTTTCAAATGACTCTCAAACATTTGTCAGATGTGGCGTAACTGTCCGTTTTTTGGGGCCTATTACGCTCTGCCTACCCTGCAAAGAATTATATGTGTGATGTGTGAGTGTGTGTGTGTGTGTTGCTTTATAAACACTTATGATTATATTTGGAATGGGTTTTTGGGAAATACACAATATTTTCTACTAATTTGTAAACATTAGTCAAGAACATTAAATGTTATACATACAAATTTTATTAAACTAAAGAAGTTTCGTTTATAATATTAATTGTATTATTTACATTTGACACAATAAAAAACGAAATATGTATTGACTTTACATCACAAATTATAATAACAAGAATTGTGTTAATGCCACTAAAAGTCATTGCAAATAACATTTTCTGGTTAATCAACCCGCATTCAATATTAACCATGTTGTTGATTGAGGAATATTTACATGACAATCCGTGACTTGTATGTGTGTACACATATACATGGCTTCAGTTTACATGAATGCATTCTGGTCATAATTAAGCCTGAGTTTAATAATGTTATAATGATTGTGTTTAAAATTTAAGTATCTAGATCAGAAATTTTACACTAATTGATAAATGTTATTTTACAAATTAGTTGCTTAAATATTTCCAATTTGCACTCAAAATCTAGATTTTTGATTGTAGGTATTTTTTATTTTCATGACCTCATACATTATAGATTATAAATGATAGACAGGGAAATTCTTTAAATCTTTATTACCTTTAGAGCCATTCAGCTTGCTATTCCTACAAAGACTTATTTAAATTTTGTTTGAGTCATCAACATTCTGCATCTCGCCTAGATATCCTTGCGGTGCAGGCAGAGCGTAAACGAGACTTAAAAAACGGGCATTTACGCCACGTCTGACAAACTTAGAAAGGTCATTAAGAAAACTGTGTATCGCCATAGTGACAGGTTGTCAGCCCATAACCTAAAACTACAATACACATGTAAAAGAAATGTGATGATGCCATTCTAAGCCGATATCGTACGGCATTTTCTTTTTCACTCCACGATTATCTGTTTATTTATAAGCACATATGCCACAATTTTGAAGCAAGAACTTATCTTCAAATTATGTTTCTTTTATATATTTATAGGAACTTGCGAAAGCGAATGTGAATATATGCAAATATCAGCGAAAGCGAATACAGGATTAAATTAAATATTTTGAGTAATGAGTACCTTAGCTCTGAACTGTTTTAAACTTTCGCGGTCACATATATCATCAAATATATCTCATCTCAAAATACTGAAACGGGATTCTTAACGCGATACTTATTTTCAACAAACAACAAACAACGGCCCATGCAACTGGGTCGAAATATCGGACATTGAACAAAAATAAGTATCGCGGTAAGACCCCGCTTTAGTATTTTTGAAGTACATTACCTTTAACACAACTAACATAAATTATGATCTGTATTTTACTAATTAATACATGCATACAGGTCCGAATTGGGAGTGGAGGACACAAAAGCAGACAACACCATGAAAATAAGAGGACACACACTCAGTACTCACACACACACACGCGTTTACCCTAAAAAAAGGAAGAGATCAGAAAAAAACACCTTGATAACTTATGCTATGCTTCCTTATCAATACTTTATTATTGTAATTTCAAGCATAAAAAAATAAAACAGATTACTTCCCCAGATTACATTTTCTTTTTTTTTTTTTTTATTTGAGTCTTGTAGGATCTCTTACAAGGCCTTTGAGAAATAGTGAACTGAGCAACTAAGTTCTATGACTTTTGGAAAATCGCTTAAACAATTAGTTTTTCGTACTAAATGCCCGAATCCATCATGTACGAAATGAACCTCTACGATTTGCAGACAATTTTTTAAAGACTGACGAGAGAAGTGGAAGATGTTACATTAATAGCAACGCTGCTGCCCATTCCCTTGAAATATGCATCGCTTTTTCGGCGTTGTTGTCGTTCACGGGTAGAAATGGGGTGAAGCTAACGCTACACATACCTAAATACAATTTGTATGAGAACGAAAAGATTTTTATGTTTAAGCTTAACCCGCCAGGCCACCGACGCAGTATCTGGAATAACCCCATCACGTTACTACGGTTAACATATTGAAAATTTGATCAACTCCCTATACGCCTCCTATTTCAGTATGCTCGTGGCGCACCGTCATAATTGGCCCTGCATACATTGATTGGTTAATTTCATATTCAACGAACGCTAGTGTTGTATTCTAGGGTTACCAATCACAAGTTTTTCATATACTCTTATATTATTAATACCTAACGAAAATTTACTACTACGGCATTTGAACCTTCTCCTCTACAAGGTGTTAGGTAAATAGTGCAAAGCCCCTTGTGGTTCCACGACTCAAATTGTAATCTATAAATGATTTTAAGGACAAAATATAATTTTTTCTCTGTATAAATAACTTTCGTCCTTTTGATATTTTTTTATGAAAGAGTAAAATATTGTAAAACGCTCTGCTTATATACCCTGTAATATATTTTAGCTGTCGCTATATTACCACAGAATTCGAGGCCGTAGCAAAGCGGTTCCGGAATTTCCACTATGGTCCTACTGTAGCAAGCTTCATAGAAACTTATACGATACAACTTTTCCCGCTACCGCACCGCCTGCAGTGTGCCGGCGCCTTTAAGCATGGCTGGTTTGGTTTGGTTATGACTGTCTTTGTAGTATGCAACAATGCCTCCCCTGCTTGAAGTTTTAGTCCGTTTTGAAATAGCAGGCAACCCTAGAACAGACACAGTCACTGTTTTGTTAAAGTTGCTAGACCGTTTATGAGTAGAATTCTGATGCGCGTTGTGGAAGAAGAATGCCTTTTGTTATTGTTTTTTCATGGATGTCCGGTTGAATATGGTGATTCTATGATTGCCGGCAGTGCAAGAAAATATATACTTTTAACAGCATGCATCCTTTGAGCTTTAATTTAAATGTGAGGAAAATGGTGATGAAGTCTTGTTGGTTTTTAGACACATCTTACCGTATCATCTTGTCAGTTATTTGTTACTGAGCCCATTTAATTGTCTTGTTCTAATTTATAAGAAAGTTGTTCTTTTACTATAGAGCATTAACAATAATAAATAAAACATTACAATCACTATCAGCCTGACTAAGACCTAAATAAAATACTAAAAATATTTACAAGCAAATCAGCCCTTGAAACTGCACAACTTTCTACATAGAAATATAATTCGAATATGAAAAATAACTTGGACCTTCTTCACAAAAACGAAAACTAGGTACAAAAAGAACTAAACCCTACGAAGCACGGAATCATCTCTTTTACGAGAAAAATTATTAATGAATGATGAAAATATTAGATCACATTTCATTATTTATAAAGTTACAAAGTTATGAATACGTAATGTAAATATTTTCGTATATCCTTTCTTTGGGTTGGATATGAGGGTATAATTCATTTTCATGTTAGGTATATTTAAAAAATAATGATTGACGCGTATTATATCTGGAGAAACCTAAGCGCGGTATGATTTGAAATTTATTAATATTTAATTTTAAAACAAATAAGTGCAATATAATAAAATGTGATATATTCTTAGAAGCTTAACAAGCCCTATCGTTAAATACCACGCACGATATAATATTTCAAACAGGATTTTTCCATACAAAAAATATGACGTCATAAATATCCTTACTGGTTTTTTCTTATTTTGATGAACTTCAGGTCAAATCTAATATTTTGGCATAAATATCAATTATATAGATTTTCATTCTTCTACTTCAACTTTCAAAATTTTCAATAGACTGCTCATGAGCCGCTATGACAAGAACACTTTTCTCTTGCTAGCTCTCGATAGTGTACTCGTAAGAGCTGTTAAGTACTTACATTTTCACAAGACCCTAAGCCCACGGCTGAGAAAGCTTTGTGACCTGTACAATAGCCTAAAAGATCTACGGGCTATGGAATAAAGTATAGCTTTACCGATTCACAAGGTATATTTTTTATATTTTATTGCCAGTCAATAAATATAAAAAACCTTTCCCTTTATAGATTTACTAAAATAAGGACTATCAAATATTTATGTTTTACGGATATCGAAGTACCAAAAGATTTAAACCAAATATCTAGACACTTTGCAACTCATTTCCTATTTCAAAAGAACCTCAAAATTTGCTTATCACAGGTCAATTACCTTGAAACAGTGGGCTATTGTGCATTATAACACTTTTTTGTACGTCAACACAGTAAAAATAATTTACAGTAGGTAAGGTTACGCATTGATAAATAACTTAGGGCGGCTAGTCCAAATATGAGGAATGTCAAAAAAATGACGTAGATTTTTATTCGGTCAAATTTCAAGGTTTGAAACATTTCAGAGGATCTGTGACTGAAACCAAATGTCTAGAAATCTCGTTTCACATCAGTGGCTGCTTTGGAATATGAAAGTTATTGGAAATTATTTTGGGGACATAGCCGTCATTTTTATACTCTTCCACATTGTGATTGTAATTATATAGTATTATTTAATATTTTAAATGTTGGGTAGCCTGTCTATGTTAAATCACGGGTAAGGGTAACCTGAAATAAAAAAAATATTATTAATCTAGCCCTCGTGTCACGGCGGCGTCTAACGTAGTTGTGGACCCGTGAATGCCTTATTATTATTACGCTTACTACCTACTTCCACTCAAATGTTACTTGCCTATATGCATCTTTTGTATACTGTGACTCTATCACTGCCTCGCGTTCCTAATCGTGATTAGACGCCCATTAAACAATTACTCAATCTAATGAACGAACGAGTGAATGAGTCGTTTTACTCGTTCAAAGAATGTACGTTTCTCACGCACCTCGCTTAATTCAATTAAAAGTGTTATGTTTGTTAATTATTCAACTTTTTATGAGGGTAGTTTTTACGAGAATAACTCTGTGTTGTAATAAAATATAGTAATGGAGACTGTTATTTATTCTCGACATCGAAATTGGTTAAGGAAATGTTTAAGAAGGTAATTAAAGTTTATTTTCTATTCAGTAGCAAACAAGTGATGTCGGTTCGTCTGATTGTAGGTAATTGTTAAGATTGTCGACAGTGGAACGAAATATATAATCTCATACAATATTTTTGGCAAATACAAGTAGTTTAGTTGTCATCCTGGCAGACACACCTTAGACTTGTGCCATTGTTAAAATTTCAATAGTAATTTGACTGTTTAACCGGACGTGAGTTTGACTCTATAATGTAAAAAATTACTAAATATAATGTAAGCTATGTCTATATGTTGGTATATTTAAAGCAGCTTAAAGAAATGAACACAAACCTACTGGCACTTTTTCGTGTAAACAGTATGAGGTAAACCAAACTCGTCGTCACTCATTAGGCCGTTAATCAAGTCGCCAGCACGGTGTAAACATTGCTTTTGAGAGCTTAAGGGCTTTTGTGCTGTCATAGTGCAGAGATCAGTCAAATTACTAGCTAACACTATTAAAATTAGGTCTTAGCATTATAAAGATTCTAGATAAATATCACACTTTAGGAGACGACGTGGTGATTATATCTCATCTTCTGTCGAATGTATCAACTTTAATGTACTAATTTGGATGAGTTTACATGTATTCGTTGCCAATATTTGCGTTAAAGAAAACTGGCCAAGGGTTCCGTTACGCACAACAAGCCCTTTCATATGATACCCCACTTGAACTACCTACTCAGTACTCAAGCCTTTTTTAAATATGTCCTCCTTAATAAAACATATTAAAAACGAAGATATCTTCGTATTTTTTTTCTAAACAAAGCTTCTTGCCAAATTTCATAGTATTAAGTCCACGGGTAGTACCCAAGGTATTGATTCCCTTGAGAGGGTCAAACCAGGTTTAGTTAAATGGCCGTAGTTTTTGGCGGTATTTTTTACGTTACGTTCAAGATTGATTTTGCAATTACAAGCGGCCTTAGAATTGAGTTCAATGGTTATAATTTTAATTAATTATTAATTTTAATTACGCGTTCCCGAGATAAAGTATCAGACGGACGGACGGACAGACAATAAAGTGATAAAAAAAGGTCCTGTCTCTTCCTTTTGAAGTTACAAACCCTGAAAAAAAATTGCCTCATGAAAGTATTACTTATCTACTTACTAAAAGCAAACTGATGCGGAACGTTAAATGATAAAATAATTTTTATTTGTAACAAAATGATGGAGAGTAGTTTATAATTAACTCGAAACTTTCATATTAACTTAATCCTTGTTCGGTGGTTCTGTTTTCAGTTCTTTACATCATAATGATTATACAGTAATGACTGAAATCATTTTAATGACGTAGGTATTATTTCAGTTATTTCCTTTTGCAGAATACGTTATAATTTGTTATAACTCCTGAAAAGTGGTTTCTATTATCACAAATACAAATATAGGTACCTGCGACTTTTTACTAGTTATTATTAGTTCCCATTGTTATGACTATTACATTACTATTACAAACCCATTACTAGTGTGCTCGTTTGGCAAGTGACGAAATCCCATCTCAAAAGCTCTGCATGAGCAATCGAAAACCGTTGAGTCATGCTCATACACATCGACAGTTGTTTGAAGATCCTCATATGTTTGTTTACGTGTCTGTCTGCCTGTCTGTGTTCATCTTAACCGCTCTTATTTTAAACAAATCTCGGCTCAAGTTAGTCATAATTTAAGTTTCATGAGAGCAAATAGTTTTTATTTTAAAATAATTCCAGCCATTAACCTACTTTTTATAGCTGAAAGTGGTAACCACTCGGCTTGTTTTAATTCCAGTGAGTAGGGAAGAACTTAAAAAACGAGGCGGGTTGATAAAACAGAAAATTTTTCGTCAGTTAGTGACAGACAGTTAAGAGCCAAGAAATATTAAATGTACTTAACCTAGCGCTTAACTTGGTTATGGGCCTAAACTGGATTCGATCTAGGGGCGTAATTTTGAATCAGTAAATATTTGATTTCGTGGGCGCCAGTTTACGGCAAGTGGTCTCACCACTAAAGTCACTACAAATTTATTCACGCACGCGTCAGTCTAGTCTAGCGCATGTGAAATCAGATTTGTAACGATAGAAAAGACAATCTAGGCGGCACTTGCAACAAATACCTTTCAGGAGTTCGTCACGCGCACATACAGTTTCATTTCGTGTTTTATATGAGAACAGGACTAAACCGATACCTAAGCAGAACCTGCGGCCTACGATAGCAACGTAGATAGACTACCACTTGTATGAGCTTTCTTCCGTGCCAATCTTGTTTTGGTCCTACCTGATGGGTTTTAATTAGTGTTAATTTGTTAATTTCTCTTAACTTAAAATAGCGCTGTCAACTTTCAGCAAATTTTGATGTACCCTATGCATAATTTTCATAGGCTACATTTTAAGACAAATATATACAATTCCCAAAACCGAAACAATTTGTGATTCCGGTTAGGTTAAACATGGTCTTTCCAATATTTAAAACGAAATAATGAATCATTATTTTTAAAATTAATAAGATTCTCAGACATAACTGTTTGTGGCCTAAGTCTAGCGCCACATCTGCGGAACGTACGGCGCCGAACCTTCCGCTAAATACGCTCGTAGTGTATTTCAAGTTATCTATGACACATTACGCCGCGTTCTGCGTAGTGCGTAACCTTCCTTCGGGCTGTTCTTTCAGCCAAAACGCATTTACTGTATTTTGCATAGCAAGCGACACATCACGCGACGCGTTGCGCGACCGAAAGTTCGGTGGGCAGCGGGCGTAACTGAACGTGCGTGTTGCCACCAGGGACCGCCAGCCATCAGATAGACTGGGTTTATCATTAGATTATTACTGCAGTGGTTGTTTTTATATGTAATTTATTTAGATTGTTATCGTTGATTTTACTTTTTTACAACATTTATAGTAAATAATTGTACAGCCATACGATGCCTTTTATTTGATAAACACCTAAGAAAAATGTTTATTTGAAATTAATGAAAAAGATTTGTACGATAATTTAGTTGCCGAAATCCGATAATTCTAGATTTGGGAGTTGGCAACACTGATCGCGGCGCGTGGTCTATAGTTGGTAGCGAAGAGCGGCAACGTCACTTTCCGTCGCGTAGCGCACTGAACAAGACGCCGCATTTAGCCGAACGTGCGGCGCCGTACGTTCCGCAGATGTGTCGCGAAACTAAAGCCGAACGTGCGGCGCCGTACATTCCGAAGGTTCGGCGCCGTACGTTCCGCAGATGTGGCGCTAGCCTTAGATTGAGGTTTACCAGGCATTATATGACAGTTGCATAAACTATTATTAAAGTTCTACCAACATCGATTTAAAATAAATATTTTGGCAATGCTTAAAAGCATCAGATAAACTTCTGAAAGCTGAACTTTGCACCCTTCTCTTATAATTTAAAACGTGTAGGGTTTGTATCTTTTCACGCAATCTTAGATAAACTTTATTCTAATTGGAAGATAAGAACTTAAATACCAAAAGGTTAAGGTCTTAAAACCAGCAAAGCAATAAGTAATTAAATTCCGCCATCAATACCGATCGTTATCTCAATTATTTACTATAATCTCAAAGTATGCTATGCTATCCGACCTTTCTAAGTTGCCCTTAAACTTAAAGGCCTGTTCAGCTATCTCTTGGATAAATTGAACATTAAGTAATTAGGTTGATTAGTTACCAATTCAATTCAAATGATTAAATAATTGACCATTGAATCTGTTTCATTACAACTTTGTTTCAAGATAGAAATCCTATTAGACCAGTCGAGCCTTTTGTCCGATATCAAGCTGCCGAATATAAAGCCTTTAAAATCCATCAAGAATCCTTTCCCATCTTCTACGCCTCGCTTGTAGTTATCTACTGTAATCAAGATAGTAGGTACTAAGTACTTTCGAGACCTACAGGTCGTGATTAGACGCCGAGTACCTTATTTTTAAACCACTTCAACGCCATCGAAATGGGAATAATCATTATCACTGACAGTCTCTGCCCGAAAACCTTTTGCTAAACAAATCTCTTAGTGCAGACTCTTAGCGGACATCTGGCATCGTCTCAGATGACTAGTCGACAAACAAGCGCTCGTGGCAAACGCAAATGTTGACGCGCCACAGACGCAAACAAACATGCCCGAGTGTTGAATGACGACTTTAGTCTCCACTGTGTTTACAAATCTGAAATCATCACGGAACTGGCAAGTCTTTTTGATTCGTTTCTTGGAACTAACAGTCTAACACATTAAGATTATCTTGTGAGTGTGTGTATTTCGCTTCCAGTATTATCAACTAAGTGAATCTGGTATCTTACACAATATTAAGCTGAGCTACTTTTCACCATGTTCTTGGAAAATATTTTTTGCTGCAAGCACACATTTATAAAACTACTGTAGATTTGTAAAGAGGATGTTTAAATAATTGCGATTCTGAATGAGCTCTTTAAATTTAAGAGTTCTAATTCCATGCTACTTTATATTTTAATCAAGTGTGTTTCACTTTATCTCGATAAATCTGACAGCGTCTCAACCACGACTAAAATTAAATGACTCTAGGGCCACTAGTGATGAGCTTTTTAAGCGTTACTTATGAATATATTTTGTTTGCGACATCTGTGAACGAACATCCTAGCTTGCTGACTGCTGCATTAAATACGTGAAGTAAGATAATTTCTTGCTCGCACGCAACGCTGCTGCAAATGTTGACCCGCCACATATTGAGCAGTGCAGAACATTGGAGTTGAGTGATGATGATAAGATGACTTTAGACTTCGACAGTGAGGCTTTTCTTAATACTGTTCTGATTTATTTTATTCCCTCCTGGTTAGTGAAATAAGCTAATCGAATATGGTCATTTTTAGCATCACGATCAGGCACTAAACCGCGTGTGACTTACGCAAACGTTGACTCACCACAAACTGAGCGCTGATGTTGAGAATTAACTTTAGATTTCTAATTCAGCGGGTTTCTCTTGCTACTGCTCTAATTAGCTGTATAATATTGCTTCTGGTTCGTATGAGTATCAAAACGAATGGTGACGTTCGTCGCATCACTATCAGGCACTAAACCGCGCGTGACGAACGTAAACGTTGACATACCACAAGCTGAACTCTGTTGTGAGAGATGACTAGTTTTGACTTATAAACGGAAAATTTCTTAGTTAATTAACTTTATCATATTGCGTCTAGTTCGTAGGAAATACCGAAGCGAAAACTGTCATTCGTCGCATCACTGTCTGGCCGTTAAAACTGAGGGCTGCTATTGAGAGATGACTTTAGACTTCCAGACGCAGGGGTTTGTAACTCGCTGCATTCGTGAGTAGAGATCTTCATCTGGGTCTGTAGGTCGCTGCAAATATACTAGACTATAAGAGAGCTTTCTTATATGTTCTCTCGAATCTATACGTCCGATTATCAGAGCTGGATGTTACCTCATTCTCACATAAGAATACATATGTAAGCTTTAGTTGGAAAAGGTAACTTAGTCTTTGATATCATGGAATAATCAGTAAAGACATGGGAGTATTATGTACTTTATAAAACGTAGTTAAGGTAAGGCATATAGAATTACTAGCGTCATCCAATAAAATGTCTATTATAATTGGCAATCTATAATATTGGCGCATTAATTTCAGTAGTCGGGAATAATAATTTATTGCGCAATATATTTCACGTTTACTTATTTATCGATTATTTTCAATTAAGATATGTACACTGACGTCCTGACTTATTAATCTCTGTACTTAAAGGCGTAAAACAATCAGATCATCTTACCCAAGTAAAATTTGGTTAGGCGTTTTGCAGTTAATTTAAGACTACTGTAGTTGAGTAGAAATAACTATGTAATTAAAGAAATAAATAAATGCGTCCGTGGCCGGAAGACCAGCATCAAGTAGGCGAAAATTTCGTGACAGCAGTCGTGACTTAATTAGCTTAGATGGCAGAGCAATGGGACGGTAGTTAATGCTACCGGCCGCAGTCGCAATAATACTTGAGTATTATTGTGTGAAAAAGCTCCTAAAAATGCAAAAATAACTTAGTATGAAAACTCTGTAAACTATTCAAATTTCACTCACAAGTGCAACTAAAGATACTTTTAATCTCGCACGCAAACTTTGCTCAAGTCATACTCTGCTATCCGAGTTACGACTCCGTTTCCCAACTTCTGAACAGTTAAACGATCCGAGCGTAAGTGCGAGTTTTTAGTTTAGTCTGTGCCAGTGTTGCCAGCACGGGAAAGAAATGCTCAATTAAAACATTAAAACCCCAGCGTAAAGAGGTATCGGACACCACTTTCCGGCCCCACTGTGGATAACCATTGGTTGTAGCCAGGGTTTGCTGTGTTCCGTCGTATTTGCGTTATTAGTAGAGACCGGATTTTATGCATATGCATATTTTAACCATTTTCATGGCAAATAGCATATTTGCTCAGGGGTCTCGTTTAGATGCATATTTTTTTCGAATTTTCAATATTTTTGAGCTGATTGCGCCATTTTTGGCGTGTTTTGCTAAAATTGTTCTCATTGTTGGCGAGTGCGATTGATCTGTCAAACTGCTAACTGTTTGTTAGCGGACCTTGCCTTCCGAAAACATGCTAAACGATCCTGGATCATTAAGATACGGCGGAAATATTCTAAACTGACGAGTTTGTGAGAAAAAAAATTATTATTTCGTTTTTATGCGTAATACTTGTAATTTGTGCTTGCATATTTCGCCAGGTTTCGTCACTTTTCGTGCATATTTCAAGTATTTTTCATATTTCTAGTAATTAGCAATGCCAACCAGGCCCAGTCTTCTATCTTTATTCTTTATTTTTAATAAAGTCTTCTATCGTTTGAGTGAGCACGTGTCATACTCTATGGCATAGATAAGATTGAGAGAGCATAGAGTCTATGCTGTCTCAATCTAGTCTTATACAAAACTAACCTTAAAAAAATACCTTATTAACGCCAGAATCTTATTATCTGGCAAGCAAGTTCTTTGTGGAGTGTTGAGCGCATCTGTTTTATGTTCCAGATTGAGATGTAAGTGCTGTTAGAGCACTACGAACCACGCCAAACGAACTTCTAAGAAAAGCCAAGATTTTGTTGTAATACGAGAATTTTATTACGTGCATATTACAGAATGCGTCATCTGATGGTCTTTCCGCTTATTGTGTTGTAATTTCACACAGTTTCGATGCCTCGTGTAAAATTATGCATAGGTTTTTTTTTGTGTACCATGGTTGCAAAAGCAAGCTTATCTTTTTCATCTAACCTATGTCTACTTACTTGCTAGACTTTTTGATTCTAGGATTCTAGGAACTTCATATTGCAGTAATTTTAAAATTTGATTAGTCCCTATGAAGGCACCTTACCTTACCATACAAACTAACTATTTATGGTACCTACCTTTCATACTTACCTACATACATCTTAGCCACAGCAGCTTAATTGCGAAAGAACATAATAAAAATCGCTTCATTTTGCCGCATTTTACCAAGTTTCATAATAATAGCAAAAGATTTTTCACCGAGCATTAAAGTTACAAGTTATTACAAGTTTTTTTCCTTCACATCTGAACTCGACGCGGGAGCTAAGCCGTATCAACTTTGAAACTGGATTAAGTATTAACTTGAGTATAACTTCGCGAACAAGCGTATCTAACTTCTAATTAAGTAATATTTATGATGTTCAAACTCACTTACGCACTTAGCGACTTATTTGTTATTTATGCGATTGACATAAATTTTAATGACTCGACATCTTCCTAACTTGTAAGATTGCGTAGAAAAAACACAATAAAATATCATTTTCTCACTAGAATATATATCAAAAAAGAAATAACATTAAGCTTATTAGGTTAAATCAAATTAGCGAATACAATATGATTTCATTTCATTTATTGCTTTCTTACAAAATAACGTTAGACGTGAATGGCTTACGACATGTTATTTATTACACCAATATCTCTCTTGTACAAAAATGTTTAATAAAATGTAACCAGCAGTTATTACAAAACATTTTTCACCGACTCTCAATAACAACGACGTTGTTGACATGTTTCTTTACGAGCGAGTGAAGAATAAAAACCAATTTATCGCCAAATGCAAACCTAAAGTAGATAATTTACGATGTTCCTGCCGAAAAGGGTTCGCGATCGTCCATTTTGTTTTCCTACTATTGACGAATAGTTTTTACTGCACCAACATAGGGTATCTAATCGCGCAAATCACATCCTGTCTGTCTACGTCTCATTTTACGCATGTAAAATGAAATAAGCAAAATAAATCTAGGTCGGCGGGAAGTATAAAATAACTTTATGCGAAATAACGCCTCAGACCCCAGGCTATAAAGATGAAATTGCAAAGTTTGATGTGATGCCAATTTCGGGGCACATTATGAATAGAAAATAACCCCTATTCAGTAGCAAGGGTAGCAAATGGCATGGGGTAGCGGGATACAATATCTAGTGTATGCTGGGTAACAGATTATGAGATGTTGTTTTATGTTGTTGCAAAGGTGTGCAGTGAGAGTTGCGTGCTGTGTTCCTTTTAAAACTTTATTATTTTAAATAGCATGATGTATTTCGACATAAAAAGACAAAGCACAGGCAGTTAGTCAGACAGCCATAAAAGCTCTTTCGCACGATTTGACAGGTCTCTTAAAAAGTAAGAACACAGATAATAAATGTCGCGTGTCACGGTGAGACGGGCAATCGCATACCGATTGTATCCGCGGAGATATTAGTACTGAGTACTGGCCACGGTTATCTTCGGCCATCGGATGTACAGATACTGAGTAAAGCAGGAACGGACTTTTATTAGTCTTTTATTAGCATTGTTTATTTTATGGATTAATAATATAAATTTATGATTAAGTACTCAATCATTACGACTGTACCTTTACGCAAAATTTTATTAAAACAGATACGTTGTTGAAAAAACACCATAGTATGTACCAAAATAAAATTAAAACAAATTTGGTTTCTTGGTTTGGTTACAAAACAGCAAACTATTTTCACTCCGGGAAAACTTCGTTACCGCCATACACAAGGCAAAGGCAACAAACTCCTTACAGCCTAGTCTGTTGTCAATAGCCCTCGACCACAGATAAGAGCTACATCTCTGTACAACGACGAAGATAGCTATCTCGGGTCACAGGGCAGACGGTACCGTAAGCCGAACATTTTCCTAAAGCAAATCTACACTAACGAACTAAGGTTAATATCTGTTTGAACTATTAATTCTGTCGAATTGGCTGAATAGTTCGGTTAGTTGGCCCATATTTTGCTATTAATTGATTGCTGAGATTAGCTAGAATGAGATCGTGTTCTATTGTTGATTTTGAAGCAGTTGTGTTTCTATGTTGTTTGACTATGAATAGATAATGGCTGGTCTCTTAAGCCTGTGACTGCACCACGACGATACTATCTAATTATTTATTTGTAAGTTCTCCCTGGAACTTAATCTAACCAATTAATGTATCTGAACTTTGATACATTGTATACTTTGCAAGGGTGTTTTTGTAGCGTCGCTGCTTAGCGCGTGTGTAGCCTGAAGCTGTTTCAAAATATTATTTTTGACTAAATGTCCACAAAAACACAGTAAGCATCTTTTTAAATACCTGTTAAAACAAATTGTACAAAGTAATACCTCCCATTACAGTTGTATTTATCTTAACGTCCCACCAAAGCCCTCTCTAATGCTCTGCCTAATTTTTCTGCGAAAAAATACAATATTCGTCGACACAAAAAAATTAAGCCCTGTCCCGCAAATATTACGCAAAAGCTGATCCTACATTCAGCCTAATTGTTTGGACGAGCGGACGTGGGCCGGAAAACGGTAAGGAAATACTTGACAGCTCCAAGGAAGCTGGCATGATTTGATATGACGCTTTTTAAAATAGTCGGACAGTAGAATATTCTCCAACGCGGAGCATCTATGTTGAATGAATGAAGTAACGGTAATAAATATAAATCAGGTGCTTCTTTGTTGGGCATAATAAACTGCCGCCGTGTCAATCGTCCTAATAATTGCTGTTGTACGTATGGCAATCTATGCCATAGATGCTCAAAATGTCTGACAGACATGAACTTGACTGGCAAGGCTTTTGACGACTTGCTTGAATTTTATCGAATAAAGGCGTGATTTAAAAAGTAAGGTGCATAGAATATTCAGTTTCAAAGTGTGGCAGGGCGTGTATGTGTAAGTTTAACCGCACTGACGTGTAAAATAGTCGAATAACAAGCCGATAAAGAGCGCAACAGGTGTTTAGTTTACCGACCGAAATTAAATCAAAAATCGTGGTGTAAGAAGGTGGTGCGGAATTTAAAACGCTCTCTTCTCTTTTCGTGTGGGACACCGAGTCGTCCAACGACCCGATGAACCCTGGTGTCAGAGTTTTTTAAACGTCTACTACCACTAGTAGGCCTCCGACATGGTTTTGTTACGACCGCCGTCTAAGTCATCATAGACAGCAACCGGGACCGACGGCTTAACGTGCCCTCCGAAGCACGGAACCATTTCTTTTCAGACAATCAGATGGTTCACCCTAAAACGCTGCAGTTTAAATACTCGATTTCTGTTTAATAAACATTTCGTTATAAGGTAACTACAAGTCTACTATCAGTATAGACTGTAAGTTGTTTCATTCGGCTGGCCGTTTTCGGTAATAGTGACGTTGCTCGGGATGAACTACTAGAACGACTCCTCATAAACCTACTAATGGCGTCACCTGTATTAATAAGGAATACAGATACAGTTACTCTTGTTTATAACATACAAGTTCAGTATAACTAACATAAATTGCGAAATCGAGATGATGCTGATACTACCTACTAGGCTTTGAGGCTTTTAAGTGAGATATCTTTGACGTAGACTCAAGACAAAAGTAAAAAGAAATCTTTGTAGTAGCTGAATAACATTTGTTGAACGCATCCAACAATACAGGTTTCTTCCAACCGTCAAAGTTCATTACCCATAGTAACACGAGGAGTTAATCCCCGAGACAGGGTGTTACAGTTTTTTAAGTTCGTTTGACACATCCGAGTCGGCCCATTAGAAACGGGCCCTCGGCTTTCTAAAAATAACACACGAAATATGTGTCGGTTACGGCGGAGAGCGTGTGGCCTGGATGCTACTGCGGTTCTGCAGGGTTCAGAGATTGAACTAACATAACATTTTGTATCATACATACACACACATCAGCCTATTGCAGTCCACTGCTAGACGTAGGCCTCCCCCAGGGTACGCCATAGGGCACGATCTCTCGTTTCCGCCATCCAGTCGCTACCAGCCGCCTTTTTAAAGTCATCGGTCCATCTGGCCGGAGGTCGTCCGACGCTACGCTTGCCGAGGCGTAGCCTCCACTCGAGAACCCGCTTATTCCACCGTCCATCGGTTCTCTGACAGATGTGCCCGGCCCATATTAACATTTAGAATTTTTTGTTTAACTTGAAATTAATACACTTCTACAGTTTTAAAAAAGGATTATCAGCAGCACTTTACGCTACCCATTTAAGGGATAAACTTAAACTGGTTATTCATAGTAATTGTATGAAAATCCATAATTAATTGGGGATGTGCTGCTTAAAGTACATTTTATCAGGTAGGCGAAGCGCACCCTATATTCGACTAAGCCGAACTGTCTGTCGTCACGCTCGAATAACAACTACAGGGTCTGCAGGCGACACTGTGGTTGACTGCAATCCGCAACCGCAGACTATACTGTTGCTTGTTTGTCGCGGCCAGAGCAGACCTCAAATTCGACTCCAATACTCAAGTAGACAGGGAAATAGCACAAAGTCACCCTATGAAACTGTATAATATAATAATGAACACGATTTTATACAATTACTTATATATGTTTTGATCACTCCATTTATTAAATTATGATGATAAATTATATTTATAATAATATGTGTTTGCCGTGTAATGTCGATTAAGAATAGCATCACCCCATTTTTTTTCGCTTGGATATCGAAGAGGCGACTAAGGGACTCAGTGTTACATATGTGTTGCTATTTCAAGCTATTGCTTGAAATAGGCTGGTAACCTGTCACTATGGCGGTACACAATTTGCTGAATGACCCTCAAATGTTGGTCAGATGTTGCGTTAAATGTTCCTTTTACGACCGTTTACGCTCTGCGTACCCTAGGATATAGCGATATATGCATGTATGTATATGTATAAGGATCCATAATAAGTATTATATGAAGTTCAATAATTGTAAGTACCTTCATAATTTAATTATTATCAATTTTCAACACCCAGAGGTAGAAATAGATTGATGCTATTCCAAGCCAGCATCATACAGAAAATCACAATACAGTATCTTCCGAACTTCCTTTAGCATTAGTACACACAATGATCTCTAAAACGTCAATTACACAAAACTTGAAGATAGCAGCTTTTTCCCCGCCCATTCTGATCCCTGTCTCCAAATGTTTATTTGTGGGAATTTCTTCGGGGAAGTGGCGTTTTGGACGTTTTAAATGTTGTTTTTAAATCTCCGAATGGATAATAAAGATCTGTTTTGTCGTTTTGTGTTTAAGTTGGGATTTTTGTGGGACATCGCTCCGTTTTGTTATATATGGTTTAAATTATTGTGTTATGATTGTGATACACTTGTTGCTTTTAGATAGAAAATGAAATCTCGAATGGTTGCATTTCACCTGCGTAAAGTTCAGATTTTCGTTGAGTATTCATGAAATACGAAACTGAACCGCATTTTTGTTTTACTTAAGTTTTCGTACTTTCAGAACAGTTTTGGTTAAGTTCCCATTTGTGGCGTGTGCCATATATTATCATGATAATTTCTGCAATTTTTTGAAGTACGTCTCGTCGATGCGTGGGTTTATTTTGGACCTTCTTCCTTAGAGTTCCGTACCTAAAAGGGTAAAACTGGATTCTATTACTTAGACTCAAGTGTTTGTCTGTCTGTCTGTCACCAGGCTGTAACTCACGAACCGTGATAGTTACATACATAGGTACGTACATAAAACACGCCTATATCCCTCACGGGGTAGGCAGAGTGTTAACGGATATTAACACCACGTCTGATAAAAGCTTGAGGGTCAACTAGTTAGCTGTGTATGACTATAGTGACAGGTTATTAGCCCATCCAAGAGTCCCTTAGTCGGGCTTTACGACACCCATGGATTAGAAATGGGGTGATGCTATTCTAAGCCGGCATCACACGGCATAGTTAGACAGTTGATTATTTCACAGATGATGTATTTTCGCTGCCGCTATATCAACTAATACTATAAATTAAAATAAAATGTGTATAGGAGTAGTAGAGGTGTTTGTTGTATAGGAGCCCCAATAGGTACACATGGATGGAATATAGTATAATAAATAAAAATGAATAATATTAAATAATAATATTATTCATAAAATTAAATAATATTTAATTTTTGTTGCCATTTTTATTTATTATATTATATAGTACCGGATATATTTATTTTATATATAGTGCGCGAATCCGACTTGCACTTGTCTGGTTTTTAGTTATTGAGTTTTACGTAGATAAGAGATGCAAGAAATCCCATGCTGCTATCCTACGAAACGACTGTAGTATACTAAGCTATTTCGGTTACAGCTTCTTTTAAACAAGGACCAAACCCCTGTTTGGCGGAATTTGTATCAGTTCAAATTTTCTCTGAAATCTTAATAAACCTGCTTGATCTAGTAAACAGCAATTTATAATCGAAATGCCGAAAATTCTTATTTCTCTACGTCTGATATACTTAGGTACCTACTCACTTATCACACCTATGCATATCTGTTCCATTACTGTGTCCGGTCCAGTATATTCCTTCTATGTGTCCACTATCGCAGTATCCATTATGAATACGAATGTACCGGGGAACTCTCATTTGGCAGCTTACGTATTCCCTCAGAAACTAGGCGCCATTACGTACTCACTAAGTAGTGGTTTATTTTCCACGTCTTGGCATACATTTGTATCTCATATAGATACCGTTATGTAGGCAAGGAACTTTGTGCTGTTAGGACAGCAAACTAATATACGAAACTCGTAATTTGGTAGCTCAAAAGTAAATCAAGCCTGGAGTACAGTTGTCGAACAAGCGACTGATGTGTAGCAACAGTACTGCACCTGTTTTGAGACACCTGTACCCATTCAAACAGTTGCAAAATGCAACAGCGTAATAGGCTCTATCTGAACACCAAATGCTAAGTCTTCTGCGCCTATGGAACTTGCATCTGAGAGTATACGGAGAAAGCCCCAAAACCGTACTTTATCTTCCAATTCTGGTCCTTTGAGTTACGAAACGCCTTGTGGCAAGGACCTGTGCGTATTTCTGTGTGCATGTTCATAGCACCGCGACAAAGGTGACCAGAACTGTAGCTATATTATGTATTCTTCGACCTGCGTGTGACCGTGTTTTTTTTTCTGTATTCGACAATTTTGATACAATTTACTTACAATTTCGGTTTTCAAAGGTCATGAGTTGCGAGACTAATCCGTCGAATATAAACACCTTGACCACAATTTGTAAAAATCTGAAACAGTACAATTCGATTCTTTGCAAACCCGTAAAACGAACCAAATAATGAGAATATCGGCCACGAAATTACAGGGTCCGAAAGAACACATGTTCCTTAATAACATAGGGGCGGATAGGCGGCAGGTATAAAGCATTTTTTTTACCTGGACCACAGGAGATTTAAGGAACAGTATTTAAATGGGGCCTCAGTCTGCCTCGCTATCGCAGGCATAATATAATTATTAATAGCCTGCAATTCTACCATATTTTTTGTCTTCTGTTTTCATTTATATCCTAGATACAGGTTTTAACAATAAGCAGGGTTCCGAGACCATTTCGACCGAATCGTTAGGCCTGTCTAAGAACACATGAACTAATGGGCCCAAAGATACTGCCAACGCGAACACATATAACCTACTGTTTATTTTCTGTTACTGTGGCTGAAGACCTGTGCTTTTGGTTCACTTATTATTTATACTTTTTCGAATCGAAATATGAAAGTGGACGTTGTGTTGTGAATTCTCGTTCGCAAGTTTGAAGTTCAAAGGGTTATATGGTGTCGGTGTACGTCCAAACGTACATACATACTTTTATGCATCTGCTACTTCTCCCTGCAGACGGTGATCATGGTAGACCATAGAACTAGAGTTCTAGTCATCTAGAACTTCAAATAACCTTTGTTATAAACAATATTGCCATACATTTTATAAAAAATTAATAAATATTAAACAGCTTGACTTAGTACGTAGTTGTACCTTTATCAAATTATTGTGCCGTCTTTGAGGGCTAGTTTCGTCTAATAGCATAGCCGCTGTGCAATTAGAAAACCGTTTAAATAACGCACTTATAAACTCCTTTTATAGTCAATCTCCAAGGAAGTTTTTACACAGTAATAAAATCGTCCGTTTCTTTATACCACTAGCAAAGAATAGCCAATAATGTCTTAAGGGATTTCTCATTAATACAGATAGAAGACAAAAATAACTTCTATTTTGAGGAAGAGTCTTCGCCATAAAAACTCGATATTCTGTGTTTGGGTACCATGCACGTTTTTCATCATTTGCACGTATATACATAATAAAACAGTAAAACCGGTGTCTATGTACATTGAATAAATTTACGAAAAACTAAACTTAATGGTATTAAAACACATTTTATTAGGTATTTTTCTTTGATTGAGACTACTTTCTACTCCGGGAAAATCGCTTTTTTCCCACTGGATAAACAGAAACGTTAAATATGTATGGATATCTATACAAAAAGGCATATTTTTAATAAAACAAAAGCAAAAAATACTATAGTATGCTAACCATAGCATTCAGTCAGCGAAACGACGTTTGCTGGCACCAGCTAGTACACAAATAATATTGAATTTAAATCTTTTTGGAACCGACTCCAACAGGCCAGTTGGTACCTTTGGATTTTAAAGAGTTCGCTTGATTTCTTCATGATCTGATGATGATACGACCACCTAATAATTTTCCAAATCTGTCCATGCATCTCTGAGTGATCGGTGAACATACATAAAAATTCCCGACTATTTGAGAACCTTCTCCTTTTTTTAATTTAGTTAATACACGTCGTCAGTCTAATATATGCCCTGGACTAGAATCGAACCCGGGACCTCTGAGTTGAGAGCCGATGGTCGTGGAATATTTTATCAAATAGGTAAACTAGAGTAGGTTAAGTACACGACGCCCCCAAATAGGGCAGACTACGTACAAAAAATACAAGTTAAGCTGAGCCGTATTATGACACAGATGTGTACTTAGTACATAGTTTATACTTACTTCTAAAACTTCTTTCCAAGCTCCAAATACAAGTTATCTTTCAAACGACAACGGATCTTGCTTCAGTAGAAATTAAAAATGGTGTAAAACTGTCCCACACTTAGTTCCTGCCTGTTCATACTTAAGAGGTCTGACCTGAGAAATTGATGTAGAAAATAAGTGTTCATAACGTGTGTTTTGTGTGTGGTATTCATAGCTGCAGTCTTTTTTGTGCGGTTATAAAGTTCTGGTGTGTCAATAATACTAATTAAACTAAATAGACATCTGGCAGGTAATTATGTTCCTTCTTACATTTTTGTTATAATTACTGGGTAAGAATCAGATTTATTTAGGCTTTTACGAGTACTAAAAACTGTCCCCGTGGAGTCCATTTTCTATTATCCATCTCCAATAAAATAAGTGCACCTTTACGATTTTCACATTGTCATTGAGCCTGCCATATTTACATTTAATCACTTTACTTGATGAAACTGATTGGCTATTTGGCGTATTACACAGATTGTAAATAAAATTATCAGATTGGCAATAAAACGATTAAAATTATCCTCTCAATCGAATGAAATGAACACGCCGCGAGGCGAACGTCAAAAATGTCAAACGAGATTGGCGCGAAAACCGAATGAATTAACTCGATTGTGGTAATAAAATAATGATATTAACAGTCAAACGCGTTACGACGAATTTCGGGCATGCCGAATGCCTACAAATTGATCAAGATACAATGATGATTTTGATAATCTTCTTTTTTGGTTTGTAAAGATTAGGTTTACCAAAAGGAAGTAGATTGGAAATATTTTTGTCTTGTAACTATAAAAAACATGTTTGCCTATATATATCTTCCTGAGTTGTTGGTGTCTCATAGGCAAGGTTTAAACTCAATCAATGACACGCATATTTTTTTTACATTTTTAGGTTGCTATACTAATAATATTTAAACCAAACAAAGAAGACAGAAACATAAAACGTCTTTGGCCGATTACACTTTTTTAAACCAGCTCATGATGTGCAAATTGCGACGAAGCAATATATGACAGTCAGCTTGCAGAACGCGCGCTAAACGTCTGTCACAGATCTAGCGGTGGCGATCCTTAACAGAGTTAAGTCTGCTTTGCATAATCGTGAAATATGCGAGTGTGGTGACGGACTTGGAAGCAGAAAAAAGGTACCCGGACGTCCCGGACCCACTGTCCTGCGATTCGACGCTAAATATTCTGGGTTCTTTCCGCATGTTATATCCTTCGAGTCGTCTTGGTACACATACTCCGCTATCGGCTATAAAATAAAATAAATCCAGAAGTACGCGCAAGTAAGTACCTGTCATAAAATAATCTTACGCCTGGCTCACATCTGATCGATTGACGCACATAGAGATTTTGATCTGGTGATTGCTGGCTTAGAATAGCACTACCCTTTTTCTACGTGGGTGTCGTAGAAGGTGACTAACTAAGAGATGAATTCGGGGAATGCAGAATGGAGTACAACACCTTCCTTTGCGCTCGCCAATCTGTCCAATATGGCAAATACCCACCAATTGCGGAAGGCCTATGTTCAGATTTAGACTGTTGTGGCTGTTGAAGAAGAAATTGATCTGATCGAGGGAGGGCCCGGCAAACCGTCCGAACGCTCGGTCATGCCAGCCTTTCATATCAGTTAGGATACAGTTCGAATTACACTTTGCTAACACGTCATGTGCACCGGTCCTTAAATAACTCATGCGCTCCTCTTTTATTGAAGTAAATAAGAAATTAACACAAAGCCGTCCTTATTCTGTAATCCATCCGTTTAATTCCCGTTTAAGTTAATCGGTGCTTAATGAAACAAATTACTGAACAAATGGCTCTCAGCTATCGGCGGCGCTGATGTGTTGTTTCCTGTATGTACTTACAACAGAATTAAATTATTTATAACGCAGGTTAATAGCGCTTTTATTTTATTCTCCGGCATTGAGTACGATTTAATTCAATGCTATTTAATTTGCTAAAAAGGTGCCTTTTGTAAAATAGAATCTGTTTCGTAACGGAACCTACCAACGCAGATATTTCCTTGCCATGGAACTATGTAATTTTACACTAGCAATTCTTGTATATTTACTATCTCTTTCTCTCTCCCTTTTTCTTTACTAGCTTTTACTCATGCATCCTTTTTTCAGACGGAACACCGAGTCAACCACTAGAGTCGATGAATAACCCGTAAAACCTACTAACAATTTTCAAATACGTACTTTATTATTTTAGCTCCTTAGTCTCATCATTTTTTTAAATAGATCTTATTTAAATTACCATCAATTTCCAAACAATATTTTTAGGTGTAAAAATCTGAAAATGCTGAAACGTAATAAGCGCCTCATAGGCCTATTATTTTTGGAGAGCTAGCGAGAGATTTTTTTTTTATAAAAGTATTTTGTCAATGAAATATACGAATCTACACTAAATTCAGCCCTGTGTCGTCGCGACGTGTCAACTAGCGACGACGCTAATTCAACAGAAACGTTTAAATTCTAATTTCAATTTGCGGAGCTCATTCTAATTTCAGATTTCGCCATCCGCGACAGATTTATCAACTTTATTTTTTGACATTAATATGGACGTGCTGAAACTAAAGTTCTGACGTGACATTATTTTATGACGGTATTATTTATGTAATTATTTTAAGCATCCCTTTTAACGAACAAAGGTAGATGGGCTGACCTCCAACAAATTATGTTTTGCGTTTTCTCACTTACTATTGGTACTTATGCCAAGCGGTGACGAGATAAGCACAAGATTTTTATAGGTACTGAGGGCTGAGGGAACGCTGTTGCCTAATCTCTAAAATATTTCTTATTTTACGATACCTGTGTTAAGACAGCAACTTGAGAAATATCACTTAGAACAGCCGCTCAGGTATTTTTCATCGAACAACCGCATCACTCACTTCTGCCGGGTTGGTTGTAGCAATTGTTTTGTGTAGGTACCGTCGGTGCAGGAAGATATACAAAAATTAAGGCTCTCATATTTTTGAAAGCGTTAACGACAAGCAGTATCAAAAATAAGTTTGCACAATCAGTCAAGATTGGTAATTAATGGATATCATAAATATTTGCAATGTGCAACATTTTCATAGAGTTTTCAGCAACGTACGTCAAAACGGTACGTTTAGGTGGTTTCTGTTTGCGCTGTGTTAATTAAGAATTGATGGTTGTGGCAGTTTTGTTTTAAAAGTCAACAGTAAATATTGAAAAGTTTTGTTGATTCGCGCTTCGATGTTTCCACTGGAAATTGTTAGATGAATAAGATCGGAAAAAAGAGCACACCAGAAAGTATTTTGAGGTGTTTTAGGTTTAGGCCGTTTTGGTAATAAACTGGTGTTTTTAGTACGACCCGACCAGGGCCGTCTTAACCTATTTGCCGTCCGTAGGCTCATGTAGGCTATTAAGTTTCTGCAGCAGCGTATTTAAACATTTAGTGCCCTGGAGCAAATAACATTGACCGCCCCCTGCTACGAGAGGGGTCCAAAACAATGCCAAAGCTGCACAACACCAAATCTAGTGTATTGCGAGCGAAGCCAGCTCCACAACAATGCCATAGAACACAGTGCTTTGCGAGCGAAGCGAGTTCGACATTTCACGTTAAAGTAGACGAAAGAGGCGCTACATTTGAGTAAACCAGAGCTACGTGTATTTCGAGCGAACCGAGTTCGACATATCCCGTTACAATAGACAAGTAAAACGCTTCTTTGCTCCACACCGATACTACATTTCATGTTAAAATCGAGGAGGTGCTAGCAGCTTTAAAGGAGAAGGGCTGCGATTTGCCAACACTACACTTATTTCGAGCGACGAGATGCCAACATAAACTTACAAAATAGATAAGGTGTGAGCAACATTAAGAAAAAAAGGCGACAAATTAGTGTATGTGTCCAAACGCGGTTAAATTAAATAGCATTTAAGGTTATTTTGTGTATCACATTATTTTTTGGGCCTAGTTTGCCGCCCCCTGAAGTCTGCTGCCCTTAGCCTACTACCTTTTAGATAAGCAGAGTTGAGTACAACGAGCTCGCGTACAGTTGAGTACCTAAACCAAATACGGCACAGCCCGTATCTAATCTATGGATTTACACATTCACGAATCAACGTAGACTAGTGCTCAATACCACAAAATAGAGAAATTCCAGACGGACAGATCGCGCCCATTTCGATGATACCTACTCTGCTAGGGTTGCAACTGTTTCATTACTGAATGTTTAGAATGGGTTACCTGGGTAAAACATTGTTACAAGACTTACACCGCGTAATTATTGTAACGAAAAAAAGATTTTGTTTACCTTAGGTAAATGGCAACAACCTACCAAATTTTACTTAGGTACGTACCAAAAAACTAAGGAAATTAGTTCACTTATTTAGATTTTTAAACAAATATGGCAACAGCACGAACTCGAACGTCTTCTATTTTCATTGCAGAAATGAGAAAATAGTTCAAAAAGCCTCTGCATCTAAGTCAGCAGCTCTGGGACGTGACAATTTCAGATTAAAGAATGTGTCAGACGGATCCTTACGAATAAATGCAAGTGAGGTCATAAAAATCCATCGCTCTTATACCTACTTGACACACGCAAATGCACATAAACACGCATAAGTAGGTAAGAAATCATTTCTGTTAGCGAGTGAGACTATCACTAGGTATGCCAGGTAGTATGACCTATATTACTGACAGCTTGGTATTATTTATCCGCGGGACTTCCGTCATGTGATCGTGTAATGAGAAAAACTCACCAGAGTGCTTTTTGAATCTGTTTACAGAAATTCGTTTCTGTGAATTTTGTTGTTTTAGCGCGCGTCAAGTCTAAGTGTGGCAAATTAATCATGGCTTCATGTTTGCAGTTGTAATGTTTCCCTCTATAACATTATCTTACTCTGAGATGTCAACTCGGTATAATTGGAGCAACACTTATACGGAGTGACGCTTATGCAGAATGGCGACTCAAGCTAGAGAAAGTCTTGAGTTGGTCGCGAGGTTTATGAATAGTGCTCGGAGTAGTTTTTAAATGGCAAGTATGTTATGTATTTCTAATAAAATGAAAAATATCCCAACATAATTTTTGTGGTGTACCTACAAAAGTAAACTCATGAGAAGTGTTAGTGCAGTATTACTGCGGGAACCGGAAATTCGTTTGCATACTATGAGGATCGGCTTCTGGCTTTTGATTGTGTTGTTGTAAACGAACCTTTAATTTCACTGATGTTGCCAGGTTGTAGCGCGGTCCAAAGATGGCGGATGCATTTTTCTGAAACCTTTCGTATAGGGGTACCAAACGAAAGGGATTTACGAGACGTTTTCAAAAATATCGGATTAATAAATTTCAGTGTTACTCGAAGGTGTGGGTAAAGTCAACACCACATTTTTTATTGAACAGTGGTAGCGCGCAAATTCCCCCAAAGAATTTTGATTGGGCGATTCTCTCTGATGCAGTGGCAACGAAAGAGACAGCGCTTCACCCTACTTAGCGCCTTAATCAAAAACTTCAGCGCTTTACCAGATTCAAAATAATGAGAAACAATACAGACATAATATATGTGTTAGCTTAATTCAAATCTGATTATCATAGCTTTAAAGTAAGAACTCTCTGATATATTATATTGGATGTCAATAGTTTGAGCCCACGCGTTAAAGGAACTATGAGGCGCACATTAACCTATCCATCTAAAGGGCCATCTTATACATGATTTTCATACAATTAGTAAGAAACGCCAGTATAATTTGATCCCTTAAATGGGTAAGTTGAGGTGCTGCTGATTGTACAAGGTAATAAAACCACTCTAAATGATCTACTAAATGACGAATCCGTACTAATATTATAAATCTGAGAGTTTGTGTGTGTATGTATGTTTGTTACCTCTTCACGCTCAAACGGCTTTACCGATTTGGATAAAATTTGGAAAACAGGTAAAATATAACCTAGAATAACACATAGGCTACTTTTTACCGCGGGAAAACCACTATTACGACGGGAAAATGAGTGGCAGCGGGTGAAACCGCTGAGCGGAAATCTAGTCGTAGATATGGTTACCGCGCGCTATGCATATTTAAACTATAACCAAAGGCAATGCTTTCAGCAGACTATATACGAATATAATTACTTACTATACATACGCTGATGGTAGATACCTAGTTGATGAGGTAGCTTTTATGTAGCACTTTAAGGATCATACTTAATAAACGCTTTTCAATTAGATAATTGAATATTTTCCAAGCTTTAATTTCTCGTGTAGGTACTGTAAGATATTCAGTTTAAGGGTTAGTGGGTGTTAACCCTAATACTGGTTAAGAACTAAAACATTACCAGTTGGTTTTCACCAAGTCTACACTACTTTTGGATACCTATTTCGACAGATTATAGTGTGCGAATGCTCAAAGAATACAGAGTGGCAGGTGTATTAAATAAAATAAAAACGTGATGATTTACGTAATACGATTATATTACAATACATTAGTATACATCATACAAATGTTACCAGCCCATACTTAAAGAAATTCATACAGTTGCAACACAAAAACCTCTAAATATGATATTATATGACAGTATGGTTTAAAACTAATGTTAGGCAGCGTAGAAGTAATAAGCTAATAATTAAAAACAAAAACCTGACTTCGGCTTGTTAAAAATAAAATTAAATAAATTCCAGGATTATATATTTATGATTTTTTTATATGGCCTGTGTCACTCGCGGTGATGAGACGACTCTAATGTCACCTCATATTATGTCAATATTCGTCTATCAGTTTTGACTGTAGTCTACGAATAATATAAAAAGGAAAAATTTGATTGTTTGTTTATATTGAATAGGCTCCAAAGATACTGGACCGACTAAAAAAATATTTTAACATTAAAATCCTACATTGCACCTGATGAACATAGGCTATATGACAATATCTTATTCCCGCGGGAAAACGGTAAGCAGCGGTTGAAGCCGCTGTGCGAGGCGCTAGTTCGTGATAAAGAATTGAATTGTCCACATACATGCCCTCAAAAAACATAACCCTCCTTCTGAGACAGTCAGCTGGTAAAAATACGAAATATAAAAGCTTTAAAAATAAAAATGTGCAGCTTAAGAGGAACCGTGTATTTACCTGCTAGGATGATTATACCTACCTACTTAGTAGATATGCTAGAACGAACTCAGGTGAGGAGCCCTAACTAAAAATGCGAATGTTATAACGGCCTGTACCATGAGCAGCACATCAACCTACCCATTTAAAAGACCAACTTATGCTGGTTTTCCATACTACTATGCTAGAAAGATCCAGCATAATTTAGTCCCGTGTAAGTTATGGCCGTGTAATGCCGGCTCAGAATAGAAAAGCATTTCTTTCCCGAGTGTCGTGAGAGGTGACTAAGGGACTCGAGGGTTTCTTTGTGTATTTCAATTTTAGGCGACAGGCTGGCAACCTGTCACTAAAGTGATACACGATTATTTTTACACGGCCCTCAATTATCTATCAAACGTAGCGATAGCGACCGTATTTTACGGCCGTTAACGCTCTGCCTATCCCGCAAGGGATAAAGGCGTATGTGTGTATTTATAAGTTTATCTCTTAAATGGGTAGGTTGAGTTATGGGAAATATTTAAACAGAAAGCAGTAAAAGTAAAACATAAATAATGTTCTTCTGTCTTTGTGTACCAAGATAGGTATTACATATATAAAAAAGGGCATTTAATTTTCGAGGAATAAATAAACATTAGAATAAATAGGTAGGTACTAAATCCTTGCAGAAGGCATAACATATAGGTACCTAGAACTCGCATGTAACAATGAACATACAAAACCGAAAAAATAGGGACTATTTACTTAGGACGAAGACCTATCTGGGGCCCTGTGTACTTCAATCTAAGTACGTCCCTGCTGCTCGCCTCCATTTCACAATTTTCCCGCGAAGAGCTTCCTCTCCACTAATTCGCGCAATTCACGATGTTGCGAATTAATTCGTATTTCGCATTTTCATACCTATTCGTATTCGTCGCACGTCTATTTTCCCTTCCCAGGTAGCTGTTGAAGGCCCGATCCCACCATGTACGCATTAAGAAGCTGAAATCTACAGATTTGTCATAATAATATTTGAAGGTAAAATTTTTTTAGTGACCGATACCAAAATCTCAAGACGGGCTTGGTGATAAGGAACAACTTTGCTCATGGAACATAAGTCGAAATAAGACAAAAATATTTTGAGCTTCCATAGTTCCCTAAATCAGCAGATCAGCAATTTTGTATGGTAGGACCAAAATATTTTTTTTATATTCCGACCCATGTTCCTTAGGGAAAGTTGTTCCTTATCACCAGCCAGTTCTGAATTTTTGCTTTCGGTCACTAGTAATATTTCACCCTATATATTTATAGGTAATTAACCTAGTTTTTTATTTTGGTTGTATCCACCTTGAGTGGGTAGGTGATGATGATTATTTTAGCTAAAAGCTTGGGAGCTTAAATCGCGCGTATGATGCGAGATATACGTGTGTGATTCTATCTGTATGTCGTTAGTTATACATACCAACTTATACAGATGAAATTTTACTAGACTGATAGTGAAAACTGACGACGTGATCAGGAACAATTTCAGTTACTGTGGAATCTCAAAATATTTTGTCAATTTCCAACCTATTTTGCTTGGGAATTGTTGTTCCTTATCATCAGCCCGCCTTGAGATTTCGCTATCGGTCACTAGTTAAATTTCACCCTTTATTGTATAGTGTAGGTATTTTTTTAAGCCCAAGAATCGATTACCTGCAATATAAAGTTCGCATCGCTCTTAGTTCTTAACAATCTTGCCTTTGGATCCGACCAGAATCTACAGATTCAGCCCAATATCGTATCATATCAGTATCTTAATTATTTTTACGTTACTCTACATTCGAAATTACTCTCAACTGAAACTAACACCCTCTTTAACCAACATTTCACGAAATAAACCACACGTTCGAATTTACCACCGAAATAAAAAGCTATTTTCCTGGTGGCAACCCCGCGCGTGCCTGCCACACGCTCGAGCGCGCATTAGCAGGTGTTGCCCTCCTTGAAAGTATTTTACCCCTACGAGAGTGGAAACGAGGACTCTTGAAGTCAATTGGATTTTGTTAGGTATTTTGGTTTAGTTTAGATTTATTACCTATTTTCTGATTTCTACCAGTTTGGCGCTTCCACGGCAGTCTTAACATTTTACGCGGTAAAACTAGGTCCATGTCAGCTTTAAAGTTAAGTTACAACAAGAGTTTTCATTCAATTTATGTGGTGGTTTTATTTCAGAGAGTAATCATAATATTCTTACGCTTGATATTGAATACGTACAATAGCTCGTAATTTATTCACTTGAAGATTTTACAATGAAAATATATTAACAAACTCGGTTCGCCTTCGCCCATCACTCATCATAACCTCAAAAACAGGTTACGTACGGCACACAATATAATTGAAAACACAAACGCTTACATTTTTAATGACCTCCACAGTCTATCTACCACAACAATACCTGTATTTTGGAAACTCTTTCGCTTTGCAATAAAGTTTATTTTCGCTCTAAACTGTTTACTATCGGTAGAACCTCGGGTTATCCACTTAAAGGATCCATAGCTACCGGATATTCTTAATAACTGTATGAAAATCCAGAATATGTTGATCTCTCAAATGGGCAACTCGAGCTGCTTACTGTACCTTGCGACTGTACGAACGTACATACGGCAAAGCCTACTTCAATATTAATCTGGTAATTTCTGCCATATTACAGTGTTTTGATAGGGAGCTAAAATGTTATGTTTAGAGTTATGACGAAAAAGATTTGATGGATTAAGTTATTACAAGGACCTTTCGTGTGCAGAGACTGAGTTTTAACTGTGAACTTTTGACGTTGGTTCGGATTTCAGCTACGTATAATTCAGCCTCTAAATACCAGTATTATACTGGAACCTAAATAACACTGATCTTAATATGCCGCTGGTGTGATCACTTGTTATTCTCCTGGTTGGCTGTAAACTTCTCGATATTACATTTAATTCGAATAGACTCAATTTTTTTAGATTATGTTTATAAATAAAAGTAAAGATAATTCTGTTTTTGTAGCACAGAGCACAAACGTCAAATACTATACTCCTAACGAAGGTCCGCCTGGCACGAATTTAATTTGCAAGAAAGGTTAGAATTCCATTACGTTAGAGATTTAATCAAGGGATAATGAGTCAAACGAACATACCTATCGGCTGAGTTACATCAAAGTGATAAGTCATCCTCACCCTGTTATTATGTACAAAACTAATACAAGTAACTGTTTTTATTCTAAGGACTAGTTTGTGGCATAGATGAAAAAGCGCATACAAAGTTACGTTCAACAGAACAGAAACCAGTTAAGTCACATGAGTCCGCTGCTAGATATTTGCCGTACTCACCACGCTTAGCAGGCAGTTAGGCGAGCGCATTGTAAAGTGAAGAATTCACAAGAATCGCTGCTGCCTATTCTGTATATTCATCCCTTAGTCGCCTGTTACGACACCCACACGTAGGAATAGGGTGCTGCTTTTCTAAGCCGGAATCACTCGAAACTGCAAAGTCTTTCGTAGGTATACTCTCTTCACTAAATAGTATAAAATGAAGTCGATTTCCGTATCCATATGTAAGCTTAGATAATTAAAAGTACGCCTCGGTTTTTGATGCGATTTTCTTAAGCGGATAGAGTAATTCAATAAGAAAGATTTTTTGTATAATTCATTTCGGGAAAAGGTCTTTTTTGCGGGAAAACGGTTAACAGCGGGTGTAACCGCTAGGCCGGCCGCTAGTATTGAATAAAGTGCGTATCTTTTACATTCTAGATATTCTGTAGCCTGAAACTTGAACATAAAATAGAGGTAACAATCAGGCAATAACGCTCGTTAAAATAGCAGCCATTAATCGATTCTACAAATCAACATACGCGGTAATCAAAGTTACGACCTACACTTAATTCTAAAACTAGCATTAACCGACGCAAATAGATAAAAAAACGTATTAACCAACAATCCCAACGAAACTGCTGAAACAGTGATTCTCAAACATTTTGAGTAAAACTATTTACTTTAAGCAAGGATAATTTGTCATATGAATACTTTTATTATATTAATAAGGTACATTGTGTTTTTTTTAACTGTTCACTACCTTTGTTTTGTAAACATTAGGTATTAATGGCGAGTTTTTAAGAGACGTGTTACGAAAGTGACGATTTGTGAAAATTGCGGGTTATCCCAAGTGAGGTTGATTTAGGAAAGAGACGACACCCACGAGTTGGAAAACAAATCCACTAAAAAAATACGCAATTAAAATCCACAAACTCCCGTACAAATAATTTACGCCTATATGGGTAAAAATTTTAAAAAACGTGTAACACGTGTTTGATTATTCTAGTTTTGTAATGGAATCCCAAATTATGAAACCAGAATCTTTCATACAAACGGGTTTAGAGGTTTAGCGGATGGTTATATAGTTCAAAAACCTAAAAAACCTAAGTCCTAAATTTATGTTTCTAGCATTGGTAGTTTAGGCTGTACGTGCACGGATGAATGACTCAGTCAGTGATGGCAAATTTTGTGTTGTAAGTGTGAGAAGAAGATTGATTTTTTTTCGTCGTTGTAATATTATATAGTGCTGTATATATATATATATATATATATATGTCGATGATAGTAAGAAAAAATAAGAAAGGAATAGAGAAAAGAAGCGAACACAACGAAAAAGCATGAGATCCTGGATACATACAGGCACACACGCCGTGAACATCAGGATGCCGCTAAATCAGGATCACACTGCATCAGGTCCTTTGTAGAAAACAATTAAGAATGGATGGACCCTAAAACTAATCAACCAGCAAGTCTGGATGATACTAAAAATCACATCATCATCAAACTTACGTCAGGATATGAAATAACACTGAGGAAGTATAACCTTACGTTAGGATACAGAACAACACGTCGTGGGCGTATAATCATCGAACCCTGTAGAATACTGCATCGTCAAATGCTATCTCCAGCCACTGAAATGATAAGCCACAACGTCGATACCATTACGCAGTCAATTCCCACGGTGAGGTTGTTTCGACCTGGCAGGTCATCGTCAGGCACGGTGTAACCGTACTACAACCGACCTGTCTACCAAACCAACCTAAAAATCTTAAGACACACGCTGATCAACATCAACGTGTCTTCACAACACCAAAGATACCGATTGACACTAACCTTCAACACCGAACACTATTGAAATCCACAGTCTGCAGGATTACAAAGAGACCACAGCAGCAACTGTCACCATCCTCGTACCATCTCTGCATTTCACCAACCTCGGCTACAACCTCGGGGAAATACGACAATAACCAACACACACTTCATGATCTCCACAAATATTCCACTGGCAATACGAATCTAGGGCTCCGCCATCGCTAGACGACCACAGTTTCTCCTAACGCTCCAGGATTCCAAAGATTTTACCAGATTCTAAACCTAACTTCAAAACGACCACATAGAACGACAGACCAACCGGAACTGTCAAAGTTGTTTACTCCGTCAATCACGTTCCGTTTCTCCATTACGAACGCAGCCAACAATGAATTGTGAGGACGCACTACAACGCCTCTAACGTCACTCCAGTTTATCTTACAGTCGATAGCTAACTGCGCGCGAATAAAGCGCATCGCCTATTTGAGTGTTGCCAGCGACTATGCGTTTCGTTTCTGCAAGAATCAAATAGCAATAAAACGGAAGAAAATAATACCAAAACGTGAACTGTCAAATAATTTCAGCCAATACCCACCAAAGCTTGATCAATCTCCGACACGGCCATTCTGACAAGTCAGACGTCCTCGGCTGATGTGTGTCGAAAGAAACTTACTATGCCTAGACATACCGCTCGTTCATCCTGATTATAACAAACTGAATCAACTCACATGACTGAAAACATTAACCAACCAATAAATGTCACGATGTCATTAACAAAATAAATAGTCTCTAAAGCCTTGTCTGCACCGTCAGAAACCCTGCACCAGCGCCACGTCACCGTAAAAATAGCTATCGCTATGACTGATGACAGAAGTAAATTAACTAAGGCCACACCGTCAAGTCAACAGCCACATCACAAGCCGTTCAGCACCTCTCACCTCGAGACAACCTCAATCTGGCATCTGGTAGATCTGAAGACAACATCCATTTTGCACCTGATCCTGTCTCAAGACAACCAGTGAGCTAAGATATCAGAGCTTTCTATCATAGCAAGGCACATAACAGAAATATGAGGATTGCCAATTATGTTCCTCTGGTCAAGAAAGTCACTGACTTCACATAACATTCCCACTAAAGTTATTTCGTTTCAATCACAACTCAATTCATTTTCAGTCATCGATAAGGTCAAGTATCCATTTCATCAAACACAAAAACAACTTTCACTCCAAAAACCAGAACAATTCAATCCACTTCAGTTAAAGACTATCCGAAGTATCAGCAACTAAGCTCTATATAGCTCAAGTATCCATTGAAAATAAATAAAAACAACCACTCTTTTTTTTTCAGCTATCTCTGTAAATTGCTAGTCAGCCCTGTGACTAGCATCAATCATCTCTGTGATACAAACTTAGTCATCCCTGTGACGTAAATCAACCCCGTGATTCAAACATGTCAGCCCTGTGACAATAATCAATCAACTCTGTGATTCAAACATGTCAGCCCTGTGACAATAATCAATCATCTCTGTGATACAAACTTAGTCATCCCTGTGACGAATCATCCCTGTGATAAACTTAGTCATCCCTGTGACACTAATCATCTCTGTGATTACCAACTAAGTCATCCCTGTGACAAATCATCCCTGTGATACAAACTAAGTCATCCCTGTGACACTAATCATCTCTGTGATTACCTACTAAGTCATCCCTGTGACAAATCATCCCTGTGATACAAACTAAGTCATCCCTGTGACACTAATCATCTCTGTGATTACCTACTAAGTCAGCCCTGTGACAATATTCTAATCAAACTCAAAATCAGGAATCGAAAACAAAACGATACCCAAATCAACAGACTTTCAAATTATTTTAATTTCACATTTTGAACATCAATCACAAGATACAAATTTAGACTCGGTTTAGGCTTAGTTAAGGCTCACAGACAAACATCACACTGACCAGTCTCATCGGTCTGCTTGCCCGTGTTGAACATGACGCACTTGTTCAAAGAACGGTTTCGACAAACATCATAATCTCAACAGAGCTCCCAGTCTTCGCGCAGCACGTAACCGCCATACGATGATAAAAATTTACTTACGTTTTTCCCTCTCAGGAATTACTGTTGTTACGTTGGCTAACCACCAAGCGTAACGAGAGTTTGGCTACCCACCAAACGAACAGAGCCGGCTACCCACCGAGCCCAGGAGAAACAAACACGCTCAGTTTTATTGGCTACCCACCAAATAAACGCACTCCGTTTGGCTACCTACCAAAGGAATAACAACTCAGCTAACCACCAAGTTATCATGCAACCGCCAACCCCATCAGTGAGGCTACATTTTAAAATGACTTTGCAGCGTCAGAATTATCATTACAAAACAAGGTTTAACTCAACTAGAACCTTTTGGATTTGACACCTTTTGTACGCGGTCTATTTGAATTCAGAGCTTTTAAACAAGTCCGTATCGCCGTCCAAATGATTATCCACAATCTCATAAGAAAACTGTAACACATGGAGTTTTCAACCAATAAAACAATGGAACACCATCACATAACAACATCTCTTTTACCCACGTCAAAATAAAAGTCCACTATTGTCACTCTAGAATACCTCTCACGACCGCCTTAAATAATGGTACACTATCACACTAGAACACTCCTCACAACCGTTCCAATAAAAGTACACCATCTCATGAGAAAACTCCCTAACTCACAATCATAACCGACAAAACAGTAGTCCACCGTCTCATTAGAAAACCTCTAACGCTAGTCCAAATAATGGCTCACTATCCCAGTAGAATACTTCCTACACACGTCCAAATAGTAGTCCAACATCTCATTAGAATATCACTAACGCACGTCCGAATAATAGTTCACTATCGTGTCACTAGAATACTTCTAACGCCCGTCCGAATAATGGTTCACTATCGCACTTCTGATGTCGATGATAGTAAGAAAAAATAAGAAAGGAATAGAGAAAAGAAGCGAACACAACGAAAAAGCATGAGATCCTGGATACATACAGGCACACACGCCGTGAACATCAGGATGCCGCTAAATCAGGATCACACTGCATCAGGTCCTTTGTAGAAAACAATTAAGAATGGATGGACCCTAAAACTAATCAACCAGCAAGTCTGGATGATACTAAAAATCACATCATCATCAAACTTACGTCAGGATATGAAATAACACTGAGGAAGTATAACCTTACGTTAGGATACAGAACAACACGTCGTGGGCGTATAATCATCGAACCCTGTAGAATACTGCATCGTCAAATGCTATCTCCAGCCACTGAAATGATAAGCCACAACGTCGATACCATTACGCAGTCAATTCCCACGGTGAGGTTGTTTCGACCTGGCAGGTCATCGTCAGGCACGGTGTAACCGTACTACAACCGACCTGTCTACCAAACCAACCTAAAAATCTTAAGACACACGCTGATCAACATCAACGTGTCTTCACAACACCAAAGATACCGATTGACACTAACCTTCAACACCGAACACTATTGAAATCCACAGTCTGCAGGATTACAAAGAGACCACAGCAGCAACTGTCACCATCCTCGTACCATCTCTGCATTTCACCAACCTCGGCTACAACCTCGGGGAAATACGACAATAACCAACACACACTTCATGATCTCCACAAATATTCCACTGGCAATACGAATCTAGGGCTCCGCCATCGCTAGACGACCACAGTTTCTCCTAACGCTCCAGGATTCCAAAGATTTTACCAGATTCTAAACCTAACTTCAAAACGACCACATAGAACGACAGACCAACCGGAACTGTCAAAGTTGTTTACTCCGTCAATCACGTTCCGTTTCTCCATTACGAACGCAGCCAACAATGAATTGTGAGGACGCACTACAACGCCTCTAACGTCACTCCAGTTTATCTTACAGTCGATAGCTAACTGCGCGCGAATAAAGCGCATCGCCTATTTGAGTGTTGCCAGCGACTATGCGTTTCGTTTCTGCAAGAATCAAATAGCAATAAAACGGAAGAAAATAATACCAAAACGTGAACTGTCAAATAATTTCAGCCAATACCCACCAAAGCTTGATCAATCTCCGACATATATTTATTTGCTATCGTGTAATAGTCATAAATAGCGTTTGAAAACCACCGAACCAAATCGTAAAATAGCCCAAAAACTCGGTCACAACCTGCAAATTTACCACGAATTTACTTAGCACTCCCTCGCAGTAAAAAACGAATAAAATCCTAATAAAATCGCGAATAAAACTGTCATGGGTCTTTTACGACTGGACACGTGCGGCGAGTTTAGCGGCTGGTATGAAAATGACAGTATTTTTTCTAAATCTTATCCAATGGCAAGGTGTGCGTCGATATGATGCCGCCGAATTTGATAACAATCTGATATTTGCAAGTAATCCGTTTACTCACTCTTAGGAAGTTAAAGATTTTAAGGTCGATTGAACTAAACGACCATTTGCTGATAGCGTATTCAACTTTTCTTGTTACCTGCACGTCCTATAATTACCTATAAGTCAGCAAAGTAGCACACTAATAGAAATTAATGTACGATTCGACTAAGCATTTCAAGTGATTTATTTGCAGTTACTAAGAACCTTATTGACATTTATCAAGCGCTCATTAAGATCTGGATTTTTAAATCAGGTACTTAGTTGCAGCAAAGTTATCACTTAATGTGCTCGTCAAAAAATTATTTTTGAGAGTGTAAGTTTAGGCCAGACACTTCCTTAAAACGAGGGTAATCCAAACAGTCTAAGGCTACTGCACCGTGAACTGGTCATCACATCACATAGTACCTCTATACATTGGCCACGGTAGTCGGTCCCTCTGAAGTACAAAACAAAAAATGTAATTTTCAAAACCACATTGTCTATAATGTCTATGTGTTGTAGACGGTCACTAGACTCGAACAAAAGAACAAGAATTTTAAAGGTAAAATTCACTTTAGAACTATATAACAAACACCTCACTAATAACAAAAACAATAGGATTGTCCGTTTGATATTGAAAAATCTGTTTAATTTTTGTAGAATTATTAAAAGATTTTTGAAGGCTCTATTCGTGTGTTAGTTGTTCAAAGGTGGCAAAAAGACAGACGTGCTTAATTATATTGTGTAGGTAGATAAGTGAGTACAGACTAAATTAAATAATGATCAAATTAGGAATGAAAAACTAAAGCCTCCTACGTAATAAACTTGACGGTCAGCGGAACACTTCATTTGTTTGTGTGGGTGGTCTAATAAAGGAAATGCATGCTCACTTCGTGATTTGTTTTATTTAACATTTCTATTATGAAATTCATTATACCGATAATGTTCTTTTTTATTCAGACTTTCTTCGCATTGCTTAGATGGCTAGATGAGTTAGATTATTGTGCAGAAAGATACCTAGTAAATTTAATACTGCTCGAAATCATTCAAAAACAATACCTTATAAATAGAACGTGAAGCGTTTCGATTATTATACTTACGTACGCTTTTCACCATAATATAAGTTATTGGAGAATCTTAGGAGGAGAGTAAGACCTAACATGCTACCTTGCGGTAAGTGTAGCCTCTGCGCCATTACCGTTGTGTTGAGCTTAAAGGACTCTTTATCTCCATGCTTATTATAACTCAGCCTTTTCTTGGCTGGCATTTATGAATTTATTTGACAGGATTTTTAGAAGGCCGTCTTTCTTTTTCTGGAAAATAACAATCTTAATTTACTTGAAGGCGCAAAATAAATGGACGAAAGAATGGGCAGTCAAATGGAAAGGCTATAAGATCCTTTTTCTGTTCTACTTTTATGAGAAAAACATTAAAGTAGAATACAGAGGTGTTTTCCGTCGGGTAAACTGTTGGGGAAATTAACAGTAATTTAAATAATTCTATTTAAAAAAAAAATGATTTTTGAAAAAGCTCCAATCCACCTGATGAACTAAGTGGTAACCTTAATTGATGACAACTTTATTGTTACCACACTAGGGCCACCATAATTACCGCAACTTTAAATTACAATAAGAAATAAGATCGTGCTAGACTGAACCTTACGTACCTATGCGTAACCTTAACTGTCAGTCTACATCCACACATTTTTAATAACACGAGGAAGTAACATAACATAATTTGCCTTTGACTCCGTGACTAATCTCCTGATGATGCCATTACTTTAGTCCGGGAGCCGACGTCGTTTTTATCGTATTTGTTGAAGATGACCAACGGAAGTCATAGTCATCAAAGGTTAATGGGTTTTTGTTCGAATGATTGTTTTGCGTGTCGCCGTTGCTGCATTCAGATGGAAAAGATGACGATGATTAATGATGAGCTTTGATTTTATTCGCGCTACTTACCTATGGAGAAATCTTCATTTTAACAACCTTAGTACGCCTTTGTGATATGTGTTCCAAAAATGTTTCATAAAATAGGATTATTATTCAATCATTTGCTTTGTTTTATGATCCTAACAGCTTTCAGCCAACAGTTTTCCTGCTTCCGCCGTGACGATTAAAACCTCTCGCCTACATGTTCCATACCCTTTACTTACCTTGATGTTTCATCCACCAAAATTCGTGCTAGAAGTTACTGTGTGGCTAATCTCTTAAAACCAAATAAGTATTTGCTGAAAAAGCTGTTGGTCACAGCTTCAGCAATTGCTCACTCACGATTAGTACTTTTGGTACATCAAGGCCCATGTTATTACACCTGAAGAAGTTCGTTTCGCGTTACAGGCCATCTAAAATACTCTTAGTTCCATTTTAGCACATGCATTTTGTCCCAATTTAAATAGTGATAGTTCGAAGAGAGCAGGCAGTGTTCCTGGACGCTTCCTACCGCGCGTGATGTCAACACTAATGTTGTCATTTCCACTTCAGGTCCATTTCTATAATTGACAAGGTTGTACTCCTCTGCTGGCACTGCAAAGATTACATTTCAATTACACAAATCAACAAGTTAATCTAAACAATATGCATACTTTTATACGCGAAGCTCATTTATCATTTCCATAATTATTTTATTGCGGCTGGCAGCCCCGTAATAGAAGCTCGTGTTTATCTCAAAAACCATCTTTTCGTTAATAAGTTTCCTTAATCTATATATAATGGGTTCACATGTCTTGCTTGTAATTATCATCGGATACAGTTTTCGACCATATTTTACGGTACAGTAACTTTTGCTATGGCTTAAGGCAGAAGAAGTTGAGATTTAGTGTTTTTTTGAGTCGCTTATGCAATACATCACTTTGAAACACGATAGTTTTATCTGGATTTCATAAATGATGATAAAACTGTACGTACGGTACGGTACCTAGTTTAAAATTTAAATAAGAACTAATAATCTTTGGGACAGATAAAGTGAGATCAGATAAGATTTGTGATCAAGCAAGATGTGTACAAGGAGGTACTATTTTTTTTTAAATCAATACCGATTCGTATATCTACTTTTGAAGTTGTCGTCATTTGTTCATATCGAAGGGAAACCTGGTCACTATTTGGTGTCAAGAGATTTTAAACCACCGACAAGGTAACGAGTAGGCTTCTGTCTAATCTGTAAACACTAATGGTGGTTCCTGCTAATCGCTGTCGTTTGTGTTTGGGCCACACCTCGTGTAGGTGTTCCCTGCTCGAAAGGCGAAGGCGTGGATATTATACTGCCTTGATTACAATCCTACAGATTAGTTTTTTAATATATCGAATACATTGTTCTTTGATATGATGTTCAGTAGGTAGTTTTTTTATTGCGAACACAGTTTCGTTGTGATTTGTAATAGGTTACTGTGACTATTAAATTGAAAATTGCATAGCTATTTTACCGATTTAACTAAGTACTGCCCTAAATTAATATGTTTCTCACTGACGATGTGTTCGATTCAGTGTTTTTTTTTTAAAGTAAGATTAGAGCGAATTACAGAAAAAAACATGCAACAGTCGAGCAGGTATTTCAGGATTGTCCTCAAAACGACCATAATTCGCGAAAATACATATTTTTATTGAAGCCTAGCGGTCTTATTTCATAATTATTGGTCTCAGATCCGGAGGCCCCAGATTCGATCCCTGGGGGTTGAAAGTTGATATTTATCACACTGTGAATTTGTTCCCAGTTTGCTTGAAACATTGCAAGCTAAACCACCTGATTGTCCTCAAAAGAAAGATAGTTCCGTGCTTCGGAGAGCACGCCGTTATGCCGTCGGTCCCGGTTGCTGTCATATTACTAAGACGGCAGTCTTTAAACAACCGGGTCACGAGTCACTACTAATAGTAGGCGGTTGAAAAACTGACACCAGGGTTCATTGGATCATTCGTCGACCCGGTGTCCTAACGAAAAAAAGGAAAAGAAAATGAAAATAACTTTATTAAGTCCTCAGTGGTGCATTTATTGAGTTATGCTGCCTGTCCATTTCACAATTCTCCCAAAATCTAATAAATTCAAGGGTAGAGATTGATTCTTTGAACGAATTAACTGTAGGTTCTCCAATAAGTCCAATCCTATCAAATAAAGTAATAAGTTTTACCAATATTGGAAAAAAGCAATTGAATAATATTTTAGTCTAGGTAAGTACATACCTAACTAATCTTCGAGACACAAACGAAAATGAATATTACTAGAACGTTACTATGGCAATTCTTATGAAAAAGTCGGACGTATGAAATTTCATTTCGTATCATTACTTACGAATTTTTTTAATAAAAAAAGCTTTTACCATTATTTAATAAATTTCCAAGTTTTGATAATGAGAAAAAATAGATCCATCATCATTATAAATAAGATCTTGGTTTATATATAATATGTGAGTTTTTTGTATCGGTTTAATATGATTTACCTTCGGAATTTTTTTGTTTCTTGACATATAACTTTCAGTCTGGAAACAATGTGATCTGACATAATATTTTTATTACGGTATGCCTATGCCAAAAATGTTACGTTAGAACTAGGAAGTTTTTAGTTGCATTCTACAATGTATGGCTTTGTGACATGAAAGTACGGGAACGGAAGGCTGCGTTGATCGGAGCATCAAAGGTTGGAATTCGGAGAATTTTGATTCCAAACTCTCCCATTTTTATGATAGTATCAAGTCAAGTTTCGTAAAACAATCCATATACATTTTCCCTTCCAGTTTAGTTGATTGTATACTTGCGTTTACCTAGGGAAGAACTGTCCATTTTGATACGTTAGACTTAACACGACATCTGGTAGTGCAAAACAAAGTCGTAAACCAACAACAACTTCCTCCTCTATACAAATCAACCTTTCCTTGCTGTAATTCTAGAAAAAAAGTAAATATAAATCGGGATCGAATTCTTTGATTTGTATTCCCCTCCACCGAGATGTGCCGTTATGTTTTCTTTTTACCCTCCTTTTGCTTCTAATACGATGGCTGAAAAGGTGTTCAAGACATGAGCTTAAAGAGTTCAGACATATTTCTGTCACCAAAACAATGTAAAGTAGGTAGAAAGGTAACACTGTTGCACCTTACCGAAAGTAGGCCAAGTTGTTTCAAATTTATATGTGGTTAGATATCAACTATTTATGAGCGAGTTATCGTTGGTAGGATCATAGTCATTGTAGCATTCAGATATATCTTTGTTTGCAGAAACAATATTTAGCATTTTGTGTTACTTACAATATTTATTTTATGTTGCTTCGCTAAAAGAGGCATTACAGGTAAGCTTCCTAATTGTTTGCACGGTAGGTTTCCGTGCGAGCGCGACTTTTCACTTTAACGACTGACACAAGAGAAACACAAAGTCGTCCTATCGCAAGCGGAGCAAGCGCGACAATTTTTCGTTGATGACAGACACAAGAAGTATGTACATGCGTTGTAACGCTATCTAAGCGAGCGCATCTTTTCACGTGTGTTTCAACAGGCACAAGAATAACAGACCTACATGTGTAGTGTCGTCGCAAGAATCAAAGTAAGAAATAATTTGAAATTGAGATAATTTTGAAACTTACCACACTATTTTGGTTAGTGATTAAAATATATATTTTTAACATGAGTCAGAGCAAAGGGTGGGCTATCTTGACCTACCTGTGCGCAGACGTCTCAAATAATACGTTAAACATGGAAAATCTGTCCGCATCCTAAAAAATACAGTAAGTACTATAAAAACGCCACCGGCTTACAACTTAAAGCATTAAACAAAACGTCTTCAGCTAATGTTTGTAGTGGAGAACAGAGATCAACGGCAAACATCTCGTGTCGTAACTAGTACGGAAAAGATTTTTTGAACTATATAGCTGGATATATTTTTAGCATAGCTATGAAACTGAATTTATGTGAGAGTTTCATCATGCATGCTTTGCAGGGAGTGATAAAAATAATTGAAAATTGTATTAATTTTCATGGCAACTAAGAGATTTCATCTCTTCTTTTGAAATTGTAAGCTTTAATTCTTGGAATTTTAGGTTTTAATACTAGTAATTAAAAATTAGACTGCAATAGACCGGATTGGCGGATTGAATCGGTCGCGTTGCGCTTGTATACAGTTCCATACAGACTCATTGCATCTTACCAAATATGGTATCGCTGAAGGTGGCAACTCCTTTATTCGGTAACACCACGTACACTTACCTAGTTTCATACTTGTACCTAGACTATACAGTGTGTAAGGGACAGCCCTCCGAATACTGATAGAGTGATGTAACTGAACATCTTTCCAAAAAATATATTTCAGGAAACATCAAAAATATTTGGACTTCCTATAGTAAATGCAGTCAGCTCAGCTGATCATGACTTTATGGGAGGTCAATTTTTTTTTCGTTTCCTGACATATGTTTAGGGCAAATTTGTTCAGTATCATAGTCTGAATGCACCCTATAGGGTAATTCCCGGATATGTGCCACAGCGGGATATGCGCCTCAGTTTAGTTGTGTGAAAAGTACAACACACGCACAAAAAAATGCTTTATTAAACAAAAGCACCCCTTCCCCCCTTAAGTCTGCCACAAAGCGTTGGCGCGTGCAGACTTGCGTAGGAGTGTTTTTCACGGCGACGTGATCAACAATCGGAATTTTACTTTATGGATTAACTTTGACCTTCCATAACTTTGGATTTGACTGGTAACTGTTCTCTTTCTTTACGTCTAAATAAGAAGTAGTGTGTGGAGATTATGTGATAGGCAAATTTTTAAATAAAAAATTGTATATATATTCATTTTTGAAAAGGTCATATACCCCTGTGAAAAAGGATATTTGCCTCAGTACGTTTTGGGATATGTGCCCTTAGGGCATTGCCTGATTTTGATGCAGGAATGTTATGAATATGTAATTTTTGTTACTGATACGGACACGGATATGTTATTGTTTCGGATTATCCGTTAGTTTCTGATAATTTTAGTTGCAGATACAGATATCATACAAATTATTATTGTTTTGTTTATTTTGGTTTTGTTTTGTGATAGTCCCTAAGGGCACATATCCCTTTTCTAACTTTTATGCAGGAATGTTATGGATCTGTCATCGACACGAAAGAAGAAGAAGATTGATATGTCATTTTGGTTATAAATACAGATACGGAAATGTAATTATGTCGGATTACCCGTTAGTTTCGGATAATTTTGGCTACAGACATAAAACAAATTGTTCTTTTTCTGTTCATTTATTTATTGGACCAAATATTATATTATAAATAGGTTTTGTTAATTAGTAATATATGTTTGTATTAAAATAATATTTGAACACAGTTATAAATTACTGAATTATGTTTAAAATATTTGTTTTCTTGCCAAGGGCACATATCCCCTCCAAAAAAACCGCTCTGGGGCAAATATCCGGCATGTGAGGCGTATATCCCGGTTTTCACTTTTATTTTTAACTTAAAATACACGGCTAATTAAAAGGATTATTTTCAAATAGCCATATAGAATTGAAAAATAAACGTCCAAATCATATATTTTTAAGAAAATCATGTGCTAATTATTTTAAAACGAAAAGATATGAACAAAATAAAAAAGGTTGGGCATATATCCCGGACTTACCCTAAGTATCCGGAGGGCTGTCTCTTACACCCTGTATAACTATCCACAGATCCGGCAGCGAGACTCACAAAAACCCACATAATGTGCCCCAAAGTGGCATTCACACCTTTCTACGTGCGATTGTTAGTCCTGTCGCGTAACTGCTCGGTACGACCTCAGATAATCGTAGGCACGTACGGGTTTGTGCTAAGAACGAGAAAAACCTGATGTCTTATGTATGTAGGTTATACGGTACATTATAGAGACTTTACCATATAAAATCCAGCTTTAATATAAGGGGATTCCGGCACGTAACTAGAGCCCTTATGACTTAAAAATCATAACTCGATAAAAACGAAATTTGTCGAAAATCCGCTTCTATCTGATTAAAGTACCGACGCTGGCAGGTTATTTACAATTATGTTTTAATGATAATAGTAATGTAGCTGTAGATACAAATAGAGATATTGTTAAAGTTGGCCACTTTAAGCACTTATCTGTAAACTTAAACTAATTTTGACGAATACGACATTCAGTGAATATACCTAAGTACCTGTAGTTCAATCTAACAGAAGCGGTTTTTGTCTTGTTATATTTTTTTAAGTGATGAGGGCGATAGATACGCTTCGGAATCCCCTTAAATACCTTTTATTCTTTATTTATGAAAACTACTGTAACTATGTCGATGTAGCACTTATATTTTCAGCAATTGATATCACTAATCATGTCATAGTGCTAAATCACGTTTTGCTGGTTAGTTCGCCCTTCACTCTGGCCGGAATTAGCGACGATGCATATCTAATCCACTTTTATGAGTAGTTGCTATACATTTATACATATATCACGCCTATATCCCCAGCGGGGTAGGCAGAGCGTAAGCAGCCGTAAAAACCGGCCATTATCGCCACGTCCGATAAACATGAGAGGCCATTTAGAAAATTGTGTTAATCATTACTATAATTGGTGATACACATTAGTTATACCTGTTTGGTATTAGGCTCTTGGTATATTTGCAATCAGAACTAATTGCTGAATGATATTTATTATTGAAATTATTGCACTAGCTACATTTGCATAGGTTTGAATTGAACAGTCACACAGTGAGCTTTCAGTCAATAGTAGCATGATATTACTATTGATTTTGAGGTAGTCTTCGCAAGGTGCTTAATGTTTACAAAGATGAACTTTAATACCAAAAACAACATCAATTTTATACACTTAGTACACACGGAAAATACTTACCGAGAAAACCTTAGCAGCAAACTTCTCAACCACTTTAACTCACAAAGTATGCGAAAAAATCCGGAAATAAAACCCGCTGGACGTAAGTTAACCGAGTCGGTATTCATTTTTCACTTCCGCATAATAGTAAGCTAGTTAAGTAAGCCGGTTACGTTAAGTTAGGTTAAGTTTAAGCTCTTTGTAACATCTATCCAAATCGAGTTACGGGCGGGCGGTGGCCTCAGGGCAGGATGGTGTTGTGTGGTGTAAGATACGAACTGAAATGCAGATTTTTTAATAATACAGACCATTTTATCTCTCGTGATTCTTCTACCTACTTATCTTTGGTTTGGAGAAGTACATACCGAATTGACTAACGTACCGTATACCCTACAATGGCTTCAGTTTTTTTTACATTCTATGCTTATAACAACTGCATTTAACAGTAATACGTTTTTAAAAAAAGACCCGGTGTACCACACGACAAAAGAAAAATTGAGAATAACTTGGAAAGACGTGCAACGTAAACGTGCTCTTCGACTCCGAACCACGTTCACGGCCCATATGACGGATAGTAGTCACCACTTCCAATGACAACTGCAACAAGTAGTTACGTAGATTGTAGGTAGTATTGCTGGGAAGAGATATTCTACCAACTACAGAGTAGGGGCAAACATTTTACTCGCCTGCTTGGACCAAACCGTAATCAAGTTTGTGACTACTTGTTTGTAGAGCGAAAAGCGCCAAATGGCTTCTGACGTATGGGCTATAATCATCTCTAGTAAATGTAGGTCCCTACATCAGTAACCTTATCAATTGGCATCAGCTTAATATCTTAAAACTTAGAAATTGCTCAAATTGTGTGTGTAATTCGAATTTCTGTTCCTTATAATATCGGATAAAACGTACTTAGAGACCCGCAACAAAATCAAAAAGGTTTTCGGTGTAAGCCAAGATCATCAATCTTTCGAAACTTATAAGATTATCGGTTCAGAATTTTATTAAACTCCTTTAAGATGTAGAAAAATTTAGCTTCACGGGTTAAAGTTTTACTACATTACAAGTTCACATACATGTGACCAAAGCAAATAGATACATTATGTAAGGTAAATAAGTAATTTAGGTAAGGTATTGTCTGTAGCACACTTATTACACCAAATATAATTTATATTCTAAATAATGACGTCTAACACCTAAGTCATCCGTGACCACGAGCTCTTCGAAACGTGGGAATTGTAAATCCAAAATGAACACACCTTAAATCCGTTTAAAATTGTTTTATTGTGATAATTAAAATTTATTATTTTTTTATTTAACCCGTAAAATGAATCCCTTAAACATGTAGATAGAAGTGCTGAAGATAGTACACTTACTTACACAAAGTATTGAAATTGGCTGAGGATGGTTGGGTTGCCTTTGCCTGACATTTACATGTTATAATGTTACAAACTTACAACTTGGTTCGATGCTTGTTTGATTGTGTTGGAAGTTTGTTCTTTGGACCTAAACCAGGCCACAACCACAAATGTAACTTTGCGGATATGAGAAAGTAAACGGACTCGAAAAATTGTATCTATTTTAGGCCTGATCTCACAAGACGAAAAACTGCGTTTGGTATCCTAAAAGACAGAGAGATGAGTCATATGTTTTTCATGTACAACCTTGGTTCTATAGTTACGGTGGGATCTGCCCTTTGTTAAGCTGCGTCGTTCAAATTCTTAGACTTCAAGTAACTCACTCAAAATACAACCCCGACATTCCAGTACTAGGCTTAACATCTGACGTGACGATACACTTTTTCGTGCTGCTATTCTTCACCGGCACCTCGCAGTTCCAGTACAATTACAATTATATATTTATTTTCGTTTATATATATTTTTTTGTAATAACTAAAATAATTAATTAATCAATCTTAGTATGAATGTGTAGGTAAGTAGTAGCTAGCCTACTATCATAAATAAATGAATACATGTAAAAATACATATATATATAACGCCTATAGTCCCTTGCGGGGTAGGCAGAGCATAAATGGCCGTGAAAAACAGCAATTTACGCCACGTCTGACAAAAAATCGAGGGTCAATCAGATAACTGTGTATCACTATAGTGACAGGTTGTCAGCCCATCGCCTAGAATTGCAATACACACCCTCGAGTCCCTTAGTCGCTTCTTACGACACCCACGGACAAGAAATGGGGTGATGCTATTCTAAGCCGGCATCACACGGCGATGTAAAAATACAGGCCAAATTCCACTACAATCTAAACAAACTCGTGTTGGAGAAGTTGGAACGACCGAAAAGGAACACAGCAACATATTCGCGCGAACACTTAGCGGAAAAAACTTAGTAAACGGCATGTGCTGAACTCGAAACAGACGTGTGAGACGCGTAACTTCTCGTCTGTGGACCAAGTCAGAGGAGAGCTACTAGTAAGTCTTTTTCTAAATTAAAAGCACTTTAGAACACGTAAGACCTAACGGCATGTTATCCTCTTTTATGAAAAGAATCTATTAAGGTAGTTCACTATTTGCAAAAAATATATTTCAGACTGCCTCAGAGCAAGAGCAGTTTTTGCGAGCGACAACTCGAGCACTTTTAACTATAAATTCGAAAAGAAACTCTATTGTAATTAAAATAAAGGTTACATTGGTTAGAATCACAAACTGCTCTCACGATCGCCCGGCGGCAACTGGCGGCGCTTGTCATTCTAGGCAAAAATTCACCTTTATTTTGATTACGTACGGTGATTTTTTGTATTTCTATGAAAGTGCTCGAACCGTCGCTCGCAAAAACGTACGTTTGGTGTGCGGCAGCCCCAACTAAAGATTTTATCACACCGAGTAAGTAGAGTAGCCAGGACACTTACGAACCTAAAACCTCGACCGAGTCATCCGAGTGCACTGATTCGCCACAATCTCGCCACACGACTCGTACAACCAGGGCATACATGGCGGACGAACGGTAGCGTCTTCCATTTTGAGAAGTAACTTCAAATGCTGTGTTGCGCTGCATTATCTGCACATGATGACCATATCTGCATAATGACGACGATGCCGGATGGTACAGTGAGATGGTACTGCAGGAAACTAATAAAAAATTGTTTTCTTTTTTGTGACTGTTGCAATCATAAGTTATTACTATTACGCAGCTACTATTACTCTTGAATCATGCAAAATAATTTTTACTCAGCTTGTCACTAACGTTACTGTACCTGCCTGGCCTATGGTTGCTGCAATTTAAAGCTCGGGAAAACAATCATTGACCCCTCATATAAACTGACCTGAACAGTCACGTCATGATTTGCGTCAGTTTCTTTGAGAGGTCTTTTTCAAACGCCCCAAGCATAGATTTCGTTCGACTCTATAGTTTTTCTTCACACCAGTCGAAAACAGTTTGAAAAGTTCCATTCAAATCGAATCTACAACAGTTCGCGTTTCTTCACACGCCGCTCGTAAAACAATTTCTTAGCCTAACTTCTTTTTGACACAATGTTTTGCATAAACAGGGTGTTTACTCAGCTACAGTCCGGAAAATGACATGTGGTGCTTCAGAATTTTTTAATCAATTTATGTCACCATTATTTTTTGTTTATATAATCCACCTACCTATATATCTAACAATAAACTCAAAAAGTCAACGAACTCTCGACGAACAAAATCTTTTCCATCAATATTTAAATACTGAAAAAGTCATTAAAAATCACACTTGGAACTTAAAAGGTCGAAGTTGGGGTCTATCCGACCCCTAACTTAAATTAAACTTGTCACCCAATATGAATGAGAGTTTGACCACAAGTCATGTTAGAGGATGAAGAGTAGGTAGGTAAAGCAAGTCACGTAGTAAAGTATGGAATTTAGTAAAGTAATTGTAGATTAGTCACTTTAGGTTTATAAAGCATCCTGAGTTGTATAGGTTTTCGGTGTCTAATTCAGATCGATCAAATTCTTGAGATCTAGTAAAGTATTTTATCACTACTATATTTAAGAATACCTCATAAAATCCTTAGAAATGTAACCGTTGCTTAGGTTTTTCTTTTGTTATCCTTGTTGCGCTCTCAATAACTACATAAAAATATTTCCTCTATTTTCACGTGATGCAAAAGTGGCAAGTAAGCTACATTTACTCGCTCCTCTTGGCTAACGCAGCTCTACGTCCAAGGGTCACTTTAGAAGTTTCACGAAGAAAAATGTAGGGAGAGTTATAAGAGCCCTTCGGAGATAACAAGTCTTAATTTTAAGCAGGTTTTATAAGGACTTACATACTTGTTACCCTACAGCAGAGATAGGGAGATGGTGGAGTTTGTAAATTTGTTGAAAATTACCACCGAAACTGAGACTTTTTGGTGAGTTTATGCTTATTTGAAAAGGGGATCTGTTTTAACGTTGTTGGTTATGAAATTTGTTCTGAAACTTTCTTGAATAAGCGTTGTATTGGCAGTAGCTGGGTCAGAACCGCCAAGACAGCCAATATAGCCAAAACTGGTGTCCAAGTTCCTTAGTAGTACTCCTATTTGACTTTGTGTCAGATATCGTTATTGAGTATTGCCTTCAGGTATTGTATGCCCACCTCTTGCCCAAATACAAGTTAGGACACAAAGTAAATAGAAAGCAGGCTATAATGACAACTTTATAAAAGTTATCTTAGCACCAAAACACAGAACTTTCGGAAGCGTTACAAGATCTGCTCTTCAGAAGTATACTCACCAGAACAAAGACATAATTAAAAAAGCAATTGCTCTCGGCTGAAAACTTCCTTACCCGGTTGGGTTTTTCTCCGTTATTATTATGCATACGAAATCTGGGAGTTCCCCTCTTAAATATCCCTTAAATAGATCGAACCGGGAAATCTTTAGCAACGGATTTTTAATTTTACCCCCTAATTTACTTTTGATGAATGTCAGGGTGGTATTCTAGATTTTCGAGTAATCATGTTCTCAAAAATGTTGTTTCTTCTTTATTTATAGTTTTTTATATGCGGAGTTATACTCACTTTCATATAAAATAAACCCTTCGCATGAAAACCATCACCTACTTACCCCCTAATTCGCGTAACGATGGTCATTTTAAACCGGACGAAAACTCGCTTAGCTTTTAAATACACTATCAAAGTTTTAAGTAACCTTTCTACATGTAATTTTCACGCTGCCTGTTAAGACTAGCTTCCAAACTTTGGCACATAAAATGAGCCATTAGGATAGGGTTACCAGCATTTTCATTTAATTTTGTATCTTAACTGTAACATATTTATATGAAAATAAAACATAAATAATCAAAGCCAGTTTTTGTAATTCACTGTTCTTAAGAAATGATTAAACAATCTGTGGTAAAAGATAGAAAAGAATTCCTAACTAAAGAGACCTGAAATGTTGATCCTCTTATGAGACACATCCAAAGTCTCCGTTCAATTTACTTTCCACAATTCCTTACGCTAGAACACATACATAATAATGACTAATACCTATTGAATACCGTCAGCTGCTAATGCAATTAGATAAATCGTGGGCTCAAAGGACGAGCTCTGAGTAGGTTTTTATTAATATAAATAAAAATAAGGCTGTGTGATGCTGGCTTAGAATAGCATCACCCAATTTCCTTCCCGTGGGAGTCGTAATAGGCGACTTAAGGACTCGAGAGTGTGTATTGCAATTTTAGGCGATGGGCTGATATTTGGTCACTTTTGGTGATACACAATTTTCCATATGACCCTCAAATATTTATCAGACGGTGCGTAAACGTCTGGGTTTTGCGGCCATTTGCACTCTGCCTAACCCGCAATGAATTATAAGCATGATTTGTGTGTGTGTAAATATCAAAAAGAAACTGTCAAGAGGAGTTTAGGATGGTATCCCTATGGCAACGTGGAAAACACTAGTTTTCGGCTAAAATTTCCGTTGAGTGGTAATGAAATTATATTACACCCGAAGCGTCTGGTATGGTTAATAAATTAGTGTTAGCATGAGGTTATTATGAAATAACATTATTTTTAAGACTATATGCCTAATATTGGAAAAGTAAGTAATCCGTCCGAATCTAGCAGTAGTCTCAGACACTGTGTATTTGACTATAACTTTGGAACGGGACATCTTTTAATAATAATTGTAAGACTAAACGTACTAATGTATAACTTTCAGTGTCCTCTTGCTTGTTATGTTGTAGTAATGACATTAATTTACATTACATTGTAACGATTACACAGGAAAAGTATCAATTATTATTTGCAAACATTTTCTGATTTGTGGCATGGTAATCAACATCAAAGTGGTTAGATGAAGTCCTCTTTTAATCTTTATGTTAAACCAGGGTTAGGACCATTTACATGAAGAACTGTCAACGAAGCAAATTTTATAATTTACTATTATAACACTTTTTCACTAGTTCCACTTATTAAATATATGTATTTGTTTAATTAGATATTAAACTAAATGCGACCGTTCCATCAAGAAGTAACAACACACAAAGTGTAACATACCTCAATTTTTATAACATCACATAAATTTCAAATTCATAAAATTTTTGATGTCCGTTTACTGAACTAGGTTTAATATTTGTCCGTGTAATGTCCCGCGATTGTTTTTTGATGCGTCCCGCGTCCCGTCCGAGATTCGCCGGGACTCGAGACGTCCCGGAAAGATCCCGAATATCATTATCTGCTTTATGGGACAGAAGCTCCGATGTTTCCTTCGCCATTACGAGTGGCACAAATGGAAATATTCAACGATAAGAATAAGATTAAAGTGATATAGGATTTGGCAGCGATATTCTCGGTGCGAATCCGATTCGGTGAGTGAGAGTGAGGGAATAATAACCAGCTGATGTTGATTCGTGCCGTTTGAATAGAATAGCACCACCCCATTTCTTACCCATGGGTGTCGTCAGAGCCGACTATAAGGGACTTGAGGGATGTGTATTGCAGTTTTGAGCAATGGGCTTTGGGTTGGAGACGATGGGTTGTCACCTGTCACTATAGTGATACGCAGTTATTTGATTGACCCTCAAGCTTTTGTCAGACGTTGTGTTAATATCTGTTTTACGGCCGTTAACGCTCTGCCTACCCCGTAAGAGAAATAGGCGTGATTTATGTATGTATGTAGGTGTTGTAAAAGCCGATGAATGGTATCAGGGAATGGGCAGCAGCGTTTACTGTAAATACAACACCGATCACTGCCTTGCCTGCCTGCTTTACTATACCCCTCAATAGGGGGAAGCCCATGTTCAGCAGTGGTCGGTGGAGGCTGTTGATATTGATGTTGATTCATAGGTTCATAACTTGGCTTATACTTATCATCAAACGTGCGTACAGTACTGGCGAATTTACGGACAATGGCATTCATAATAAACAAAATCTTATGAGATGGAGTCGCAATAAATTGCAAAATTATGGACTAACTTTCAAGAAAATGAATACCTTTTTTGCAATAATATGATCAGTTTTCCAAATGATGTGATGAAAAACCGGCAAAGTGCGAGTTCATCAAGTCGCTAGTAGCCGCCCTCTTTGACATGTAGCCGGTGGGCCAGTTTTATTGTCAGGTTCCACCGGTTTAACGTCTCGGCTCCGTAGATCATGACTGGTAGGACGCACTGATCGATGTGCAATGTTTGCCCGAGATAAACATACTTATGGACGACTTCAAAGGTTACACCTTCGACGGAAACTGGCTCAGGGATGATGTGATTGAACATGATTTTGGTCTTGTCGATTTTATCCGGATGATGCCCAATTCTGCATGCCACACATACCGTCGGCCGTCGCTGTTGGCCGCATCCTACCGAATAGCACCTTAAGTGTAATACTGAATTTCGAACGGTATAAGTCTAAAAAACCAGGAACATATATTTAAATGAATATAGTATAAATCAATCATACAAAATTTTCTAATAGTTGCACAACTTTTACTAATCATAATGAAAGGATTTAAGTTGTTTATATTGAATTTTACAATTTCTATGTTTCGAACTCTTTACAGAGTTCGTGGTCACGGATGACTTAGGTGTACTCGTAAGACGTCATTATTTAGAATTTTAATCATTATTGTTCTACAAATTTCTAAATAATGACGTCTAACACCTCAGTCATCCGTGACCACAACCTCTGTAAATAGCTCGAAATGAAAGAATAGTAAAATACATACAACTGAAATCCGTAAAAATATTTATATTGTGTTTAAAAAATATATATTTGGACCTAAATAATTCTTATATTTCGCGATCAAAATATTATTTAGATGACGCATATGAATATATTATTATCATCGCTTGAATGCTGGGTATACAAACGTTGTCTTTATATGAAAAAATTAACCTGCTTGGTACAGCACAAGACAAGATTTGAAAAATCGGCCGAGGCGTTTGAGGTGTACTTGTCAAAAAGCCTGTTTCCCATTTTTATAGGGTCTAATTCTTCTGCGGTATTTTTCGCATTTCGTCTAAAACCCATCAACGGAAGTATTCGGACATGACTCTGTGAGCTAATAGTTTCTTTATTCACTCATTACTCTGCCCCACCCCTAATACAGGGGGAGTGAAGTGGGAATTCCTACCCACAGATCGCAAACTACTTGAACAATGCAATGGTTAAGAGGTATGTTCTCGTATGATATTGAACTTTACCATCATCGAAATATTAATGGAAGATAAAATCTATTTGGAACCTATTTCAGCTGCGCTCTCTAAAACCACATTAAAGGATTTCTACAATTTGGTTGTTTTTCACTTTCAAACACAGTTAAGGTTCCTCAACCTTAATCTCTTTTTTTAAGTTAGTTCAAAGTGTAGCTAGCCAGCTGTAAGAGTCAATTAGTTCTTCTGCGACGGTGCATTTTTACCGAATCTAAGCCATAATTAGGTATACCTATACATACATACATACACATATCACGCCTATAATCCCTTGCGGGGTAGGCCGAGCGTAAACAGCCGCAAAAACGGCCATTTACACCACGTCTGACAAATGTTTGAGGGTTATTCGGAATATTGTGTATCGCTATAGTGACTGGTTGTCAGCCTATCGCCTAAAATTGCAATACACACCATCGAGTCCCTTAGTCGCCTCTTACGACTCCCACGGGAAAGATATGGGGTGATGCTATTCTAAGCCGGCCTCACACGACAAACCTATCCATTAAAATAAATGAGTTATGCGTAGGTACTAAATTAATAATTAATTATGTAATTGTGTTGTTGGTAATCAGCAGATAGTCTTTAATCTTTTTATTTGTTTATCGTGTCACACCTTGCGTCGCATACCATCAACAGGAACTAAGTTAAATACAAGCGCCATTTATACTTGTTACGTTTTGTCAACTGTTCCCATCTTATCTAGCAGTGCGAAGTCTTAACAGATGTTTAGTCTATGTCAGTCCCCATATCATTTGATCCCCTCTATAGATATCATGTTATTTTCTATTAATGACTTATTTCCCGATGTTCTTTTCATCCCTTGCTCGGTCTTATCTTGTTTGGGTCATCGCGGCAGGGAAGTTATAAATTATTTATTGAGTTGATTTATTTTTTGGTTAATGATTAATGTGAATTGTTTATAGATACACATTATAGCTAGCTATAGTGAGAAGTTTTAAAACTGACTAAATAGGTGACCTAAATGTTCCATATAATTAATGCGTTTTGTTGATAGTCATGGCTTTGGACCGTAGATTTTACCATGTCTGAAGGTCGGTAAAGTCTGTGATTTTATAAACCTTCGAACCGTAAAAGTTGCAGTTTAGTTTTTTTGGGTTTGACTTTAATTGTTGTACCAAGCTAGAGGTACGGTGCAAAATCTGCTAAAAGCTTTTTATTTACGCAGGTTGATAATAAACAATCAAACAGGCGTAAAACTAAATAAAATTAGACACCAAGCACTAAAACTTTTGACTAATTAATGACTTTGCAAATGCGCTTTGATCACCCTTTAGCCGTTAATAATTAACAAGGTGTCAACAATTAGTGAACTAAGGGTAACCGTACACTGTGCCGACGCCATAGCAGGGGTGGTGTGGGTGTATCTTTATCGGAGATTAAAGCATCACAATCTCTTTGATATATAATTCTGCAAACGGACTTTGTAATATAATCGGCTGTTGTCGTACACACGGGTGAGAAGAAAAAAAATATTCATACGTATGTAAGGAATTTGCTGTCCTTACAACGCTTAGCAAACGGGTTGGCGAGCGCAGTGTAATGTGCCGTATTTCACAAGATCGCTGCTGCCAAGGTGTGTCCTGCAATTCATTTAAAGAAGTCACCTTTTAAGAAACCGCAAGCAGAAATAGTGGGTATTAAAATACCCGCGCTTAAAAGCCGGCACCACATGGCATAATAATATTATATAAGTTTATTTATTTTCACATGTAACTATGACACATAATGGTTTGTAGAATATTTGGCTTAGGTATTTTATCATTTCGTTAGTCATATGATTTCTTATTTCTAACCCCTGGGATGTGTGCAGCACAGCAGTGTTGTGTCTACATACAGTCCACCTACGGACAGTCCACCCTGTCTCTTATCATACATAGGGCCTTGTTGGCAGGCCCATCTTACACACAGGGCACAATAGGCACGTGCCCAGGGACCCGCGACCGATCGGGGCCCCTGCATGTAGCATGGTACCAGCTGTTTCTCTTCTGTATTCCTTGCTCGTTCTCAGTATAAAATGGTGAGCTTTCTTTTCTAGCAATACATTTAAGTATAGCTGTAGCCTATTTTAACTAAAAATGACGCTAGCTAAACTCGCGTAAATTTTTTGTTACTCTGGGCTTGTAAGGACGTAGAATATCGAAAACCAACATACGTTTCGCTTACACTTACACACGTTACTACAAGCATCGACGCATTAGGATAGAGTACTGACGGCAAAGGTGTTAAACCGCTATGTCGCAGAGGCCCCAATGTCCTAATGTGCCCAGGACCTATCTGTGCTCGTTGGGGCTGTCTGCACTCTGCGCATTATCTTTTTCACACAGTAATACAAAAGTCGACTACTTGCCCTTTAATAAATCCAGTAGCGGGAAAGCCCCAAAAATCCTGTAACGTATTGTTGACCTGTATCGGGAAGGCACTGTAAGCCCGTTGTGCATAACAGGCTTGTGTCCTACTAGTCCGACAAGCTACTTTTTTTACTATATTTTGTATGAAATACTGATGTTGCAACGTCACTTTACACTATTTAGGATGGTGTCAACATTATAAACATTTTATTTTCTCAGATTAATACATCTCATAGCATATTTTAAAAAAGGTGAATTAGAACTATTCTACTTGAGTTTACTGATTTAAATATAAATATCTCGTCTTTTATGAATTCCCCAGGACACAACCCTATTGCACCATAGAATGCATGAGTAAAGTGAGGTGCAGTACGCTCTAAAAAGCGTTAATTTAACTTCCCTAGAATATCGGAATAACCTCCAAGCAGTCATATACGCCCCGACCGTCAGAGCTCTTAGTTGCCTTTCATAGAACGTATACATAAGCTTAGCATGCTTACTGGTTTACACTTCAGGTCCCTACCGGGTGTAAGGGACAGACCTCCGAATACTGATTGGGTGCACTCAGACCATGAAACTTAATTTCCCCTAGAAACATAGGTCAGGAAACGACAAAAATCGTTCTCCAATACAAAATCACAATCGCCTGCCTGCATTTACTATAGGAAGTAAAAGAAAACTTTGAAGCTTCCTGAATTTCTCTTTTATGGGAAGTTGTTCAGTTTCATGATCTGAATGCACCTTATTAGTATTCGGAGGGCTGTCTCTACATATATAGCGTCCTGTCCTGTATAGCGTTTAAGTAAAATGTAATATTTACCCTAATCAAAAATTATTAAAGTTATCATTTTACCTGCAAGTGTGTACTTGACAAAGATCGTATATTTACCTAGGCGAAATCGTTTGTAGCTTGAACTGCATAAAGAGATTCATTTTCCGACGTCAAAAACATTCCACCCCCTTTTATTCAGCATAATCGGGTAAGAGCAACGCAGCTTGTTTCTTGGTCCCGATTTTCATATAAAATGAAGTAAGTTATAATTAACTGTCATAAAAGAAAGTAACTTATAAAAAGGTAAGCAGAAATTTCTCATTTTAATATTAAATAACTTTGCAAGCAAGTGGAACGAGAAACGCGACGTAGAATATGAATAGAATCAAGACGCGACATGAGTACTAGGTATACATTCTTATTTTACTGTTACTTGTTGGAGTCTTAAAGGAATCTACAAGTGGCATCATGGTTACAGAATTAAAGACCTGCCTGTGGTGTTAATGAGTCCCGCTAGTTGTGGCTAGTAAACGAACAACCATCTACCGAAGTTTAGCCCGGTGCCTGTACGTGTATACATTCACGGCACTATCCCCGGGATGTAGGCAGATAGGCTACTTTCTCTTCCTTCAAATTCGTCAATATTTTCATACATGCTCATCGGTTTGGGGATCTCTTTATCTGACCTTTCATTATTTTATTAATTTTGTCCCAGAATTGATCAAGGTACGGTCGTCGAGGTCTTCCGACAATGCCTTCCATTCTTGTCATAATCCATACTAATATTATAAATTCTAAAGTTACTCCTATCTGTCTGTCTGCTACGATTTCACACCTAAACCACCGAACTGATTTTTAATGAAATTTTGTATAAACGTACTTAGATAATATATTGAGAAAAGACATGGGCTACTTTTTACCGCCGGTAAAATTCTCATCCTCATGGAAATCAAAACAAATCAGAAAATATTTACCAGCGCCCCGCTGTCTTCAAGTAGGTGATACGTTTATTCCACGGTTTTAAAAAGTGTCTTATTAAACAGATGATACGTTAAGAAAGGACAAAGGCAATTTCGTCACCTCTGTAGAGTCTGGAAACTGATGTAGCCCACCAGGAGCCCAACTTAACTATAATAATTATAATCATGGTTCCATAGCAAGAGTTATTCAGTATAATGGTTCGCTTCTTTGTTGCCGTGTGATGCCGGCTTAGAGTATCATCACCATTCTTTCCCGTGGGTATCGTAAAAGGCGACGAAGGGACTCAAGGGTGTGTATTGCAATTTTAGGCGATGGGCTGACAACCTGTCACTATGGCGATACACAATTTTCCGAATGACCTTCAAACGTTTGTCAGACATGGCGTAAATGTCGGTTTTTTGCGGCCGTTTACACTCTGCCTACCCCGCAAGGGATAAAGGCGTGATATATGTATGTATGTATGGTTTGCTTCTGCTGGTATACAAACATCGATTATCTTAGAGTACGTGATGTAGAACACCACGATTAAAACTTGATCAGCATGATGGGGAACTTTTGGTGACACATAGGCATCGAGGATCTGAAGTTCATGATGTAGACCATCAGGGCCCAGCTAAACTGTAAGATATACGAAAATGACTCAATTTTAGCATGACAGGCCGCTTTTACTAGCACATAGTCATCCAAGGTTTATAGTACCTGTTTATAAACCATATAAAATACAGAAATGACTTGATAGCTCAATTGTGTTTAGCATGATGGGCTGCTCCTGCTGGCACATAGACATCGAGGGTTTGTAGTACCTAATATGATCCGTGCTTAACTCCATTCCAAAAGTTGTTTAGAATGATGAATCGCTCTTGCTTGCACATAAACATAGATAATCTGGAGTACTTTAGACTAAGGCCCTGCTAAACTATAAGAGATAACATGGTTCTACAGCACATCTAATGTAGACTGTAGTACATCAAGAGACCAGTTAAACATAAAAGATATAAAAATAGCTCTGTAACGAAAGTTTTTAAGTATGATGGACGGATTCTGCTGACACAAACATATAAAGGGTCAGTAGTACCTGATGTGGAACACTAAGAGCCAGGATTGTCTAAACCAGAAACAAAAATGACAGCAGAAGTTGTTTAGCATTGTGGGCCGCTTCTGTTGATCTTGATACATAAGATCGGAGATCGTATTTAGGAATTCAGCTAATTTAAAGAGGTGCAGAACTTTTCTATGGAATGGACTGTGTATTAAGAAATGTTGTTTCAGCAGCTTATTAGCATTATAGATATTATTCTGCTACTGGAGCATGTAACTTAAAGAACGCAGATGCAAATATAAACTTTATGTGCTAGTTTTTATCAGCTACTTAAAGTTTAACGAAGTTCGCAGGTACCAGCTAGTCATGAACCTAACCCAACACCTGTAAACCTTAACCTTAAAACTTGAGTAAACCCAATGCAACAAGGAAAAAAAAACTTGAATTACCCCTACCAAAAGACCGTCCACTACGAACGAAGAACACTTTGCTTACATACAATCAGTGAATTTATCGCCTACTTTGCGGATGGGGGCGCTTGTAACGCCTTATAAAAAGTAATGTCTGTGTTAGCACCGCGATGGCCACGTTAGAGGGTGGATAGCGCTAATGTTATGGGGGTAGTTAAGACAAAGTGTGGGGAAAGTGAAAATTGGGGGTTTTGTTTTAGCGATCGGGCAGTTTGGACCTGTCGTAAATATAAGTGTATTTGTTTCGCGAAAATCCGGTGCGCTAACTACCTTTCATCTCAAGGCGAGAGAAATGTTTTTCTGCTCTGTTGGCTGTGCAGTTTTTCAGGTAATCTAAATCAAATAATCCCTTATCGCGACTAAGTGTACACGAGTATGATCTTAAATAACTATACAGGGTGTAAGGGACTGCCCTCTTAATACTGATTGGGTACACACAGATCATGAAACTGAACAACTTTCCCCTAAAACATATGTCAGGAAACGACAAAAATATCGACCTCCCACACATAATCACAGTCAGATAGACTGCATTTACTGAATGGCAAGTAAAAAAAATACAGGTCCTGAAATATATTTTTATGGGAAGTGGTTCAGTTTCATTGTGCTGAATGCACCTTATCAGTATTCGGTGGGCTGTTTCTTACACGCTGTATAGCTCAAAACTTTGTCGTCCTTTTCGGAAGTGGCAATGCAATCAATTGTCAAAGTTAGATTGAACATCAGTTATCATTGCCTACACACATTAAATTTAATTATAATTACATTTACGTTCGTAAATGAAGAATTATTATAAGCAAGTTCTAGTGTTAAAAAAGTGCCTACATTTTATCTAGGCTTGATGCAATTATTATTTATAGGTCTTCTTTAGTGCCTGCCTTGATTAGATTGCTGGCTACCACAAATCATCTGATCAATAGAAAAACCAGGTAATGTTAAGCATTAAAAAACTCGTAGGAGTTGCCCTACTAAACTTTGCTTCGATAGATTTTTTATGGTAAATGGATTTATATTTCTTTGAATGAAGTTATACGTACTCTATAAAAAAAGAGCAGCAATAAAAACTTCTTGTATCTGGTATAACTTTGCTGTATAATATATTCAGAGTAAATTTTATTGGCAATATCTGGCACCGATATAGGTTTCGTCATAAAATGTGAAACTAAACGTTAAAATCGAGCTTCGTGACGACATAAAAACCCGATAAAGATATAAATACTGTGACATTTGATGCTTTATTGTTGGACGACCGGATAAATGACTTAGGTTCCATATACTAGAGTTTTATCCTTAAATCACTTGCCGTATGATGCCGATTTACAATAGCATCACATCAACATAACAATCCACCGCTGTACATAGGCCTCCCACTATCGGGGGCTATTTGCTATACTAACTACGCTTGGCTGGCGGATGTGCGAGTGGCGAGTGCAGTATAAAGTGTTGTATTCATAGGGAATGCTGTTACGACACCCATACGGGTAAAAATGTGGTGAATCCGGCATACCACTTTAGCCGCCTTTTTGCGTGCGTATCGCCAAGGTTTTGAGCGTGTTACAATATTTTAAGTTTATAACTTACTAGCTGTTACCCGCGGTGTTGCCCGTATAAAATGAAAAATCCTATCCTATGTGTTAATCCATGTCAATTTCTATATGTTTGCCAAATTTTATTACAATCGGTTCAGTAGTTCTTGCGTGAAGAAGTAACAAACAAACTTTCGCATTCATATTATTAGTAGGATAACTCTATTACATTGATGCACAGATTTTCACACCCATAAAATGGCCATTGGCTGTACTGAAAACATGGACAGTTGATTTCGGAATATAAAGGATCGAGTCACGGTAGATTTTTTTTACTCAAAAGCATACAAAGACTGCATGTATTAGTGTATGAAAATAAGTACTTGAAAGATGTTAGCGGCGGCCGGGGATTGAACCCGACAATTCGGTTTGTCAGCACACATTTTGTTCAATTTCATATTTTCATTTATGAGAATAATATAGCACTGTAAGGGCAAAAAATCTTAATAGAACAATGCATTATTACAGTTTACCGAGGTACTATCAGCTGCACATCAACCTGATCCATTAAGGAATGATTCGAGTGGTTTTGCGTATTGTTTATAAGAATTAATTTGCTGCTGTTGTTGCCTCGGTATAATCTGTCTTCGAAACTATACTAGATCCCAGTAGATGACTACCTGACTACACAGTACTTACATCCTTGAAATAGACTTGCGAGTTACGTACAGCCCGCACCTTAAGCCTCCGATCGCCACTGAATATTTTATATTACAGCAAAGTCCCTACACTGCTGGCCAAATTATCGAGGTCACTTTTTTAATAACCAATTCCTCGGATGCGTCGAAATAAAGTCCATCTTTGATATATTTATTTAAAGTAGTATCTGCATTCTGCACACCGGTCACTGTTTAGTACGACCCGCGGGTGTACGATCTGAAGAACGTGCGTATGCATACCAGATACTGTCGACGTTACGAGTATTATTTTACTTGCCAGCAAGACCCATGAATTGATTCTCCATTTATATCGGAAAATGCACATTTCTTTTTCCTAAAATGCTTCAAGAGCAATAAGTAGAACAACACAAAGTGCCACTTATTTGCTCTCCCTCACAATGGCAACATCAAAATGCCCATTGAAGCTGGCACACGCGTTCGTCCCCCACGATTCTAAGGAATGTACAATATTACTTGATATTGCTTTCCGCTGCGTATTAAGTAACCGTAACGAATTATTGTTTAGCCCCTTGTGTTTGAGGGGCACGCTCCTGTGGGATGACGTAGTGGTGACTCGATTCCAGTTGTACTTATTGATTTTTTTAGTATTTGTTTCATCCGAGTGCGCGTCAGTTGATTCAATACGATTGGTGATTGGATTTGAAAAGTTATGTGTGTTGGTGAGGATAGTGGATGAATTTTTGCCAACTAGTAACAGTTTGGTTCACTTGGCTGTAAGTTTTTTCAATCAGCCTAAATTAAGTACTGAACACTGAACACAATTTTCTCAATGACCTATTTAAATGTATGCACGTAATTTACGAGTAAATAACTTTTAAAATTAGTTTACTTTTCGTAAATAATTGTCCGCCATTGCAATGGTTTACGGCGTAAAACGAACACACCGTCCAGTTGTTCCGGTGATGTGACGGTCTAGCAACAATTTACAGGCTATACGGGGAAATAGCTAGATAACCTCATTTTCTCTTCATTTATTTTCGAGTGGGACATCAAATCTACGAACTACACGATCTGCGGCCGTGTACGTCCACAACTATTAGCCTTTTGACATGGTTGTTTCAGGAAAAATCAGGACCGTGCCCTCCAAAGCAATATACCATCTTTCTTACGGACAATCAAGTGGTTCAGCTTGCAATGTCCTAACCAAACTAGGAAAAATTTCATAAAGTGATAAATATCAACTTTGTAGGTTCAACCCTAACCCTTAAAGTATTTAAAAAAAATGGTATCCGTCAAGTAGTTTTCAAGATAACCTTAAGTTAACAGAATCGTTTAAGAAGGGTAGGGAATAATTCGAGTCGTATCATATTGACCACTTTTTTGTGGGTAAAAAAATAAAAATCAAATCCACCGAGATGCTAAATTTTCTTAGAAAATATTACCACGGTTAAAAGAAACACTATTCCGCGTTCCATAAAAATGACGATACTTTAGCGATACTGCTCGAATTTAAATCGGCGTTTTACATTCGATTGATAGATACCCGTTGAGCCGTATGAATAACAAGTGTTGTAAGTATATGTGAAGATGATCTATATGCGGATTGCGTAGATCATAATTTTGAAATCTTTGCGTGTTGTGAATTTGTATCACTTTTTTGCTATCAATTGTCATCATCATGTTTATTTTATACGCCGTCTTTATCATCAGAGAACCGCCGCTGCTTAATATTTAGAACAGTGCATAAAACTCTTTTCTTTTTATTCTGTTTTGCTTTTTGGGTGACTGTAAGGCCGGCTGAGAATAGCATCACCCCATTTCTTCCCCGTGGGTGTCGTAAGAGAACACTAAAAAACTGGAGGGTTGTGTGTTGTATTTTGGCGACGGGCTGACAACTTGTCACTATGGTGATACGCCATTTTCGGACTGACCTTCAAAGTATACATACATACATACATAAATCACGCCTGTATCCCTTACGGGGTAGGCAGAGAAACGGATATTAACACCACGTCTGACCAAAGTTTCAGGGTCAATAAGATAACTGTGTATCACCATAGTGACAGGTTGTCAGCCCATCGCATAAAATTGCAATTCACATCTAACCCTCGAGACCCTAAGTCGCCTCTTACGACACCCATGGGTAAGAAATTGGGTGATGCTATTCTAAGCCGGCATCACACGGCAAAGTATAGCTTGATTTATGTATGTATTTTTGTTAAATGCCTTATTTTTAAAAACATAAATATACGTGTAATTAAAAGCATACACTAAACATATAGCTAGATTATAGGTAACTCATATATAATATCATCATGGTTATCAACAGCCGGTGACGACTGCGATCTTAGGCCATTTGCTAAAGAAACCCTGCTATGGTATTTGGTCCGACTGGCATAGTGGGTCATCTCATGCCGCGCTTTTCGATGCGTTGCTGCCACTCCATTATCTTCCGAACTCATCGATTGTCGGTTTTACTTTTGATGCGCAGCTCTTTAAAAAAAAACACGATACTGAAAGTTATCGTATCAAATCCACCTGCATTCACCCCTATCACACTGACCCCAGCACTAATTACATGCAGTGTGCCAAACTCTGTAATCTTCACCGATTCACCGGGGTAGGTAGGTACGGACAGCGTACTCTGGCCAAATGGGGCAATTACGACAACTGACCGGCCGAAAATGACTATAATTTCGGCCGATTATCGTTTATTTACTGAACCATTAACTTAAATGTGCGCGATAGTTTATTTCGGATGCAGATTATGGATCTTAATGTTTTAATTTGGTTTATTCTCATGTGATGCGAAGATAAAATGTCACTACAGAATACAGCCGTTATAAAATGATAAAGTCAAATCGTATATGAAACGAGTACAAGTGTTTTTGTCAAAATTAATTAAACATGGAGTTTAACCAAGCGCCAACAATCGCAAGTATGTATATAAACTGCTGTATATGAAATCATTAATATGACGCCAAACATACCTACTTGTATTTCTTTTTCCTTGCACGTCTTTTAAACTAAAACTCTTGACAGCGTCTTGTGTTATTATGTTTAACTTGACTGTTTTTTTTAAACTTGCATAATTTTCAAGCGCGGGCAGTATTGACTTTAGTCAAAGCTAGGACCTAATAATATTAGGTTATAGGTTTATTAAACAAGGTAAACTAAACCTTTATATGATAAATGTTTATTTTATTTTCCAGGCTGTTACTAATACATCCTGCGATCTTATTTATGTTTTTATTTGTGGTGAGGACATAAACTATATATACCTACATTTTTATTACTTAAAATTTAAATTATATTATAATCACGGATTTCTAGTCGATCTAATCTATTCAAAACTGTTTTCCATTAGGAATGTCCTACGTAGGTGGTGAAATGATGCCTCAAACTATTCCTAAAGAACATAGTAAGTACCTAGTCTAAATAGAACCAAAAAATTTTAACTCGAAATACTTTCCGGGGCTGGGATTCGAACCGACAACCCACGCTCCATTACCCTGAAGTCATTAACACGGATTTATGGTCACAATTTTAATGGTTTTCTATTGTCTCGCAATCCCTAAAATATTGCACAATTTTTTAGAGTTCCTTTGTTGTTCTAAGTATTCCTTTGAATTGGTTTTGCTCCTACTTGTAGAGCATGTTACGAAAGAAATGAAGCCATTTGTTGTATGTATCTAAATTTTCTGATTTATACAGACAGTGAAAAAATTGCAATATTTCCCTATCTGAGACGGCCAAAGGGCGCGATTGAGCTGGTTGTTTGAACAACCACACAAACTTTTCCGCGCGAGCCCTTACTCCCCACCAACCAGTTAGGTGTAGGTTTCAAAACTCCGAGGCTAAAATCGAAGAGTCTAGTCTTTATAAAAAAAAACTGTGTTTTTATTCAAACCTTCGAATACGGAACCCACAAAAGAATATAGTGGTTTAAAAATATGTTTAAAATTTTTTATCGCACTTTAAAGCCAGGGAGATTGTTGGATTGGGGTTGCATAATCCGTCAATTTTCGAAATTGAAATGCTGCTTATTAAATCCGATGACAAATGCTGAACAAATAAATATCTTTTTTAAGAATTCCCCGTCTGCAATTATGATACAAAAGTTATCTAGGGTTAAGTAATTATACAGGGTAACTAAAACCTCAAAATTGAAGGCTGTTTAATATATGGCTTCTATCTAAACAAGATCAAAATTATAATTTTTTGAGTAACTTTGACCATGCATACTAATTTTTCGATTGGTTATACATTTGCTTAAACTACGGCCATCCCAATAATCCAATTTACGGCCGTTCCATACTAAAAGATACGTCAACAAAGGAAAATGGACTCTCTGCCAAGCTGACAAATTTGGCTTAGTGAGATGGCCGTGCTTTAGTAGATCAAATCCTCCTGGCTCCAGCCATGTTACGTCTTACCATAAGCATCTAAAATTCCTTTTATTAAAATTATACCATCATCCGTAGGCGGGACATAAAAAATCATAAGTGTCAGAATTAAACAGGGGATTACAACGAAAAGTGGCAAATTAGAAATTATGAGTGTAATTTTGGTGGGAAAGAAGTAAAACGTAGCTAATGTCCTGCTGGCCGCGGGGCCCTCCGAAATACCTACTGTATTTTATATTCGCGAGTGGCGTGCGGTCCTATTTGAAGCGAGTATGTTACGCCGAACCCAAATACACGCACACACATATCACGCCTTATATCCCTTGCAGGGTAGGCAGAGCGTAAAGGAAGATGATGACGACTGTATCAGGCTAGTGTTATTAGTTATTCTACATATGTCATGCCTATATACCTTGCGGGGCAAGCCACGCGTAAACGGCCATAAAAACAATGACAAATTTATTACATGACTGTATTAAAACGTCCTATAGTTGTATCTTTGCCTAGGTTATACGTCTATAAAATGCATGAATCTTTTGTCTATAATACGTATGGATCGATCGTGGATATAGGTATGGGGTAATGGCCTAAGCCAAGTGATTACATACCCCTGATAACTAACATTTAGGTTCAAGTACTTAATATAATTATTAATTTGGCTGTATGTGATTGCTAAAAGTTCGATAAAAAGATAGCGGATGCATTCTAGATTAAAGATTGAGAAAAAATATTGAAATACCTATGATTTAAGTAGGTAGTGACCTTTCGAATGGTTTTCCTTCTTTGTAATCATCACTCAAACCACCTCAAATCTTGTAAAACAAATTTAAAAAACGTTAACTGATAGCAGAATACTTTTTAACCAGGTAGGTATTATAAGTGACACAAAGTCTAAGCAACAACCAATATAAAGGTGTCTTCGATCGCCACCACTAACACCCCACCCAATTTATAAGCTTAATAATAAACAAGGGCCACACCCCGTCCTACTTGAGGCCTCATTAACCTAATGGGCCTTAGCAGTGGCAATAGTAGGCAACACTGAAATATTTTATTTGGCATTAATTCGTAAGGGCAATGATGCATAACTTATACACAACACAAGCTGTTATTTAACAAAAAATCAACCGCCTTCACAGAGATTTGATTTGTGATGTTTTTCATTTAATTTGCATAGATACAGTTCAACGGCAACAGTGACTTGTAGAAACTATACTAACAGAGGTCTTATAAATATCTTCTGTTCATGTTCTTTCATACTTACAAGTAAATTATATAAAATAGAACTTTAAATATATATTTTTAAGTGTAACTGTAACTTTAATAAACAATCAAAAGTGTAACTGTAATCATAATACAAAACCGCATGATTGTTTTAAAATTACTGAACCTAATTAAGGCGATTCCTAAACAAAAAAAAATCATCTACATATACCGATTCAGTCGTTTTGGAAGGGCGAACTTACATGCATAGGTACCTACAGTACTTAGCCCTACTTACATTTCTAAATATTTGCATATTTCGCAGAAGCCTTTAGAGACTAGCATATCTAAATAATTTACAATACTTAGAATATTACATACATACGGGTCAAATTTATAACCTTCTTTATGAAGTCGGTTAATACCGTAATTACCGCTTTTGTTTGCCGCGTAGTGCAGAGCGTAGGTACATTTAAGTTTAGCGAGTGATTTATTGATAAGAAGAATAAGTTTTTAATCTATTACTTTTGGTTGGAAGTCGATAAGAGGGGCTTTTCTTACGGTAAAATAAGTTTCGTGTGCGTAAAGAAGTTTTGTAAATAGGTTATGTTAGTGAGGAAATCTGTAATGGTGGAATTTCTAAATTGCCACGTCTTAAATTTAGTCAAAACGTGTAATTTTTACAATCCGAGTCGCTAAACGATGCGATGAACCTAGGTGTCTAGCGGGTTCAAACTACTTGACCGACGCATCCGTTACGGACCGTGGCCGTATTTGTACATACATACACATATCACGCCTATAATCCCTAGCGGGGTAGGCAGAGAGTAAACGGATGCAAAAATCGGACATTTGCGCCACGTCTAACAAATTTTGAAGGTCGTTCGAAAAATTGTGTGTCGCCATAGCCGTATTTGTATGGAATAAGATCGGAATTCGCAATTTCTTTTCGTCTGACAGACGCGTTGCGTTAAAATACGCAGCGAAGGACGACAAGTGGGAGAACCAACTAACCAGAAAGCCTCTGACGTGGTTGTGTAACGATTTCCATCTAAGTAGTCATACGTAGACAGCAACCGGGATCGACGGTTTAATGTTAGCCTCTGATTACGCAGTTCATTTCGGACAATAAGGTAGCAGTAGCTATACTATGCTAAGCATCACCCCATTTACACTAGTTGTAAAAAGTTACTAAATTCTCCGAATGTGCAGCAGTCCCTAGTTATTACAACAGCTTGCACTGCACTCTCCAATACTCCTGCAAAGCGTGGTAAGTTTGGCAAATAGGCCCAAAACTCTCAGGGAAAAACTTGTTTTCAGCTGGCTGTTGTTACCCTAAAAAATTTGGGAACGTACCACAAAGGGATATATTTATAAATATCGACTTTATGTCCCCCACAGAACGAAGGACTAACGCAGGTCAAACAAAAAACAACAAGTGATAAATCACGTTGCCCGGTCAAAGATCAAACTGAGAACAAAATCCAATCAGTCTTTCTACCTTTTTCTTCACAATATTTTCTTAACTAACTACCTACCTCCTTGTATATTTACGAAACAAAGCTTTCTTTCTAGACGTGATTTCGCTAAGGGATTAAAAGAGAGGCCATCTTATAAGCAATCCTTACTCCTTTGGGACTGTGATCTATTTACTTGGAGAATATGCACTGATCTCATAACCCGTTGACTCTAGAACATGTTTACAAGATGAAACCTACTATTGCTAGAAAAGATTTCGCTACGGGATTAAAAACGAGGCCATCTTATAAGCAATCCCTTAGGTACTGTGATCTATTTACTTGCAACACATACATGCACAGACCTCAACCCGTGGACTCTGGAACAAAATCTAGGCAATATATAGCTACGGTATTAAAAGAGAGGTCATCTTATTCACAGCAATCTATTTCTTTGAAACTATTATCTATAAAATTGGAGCACATGAACATACCTCATAGCCCGCAGACTTGGGATTTATTCACCGTTAAAGTATGGCAGATAACTCTAAAAATTAACATTAACAAATTGAACATAAAAAATTATAAGATTGGCATTATTGGTGAGGTATAGTAGTTAGAATTATAAATTTTCCCCCAGAGAGGGTTTAGGAAATAAAATAAAATGAAAGGAGTGTCCGCGACTGTTTTTAAGTCCGTGGTTGTGTACTAATTTAGTGGGAACCTTACTGAAGAGGAAATAGAGCGTGTATGATTATGACTTACTTACACATGTAATACCGATAGGATTTCTTTACAGTGGATAGAGTCCTATTTCAGGTATCAATTCACACTGGAGTAAGGTTTGTTTACCTATCTTTATCTTTGAAAGTACAATATCTATGCCATATACTTCATGCCTACTTTTTAGAAAAACTACCTGGCTGACCTGATTTACAAATTAAGTGGACGGCGCGGCGGGCGCCTGAACTAACTTACCTAGTTATTTTAAATTGTGACATTTCGCCATGGAATCCAAACTATGTTATCATATTTCACAAAACGGAGAATTCCACGACTAAATTATAAGAACTAACCTCATCTTCAATTTCTTACCTTATTTTCTTATAACAAGTTTCAGCACTCAGAATGGCTCAAGTACTGTAAGTCGGAACTCTCAAAGTAAAGTTAGTTGCTGAAATTCAAGCCGTCTTGCTTGTTTTCAAGTGGAGCACCTTAAATTGTGTCTACCTGGTTTGAACCATATAGGCTTTGGATTGGATACAGTATATTGTATAGATAGATACCTATTAAGTAGGTACTTACCTTGTTAAATCAGTGATTCCAAGTTGGATCTTGGCACTTTATAATTTGATAATTTTTAGTTTTTGTCACTAATAATATTTCTTATTAAAAATAAGATGACACGTTGTTCTTTGTATGTGTGTCTCTTGAAATGTTTTTATGTATAAGAAACGGTATAATAAATATAAATAATAATACCTATCTTTTTATTATTTTCAGGTAAGCTCATCTGGAAATCAAAAGGACATCTAAGGAACATTTTCTAAAATATTGGTACTTGGCGGAATGTGTGGGTCGTGACGTGACGCCGACTTTGACAAGTAAAGACATACATACATACATATATAAATCACGTCTATATCCCTTACGGGGAAGGCAGAGCGTTAACGGCCGTAAAAAGGATATTAACACCACGTCTGACAAAAGTTTGAGGGTCAATCAGATAACTGTGTATCACTAACACTATAGTGACAGGTTGTCAGCCGATCGCCTAAAATTGCAATACACATCTAACCCTCGAGTCCCTTAGTCGTCTCTTACGACACCCATGGGTAATAAATGGGGTGATGCTATTCTAAGCCGGCATCACACGACAAGTAAAGACCTATGCAAGTAAGATAACCTAAATAACATTGAAAGCGTATTAAACACATTTTTCCACTGCAACTGTGGTATGTTCGTATGATCGCGCTACAACTATGTATAAATCGTAGCAACAAAATGGCTGTTCTTACAACTTGCCAAAATGCCATCATTACGATGAAATCGAAGTCTCCCCTCCCCCTCTTCCCAACAAAAAACAACTGCGAGGCAAACTTTTGCAGTTATAATCGTTAATTAAATCCTCCAAGATCCCCTTTTGAAATATTGCCGTAACACCCTGTATACATTTGAATAACAACGCCATTACTATAATAGCGGGTCTTAACAACTTTTTTATAAAATGAACTGGGGTTACACTTATGTGTTGTTTTTTTAATTTTTCCCAATTCCGGAGACAGGTGTGAAGTTTAAAATTTTTGAATGATATTATGAATGATTATAATGTTCATGTCTGTCAATGATTAATTTAGCATAAATTAATGACTAAGTACTTAAAATAGTACGTACCCCTGGCTATATTTTATAAATGCAGTGCTTCGAGCAAGGCGCTCTTCTGTCTCGTTCCAACCCTGAAGGCCGCGTTGATCGAAGATGGAGTGTCACAAACAGGAACTTGACATAAATAGAACAACTTAAAACATCTTACAAAATTATGCATTACCTACTGGTTTAACAGAGCATCTACTGCCCTAAACAAAATAGTTTTCAATACGTTCGTAGATTAACACTTTATGTTTTGTTGAGTTTGCCTCATAACAATAAAAACAATTATAAACGCATTTAAGTTCTGTTCGTTCTGGACTTTAAAACCAAAAGTGTTTTTTTAAACCTACTACCAAGATACGGAGTCAGGTATACTGAGCAAACCGGGACATTACGCGAGGCGATTAATAAATAGATAAGAAATATAATGGATAGAAAATAACAATTTGATTTTCTAAATTATGACGTCTATCACCTTAGTCATCCGTGACCACGAACTCTGTGAAGAGCTCGTAGGAATTGTAAAATCCAAAATAAACAAAACTTAAATCCTTTTAAAATTGTTTTATTGCGTACATTAAAACTTATCTCGATTATAATACCTGTTCACTTGCAAGGAAACTCAGTTTCCATTACATACTGGTTTAGAAGCGCAAACACTGCCTTATAGAAAATAGTTGTAAACACGTTAGTAGAGTAACACTTAAACTTATATATAAAAATAAAAAGTATTCTATAAATATTGAACTGGAACTGGGCTTGAGCGTGTCAGAAACGAATAATTTGCTGATAAAAATAAAATTAACTACCGAAAAAAAAATTAAGGGCTCCAAAATGCAGATCATAATATTTGTGACGTCATCAAAATGGATGAACAAAAAGGCTGAAAATATTTGAAGTTGCGAAACAGCCTATTAAACGCATGGAAGGTGTGACTATTGTGTACCCTCCCGATTAATACCTTCGTTGAGCCTCTATTTATCCCGTACTAGCGGCTCGCCCGGCAATTTTACCCGCTGCTACCCGTTTCCCACGGGAATAAGACATTTTCCTGGCATTAATCATACATATTATCCTTCCTCTTAAATCACTCCATCTATTAGAAACAAATACATCAAATCCGTTGCGTATTTTGAAGATCTAATGATACATAGGGACAGGCATGGAGGGACTTTATTTTAAATTTATGTTAAAGTAATTGTTTCAGCATGAGCGTGGCTCAATAAATATACCTTTGTAAGAAATAAAAAACCCTGTTTTTAATCAACGACAAAATACCGATACTTTATCCGTGCTAACTTTTTTAATCGGAATAATGTAAGGTTTCTGTACCAGGGGGAGCATAGTTTACGAGTGACAGGGTTGTTGTTCAACACGCAAATCTAAACAGGGTGGGCTAAATGACTCATTCCGTGCGTTCGATAAACTGTGTTTTGATAAATTTTACTGTTTTTGGGGTGTAACGATAAAATGTTGTTTAGGGTTTTGTACCCAAAGGGTCAAAACAAGCTCCTTTTACTGAGACTGCTGTCTGTCTGCATTGAGCAAAAATATGACAAAAAATCATTAATGTTCACCGATATTGTAATAAATTCGAGGATAACAACTGTCGTGTAAAACATTACAAACGATTTTTATTACTACAATAATTAAAAAGAACATACATGCGTAAATAAATACTATATCCCTTACGGGGTAGGCAAGGCAGAGCGTTATTGGCCGTAAAACGGATATTAACACCACGTCTGACAAAAGTTTGAGGGTCAATCAGATAACTAACTGTGTATCACAAAATGACAGGTTGTCAGCTCATTGCCTAAAATTGCAATACACATCTAACCCTCGAGTCCCTTAGTCGCCTCTTACGACACCCATGGGTAAAAAATGGGGTGATGCTATTCTAATCCGGCATCATACGGCATGAATATTACAACATAGTTATTTGTAATTTCAAGATCAATTTCTTTAGTAATATCCGATAATGATGAAGTTATAAACAAATATGTCTCTGTCATAGACTAGAGTCAAGAGCAAACCCATCCATATAAAAAAAAAACAAACTGTTTTAAGGCGTCACACAAAAACATAATTGTTTTTAGTAATATAGGAAAACGTGGCTGAGCCTCATGGGTGAGAGGTCAAAAGCCGCCTGCAACTACGGGAGGGTCCATGGTTGGTTATGCTGGTGTTTGTTGGGCTGATTCCCCGTGGGGTGTGCACAGCTTGTGCCCGTCAGTTATGATAATATAAGTTATATTTATAATATATAAAATCTTATATATAATCTTTAAAAGAATTTTAATAAATATCCTCTTGTTCACCTATTCAACGTCGCTCAAAGTTCTAAGTCAAGACGACAAGCTCCTTAAAGTGAGCTCGGCAAGCCCTCCTCAAACTTCTGCAACATCGACAATTCTTCTAATCCCTCTATTCAATCATTATGTCATTTCCACTCACCCCTCCATCTCAGTCTCACCCCTTTAATAAGTTTGAAAACATCTCTAATTGGAATAATTAAATACAAAATAATACGATATCGGTGCCGATGCTGCAGTGTGTATTCCTTAGCTTAATTATTCAAAAAAAAAAATCATCCTTGGTAAAGAAAAATCAAACTTAAATATTTATTAATTATTTAAGAGACGTCTCGGTGAAGTTCATATTCGTAACAATTACGCGACTGTTGTTTCTCAAGACTGGTCTCTTCGATTTTAGCCGCGGGGCTTTTAAACCTACACCTGGCTGGTTGGTAAGGAGCAAGTGCCCAAAGTAAGGGGTTGTTATGATGAGGAGCATTATCGAAGAAGCGACGAGACTAGACGCTTCTATCATATGGGCTTTAATGGTAGGGAGACCTAAGTCGATATGGGGGTTAGCGTTTCGCATGCACCAGGGCGCCACGGTAGCATTGCGCATGAAAGTGTTAGCCAAGGTTACGCTGGCATAGGTCATGATGGGCCTAACGCAGATGATTGTAACCTCTCTCCTTATTTTTCAGGGAAAGTTTGCTCCTATTGTTCAACGTCGGATGCAAACTTCCCAAAACGAACACCGCGTGGTTGCGAACTTTTATGATGTGGCTTCGGCAGTTGAGTCTAAGGTTGACGGTAGCTTCTAGGTATTCGGTCTCTTTAACCCAGGGTATGGACCGGCCGAAATTTACGACAAAGTGATTTCGAAACAACAAGACGAAGCCATTTTAACTAAACAACATGTATTTATGACGTTTAAATGGTGTAAAAAAATTAGCTAAGAATATTATAAGGGGTGAACCAGTACGTGAAACTGAACAACTTTCCCCAAGGAACATAGGTCGAAATATGAAAAAAAAATTGGCCCTCCCATACAAATTATCCCGGCCGGGTAACACACTAAGTATGGGAGGGTCAAATTATTTTTTCATATTTCGACCTATGTTCCTTGGGGAAAGTTGTTCAGTTTCACGTACTGGTTCACCCCTTAAAATATTCTTAGCTAATTTTTTTACACCTTATATTTTGGGGTGGCTGGTATAATCACTAAGCAATTTGAAATTGCAACGAGTAGACAACCAAAAATTTGCTAAGGAATGCGCTTGTCAGAATTGAGGGAATTGAAATAGTCTTGCCTGGGAAGAAGTAGGTAGGTACCTAACTTGTTGAAGGGAGCAAGTTTAAGCCTTTCTTTGTCTGCGTGTGTTCTTAGAACGACGGTTTCATGAATTTCTAAACTGAATTCAATTGAAATTACTTTTTCATTTGCGACCTTAAGAATTTACTTAGGCATTACCGCACTAGCGGACCACACAGTGGTTTTATCGTGTCGTTTGTCGACTCGGTGTCCCACACGAAAAGAAGAAGACCTGCTGTTGCCCGTTTTCCCATGGAATAAGGAGTTTCTCGAAGGGAGCCTATCTACCTACTCAAGAATAGTGTAGGTAGTTAGTTTGCTATAGGTTTATTAATTTATAAAATCTGTTCTTGGTTTTCGAATAACATATAAACAGAAAAGCTAAACCAGATCTTTGTAATAAATAGCTGTTAAGACGCTCCCAAATGCTAGGTGTTGTTCTATCACTTAAAAAATTATAACTCGATAAAAAATTATTATGATGTAGTAATATAATGGTTCAGTGCGGTAACAGATAGCAAAAGCACTTTTATCGCTAATGATGTCTGTTACTATATTGACCCTATTCTACAACTATTCTGGAAAACAGCAGCAGTGTTTGTACTTCAATCCCAGCCAGCGAATTTTCGACCAATTACGTTTTCATCGAGTAACGAATTTGATGTGATAAAGGCAGCACCTAGCCTAGAGAGACGTCCTTTCCGTTCATCATTATCGCTAGTCATGCCCATATTCTACAGATTGTAGAAAGTACAATAAACTTAACTGAGGGTAGTCGCACCGTCTTTTCAGCACGCAATCTTTCTAATTAGCATAATTTGTTGTAGGTCTGAGTCTGTTTCGCGCTAATTGTACAGGTTAAGTTATTAGATATTAGCGTTAAAGAACTCCAGAGCTCATTCGCATGTATAGTATCGCGACCGGTGTAAGTTCGATACACGCAGATAAAGGCACGATCCACGGACGTACTGGCGCGATACATGCTCGTACAGACGCGATACACGCACAGACGCGATACACGCAGTTACAGACATGATACACGCACGTCCTGGCGATACACGCAGTCACAGGCACTATGCACGCACGTACAGGCGCGTACCGGCAGTTACTTAGAGTTGAAAGATTTCGTTGAGTTAAGATCAAATCCGACCGCAACGCGACAATGGTTGACGATGCTGCTTTTTATTTTGCAGAATTGTTAGATTTGTTGGTATGCGTATCTAATCGTGCATTGTAGTGTGACTTGGCTTGCCCCGTTACACAGCAACGCGCTATCCGTACGATTTTAGTAAGGTTTCGACTGGTCGCTATGTAGAGAAATTAATACTCTTTAATGCCTACTTAACTATCGTACTATGTAAATGTTTCCTAAGAAGATAATTAAATATCTATTTACCTACCTCTAGTGCACCGCTAATAAACGACCCAAAAAGAAGTCGCTTCATCTTACAACTTGCCGTATTTAATTTAAACACCTGCTAAAACACAACAACAACGGCACTACAATAACATCTAAACCAAACTCTCTTGTTTGTAAATGAAAAGTACCTCTGTGTGTACAAGAATTATGCCCGAAACACAAATGAGTGTATCTAGCAATGTGGGATTTTATTATTCCTACGTGTTTGCGAAAACAGAAAGTGTTTTATATGAGTAAATAATGGTTTATGTGAGTATTAAACTTAGCGAGCTAATACTCGCAATATAACAGGTGTGAATGTTTTGCCTTAAATTTTACTAAATGTTTAAGCCGCGCTCCCCAGCAGAACGATGTCTGATATTTGTTGTTATTCAGTGGTACAAAAATTAACAGAAATTGTACATAATTTGTACTATGTATTTTGAAAAAATTTGTACCACTCTGGTTTACCGAGTACAAATAAAATAAAATTTTTGTGCTGGAAAGCATGCTCTTCAGCAATGTACAGATATTGTACTCAATTTGTACTTTCTCAAAACAGGAGACTAAAGTAGAATTACTACTTCTCCCAAGTGCTTAGCTTTGTCCTAAGTCCTAATATGATATAACAAATTTGTAAACTCGAATAGGTACCTTATGCGTGGATTCTAGGCTTCTAAACAAACATCACACGCATATTTAGTTAGCTCCATATTGTCCATCCAATCAAAACTGCAAATGAATGAAGCGTTCAGTAATTTCAACATGTCCGCTCGCACTTGGTACCAAATCCGGGGATCAGACCAAATCCGTCGATCAGCGCCTCCGATGAACCACAGTTAATTATGCGGAAATCACACTCTGACCGCTGATTTTCAGCAAGAGAGCATCGTACTATCATACTCTTTGTTATTTGCGGAACCAGGGGTTTCAAACCGTTTATAGACAATGCGGTTTTGTGTAGCAGTAGTGGGATGTGACCAGAGTTGGAATTAGATAGATAATGTGGCGCTGTGGTGGACTGCGACGCAAATGTTACGGGTTCGATTCTCGGTGGGGCACTTACAAAGTTGATATTTATCACTTCGTGAATTTGCTCTCAGTCTGGTAAGGATATTGCGGGCGCATTACCTAAATGTTCGAAAATAAAAATGGTTCCGGTGCTTTGGAGGGCGCGGTAAGCTGTTTGTCCAGGTTGCTGTCTATGATTGCTTAGACGGCGGTCTTTACACAACCATTTCAAAGGCTGGCTACTGTTAAGTGGGTTGAAAAACTCTGACACCAGGGTTCGTCGGGTTTTTGGACTCCACTCAGTGTCCTACACGAAAACGAAAGAAGAATAAGATAGACTTGCTGTCGCGCGTAAACACGTATCGTTAGGTAATGGTCTGGGTGACGTCACCGCTCACCCCATACATTCCGCGATCAGCGATCACTACGGCCAGGTCTTCAACATAAACATAAGCTTAAAACATCAGGTATCTAAACCTAATTTATTTTTAGAACGAAGAATATTTACAGACATTTCAATTTATTCATTTTACGTTGACATTTGTAATTATGATTGGAATTTTATATTTAATAATAAGATTGACTTAAATGAAAAATTTGATAAATTATTTAGAATATTTACACATTACATAGGTGCTCACTTTCCGTTAAAAAATGTTTTAGTAAAAAAGAAGAAAAGCACTCCTTGGGTTAGCGAAGAATTAACTAGTTACATCCAGAATTTTGAAAACTTTTGTGAGATTAGACGTCAGTACCCCTCTAATGAGGTTATACAAAACTGCGTTAATTACTATTACGACATAATTAAAACAACATCGTTACGGGACCGAAAGGTATATAATGAGAAACGTATAAAAAGTGCAAAAAATCCATCCAAAGAAGTTTGGAATTTAATTAATGAGGAAACTAGTTTTAAAAGCTCGAAGCCAAGTGACATGTCTCTCAAAGTAAACGGGATAAATGTACCTACAGAGGGCGTAGCTGACTGTTATAACAAACATTTCCTAACAATTACATCACAGTTTCCTCTATGTAGCAACAAAGAACAAGCTATTAAACAAGTGAATAATTTCTTAGGTGAGCAGAGTGTACCCGAGTTATTTTTTCCTATTGTAACCGACAAAATGTTGAATAAAATTTTAAAATCCATGACTAAGACATCAAATACATTAGACTTGTATGATATCTCGGTCAATATATTATTGTCAGTCTGGCCAGTATTGTGTAACATATTAGTGCATCTTATAAATGAGATGATTTCCCATGGAATATACCCAAATGCACTTAAGTGTACGCGAGTATGTCCGGTCTACAAGGGCAAAGGTGAGACAGACAAAGTAGACAACCACAGGCCTATAACTATTGTACCTACTATCTCGAAGATTATTGAATCGATTTTATCGTCAAGTTTGATGCAACACTTAGAGAAAAATGACCTACTAACCAAGGTTCAATATGCTTATAGACAAAAAAAATCTACCACGTCAGCTGCACAGCAGGTTGTTGACTGCGTCCTTACTGGGCTGGATAGTAGGTATAAAACGGCGGGTATATTCTGCGACCTGTCAAAAGCGTTCGATGTTATAGGAAATGATTTGTTAGTACAGAAACTTGAACTTTACGGCATCAAACACGCTGCACACAGAATCCTTAGCTCCTTTCTCGCTGACAGAAAACAAACTGTAGAAGTAACGATAGGCGGCCGTAAGCTCAGATCTGAGGCAGGCGAAGTAACTATAGGGATTCCTCAAGGATCTGCGTTGGGAAATACCATGTTCTTGGTGTTTATCAATGACCTTGCATCCCATATTTCTGAGGGCTCAATTACCTTGTTTGCCGATGACACTTCCGTTGTAACTTGTGCTCGATCTTACAAAGAGCTTGATCTTAAAATAAAAAGTATCTGTGATCAGCTCCAGCAGTGGTTCTCTGTTAATGGACTTGTGCTGAACATGACGAAATCCAATGTGATACTGTTTAGTGGAAGGAGTGTACCTGTGCCTATTGATGTGGTACCACCCATGCCGACTTGCAACCAGTGTAAATTCTTAGGGCTCACACTAGACCAACACCTAAACTGGAAAGCGCACATCCAAATATTATGCGACAGGTTAGGTAGTGCTACATATGCCCTTCGTAAAATCAAACCCGTTGTCTCAGCTAGCGTCCTACGACAAACTTATTTTGCATATTTTAACTCAATTATGTCTTATGCAACAATTTTATGGGCTGATTCAAGTGAATCGAACAGAGTTTTCGTCCTTCAGAAAAGGGCTCTGAGAATTATTGAAGGTCTTAAAGCAAGAGACACATGCAGAGGAGTTTTCAAAAAGCATAACATTTTGACTTTGTACTCGTTATACCTATACGGTATTCTGGTGTATGTGCGGAAAAACATATCGTCATTTCCGCAGCGGCTCTGTGGTGGACGTGCGCTTCGAAATGCTGGCAGGTTAGCGACTGTGCCGCGACAAACCGCACTCGCAACTAAGAACCCGCGCGTTATCGGACCTACGTTCTATGAACATCTACCAACCGACCTAAAACAGGAGCCAAATGACGAAACGTTCTGTCGCCGTGTTAAAAACCTTTTGTTGGATTGTGAACTTTATTCAGTTGATGAATTTATAAATAGAAAATTTTGTTGACATTTCTTTATTACACTGAGTAATTAAATTTTATTTTATTTTATTGTAGACATCTATATGAGTTGTTTTGAATTTGTATTATTAATTTCTTTTTGACATTGTTGTAATTTTATAGTAGCTATTATTCTTTTATTGAAGAATTTTGACATGTTATTTTTTATTTTATTTTCTATTTAATATTTTTGACGATCACATTATCCTCTGACATTTTTATTTTGTATTATATTGTATGTACCTACTGTAATTATGAATTTGATAATGTGAAATAAATAAATCTAAATCTAAATCTAATAGTAACTTAGTTTGAAATGGTTCTCTTCGTATAGTTATGGCTTAGAAAAGCATCCGTCTATTCGTAGACGTGGCGCGTAGGTGTCGTAAAAGGTCACCAAGGCCTTATTGCTTCCATGTTGGGCTGGTGTTATACCTACTCACAGGCACACGGCATTTCCTACAAAGCATGAACAGTCCAGCATTGGACTGTTGAACTGGTGTGGCTGATAATGCTTTTTCAGCTTTGTATCAAATTTCTATTAACTGAAAACATTATGTTTGTCTACAAGTGAGTAGCTTCGTAAGGCTGTAGTTACAATAATGTTCGGTCATGCATAGGTATTTAATCAGACGAAGTAGAAAAATTGTAACATGATATAACTAGGACCCCTCTGACACGATGTCAGAGCAATACTCAACACGGTTGTAATGCTATGTGCGTATTTACGTAACATACAAGGCCACAACGCACGGGGGTGAATCTGATCGTGTATAGATCTTCACTCACTTCTCTCTTAGTATGGTTTTACGAACTATACACCAGCACAACGCAGTACTAGTACTTCGTAGTAGTCAAAGTGAAATCGTTATTTACGCAATGAACAGTGGCACAACGCATGCGATAGATATTTTACACCATCTGACATACACTTAGATATTGAAAGATGTACCTAATCCGTCTATTATGACCACGAGAACGACTACGGCCATTACAGCATACACGACCATTACCATGCCACTTCGGTGAAAAAATAGGTTTGTTATCGTACAACCTATCCAACCCGGCGTCGATCTCTGACACAAGCGTTCACCGAGTCGTTCGTCAACTCGGTGTCCTACAGGAAAGAAGAAGTCAAACGTCAGGTTAGGTTAAAACAGTGATCGCAACGCGCAAGCCGAGCGAGTGTAATGAGCGTGCCGTGGTAGCGGCCGGCAGAGTGCCAGAATCGACACAGGGAAACTCCTAACCTGCGACAGATTCCTAGAGATTCGTTTCGGCCCTGAATTGCAATAAACACCCATTGGCGCGTAAATATTACGAACACAACGGACATTAAACCGCTGGGCGGAAATCTAGTATTTAATAAATCGGTTAAATTGTTGAGGACTTTACTGAGTATGAACAAAATAAGTTTTTGTTACTAAAATAGTTACAAATTTTTCGTTTAAGATCCGAGATGGGTTATTCATCTTTATTCAAAAATTCTGTAGTGTTTATAATGGGGAGTGGAATACCAGTTCCGACACAGTACAAAAACTTGCATTGATTGCACCAAAAACCATGCTTCGGCACCGAACGGCGAGAATAAAATTTAAATCATAAGATTAATTAATGGGTGAAAATTTTATAAAGGGTCACTCTGACCGATGTTCTGACCTCTGATGGCGTCCGGTAATTAAGGTCTCTCGCGTTAATTGCATTTTAAAAGTTCGTTTCATGGTGTATTTGCAGAGAAAATGTCGGATGGGACCTTGATTAAATTTTTCACAAAAACATAACGTGACATGGCTTAAATGAAAACGGTGAAAGCATGTTAAAAAGTTCAAGCATTGGATTTTTCAAATTATTTGGATACCAGATTTGATCATGAAATTTATTTTAACAGGATCCTGCTTGAAATTGCTGGAGTTTATAATTCCAAGGGTGGATACCATCGAAATCAGACACTTCCCTCCCATTATCCTCAGAGACAATGCCAAGTGGTCGTCCCTGTCAAATCAACGGAATATTGTGTTCTTAACTTCCCAGACCAAGGACGAAATAAAAATCCATATCCCCACTTCTCTTGCTCGTAGAGCACTCACCAAACAACAACTTTCACCATTTCCCGTACCATATGTACGCTCAGGAGGAGAAAAAAATGTAATTCGCGGTAACTCCAAACAGATTTCCAAAACGGAATTCTTTGAAGACCTTGGCGATCAGGACATCTTCCACCTGAGAGTATATTGTATTGCGTCTCACCTAAACAAGAAATAGATTGACTTGGTCCATGTCATGCTCGAGGAAGTGAGGCTGGGAAGGCCATTTATAACCTCAGTGGGCAAGTTTTCGAGCATCCGCATAGAGCCCCCAGGAAGACTAGGATTCCGCGCTTACGATGCTTTCCCAACGGATGCCAACAGACACTGGGTTTACAGAGAGTCGTAAAGCAACGTGGAGCTAAATGGCGTATTGCCGGGTAGGAATAGCACCTGCAGGAGTTGAAACCATCCCACCTCGCATTGTCCAAGCAACAACGCGAACTCAAATCAAACATCTTCTCCGGGATGCCGGTAATTAACAGACCTAACCAGACCATCTGATAATCTGAATGTCTGGCTGACAGTTTCGCAGCCCAATTTTGCATTCGTCTCGACCGTCGACTCCGAAGTCGAACGGCTCACTTTCCTATCTCCATCGCGCCTTCCACTAAGAGCCAGGATTGGATGGAAGTAAGCAACATCCTTAAGAACCTCAAGCCTAGAAAGGCTCCAGAACCTGATGGCATCATCTGCGTATACTGGAAATACTCCTCGATCACCTGATCTATTTGCCTCACCCTGATTTTGAATGCAGCCATGGCTAGTTGCACCATTCCGGCTTGCTGGAAGGAGGCAACCGTCATCTGTATTCACAAAGTAAAGTTACATGCCGTGTGATTAACCTGGCCAGCCCCGTGGCAGTGCTTTGATTTTTATTTTGTTATCCCGCCCGAGCCGGTTTTCTATTAGGACATTACAAAACTGTTATAAAAAAAAGAAAATTGTGTGATACAAATTTCTTTGTTTTTACAATGACGGTTCATGACGTCAATAAGTGATATGATGATACTATCCTACATTGAATAAAGAATTTCAATTTCAATTTCAAACCGGGTATACCGGCAAACGAGTTCGCTTCCTATCGCCCGATCAGCAGCGTACTGAACCCTCGCGCAAAACTTTAAAGCTCATGATCTATGCCCGACTTTGAGGTGACAAAAAATACGCGTATGCCACAAATGAGTGGCGCTAGTAGTTTCGGGTTTCTAAACGAGATTTAACGTGTAAATGTCATCGGGCCTACATTGTATTCATCATCATCATCATCCTCAGCCCACATTCACCCACTGCAGGGTATTGTATTAATCCAACAATATTATTAAAAAAAAGAAAAATAAACATGATTTCTTGCGCGATGTATCTGGTGTCATTTAAAATCAACTAAATAAGGTCATAGCAATATAAAGCTACATTACTGAATATATAACATTAATTGTAAAACATTAAAATTAATTAATGAGTTATGACATGACAGGGGTCGGGGAATCAAAATAAATAACCACACTTTCAAGTAAATTCATAATATCATACAAATAATGCAACATGCAACAATATTGTAACTTATATATTATGCTTAAACTTCTTAACGATAGATAATGCAAAAGCAACTACAATAATAGCACATTAGTGCAAGGTATTATAGTCCGTATTAAGAGGCAGTTAGTGTGGTTATGTAGGCCACTTTGCGACATATTGTTGGCAAAATTCGTAAATGCAATAGAGCTGTAGCAAAACCGGTTTTTAATCAAACAGGAAACCCGATTTTAACTGTATTGAATGAACCTGTAGAACTTTTGTCTGGAATATGTTGTTATCTATACTAATATTATAAAGAGGAAAGATTTGATTGTTTATTTGAATTGAATAGGCTCCGACATTACTGGCCCGATTAAAAAATATATTTTATTTAATCTAATTAGAATCTTACATTATCCATCACTCTCTTCGTGTGGGACACCGAGTCGCCAAACGACCCGATGATCCCTGTAACAAAGGATATATTATATTAAATTGTCTTATTCCCGCTGGAAAACGGTTAGTAGCAGTTGAAATCGCCGCTATACCTTATATCTATATTGTGTAAAATCCAAATTAAGCAATTGGGGTAATAATTCAAGTAAATCAAAAAAAATCGTGAAGATTTATAAAATATTTATCTGTAAATTGTAAATTTCTACTAATTTTGAATGACGGCTTACATATGGGTGAAAATAAACCGGTTATATCTTCTACCGGTACAGGGACATCCTATGTGATGCACTAGCCAGCTATGAACTTTCCTGTCCGTTGAGTTTAATACTTTGTTAGTAGAGGTTTTTGGACGCCGTGTTTATTTACCAGGTTTCGTTGCTCGTGCATTATCAGTGGACCTTGAAGATATGATATTTTCCTTGTTTAAGATTGCCTGATGGCATTCACCCTGTTCTACTTAATAAATGTTCTTCCAACTTAGCTGTTCCAGTTGCTTTACTGTTTGAAAAATCTTTTATAGAGGGATGTGTGCCATCTATATGGAAACGCGCACTTGTTACTCCGATTCCAAAAGGAGAACCTAGTGCTGACATCGAAAAATATCGGCCCATATCAAAACTGTGCCAGCTGGGTAAGGTTTTAGAAAAAATTGTTACTGATCAGTTATCAGTTGCAGTAAGGCGTCACATAACTCTAAATCAGCACGGTTTCCTCAAGGGTCGTAGCGTTGAAACTAATCTGATCGCATACACCGAAGTTAAACTTGATGCATTAGATAAAAATTACCAAGTTGATGCCGTGTATACCGATTTTGCTAAGGCATTTGATAAGATTTGTCATGAACGTTTATTGTTGAAGCTTTGGCGGCTTGGTATACACGGAGATCTCTTCAGGTGGATAAAATCCTATATTGAAAATCGCTTGCAAGCTGTAGCAGTGGGAGGTTATATTTCCCAGTACAAAGTTGTTACCTCCGGGGTTCCCCAAGGATCACATCTTGGCCCATTACTGTTTGTATTGTACCTCAATGATATAACTCAATGCATATCTGACTCTAATTTGCTTTTATACGCAGACGATGCAAAGATTTTCAGAGTTATAAAAAACAATGATGATTGTAATGCCTTACAGACAGATCTGGATAAATTTGAAAGTTTTTGTAAATCGAACAATCTATTTTTGAACCATGACAAATGTTTTGTCATTACTTTTAGCCGAAAAAAACGAGCGTTGGTTTTAACTATAGCCTTTGTCAGAAAAAACTGACCCGTGTAAATCAGATTCGTGATCTTGGAGTTATCATAGATTCAAAACTCACATTCATACCTCACATAGATAATATGATAAATAAATCTTTCCAACAATTAGGTTTCATTTTGCGTGTAGGTAAGCCCTTTAAGAAACTTTTAACCTATAAGGTACTTTATAATAGTTATGTGCGCAGTCGCTTAGAGTTCGCGAGTTCTGTTTGGAATCCGTTTTATAACGTCCATATTGATAGAATTGAGAGGATCCAAAAGTAATTTGTAAAGGCCGTTGAGCATCGCACTGGTCACACTTATTCTGATTATGTATCATCTATGAAAAGACTGAACTTTACTTCGCTACACTGCCGTCGTGAATGTATAGATGTGTCAATTATTTTCAAAATTATAAACAATATTATTGACGACCCCACGCTTTTGCAATTGCTGTCGTTCAGGGTACCTCGTCGTCGTGAACGTGGTTGCCGTAGTAAACCCTTATTTCAGATACCACGTAGTCGTACTTGTTTCGCAAGAAATAGTTTCATAAAACGGGCTTGCAGGCTGTACAATGAAAAACTTGTAAATGTTGATATATTCAGTAATTCTTTAAACGTTTTTAAAAAACTTTCTTTGCGGTTCTTTTCGAAAGATACTTAGTTTTAATTTACATCAATCTTACTTTGTAGTTCCTTCTAGTGTAAGAATGTTTTCATATATTTAATTAAGGAAACTGTAGGTCTATAATCTGATAAGGTTACACTGTATTACATACATAGTGATACACAGCTATCTGATTGACCCTCAAACTTTTGTCAGACGTGGTGTTAATATCCGTTTTACGGCCGTTAACGCTCTGCCTACCCCGTAGGGGATGAAGGCGTGATTTATGTATGTATGTATGTATGTATTACATATAACTATATGTGACTGTTTGTTTCTTATAAAATAAAATAAATAAAAATAAGAATATAGTACCCTGAGATTATCGGTGTTTTGATATTTTTGCTCTCTATTTGCTGGCGTTGTTCGTAAAAAAACAACTCACAAAAAAATTATGGTAACCCGTGATGGTAATGATGATTGAAGAAAATAAAATAAAAGTAATACGGATGACGTTGTCAAGATTATACGAAGATGGTGTACGTATTCGTTGCATTAAAGATAGCAATGACGCAAACCCGGGAAATGCATGCGTATGAAATTTGTTCATTAAAAGTTTTGAATCATAGTTCACTCATCGAAGCCACAACGTATATTATAACCCCTCTCGAAATTCTATACCACTAATTCTATTATAAGCTATGTAACACTCGCTTACCCTACTTATTATAATACCTAATATAAAGCTTTTATACAGCTAAAATTTATAGGTGTTTAAACCACCATTTTCAGCTCTGGCGAACTATGCTAAGCTTAAGCCAGCTTAATTTAGTAGTTTCCAGCTATTTTAAGCTTTTGTCACTAGTATTGTTTTAGCTTGGATATTTTAGGGTGGTTCATTATGGATAAAGTGGTTTACGGTGAGTTTGTGGAAGTTATTATGCGATAGATTGGCGTTTCGACATATATTTAGAAGTGTAATTTTGTTCGTAATTGCTGTCGAATGATAAGTCATATTTCAATTAGGGATTATTTGCACCGATACTAATAAATAAACGTTTGCATAACCTTATCTGTCCATTTAGACTAAATAGAGTTACCACAAACTTGCTGTGGGAAATTCCGTCTGAACGATCTCACTTAGGTTAGATCCGTAACAGGTCGTAAGGGGCCTTCTTGCTTGGGACTACTCGACCACAGTCGTAAGGTATGTGGCTCTCAGGCTATGGGTGACCAAGCTTGCTTGATTCTTTACTCTCTATCATTCTTATCTAATTTAGAACTCTGAACCACGCTAGATTCAAGTGAAAAAAAAAACTTCACGAAACACGCCGAATAGTAAAATTTTAATGTAATGAAAAATGTCTCGCTGCTGCCGCAACTGCCGCTACACCTGGCTGCGGAGTAAACCGGGCGAATATGCATTATCATGTCGAGAGCAACTTGCCTATTTAATTGCTGTTTTTGTGCGCCTCACTAAATTGACCAAAGCACAGGGTTGTCATTTGTTGTGATGAAAATGGTGCTCCCACATAATCGCCAGCTTGTAATGTGAGAGTGTTAAGCAGCTATAAATTCGACAAATGTATAAACTACACGACTATTCGCCACACTGCTTTGAGATTATTGTCCTATTAGTAAAAACTGAAAGGGGGCGTCATTAGATGGCAAAATAATAAGTGACGTGATGAATATAGCGATATAATCCGTGATGGTCTCTTCACTCGACTGGAAGTGTAATTAGCACCTGAGGGCAACGACAAGAATGGCCACATTCTGACCTAGTTTATAATGTTAATCTAATTATTCATGTAATTGTTTGTTTTTGGTATTTTATGGAAGTTTGTATGGACTCGGATTATATCTAAGAAAATATATTTATGCTGTGCCATTAAACTGCTGCTCAGTTTGGCGGAGTTGTTTTGTGTAAAGTGATAAATTATATGTACAAAGCCTGCCCATTAAATCAACCCAACGACTTGCCAAGTAAAGTATCTAAAATTATTTCTTTATTAATAGGAAAATCGATTTTTTTATTGAGGTGCGCCGGTTTGGCAACTCTGAAGCTGCGAGTGTCAAGAAATTCAATTTTTGTTGTGCGTCTCATTACACACGAACATAAAACAAGCCAGCTCTTGAGTTCTCATAGTATATGAGTTATTATTCATTAAACAGTGTTGCCATCCCTTAAAGCTCAGTTTGCGCGACGGCGAGAATGTGTTCGCTGGAAGTTATTGTAGTTCACCGAGTTGCCAATTATATGAGTTGTTCCATTTTAACTTGACTCGTTGCACGTAGTTTGCGGGCGTTATTGCCGCCGGTAGTTGCTTGGAGTTTATATAAAATTGTTGTTCAGGAGGCCTTTGTCCGGTGGGATGTAGTAGACACTACCCTCCTACTGGAGCCAAAAGTAATCAAATCTGTGGATTATCGAATCGTAATATTTATTGCGTTAAACTGATTTCTTTAAAACTCCTAGCTTCGCGTTCATTGTACATATAAAGCGTTTTTTTTTTATTTGATCGCACCAACGTGTAAGACCGCATTTTTATAGTCGAAACTACATACTTTTTTCTTAATATCTATCGTATGGAACAACTCAAAGGAAAAGCTGAGACGGGACATTATAATGTAGTTTTTTTAAAGTAGGATCCGCACTAACTTGCCTTCATTTTCATTGACTTTTAGCAAAAAATCCCTGACTGATGTTCTTCTTGCGATATGACGCCTTGGTCATACATGATTTCAGTTTCAAATAAAGTAGATATGTAAGCCTTTGATATCAAAACATTAAAAGGGAAAATGACCGCAACGAACTGCGTTGCGCATCACATATCAAATTAATAAATTAAGTTCATTAATTTAATTGAAGAATTGCTACGCCAATTATGGCTTTGAACGGGTAAAATATTTCACGTGATGCAAATAGTACCGCATGTCATGCAAAATCGTACGAACACTCATAATTTTGTGGTCTTTCTTCTTTCAACAGCAGCATAAAGCAAACAAGCAGAAATGATAGCAGAAATAGAAAATATTTTCTATACATTATTTCCTCTAGCTTAAAGCACAAAAGCTTTGTCGCTGTATTTAAGGCACCGACGGCTTTTTCTTTATAATCCTTATTGTGCGCTTTGAACGTACAGTAAATATATGGAGAGGTTGCGACGGTTTACGTGACTGGAAGAGACTACCAAAGGAAATCTAAGATGCGTAATTTTTTTAAACAGTTTTACATGTGTGAACTGCAGCTAGTGGTCTAATCACCTATTTTACACTTTTTATTTGTTCAAGGGTATCTGTGGTCTTTACAACGTGTAATACGAGCCAAGAACAACTAAACGACCAGTAAGCAGACCACCCGCTAGATGGACGGACGACCTAGCGACCATTGCTGGCAAACAGTGGTTGCGGGAGGCACAGGACCGGCGCAGATGGCGAGAAAAAGAAGAGGCCTATACTCAGCAGTGGGTAGATGTAGGCTGATATGATGATGATGATGAATACGAGCAGCGGATAAACGATGAAATTGTTAAAATAAAATATTCCTTATTTTAAATTTACTCAAACCATTTTGTCCACCAAAATTACCTATGAATATGCAAAATTTCTAAAATTACAGTAGAAATGCAAAATTGATGATGCACAAGGCTAATCAATTGAGAAATTAGGAGGACTAACCCACTCGACCCTAATGAACAAACTCACATGCGAATCTGCATTGCAATGAGCTACTATGCGCATCAATCAAATAAATAGAGCATACCGTTCCGACATTTTAATAGACTCACGAATAATGATTACGTTTCCGGTACGCAGAGTCGACGAACAACCCAATGCACTCTAGGGACTTAGAGTTTTTAGCCCCTCTGGGGTGTTTAGTTTTCTATCTCTCTCTCTTTTCGTGTAGGAAACCGAGTCGTCCAACGACCCGATGAACCCTGATGTCAGAGTTTTTCAACCGCCTACTACTAAGTAGTAGAAGTTTTCCATGTATCTATGAAATCCGTTGCGTAGTTTTAATTTGGATCAGATAAATCAACTTTAGGTTGATACATACATATATCACGCCTACATCCCTTGCAGGGTAGGCAGAGCGTAAACGGCGGCATAGGTAATCAGAATTTACCAGGTCAATAACAAATTCGAATGAATATTGGTAACTCACACTGACCTAAATATTCTCAATGTACGAACCGCAAGAACACCAATTTTGAAAATTTAATTCATCCCGTAGTATTTAAATGTTTTTGTGACATTATGTGTGGCCGCTAAGGTTTACAATGTACATGATTCTAAACTCGATTTTACTGTCATATTAAAGTCTTATTGCAGTTAAAATAATAAGCCCTCGACTCTCATGGGAGAGGCCCATGTTGAGCGGTGGACTGTTGTGGCTGTTAATATAAATATATAACATCTGACATGTGTTCTTATGATATCTCAAGTTATTATGACGGCCGATGTGGCGCAGTGGTAGTGCGACTGCCTGCGACGCAAAGGTTCCGGGTTCGATTCTCGGTGGGACTTGTTCCACCATTTGTTCCCGGTCTGGTTAGGACATTGCAGGGTGAACCACCTGAATGTCCAAAAATAAATGGTTCCGTGCTTCGGAGGGCACGATAAGCCGTCGGTCCCGGGTGCTGTCTATGATTACTTAGACGGCGGTCGTTACACAACCTTGTCAGAGGCCTACTACTCGTAGTAGGCGGTTGAAAAACTGAGACCAGGGTTCATCATGTCATTGGACGACTCCGAGTCCCACACCAAAAAGAAAGAAATACAAATTATTGCATTGAATTCCCTGTACCTTCCAGTCTCTCTACATCACCCTCAAGAACAATGTTGCCGGAGTATTTTATTCATATACTCGCTCGATAGTAAATCCTGCAAGGACGTGTTCCATACGACTTGTGTGTGAGTGTACTATGTGCAGCACTTGAACCTTCCCATTCATGAGATCAACCTATGCTGGTTATTAGAAGTAACTGTATGGTTCAACCAGTACATGCTGATCCCTAAAATGGGGAACTCGAACTGCTGCTAATAGTACCTATATACGGTGTAAGGTGCGGTGTAGCAAAACTTTTCAGGCATGATCGCACCATGAAACAGAACAACTTTTACTATGGAGTCTATTTTGGGAGTCGTGTTTTTTGAGTTTTTATAAAAAGTTAGCTGACCAGTGACTATAAGTGAGAGAACGATTTTTTTAACAAAGCCTCCACACAAAGAGTTTTTCAGTTTCAGTTCTGATCTTGCCTGCAAAATTTTCGTTGCACGATTGTCTGGATATTCTATTGTACAAAAGGAAGGCACTAGCAATAGTTAATTTTACCAAGATAATGATGTGCTTTAATTAGATCAGGCCGTTATCATACTTTATATTATTATAACCTCAAGGTAATTAAGTGGCATTACTGAAATGTTTTTTTAAGGGATGCCAATATGTAGGGATCACTCGCCTCTAAAAGTTAAGGTAGTCGTCCCACATACTGAGATAGGTCCTAGCCTTTTTTGGAGAAAACATCAAATTTGCTTGTTGAGCATTTTGTTATTGATTTTGAAATTTACTTACCTTTTGTTCAAGTGTAGAATTTTAGAAAACTGCAATATTCTTACGCTTCAGCTAGGATTCGAACCTGCTACCCGTATTCCTTACGTATATTTTCTGATGTAAAAAAGTGAAAATTGAGGTCAAGAATTTTTACTTTGTGAGCTATAACTTTTCGGTAGTGACAAAAAATTCTTCATCTACTAAAAAAATTGCATCAAAATCCGTTGCATACTTTTAAAGATCTTCGCGTACAACGGGACACCACGCACGGGAAACAACTTAATTTTATACTATGCACTATGTATCGATGATTTCAAGACCATAGATAGACTCTCTGCCGTGTGATGCTGGCTTAGAATATCATCACCCCATATCTTACCAATGGGTGTCATAAGAGGCGACTAAGGGACTCGAGGGTTAGATGTGTACTGCAATTTTAAGCGATGGGCTGACTACATGTCATTATATATAGTGATACACAGTATCTGATTGACCCTCAAATTTATGCCAAATATGGTGGTAATATTAGTTTTCCGGCCGTTAACGCTCTGCCTACCCCGTAAGAGATATAAGCGTGATGTATGTGTGTGTATATGATAGACTCTCTGATTACAGGCAAGCAATAATGCTGCGTATGAAGCCAATAGGTCAACCACGACGTTCTTCTGTCCAGGAACCCTATTATAGCTATTTAACCTGCGGGTTAACAAAACCATCCAACTTAAGCAATGCGCTGCCAATGCGGAGTATTTCGCAATCGCTTAAGTAACTTCTGTTGGAAGAAGGGACTAGAAAATTAGGTATTGGGTCAGTCTAACCCTAGAATGCAGTTTTCTGAAACGCCAACTAGCAACTATGTCACATCTTCTACTCAACCACCTTGACTGACAAGCTTATAGAAGCAAACAAGGACGCCCAGTAAATATACCTAAATGAATACCTACATATTATATACGGTGAAATTTAACTAGTGACCGATACCAAAAACTCAGGACCGGCTGGTGATAAGGAACAAATTTCCTCAAGGAACAAAGGTCGGATTAAGAAAAATGAGATTATGTTTCGAAATGAAACTTGTTCGGGAAAGTTGTTCCTTATCACCAGCACGTCCTAAATTTTGGCTATCGATGTTTAGTAAAATTTCACCCCTAAATGCTATACAGTAGGATAGTCATCTTGAAGGGATTATCAGTCTACCAATTCTTTTTCAAAGGTTAGCCATGAAAGATCACTAATCATATTAATCATCATTATCAACCGCAACGCCACCAGTCGATTGCACTGCATCGACTGCCATAAGAATAGATAATAATACTGCGTAGTATTGCCTCCAATAAGTTTTGGGTGTTTGCCATACCACGCTTGGCAGACGGGTTGGCGAGCGCAGTGTAAGGCATTGTACCAAATTACAGATAATGGCCTTAATTCTGATATGTCAGTTCCTTTGCAAAATATTATTAATTAGTGTTCTGTTCTTGCGCAGTATCGAATGCTGTATGGAAATGCGTAGTAAGTAGGGATATGCCAGACAGTAGCTACACTAGATGTTCCCAAACTTTTTCACTATGAAACACAGCTTGTAATTTTAGGCATGTCACCCTTGTTAAAAAGAGAACCGGGATAGTATCGTAAGTAATTTCCCGCGTCTGATTCTTTCTTTACATACATACATACATATATCACGCCTATATCCCTTGCGGGGTAGGCTGAGCGGAAAAGACCGAAAAAACGGTCACTTACGCCACGTCTGACAAACATTTGAGGGTCATTCAGATAATTGTATATCACTATAGTAACAGGTTGTCAGCCCATCGCCCAAAATTGCAATACACACCCTCGAGTGCCTTAGTCGCCTCGTACGACTCCCACGAGCAAGAAATGGGGTGATGCTATTCTAAGCCGGCATCACACGGCCGATTCTTTCTTTACAGATTGAATATAGCCAAAGCGATGAATGCCATGCCATGAAGCCACGGCATGCGTTACTGGCATCAAGATACTCTGTCATAACTTCGCCAAGGGTAGCTGAGCCGCGGTAGCCCAATAGGTAGAGGCGTCGCTACTAGCGATTGCGGAAGTCGCGGTTTCAAATCCTGCCTGCGGTGCAATTTTGCAAGTTCTCCAAAAGTGTTTACCAACCCAACACGTTGAAGTGTTTTAAAAATCTGTACTCAATTTTAATAGATACAACTAGAGCTAAGCAATCCGGACATTTTTTGAAAATTACATGATGTATCGATTGGCTATGATTTCACTTGCGGCATAGCCACACAAAAGTACCATGTCGCGTCAGCTTGGGACGACGCCGCGACACCCAAGGGTTTCACAACTAGGGCTGCCAGGCTTCAGTCATTTTTGTTCTATACTTGCGACTCACAGTTTGAGAACTCCTGTACTTCACACCATCAATGCGACGTCACGCATTTTGTGAATACGCGATAATTCCAAAATTGATACCGAAATGGAAATACAGTTCCATAAACAATTTCAGTGCACCCGATATTAGAGAAACGAGAGAGTTGATGTGAGCGACACCTAGTTAGTGAACGACCCTTTGGCGGCTGGTGTTTCAGCCGGGCCGCTTTTAAATTCCCATTTTAGTATGCTAACTCTATAGTAAAAGGTCCTATGTTGACATCTTTTCTAGTATCGATTTAACAGCTGTCAAAATAAGCTTTTATAAGAGGTCCGAATGTAGAATTCAACACGGTGTCCCGACAAAGGCACAACAAAACATTCTACACCTTCATAACAGTATCTTCTATTTATACAAATATACTTCGCTATACAATACTCTACTCTACTTTCACTACGCATGCATGGCTTCATACATTATCATGCATGGCGTGGCGTAAAATAATTAATGGACATCAATACCATCGTTACCGCGCTCTCGGGCTAACGTCATGAAAGCTGCTTACGGCTGATTGTGTAGTCATAAGCGGAGCGGGCAGCGATTGCGTTAGAATTACTCGAATTCTGTCAGACTGTTCCAAGCCGGTGAAATTGAAGACGCTGGTAGCCGCCAAATATAAATTTTACGAGAATATATACGAAATACCCTGGCGAACTGTAACTAAGTCACAGTTATTTTCAGTAATGTGCAACAGTTTCTCAGAAACACACACCGCTTCCAATAAAACGTATCGTAGATGGTTTGCAAAATTTTCAAACGTGGGCAGGATTTGAACCAGCGACTTTAGTGGTCGCGTGATTGAGCAACGGTAGCCCCGATGGAAGAGGCGTCACTACTAGTGATGGCGAAAGTCGCAGGTTCAAATCCTGCCCGAGCTTGAAAATTGTTCATAAGGTTTCTAAATGTGTATAGCTAACACGGAAAGTGTTTTAAAATTTGATAATCAATGCATCGTAAAGTTTTCATGCTTACCTACCTACAGAAATAAACAACAAGACCATCCAACTTGCCTGATGCGCAATTCGTTTAGAAATATCTGTAAGGATGGGTACTTTTTTTTGTATTCGCCGCTTTCTGCTTCGCTTATCGCAACATCCTTTCCCTGTCTACCCCACGTAAAGGCGATAAATAATCGCTCGCTCGTCTGTTACACACGGACGCAGTCTGATAATTTATATCGACTTCAGTGTGCTGTTACCTTAAACATGCCGCCCTGTGTAACAGCAGATGGATATGACCGTGTTTTGGTGTTCCTAGCTAATGGTAGCAATATGTATGTACTTACTTTTAGATAGTGGTTTGGATATTAGCTTCGCAAAATGTACGCGTTAAAACGAATGATTATGTTTTTATTTGGTAAGGTTTTGACTCTAGATTAGGTCATGGAGGGCAGAAATGAAGGCTGACACAGAGTTGAAGAGCACACTTTAAAGCCTAAAAAGGCACTGGCATTACCACAGCTCGATGGACACAGCAAGTTCCTTGACGCCGGACTTTGAAGGGAAGGAAAGAGGTGGCAACTCAGACGGTCCGGTTATGCTATTTAAGAATGGACGATGAAGTACAATTTATTACTTCATAGGTCTGACGGTTCAAAAAAGCTTCTATATTCTGACGTCATTTATTAAGGCGCTTTTTTAGTAGGTAAGATCCCCTATAAAGTTCACTTATAACTCCATAAAATTAACCCAACCAGACAAAAATAAAGTGCCATATTAAGGCCGTTTTGCACAGCTAAATGGACCTTCGAGGGCCGTATTAAAGGCAGTTAAGGGCCTAATTTGCCTAACGGTGACTTTAAGACACCTCACACACAAGTAGGGTCTAAGGTTATGTTCTGGAGGTATCATAGTTGTACATCAAAGCTAAGGGTTCTGTTATATCTTCTTATTATATTGAATGTGTATAAAATATACTAAAATATTTTAAGGAGTGATAAAATATTTTAAGGATATGTTTTTGAACAATCTGAATAAATATGAGAAAAAAATTGGACCTCCCATTGCTAAAAAAAATAACATATCAAACTGAACAACTTTCCTCACGGAACACAGGTCGAAAGTAATTCTCTCTAATCAGTTGGCTCGGATATTTTATTTACACATTATTTATAGTTAAGGGCAATATTTGGTAAATTTTTGTTTTAGCTTATTCTGTTGCTGATAGCTTTATACAATACATTTTTGTTGTTGCGAAACTGCTTGTAATAACTTAATGTATGCGTGAACTTAGTGATAAATACATTTTTTATCTATGTACCTAAATGGGCTAGACTTGCCTGCTTTGTCCTGTCGAGGGTGTCTGTCTAGACTTTATCTCCAAAAATTTTGCTTCGTAGGCATCTTATGTTTGTTATATACCGCTCTACGACGCCTACTATTTACCACATAGACTAAACAGTTTCTCTACAGCAGATACCTCCAACAGATAAAGGCTAACAGAAACCGTTCACAGAACCTTTTCCCCGTCCAACCTTGAATCAATTTTACCTATGCATGATATGTAAATCCCTTCGCCCGATGCGGTGCGGTGATGCGCACGTAATTCCTATTAACATTGACATTGTATCGCTACATACAAATATACATACAGTATACAAGTAACAGAAGAAACACCCGTTCATATCTTGTTGAATATAGTATTAAAGTATGTAAGAAATAAGTGATAGTACTATCCTACATTAAAAAGAGTTAATTTCATTTTATTATTTAATAGTACTGTATTTTTTTGTAGAGAACAGTTTTTTTAACTTTGGAACTCGATTCTTTGAAAATTCTTAGAGTGCATTAAGAGCTTGTTGGTCGACCGACTCCAATGTATTTCTTTTTCGTGGATATTAATATTTTATAATTATGTTAAAATACCTAATACGTATTTATTAAATAACAAGAACACACTCATAGCCTCCACTAGTATTCAATGTGACTGTAATGTAACACGCACAAATAAAACAGGAATTTTGCTTCAGCTGGGAACCGATCTAGGACTCCTCTTCAGTCGTTTAAACTATATAAAAATTAATGAAGTACCTATCAAACTATTATTTATAAATCTATCTAATGTAGTTTCTACGTATGAACCTTCTGTAATATTATATCTAGTCGGAGCATAATCTTTGTCTCATTCGTCTGGCTATCGCCTACTTATTTAAATTTGTAATGTTGTTGTCTGACTCTAACGCCGCATTAAATGCATGTAGCGTTGGTGGTGTAATACTAACCTGTGGTACAGTCACGACGGGAATTATAATATGTCCAATTTGGTTATGATTTTATGTCGTCCGGAGGCGAAGGAATTTGTAGAAATTTGCATTTCTGTCAAGCGCATTTCTGTCTAGAGTTTACGTGAAAAGTGTCTGAATAAGAAACGTTTATGTGAGCCCGCTCTGTAGCAGAATGACTTAGTAGAGTAGTCTGATCAAGTCTTTTAGCATCACCCCAAGCTATCGCATTTAATGATCCATGTATACTGGCTAATCTTAATAACTGTATGGAGAACCAGAATATTACTGATCCTTTAAATAGGTAACCAAATGTGCTGCTAATAAAACGAATGTCACTTAAGTTCGCCCCGTTCGAACAGAGGTGTAATATTCAAATTGTTTGCCTTTCTTATTCATATTCATCGGGTCGTTCATCGACTAGGTGTATCACTCGCAAAAGAAGATATTTTATTTATATTTCGTATTGATACATTGCATAGAATTTCTTTCCCTTGTCAATTTAATACCACCGATTACCTATCCATTAAAAGCGAGCATTAATGTAAAACATTTCAAACATTCAACTACATTAACATAAGCACTTGCTTATAAATAACTTATGGCCGTGACAACACGTATCAATTCTGGCCGGTACCCCATCCGTCTTACTTGATCGCAGTACGTCCGGTAGCTTAACTTTAGATCTGTGAGTTGAGTACGGTTAAGGAGGGTTTCCGATGAATACTACATAAAAAAATTACACGTATTATTCGTTCATTCATATCGTGTCAGTCGATGAACGACCCGATGGACGTTTGTATCAATATTCAATTCCCTTACTTGGTCGCTGTGCATCCGGGAGTAGCTCTGAGAGACTCCTACAAACACTGCTATTGAAACAAAAAAGTCACACTTATAGTTGGTTTCACACTATTTTTACACTGGTTTTTTTGAATACCAATTTTTAAAACACTTCCCGTGTTAGGTATATGTACAATTTTTGAAAATTTTCAAGCGGGCAGGATTTGAACCTGCGACTTTCGTCATTACTAGTGACAGAAGTCACAGGTTCAAATACTGCACATTTTCAAAAACTAGTTCTTTTTTGTTTCATTATTATTATGACCAGATTGAGGTAACTATGTGCCTTACTTATATGAACGTTTTTCCTTCGGAATGTGGAAATCATCATCATCATTCCAGCCTTCATCCATCTACTATTATGCCTTCTTACTCTAATGCAGAATAACTTAACGAAAAACCTGTAATTAAAGTGATATACGTTTTTTTAAACGTTCTCAAATATTTGTCAGATGTGCCATATTTTGCGGCCGTTAAAGGTCTACCTGCCCCACAAGGGATAAAGTGATATATGTGTGTGTATAAATAAAACCAGTATTATAAAAGCATCATTCGTACATGCTTTTCCTGGAATGAAAATTAAATCTGCTTATGTGATTATGATGAAATAAAATCTAATTAAATAAATGCATTCATAAAAAATGAATCGCCACAATAGACTAGAGTCAAGAGCAAACCCATAATTAATAAAAAAAAAAAATAACAATATTATCAGAAATAGAATAATCATTTTGTTATGCAGAAATGCAATAATATAATAAATGCGATGTTAGGGCATTTTAAAGTGTTAACTGCATTGAGTTTAATTTCTGAAGTGTGCGACGGAAACACAGTGTAACTTTTGATCTGTAAGTCGGGCTTAACTCATCATGTTTCGAATCGTCTCACGGAATGACAGGGTAGATCGAAGGAATGATATACGGGTCTTTTTGCTTGTGAATGTTGTTTTATTTTTATTGTTACGCAGGGTTTGTAGTAAAACAAACGTAGGTTTATTTAACTAATTTTATTTGTAAGATACTATGCTTCAAAAAAGACAGAATAAGTTCTAAGAGGCATAGCTTACGCTCGCCATACGAGTAGGGATGATTGATTATTCCTAGGTACTGCTGATAGTACCCAGCAAAAGAACCTTGACTTATCCATTTAAAACAAATAAATACTTACGAACTATCAGATGATGTGTGAGTTTACAGTTACATTTATTAGGAGTTTGTTTTCTTCTTTTATTTTTGTTTACCTTCAACAAAACAACAATAAGTAAAATCAAAGGTCTACTACTGTAGACAGCCTTTGTAGAACACATAGGCTGTGACCGCTACTGTGTACATTAGATTAGCAGATTATAGCTCAGTATGCCTGGCTTTTCATGTTTCAAAGATATTAAAGTCGTTTATTTTTGACTTATAGTTCCTGGGCCATTGGCCAAACAAAAGTTATTATTTTGTGTAATTTTAGGTATATGCTAACATATTTTCGTTTGCATTGGATAAAAACGTCTCAAACTGGGTTTTTGAACTGTGTCAAACTGTAAATACGGATATATTTTATATTATTTATTTAATTATAGATAGTCAAATATTTATTTTAATAAATGAGCTACCACACATGAAGGAAAGCTTTCTCAAGCATATTAAAATAACACAAAATGTTATATCTGCTTTAGAGACACACATAATTTACGTAAGCATAAAAAAACACACAAATATTATTTCTGCTTTACGCATACACAATCGTACAAAAAATTAGCGACTTTAGAATTCACGTACCGCTGGACCGGACTATTATTATATTTTGGGGATTCGTGATATATTGACCTTTGTAAATTTTATAAAAATATAAAGTCTTAGTGCTACAGATATTTATGGCTTTTTGACCATCGTCTATAAAGCACTTGCATCTAAAAATGCTGCCACGAAATTCCAGATAAGTACTCGATTCATGGGCTGGTTTCTCCGTGATGCGATAATCTTGGCTGACTGTTTTTTCATAAACTACTTTACAATTTTAGACTACGTATTGAACACCATTTGTCTCTAAATATATTTTGCACTCCGAGTGCTTCTGGTCATACGCATGGTTCATGTATGGAAATTAAGGACAACATGTGTGGCCAACTGTCACCGTTTTAGCTTTCAAATTCGTCAAAATATAAGGTAAAGTTTAATTTTTAACCATTTAGTGTATGTAACGAATATAAATAAATTTACTAGATTGCAAAAAATTGTATTAACTAACTTTATGTAATCTAATTCGCTTGAAGTTTTGCTTGAATACCGTGCATGTATAGTGTGCGAACTCATTTGTGTAAGTTTGGAATTTAATGTGCTCAAAGCACAGTCCTATTGTTTCACGGTCTATGGCACAGAGGCCTCCACTTACTTGTTCCGCCACAGATTATCTGTCAGATCTAACCGTCCGATAAGAATAGCGGTACCGAATTGTTTCCTTGACTTTGGAATGAATGTGCTACGGCGTGATCATAGCGAGGTACGATGCGGTTTTGCTGTCTTATACCGTTTGACGTCATGTCTATTTGGATTGTATTTCTGAGTTTCCCTGAGTGTAAGTCTAAATCGCCCCTAAAATTATGTACGCCTAGGTGGGCAAATTTATTTATGCGTCGTAAAATGTCTGAATTCCTAGGAATTTAGCAAAATCTTGACTTTATTCTGCCATCGTCCTAAACAGATCTAAGATAGGGCCAAATTCCTAGGCCGAAATCCTAAAGTGATGACGACATTTGATTAGAAAAAGTAACTACAAACATATCACATATCATGCCTATAATCCCTTGCGGGTTAGGCAGAGCATAAAAGGCCGCATAAAACGGACATATACGCCACGTCCGACAAACATTAGAGGGTCACCCGGAAAATTGTTTATCGCCATACCATAGTGACAGGTTGTCAGCCTTTCGCCTAAAATTCCAATACACACCCTCGCGAGTCCCTTAATCGCCTCTTACGACTCCCACGGGCAAGAAATGGGGTGATGCTATCCTAAGCCGGCATCACACGGCATAAAAAAGTAACTAGAACATCATTTTGTCATACTCTTAACCACTTTAGAAATTCACCTAAAGCTCTAGGGGTTTGTCAGAATTTCTGGATTTGTTTAGAAAGTTGGTAGAATTATAATTAAAAAGTAGGTTTTGCTGTATTCCGGCTTGACTATTAGCAAAAAATCAATGAAATTATTCCCACGGTTTAAAATGAATTACAAAGAGTCTAAAATAAAACCTAAAATGGTACCTGCCAAAATTACTATCACTGCATAGTATAAAGTAAAGTCGCTTTCCGCCTCTGTCGCTATGTCCGTTTGTATGTATGCTTAAATCTTCATTACAAAATATACATTATAAAATTTCATTAAAGTATCATATATTTCACAAATTTTGTTACATTATTCCCACGGTATTAATCTAAATTCCATAATACCGATACGATAGCATCAACAACACAGCCTCATGCATTCACATCAAACACTGACAGTGCAACAATACGGCATCATTAAAGTTCCTGTCTACCCCGCAGCGATGCGTGTGTGTTCTGTGCAGTCTAGGGTACCTAGGATACCAGGGAGACCTAGTTTCAGGTCCCGTTGTCGAGATAATCACAGCCCTCGGGCCGGCCAGGGCTATCTTAGGTCTGGGATGCAGGGTCGGTGTGAGGTTTTAAATTATTCGAAGGCCTCTCAAAACACTTTTTGTTGACTTCCTGCTCAATTTAGAAACACCTATAAAAAGTTTTTGAATTGAACGCTGTCCTAACTGCATCGTGACTCTTATAACTAAGCTTTAGGTATTTTCATTATACAAATATTTTATTAAGCGCACCGTTTCCGACGAGATGGTTGAATTAATAGGTACATTCATATGTACACTTTGCATTTTGCCTTCCCTCAATTGTGTCTAAATATGAGCTCATGTTACTTGTACAGGAAAAAGATTAAGCTTTAAATAGAGAATACATAATACAAAAATATATTTACTGGTGGGCAGTCACGCGTGTGCTAGTCTGCTAGCTGTCCACAGTAGAGCAAAATAGCACCACTATAGTAATTAGCGAATATTGCAAGTTAAATTCCTGCCTGAGAAGTAATTTTGCGAGGATTCAATGTTCTACATTGATTTCATTCAGCTATTATTCTTTTTTCGATTTTTTTAGGGGCCCTAATTCATTGCTCTCGAGTGTTGTTCAAATTTATCCATTTTTTTGGTAAATCTAGACGCACTATGCTACACTTTCTAAAGACCATCGGCCTGCAATATGGACCCCCACTACCCTGAATATGTCCCTGCCCTAGCCTGCATTGTAGCGGTGCCTTTACCGCGAGGGATCGTGATCAGCTTCAGTATTCACATTGCTGATCAGGAAATGAGCTTCAGAACAATATAGGTGTTATCAGATGGAACCACGCATTCCGCCATTTATTTGTTGCTGGATTTACTTTGAAGGACCACATTATGTAGCTCTCTCGGTGGGCAGAGTGCTGTGTTTTGTGTGTGAAGGGGCTGGTTCTGGTAGGCGTCGTTAGATAAAACAGCTGGATGCACAATTTCACTGGTTTATTGTAGATAAAATCACTAAGGTACAAATCGTCGTCACATCGACCTAACTTCTTGGTATTGACAGAATAGACTGGAAACGGAAGTTCTTAACTTTTTTATATTTGTGTTGGTGTTGCCAACATGCTGGGGGCGCAGCAAGGAAAGAATCAGAAATACTCTGAAAGACATGTTAATCAAAACATAAAAATATTTACCTTCCAGCATATTGGTATTACAATATGAAAATATTTTTTAATTTATGTAGCTATCAAAATATTAAAAGAAATGTTTAACAAACAAAGTTGTTTTAATAGTTACCTAAGTAATGAAAACCTATTCAAAGCACTTAGTAAGCAAAACTGAATGAAAGTAAATTATAATTTTACAAACAATGTTGTCAAACAAATAAAGACTGTAAGCATGACAGTAAACTACAATACTTATAATAAAAGTAACTTAACTAGCAGTAAGTAAGTAAGTAACCTATATTATTTGAGTTAATTACCTACAAGTATGGTAAGTCTAAAAATATAAAAGGTAAGTTATTTATCAACTTAGTATGTATTAGAACATAAGAACACTTAACATAAAGTAGCCTTATTATTATATTAGGACTAATAAGTAAGTAGGTAAACGTTATTTTAGTTATACCTTAAAGAAAAGTAATTACTTAATATTAATTAAAAGTAGGTGAATAAGTACCTAAATATCTTAATCAATAGGTAAAATAGAAATACCACTAAGTGAACGCTTGTACACTTTTTTGTTTGGCGTTACAACATCAACCACACGGATCTTACCATCTTTACCTGGGTAGACCTTTACAATTCTGGCCATAGGCCACGAGAGGGGGGGAGAGTTAGGTTCCCTAAGAATCACTAACGCTCCAACCTTTATATTAGGAACACTATCTCTCCATTTAGGCCGCGTTTGCAACACATTTAGGTAATATTTGTACCATATACGCCAAAATTGACCTTTGACCTTATTACATATTTCCCAGTACTTCAACCTATTAGCAGGTATGTCCACAACATCTTTTTCTGGATATGTAGTAAGTGCCGTGCCGATAATAAAATGTCCAGGGGTGATGTAACTAAAATCATTTACATCATCCACGGTTACAGGTAGCAATGGCCGCGAATTCAAAACAGCTTCTATAGAACATAAAATGGTAGAAAACTGTTCGTAAGTAAGGATATAATTCTGCATGACACGTTTGAGATGAAACTTCATGCTTTTAACCGCGGCTTCAGCAAGACCAGCAAACACTGGCGAGTAACTGGGAGTAAAATGAAAATTTACATGGCGCTGAGCCGCATAATTCAATACTCGTGTTTGGTGATCTTGAGAAGCTTGCAACTTATACAAACGCTCTAAATCATTCTTTGCTCCTTTAAAGGCACTGCCATTATCACAATATACATCTGAAGGCAAACCTCGTCGGAAAGCGAACCTTTTAAAACAAGCAAGGAAACAGTCAGTAGTTAAATCCGACGCTAACTCCAGATGTATAGCCTTAGTTACAAAACAGACAAATATACAAATGTAACCCTTCGTTTGTAGGGAACGTCGTACCCTAGAGTTCTTTAACATAAAAGGACCAGCATGGTCAATTCCCACACGCTGAAAAGGTTTACATGACGTCACCCTTTCAGCTGGTAGTGAAGACATTAATTGCTTTGCACATTGTGCTTTCATCCTAAAACACACTAAACACTTGTGGACAAGCTTCTTTATATGCCTATAACCATTAACAATCCAGAACCGCTGATTTAAACTAGACAATAACAATTTGGGCGCAGCATGTAATAGCCGTAAATGCTCATGATGAATAATCAGATCAGTAATCCTAGACTCTTTCGGCAAAATTATAGGGTGTTTCTGCGAGTAAGGAATATTACTATTCGCAAGCCTACCTGATACTCTCAGTAGCGATTTTTCACCATCAAGAAACGGATGCAAAGGCCGTAAGGGACCCTTGACGTTCTCATTGTTAGAATTCAAAATTTTAATCTCATCCTTGAAATGAATGCTCTGCTCATGTCGAATTATAGTGTGTAAGGCATCTTTTAACTCGAGAGATGACAATGATGTACCAGATTTACGCGAGTTTTTATTCCTAAGATTATGACAGAACCTAAGAATGTATGCCATAACCCGTGTCATTTTGTTGAGATCCGAAAACCTATCAAGGAATGAAAATAATCCATCCTCCTTCTGCGTTACAAGAGAGACCTTAGCATAAGAGACTGCGGCTTCTTTCTTCACTTCCGGTAAGTCATCTGTGGGAGGCAAGGTAAGTGTTTGCTCAAAATTGTACTCACTGTTCCATAGATATTCTGGCCCTCTCCACCATAAGTCACAGTCGATCAGCTCATCTGGATCTGTTCCTCTGCTGACGTAGTCGGCTGGGTTCTCGTTGCTTGGCACATACAGCCAGCGCCATCTAGCGGTTTGCTCTCGAATCAACCTCACTCTATTCGCAACATAAGCGCTTAGTTTCATTGGCTCAATAGCTAACCAAGCAAGTGAGATTTGCGAGTCGGAAAATAAATAAACATCCTGTATGTTTATTTTTAAAGCAAGAGTATTGTAGACCCGATTTATTAATTTTGTTAATAAAAGCATTCCGTTAATTTCTAGCTTCGGTACTGTCAGTGCACTTTTATTGCAGGGGTTGATTCGTGATTTAGAGCAGAGTAAAGAAACTGAAGCTTTACCTGATTCGTCCACCACCCGAAGATACACACAGCATCCATAACCAATACTGCTAGAAGCATCAGCATAACCGATGAGTTGCACAGCAGCTGCATTTTGTGGAACCCTAATATTTCTATTTATTTCCAAGGGTTGCATCTCTGACAATTTTTTAGTAAATAATTGCCATTCTGTATTTAAGGACTGAGGAAGGACATCATTCCAACCTATATTCGCAGCCCATACTTTTTGCATGAAAGCTTTGGCCTTTACTATGATAGGTGACACAAAACCTAGGGGGTCATAAAATTTTGAAATATAACTCAATACTTGTCTTTTGGTAGGTTTCTCTACATCAAAAGTTTCTGGGCATGAAAATACAAAACAATCTTTAGGCACATTAAGTGTGATACCTAAAGTTTTCATGTAATAATTATTCTTTTGAAAATCTAAATCATCAAACTGTTGTTTCTCTAATGGAATATCTTGTAAAACATCTTTGCAGTTTGATGCCCATTTGTGTGTGTTAAAATTCCCTTTACTTAATAACTGACAAAGTTGTCTTTTAGCCTCAATAACCACATTGATATCAGAGTGTGAATAGCATGCGTCATCAACGTATGTGCAGTATTTTAAAATATAAGCCGCGAGTGGATATTCATCGCCATATTTATTTGCAAGCTCAAGCAAACAACGCGTTGCAAGAAAACTGGAACTTTTTTGACCATAGGTGACAGTGTCTAATTGAATGCATTTTATAGGCTCATTGGTATTGCTCCTCCACAAAATGTTTTGCAAGATTGCATGCTTTGGATTTATATCCACACATCGAAACATTTTTTGTATGTCTGTGGAGAAAGTATATTCGCCTAAGCGGAATAGAAGCATGATGTCAAAGAGTTCTTGTTGAACAGAAGCGCCATTTAGCAAAATATCGTTAAGCGAAAGTTTTTTATCAGTTTGCATGGAAAAATCGAAAACCACACGCATTTGTGTACTTTTACTATTGTCATTGAAGACTGCATGGTGAGGGGAAAAATGCATGAAATCATTTTGAATATCGAATGAACTGAAATCTATGAAATGGCCATGTCCCAACTGAATGTACTCGTCAATGAACTTATCGTATGCAGAGAGTAAGTTAATATTTTTATGTAGTTTTTTTTCAAGATTTAGAAATCTGTATAATGCAAAATCAAAAGAATTGCCAAGGGCATCATGAATTTCTTCCAAAGGCAATTTTAGTGGTAAATCAACCTGGAATTTATTATTTTTGTGAATGGTTGTTGTTTGAAAAATATTCTCACATAATTCTTGCTCTGAAACATTCTCTATAAACTTTTCTGGAATGCTTTCAGTTTTCCAAAATTTGTGCATAGTTTCATTGATATCGGAGTCACAGTTAAGACATAAAAGAGAGACCTTACTTGTGTCATTGCTATTGATTTTAGGTAGAGACCCTCCAATGATGTAGCCAAAACTGGTGTTGAAGATGCGTAGATCCTTGTATGGTGGTGGTCGCTGAGCCTCAGACTCAGAAGGTTGCAGAGCAGCTTGCAGGAGTACCCCCTGTTGCTCCGGAAATAGCACCTGGAAAAACACATCAGATCCAATCAACATATTTATTTCTGATGGCTTGTCAAAATCATCATCAGCCAACTTGACACCTTCTGGGATTTTTAGTGCGTCCCTATCAATATTTAATTTAGGCCTTTGCAGTGTAATGTTGTCCATCACATTGCAATTTAAATTCACCTTATATGGTGTGACTTCTGAAAACACTTGTAGAGGTACAGAGTAGTTACTAGAACACCTTTTGTTGCTGACCCCTACTATTGTAGTGTTATCTTGCTTTGGAGTTATACCTAAAGCTTCTACTACCTTCCTTGTGACCAAATGAACTTCTGAGCAGCAGTCTAAAGCTGCCTTTATGTGTACTACCTTACCATTCTTTGCATATAGTTTGACTTTGACGGTAGGCAATAACTTATTTGTTGTGCTGTCTGCATGAGAAATTAAAGTAATGCCTTCCTTTCTTGATTCCAGGTCATTGTGCAATAATGTATTATGAGAAAGTTTGCACCTGCTACAGCGGAAGTGAAATCTGCACTTTCCTCGATGCCCGGTCAAGCAGATGGAGCATAATTTCCTATCTGTGACAAACTTAATTCGCTCTATAGCTGGCAAGACTTTAAAGGCTTTGCATGCAAATACTTTGTGGTCATTTGACTGACAATACTCACATGGTCTTGCTTCAGATGATGTTGCCACATTCACCACTGCTGTCTTGTGACCCTTACTCGATGAGGCTGGCTCAGCATTCTCTAATGCCAAGGCTCGCTTCTCCAAATACTGCAGGAATTCAACTACCGTTGGGTCGGACTCATCACTCCTCTCAAGTTGGTAGGCTCTTGATGTGTAAGCATCTAGTTTGCGGTACAAAATGGATAAGATAATTGGATCCCACGTCTCAGTTTTTACATCTAAGTTCTTTAAAGCAGCTAAACATTGTTTGACATGTGATACAAAATCTCTCAAATGACTCGGACTAGACTTGAACAAAGCATTCATATCAAGTAAAGAGTTGATGTGTTCATTTATGATCTTAAACTTATGATTATACCTTTCATCTAAAAGTTTAAGTGCCTCCTCATAGCTTTCTGAGCTCAAGGTAAGGTTTCGTATGAGCTCAAGGGGCTCCTTTTGCAAAAATGAACGCAAATAATACAGCTTTTGAATATTATCTATCGACTTGTCTTTGTGTATGATTGCATTGAACAAATTCATGAACGGCGTGTACTCGCTATATTTGCCTGAGAAGTTCTGAATTTGAATGGTTGGTAACTTAGTTCTATAAGCACTATTTGACTCGACAGTTTGATGGGTTGACTTTAAATTAATGGCTTCGTTTAAAACTGTTAAGATGGAATAGTATTTACCTTCAATCTCTGACACATCCTCACTGTCACTTTCGTCCAACGCTAAAATCTTTTTGTTATAAGTTTCGTACTGTCTAAACAATTCGGCAATCCTTTCACGTTTAGATTTGAGCGTCAGCATCGCGGACTGATTGATGTCCTCCTTATTCTGTGAGAACGTGTACAGCCTTGTGATTGATGCTTTGGTATAGCCTCTGCAGGCACGCAGTTCCTTTAAAGCCATTTCCTCACACTTTTCTTTGTCGACGGACATTGGTTTAAGTAAACGTACACTTTACAAACGAAATTACTTGGTAATTTAACAGAAAACAGTTTAAATTTACAATAAATTGCTAAAAACAAAAATGCGGTGTAGAAGCAGCACAGTACGAACGGAGAAAACAAAATGGATGGTTCCGTTTTGGGCGCACGATGCGCGGTTCGCACAAAGTTCAGTCAGTTCACTCACTCACTCGGAAGGAATCGTACTTTTTCGTGTCGCACGCGCTGACTCTGACAGCTGACGTCTCGTTGAAGCAAACGTCACCCGATGGCGAATCGCGTTGTACCTCTTGCTGACGTCGGCAGTCCCGAACGCTGTGATTGGTCCGGAAGTAAACAATAATATTGCTCATTCACGAATGAACCTGTAGAATGTGGATGCAGGAACGAACAATTGCGTGAATGAGAGAGTAGATGTCTTGCGTCTTGTTTTGCTCTGGTTGCTTGTTTCGTGTAGCGTTGCGAAATAAGATGGCGGACTTTATGACGAAAATGGTAACAAACTACGTATGAATGAAGTAGGTATTTTACTTGCGATGCGACGAAATCTTCATCTAAATAGGTAGCGAAAATTGAGCACGTTGCCGGAGTTGCAGGTCAAACCTGGGGGCCTCGCAGCTGAAGTTGCAATCCAACACGACGTCCACAATGCCTCGTTGCTCGTAGGACCATTATGTAGCTCTCTCGGTGGGCAGAGTGCTGTGTTTTGTGTGTGAAGGGGCTGGTTCTGGTAGGCGTCGTTAGATAAAACAGCTGGATGCACAATTTCACTGGTTTATTGTAGATAAAATCACTAAGGTACAAATCGTCGTCACATCGACCTAACTTCTTGGTATTGACAGAATAGACTGGAAACGGAAGTTCTTAACTTTTTTATATTTGTGTTGGTGTTGCCAACACACTTTGCATTTTGCCTTCCCTCAATTGTGTCTAAATATGAGCTCATGTTACTTGTACAGGAAAAAGATTAAGCTTTAAATAGAGAATACATAATACAAAAATATATTTACTGGTGGGCAGTCACGCGTGTGCTAGTCTGCTAGCTGTCCACAGTAGAGCAAAATAGCACCACTATAGTAATTAGCGAATATTGCAAGTTAAATTCCTGCCTGAGAAGTAATTTTGCGAGGATTCAATGTTCTACATTGATTTCATTCAGCTATTATTCTTTTTTCGATTTTTTTAGGGGCCCTAATTCATTGCTCTCGAGTGTTGTTCAAATTTATCCATTTTTTTGGTAAATCTAGACGCACTATGCTACACTTTCTAAAGACCATCGGCCTGCAATATGGACCCCCACTACCCTGAATATGTCCCTGCCCTAGCCTGCATTGTAGCGGTGCCTTTACCGCGAGGGATCGTGATCAGCTTCAGTATTCACATTGCTGATCAGGAAATGAGCTTCAGAACAATATAGGTGTTATCAGATGGAACCACGCATTCCGCCATTTATTTGTTGCTGGATTTACTTGTAACTTTGAAGGAAATAGTTTGGTTCTTGTTATTAGGTCAGAATAACACTAAGTTCTTTTGAAAGGCTATACACACGTAAATGAAAGCACAAATACGTAAAACGAAGTTTTGAAACCCAAAAAGGTTGTCTTGTCATATAAAAAACCGCCCAATTGCGAGTCGGACTCACTCACCGAATTTTCACAACATAACATTGCACATCAGGCTCTTCGTATTTTTCGGCTCAAATAGCATATTAAATAAAGTATTTTTTCCTTATCTTTAATAACGCAGCTATTTGCTAAACAAAGTTCTAACTCCACGAACTAAAACGTATGAATATTGATTTCTTGATAGGGTTAAAAACGTGTTCTTACAACATAATTGGCCGTAAAAATCTTTTGTTAACGTAAACTTAGGAGCTCGATTTTTTACAACTACAAGCGACCGTGGAGCTGAGTAAATAGTTATAATTTCAACTAGATATCGCTACGCGTTGCAGATAGGACGGACAACAAAGTGACCCTTTAGGGCATCAGTTTTTTCCTTTTGAGGTACGTAACCGTAAAAAATCGAATTAAAGAGTTTGTTGCATGGCAGCACACCAAAGTGATTCACTTGCATATCACTTCATGTGAATTGACACCCAACAAAGGTAAAAATGTAAATCCAGCCTGTTTCGACGATACAATTTTTACTCACAAAGTTTTGAATATTGTGTTACGAACGAACAAAGTCATTGCGATTTGCGATCTGTTATCAGTTTTATTGAACTAGATTTGACAACAGCTTGTCTAGTCGGATTTTATTGTTTACCGTTTATTTATAAATTGGTTAGTATGTAGGACAGCAGGTAGAATGAATCGTTTTTGGAAATATTATAAATGGGAAAGAAGGGAAGATGCTCTGGCTGCATTTGAGAAGACAGCCGAAAAGGTGTCTGATGCGGAGTGGAAAAATGATTTGAAAATTGGTATAGACGTATGAAACTTTGTACAGATACAGACGGTGAATACTTTGAAAAGATTTAATTAAAAAACTGTTAAGTGTAGAACATTTTTTTTTCAGTTTCTCAAAACTTTCTGAGTGACCTAGGTATATAATGGTTTTTATGTGTAGTTAGTTGAGGAGGTACAGTAGAGGGACACGGGCTTTTTACCGCAAAAAATGACATTTCGACGGGAAAACGAAAACAGCCGCGTGTTCTGTTAGACACTTGATCTGAGTGTATTTGTTATCTAATCTTTCTAGATCTATTCCATCATAATGACTAAGGATAATTAAATTAGGACCCGGAATCAGCGAAAGATTTTAAATTTACTTTAATGAGAGTTGTGAATTTCGACATGAATTAATACATTGTTATTCATGGTATTGTTGATACGTCGCCTTAATTGTTCTTTCTGGCCCACCTTGCGTTCAAAATACTCTTTTTCCATGAAGCCCTGTAAAACAAATCACAAAAAAGTTAAAATGGCTACTATCGTCGTGACTATAATCGTTGTTTCTCGGATGTCGACATTTCGGGGTTAACTCTAAGGTCTATGTAAATCTCGTATTGGTGTAATCTTGTATCCAAGTAATAATGATGAGATTGATGACTGAAATGGTTTATTGTGACTATATTTTCATGTGCGTTGTTTGTTTGAAATTGTTGTGCTCCTGAAATATTTAAGTTTTAATTGGTGGCACTCGAGGACTGTTTAGTTCTATTATTGTTACTTGTTTCTTTTCATATTGAATATTTTTAAAAGAAACAAGGAAAAAGAACTTTTCTATGTCAATCATTCCAATGCTAACTAAGTGACTGAAGGTTGGGAGGGAAGGCTCTGCTGATCCCCGACCACCATGAGTTTAAAAGAGGCTGTCGTGGATAGCCCTTGGAAATAATTAAGAATTAAGGTAATAAATTGAGGAACTTATGGCGCAAGTCTCTACTGTGCCTTTTATCTGTGAATGGTTGGAAGTGTGTCAATTTCAGAGTTCAGTTAAGTCTTATTGGTGCGTTTAGGCACAGTGGCGCCTGCTGCCATCTGCAATAATCATTGAGTTTTCCTCCCCATAAAAATTGAACTTGGATAGTTAGTGTACCAATTTATTCCTTCGGAAAATACATTAAAAACGAGAGAATAGCGGGTAACAGCGAGTGAAACTGCGCTTGTGCGTTGCTTGTATAATTTATGTAGTTATCTGCAAAAACAAGTAAGTGAAGCCTATATCTGAATAGAATAAGATTTGTTCGAGTAATCCTGATAAGAACTGTTTCACTCAGTCATAAATTTACAGTGATGTAAAAAACAAAATATATTAACTGCAAATATTTTAAAGTGTGAACCAGCCAATGAAACTGAACAACTTTCCCCATGAAACATAAGTTGAATAATGAAAAAATAATTAGACCTCCTCGGCTGCAACATTATGTATAGTTATGTCTCATTTCTTTTTCATATTTCGATATAATGTTCCTTGGAGAATGTTGTTCACTTAAATGGGCTGGTTCTCCTCTCAAAATATTTGCAGCTAATATTTTTACATCCTGTATATGTTTTAAGTACATCAAGTACAGTTTCAAGTCAGAGAAATAAAGTACTACAGATTATAATTAGTGATGATAAATTCAAAGTATTTACATGCTAAACGCTGGTATTAGTAAGAAGACTGTAATTGTTATAATATATCTAACATGAAACTCGGTAGCGAATTGAGGTTATTAAAAGCAATTGCACCTAAATACACAGTAATCATGAGTATTTTCCAAGCTTTTAAAACGAAACCTGCATCCCAGTGCTTCGTTTAAATCCCCTCAAAAGGTCGGCAAGCCGTGATCTAGTGTAAGTGCGTTTATCTAAACAGCGGGGAAGGCTGCGCCGGCGCCTGGGTCAATGACATTGTGACAGGGTTAAGGTAGAGTGTACGGCGGAGCGGTTGAACTTTTCTCCAAAAACTTAGCCCTCCTTCTCTGTAAGGAGATTTTGAGCCAATGTCTATACTTTAAGTGTAAACTCTAAAAAGAAATGTGTTTAAATATACATAAAGTCAACAAAATATTGTATTTACATGAATAAAAAAACGCTTATTTGTCCCGCAAATGCAAAAAACATGTTAAACCTTGCAGTCCGGCTATTTATACTAACTTTGTACGTAACATAACCAACATTGTTAATTGTTTTAATTGCATCGAAAGAATAATATAATTGGATTGAATGCTGAACTGTCCGATTTAATACGAGTGCGATAAATACATAAACCAACATCACGATATTGTAACCGCTCCCGATTAAAATGTCAAAAGAAGAACCGCTTCCCGTTCGCTGATCCAACATAACCTCACCCCAAGTCTTACCAGGCGAGCCATCACAACCGGTTGCTCACAACAGCACTAGCGTACCTATGTGTGAGTTTTTGATTTATTTCAATAGTTTATTGTTGATTTTATGAAATGTAGGAGTTTGTGGACATTCTTCTGTCGGCTCAGTAAATTATTGAGCGGTGTAGGAATATAGTATCGCGGTTGAAATGGCGGTTTAGATGTCCGCTCTGGTATGATGGAATGCGTTTTGTTTGTTGACAGCATACTACAATAGTACCTATTTCTTGGTTGTAGGTTATATTAATTCATACAAGAGAGGGGGAGGCCTTTACTCAGCAGTGAGACACTATAGGCTAAAATAATAATAAAATTACAATACAAATTATTGTACCGACCGACCAACATATTTTGTATGGCAAGACGATTTTCTATTTTTCAATGTCAACCCTTTAAAATATTGCCCTTTTTAACTCCCTAATTATTTTTTAAATCTGTTGATAGTGATTTTTTTATTCAAGTAGGATAAAAGTGATTTACACATTGACGGTAACAGCGTCTTTCTATCTTACAATCTTAATCTCTATTAGAACTACTACTTGAGTATCGCCTTCAAGTACATCAGTCCTTTTCTTTATACTCCTTGTCTTTAGTAAAACGATAACTATTGATACATTCTACCACTCCTGTAATACTAAACGACCCTTGATTCAACTTGTGTATGAAGTTTGTAACTTAGGGAGGCGCAGGGAGGGTCCTTCAACAGCTTAATTTGATTGCAGCATTCAATTCCCATTTGATAATTGAATTTTCCCTGTGCTAAGTTATTTTGTTCGGTAGCTCACATTCAATATTTTGATTCCCCGCAAACTTTTCTTCGGTGTGTAAAGCTTAGCTGGAAGACAAAATAGTTAACTTATTTTGTCTTCCAGCTAAGCTTACAAGATATTTTAGTCTAATTTAAAATATTCTTATATTCAGTAAGAAAAAGTTAAAGATTACTCTTATTTATATAAAAAAAACGAAATCACCTTCATTTCACCTATAAGACGTCATACTGACCAAGAATGAAACGAATCTCTTTCATGATTTCGTTCAAGCTAGATAACTATTGACATTAGAAACTATTAATCCTAGTACGTCAGTCATCGTTCAGTGACAAATTTATGTAAACGAAGTCTGATTTAATGGTTTTTTTACGAATAGAGTTGTTCGCTGCAATGGTTGTGCGCAATGACGTCATTAAACAATATATATTACAAATTCACGGATGATCAAACAAACAAGAATCACAAATTAGTCTGATTTATTCTTTCAGAAAAATGTATAAAATATTTTAACTATACATACCGAATTGGGCCTCACTTACTCCTTGAGCCAGAGTTGAATACGATGTCTCGAGCACACCATATCTTGAAAGTTTTACGGTATAAATGACAAGCGGCCTGCCTAGCGGTTACATTCGCTACTAACCGTTTTCCCGCGGGAACATGACAATTTAATATAGCCTACGTTCATCAGGGATAATGTAAGATTCTAATCGTAAAAGAATAATTTAAATCGGTCCAATAGTTTCGGAGCCTATTCAATTCAAACAATCAAATATTTCCTCTTTCTAACATTAAATAAGTTTTATTTCAGTAAATCTTTTACAAACTATTTGCCGGGGCTTCCCAGAAAGTAGTCAGAAGACACTTGTGTTGGGAATGCCTCGCTCTTCTGCCGTATCCAATACAGCAGGATTTACTAAATTTAATGTTGGTAAAGATATTATCTATGCACCTGGCTGAGGTAGGTGTGATTCTCGTTGGCACCGAAATAAGATTCACTAGGTTGTAACATAAAAATAATTATAGAAACCTATTACTGATATTAGAATTTTCAAGAATATTTATATTGAAATCTCCACATACAATAATCCCTTTATTGGATTTTGTTGCTTTATCTAAAGCTACATCCATAACTTTTTCAAAGGGTTCATATTTAGCATCAGGTGGACTTTTAGAAACGTTTGTGCAATAGCTAAATCTAACTTCATCAAAAATAATATAAAGAATAGCACAAACGTAATCAAAACGACTTAGAAATTTGTAAATAATGAAACTGGAAAATCTAAACGTCGTAATGAAAATTATAAACTTATGATAAACGATGAAATTAAAAATACTAATTTGGAAGTAGCTTCCGCTTTTGAACAATTTTTTACTGATATTCCAGTTTCGACTACCAAATCGTTAAACTCATGCCCTATTCTCGCTGAACCTATTCTAAAAGATAATGTGGTTTACATTATCTTTTAGAATAGATTGTGATAAATATTTTAAATTTTCTCACGTTATTAACATTGAAATAATAAAAGTATTTAAAAGTTTACAAATGAAAAATACTTCAGATCTAAACGGCCTCTCTGTTAAAATTATTAGTTCCATAATCGATTGCATTTCTCCATACCTAGCATGTATTTTTAATGACTGTGTAGACAGTGGCGTGTTTCCTGACTTGATGAAGCATAGTAAAGTTATTCCCTTGTTTAAAGCTGGTAGTACTACTGACCCTACTAATTTCAGACCTATATCAATACTACCAACACTAAGTAAAATTTTTGAAAAAGTTATTTTAAATCAATTGCAAGGACATTTTTATCGTAATAACTTAATGCACCTGCAGCAATTTGGTTTCACACGTGGTCGCTCTACTACTGATGTAGGTGTGGATCTCATCAATCATATAATCGAAGCCTGGGAGGAACCTCATGATGCAGTAGGTGTGTTTTGTGATTTGTCCAAGGCGTTTGATTGTGTTTATCATGACCAGAGTATCATGATGAACACAATCAAGCAATCGTAGGAAGCTACATCACTACGGCGTAAAAGACCACGCTCTTAGTCTTTTGGAATCATATCTTAACAATAGAATCCAAAAGGTCGATGTCAACGGTGAAAGATCATCTGGATCAAAGATAAGAATGGGCGTTCCGCAGGGTTCGATTCTTGGTCCTTTTTTGTTTCTTGTATATATTAATGATCTACCATATCTAGTTAAAGAAAAACATGATATAGTTTTGTTCGCGGACGATACCTCTCTACTTTTCAGAGTAAAGAGGCAACAACTCAACTATGATGACGTGAACAAAGCTATTACCGATGTAGTGCAATGGTTTACAGTAAATAACCTACTATTGAATGAAAAGAAAACTAAATGTATCAAATTTGTATTACCAAATGTTAAACCAAGCTCTACAATTATTAAGGTAAAGGATGAAAAGTTGGACCTTGCGGACTCAACTGTATTTTTAGGCATAACTTTGGACGCCTCGCTCCAATGGGGGCCACATATTGAGAAATTGTCGAAGAGACTGAGTTCAGCAGCATACGCAGTTAAAAAAATAAGACATCTCACTGATGTAGACACTGCAAGACTAGTTTACTTTAGCTACTTCCATAGCTTAATGTCTTATGGCTTACTATTATGGGGCCATGCTGCGGATGTGAACAATATATTTGTTTTGCAGAAACGGGCTGTTCGTTCAATTTATAAATTGGGACCTCGAGTCTCCTTGAGACAGAAATTTAAAGAAATCAACATATTGACATTGGTGTCACAGTACATATACGAAAATCTAGTGTACGTAAAAATAAGTATAGATTCTTTTAAGAAAAATTGTGACAGGCATAATTTTAACACTAGAAATAAGGAGCAACTTGCTGTGCACATGAGCAGGCTTAGTAAAGTAAGCAAAACTTTTAAGGGCAATTGTATACGCTTTTATAACAAACTTCCTAAAGATATTCAAGACTTACCCTTAAATAAATTTAAACCAGTAATTAAACAAAAATTGTACAAGAAAGGCTATTATGAAATATCAGACTATATGCAAGATAAATCTCCATGGGTTTAATTCAAATGTATAAAGTAAATATTTTATTAGACGAAACAAGTAGATTTATCTACTGCAATTTTTTGTTATTATTATAATTTTTTTTTTATGTAGCCATTTTTGGGCTATACATACATATATATTATTCGTTATTTCCAAAATTAGCTAGGGCAGCTTAGGGCCTAGAAAGATTGTTAATTTAGAGTAGGAGCACTTCTGTGCAGGTTTTTTGGGGGGTTTTTCCTGTTCAGGGGGTCCGGTTAATTATACGCATGTTAATAACACGCTTTGGAAATCTTGACTAAAATTTGAAACAAATGTCGTTTACAAATGGTGGTGACGTTACGTGCTGTGTGATTAACCTGGCCAGCCCCGAGGCAGTGCCTTTATTTTTATTTTTTTATCCCGCCCGAGCCGGTTTTCTATTAGGACAATACAAAATTGTTATAAAAAGAAGAAGATTGCGTTATGCAAATTTCTTTTTTTTACAATGACCGATCATGACGTCAATAAGTGATAATGCTATCCTACATTGAATAAAGTTATTTCATTTTTATTTTCATTTCATTTTCATTTTCACTACGAAAACATTTTAGCTTATTAAGATAACATTATAGTGAATATAGCCGGATATTTGGCTTTTGGTTTGTTAATAAATTTAAGGTCTTGATGTTGTTTGTTTTAAAGAATATTTTATTTATTTTCTATTATACACGGACAGAGAGACTTTTTGGCGCTTTAGCTGACTTTTTGACAGGTAACAGAAGAACAAAAGCGCCGCCAGTGTTGTATCGCGAACTACTTTTTGCGCGTTCAGTGTGGCGCGCCTGCGCAGTTTATTGGCGGGATTTTTAATCATAACCCTGCACTAGTATTTTTTCTACACTGAAATGAAATTAAAATAAATTAACTTCATTCAATGTTAGATAGTATTATCACCTAAAGATGTAATAATCAATCATTGTAAATAAGATATTCGTAAAACCTTTTTTTTCTTATTTTAATTACGGGTTTGTAAAGGGATAAAAAAAATGGCTGCCATGGGGCTGGCCAGTTTAATCACACGGCTTATAACTCTGCGCCACCACCACCAATAAACGACATTTGTTTGAAAATAAACTGAACTATGGGCTCCATGCATAAGCGTACTTGTATTAGATCTCTTTCTAATTAGTAGTCTTTGACGAGGTGTCCATTGCCTGATCGTTTATAAGAACATTTCATGATTTCGAGCGCATTTTGATCTGTCACCTCAAAATTGACTCCTAGGTAAAATGGTGGTAAATACACTTTTACGTCAGCAAGGTTCATCAGGTCGTTTCTTGCCTCCACCCACATTGTTCTCCCGTGGGTCGTAATAATTCCAATTTTAGTCAATTAGATGACAACCTGTCACTGCAAAGATAGTAAATTTTCGGAAATGGCATTATATAACCGTGTTTTTTTTTACAAACGTTTACGCTCTATCTACTTCGCAGGGGATCAAGGCGTGATGTATATGTTTACCCACCAAATTTCAGTCGCAACGCAATCGCGAAATTGTAGTTTTTAGTCCTCTACAGAGTACAAATACCCGTATATAGATAGACTCTATTCAAAGCACAGGTTTCTTCGCTCTCTACGTTCCTAATAGATCGCTAAATCCAAATTGGACCCTTTCTCTCTAGGTACATTTTAAACAGGTCCTGTGGGATTGCATGATCGTGACAGGGTAGAGAATACTGCAATTATAGTATACTGTGGATGTGTTGGCAGAATCATTCAATATAATAAAACTTTCTTTTACAACTTATATGAAATACGATTTAATTAAAAAAATAAACTACTTGCTCTCCGCAATTAGTTTAACGCTTAAAAAATATTTCAAATTTTGGGTAAAAGAGTTACTGTAATGAAATACAAACGCAAACAAACTAGTAACTTAGTAATACATTTCACTATTGAATAATTCAACTAATATGTAAGACAGGCTGGACAAAGAGGTTGAATGCACTCTGTAAGAGCTTGTATTAACAAAAAACAATACATTAGTAAACAATGTTTTTATTGCTAAAGATTCAAGCGAAATGGAAATATATTCATCCCAAAAACATTGTCTGGACGTCGACTATAACGTTTCTAGCACTGTTCGTAGATGAATTTCCTGATTAAATAATCACAGCTTTACCTTATTTTGAGTTAGCTTCATATAAATTAATCAAAAACTGTATAATTTAAGCATCTAAGGTAGCAGACTTTATTGTCATCATTAAAGAGACTTTTGCTTAAGCTTAAAAGGCGCTCTATGCTTTTCTTTACATGATGTTGTGGACTTAATGTTCATGATCAGTTTTGAATTCATACAAATATTAGATTTTAAACTCCTAAACAAGCAGAGTTAATATTCTCATAATAAGGACAGGTACAAAAAACACGCACTTTTTCACTAAACATGTGAACCGTAACCGTTAAACTGTGAACATGAACACCCGTAATTTTTTTATGATTGAACCATAAATTAGACGAGATATTAACATTCTTAAGTGCATCCAACCTTTTTACTTTTAACTTACAAGGTATCTTATCAGTACTCTTTAATTCGCAAAATCCGACGTCTCTGTTAGTTGCATTGACGACCCTATTCTGCTACTAGTTTGGTTATTTGGTTTAGCACTCTCGAATGCTCGACGCGGAGTGATGATGCTGGAGTGAAATACATCAGGGGTGACGTCTAGGGGGACCGTATTATCGCCTAAAGCCATGCTTGTGATGCTAAGGATGGGCCGACTCTAGTATGAACTAGTATTCAATAACAGTTACGTAACAACTGCTTTAAAGTGTCGCTGAAGTAAACTTAGTTATAAATTCGGGAATAACACCGATACGTTCTTACTTTTTCTTCACTCTGTAGATTGTGTGCCTCTGTGTGGCTGTGAATTAATTTGAATAGTTGATAACAACGCGTTCCTTTTATCTATCCAAATTAGTATAATTTAAAAAAAGGTTTGTGTTCTACTAGTCAAACGTGCCATTTTTGAACGCGATAATTTGTATGAAAAGCTGATGTTGTGACATCACTCTACACTATTTGGAATAGCATCAAAATAGTATTTTCAAAATTGTCTCTCAGTATAAAACATCTGATTTTCCATATTTGAAAAAACTATTATTGAAAACTATTCTGCTTTTGGACACTGATTTTAAACATCCAAGTCGAATAAGTATGTTATTAATTACCCAGGACCTGAACATCCAGTTATCTTTACCGAATAAAGCATTGGATATAATGCTCCGAGTGTGCCCTAGCTACCGGGTGAACCATAGCTCCGCACCAACAAGTCAGGTAAAGTTTCCAAGCCCCCCCCCCCGGGGCTAATATCGCAAAATCCAGTCTGAAAAAATATCTATGCACTGCTATCCAAGTAAAATATTCTTTATCTACAAGTAACTGGTATACCCTACGCCATCACTATCCTGCAACTAGATTAGGGATTGCGCAAATCGTATGTATTAGTGATGTAACGAATATCATCATCGGTATATTTTGATATTTACATAATATATTAAAATGTCTGCCAATAACTAATCCCATTTGAATTATGATGTAGGTTCACAAACATTTTGCATTAATTATTATTGATAAATTAAATGAATGAGCGCCATTTTAGCACCTGCTATTTGAATGGTTACGTAAAATATTTACCTATTATTTTTTATTGAAAACATTATTAATCTACAATTTTGAATATTCGTTCCCTTAAAATGAGACATTGGTGGATCACTAGAAGGTATGTATCGCAATCCGCAGCTGTTTGAATTGAATTTGCTTTCTGACGCCTCTAGGGAAATAAATAATTCAGTTACGTAAAAGTAAAAGGGTTCGGGGTTCTTAATTATTATAATAAGATGGGAACATTTTTATTACTGCTTAGATTTTCAGCTAGGAACGAAAATTAAATAGTTATTATTGTTTATTTTTACCCATTTCTACCCGTGGATTTCAATTTGAGTAGTTTTGGCAAATACCCCAAAAAAATTGGGGGTAGTCAAACTATGGACTGTTGTGGCGGCCAATTATGATGAGAATAGTTATTATAACCTTTTGTATTATTTATTAAAATTATACATGAAATCATGGTACACTCTTATTAGTAGATAAATTCTAATAAGAAGCAAATGGAACCAAATGAATCCTTCTTGGTACCCAACTCAAACGGTGTCACTTACGTTATAAATGTGAATTCTAAGGAAATGCTCTTTTGAATATTGCAATTCCATGATTCCTAGTAAGAAATAATACCAGAGAAGAGGTTTAATTCTAATTGCATCAATTGATAGCAATTTGTTATAAATGCAAATGAGTAATATATATAATTACATAAATAATACAATAACGGCGATACGATGAAAAAAAATATTCATTAAGAGAGATGTCGCTCATTTTTATGAGATTAATCGCTTTCAAAGCTAACACGTCACGTGTAATACAGAGCAAACAATCCGATGTTATGATTTTCGTTCTGTGCTAGGAAAAACAGCGGCATAAATTCATTTTCCATTCTGACATTGTTTTGACGACCCTTCTACACAATACGAGAAATTTCAAACGGAGGAAAAAAATTACAAAATTATTGTTACTGTCAAAACAAAGCAACAACCAAAATACCCACAAAATATTCACACAGCGTGCCCCACTTAAATTTTCTGTTTATTTAACCGAAAAAACTCAAGTTGGAGGTAATTTCCAAACAAGGTAGAATAGGGGACCCATGTGTGATCCCTGCGGTACCCTTCTAAATGTTTCATGAGATAGCGCCCGGACAGCTGTTTTCGAAAATTAATAAAAAGAGCCCTAACAAGGACTGAGCACGTGCGACAGTTTTGGAGGCTGCAGATATGAAAGGGAGGGAAAAGGGCTTGTAAAGTAGAGTTTGAATTTATAAAATGCGTCGAGTTGGCAGTCTTGTTATTATGTTAAAGTAAATTTGCCAGATCAATTTATCAAAAAAACGACTCAAAAACATAATGGAATTCAAAATGTTGCCAGATCAATTTATCAAAACAATGACTCAAAAACATAATGGAAAGCTTTAAAAACATACTTTTACATGTTCGGACACGGACTTATTTCTTTCCTTTCAGTTCTAGTAGCAATCGGGCGGTGTTATTTCAGTTTAAGAATCAAAAACAATTCTCCCTTTTGTGTCATGTAAGAGCTATGTTTAGAAATCGAAGAGGGTGTTGTTAGCACGCGCCGCGTGTTACCAACTTGGGCGGCGAATTATCGGCAAAAAGTTACACGGACCGCAGTTGCGTCGTGGCGGGACCGTGTCATGCAATACGCAGCCAAAACTCGCATTTAAAAATCCAGTATGAAATAACGGTCATGCAGGTCATCCACTATTGGGGGATGTCTGCTGTACTCAACACACTTGTCACGTGGTTTGGGGAGCTCAGCCCAATACGTATTATTTTATTAACAGTTGCATTCCCAATGAACGCCACCTTATCCATGTATTTATTCCGTAGGCATTCGTATTTACGTCACTCACAGGTATGTACTTAATAATCAACATAACGTTTTAACTAGTTAAATGAACAAGTTTCTGCATTCGTAATAATACTCTTGTTAAGCGTAGTAGTTTGGTGAGTAGTTTGAAGTTCCATTTCCACAGCTTTAGTTCGATAGCATACTTAGAACATTAATTCGGTTCCGGAGTGCAGTAATGCTAATCATTACTGTACTTACACTCTGGTAAGGTATAATCTACGCACTAGTATTCTTTAACAAATTGAAATAGTTTTGTTCCCAGTTAAAATTTAACAATAACTGAAATAAATAATTGTAGAAGTATTTAGGAAATGATATTTTTAAATTATTTTGGAGTATAAAAGCGTACCCATTTTGTCGTTCAATTGGTTCGTTCATTGTTAAAATTCCGCAAAAATGTAAGATACAAACTCTCCTCGTAACTACAATTCTTTAATTTCAACATTACAGCAGTGCACTGCTAGTCATGGGCCTTCGACAATTGAGTAAAAAATTTACTATTTTGATAAGTACATTCCCAAAAAATTTAAGATAGGTACAGAGTGTACACGTTTTCACATTTATTTTAAATAATTAACTATGGCATGAATCCATCCCCAAAAGTATCGGTACAGCTAAGCGCCTTAGCCAACTCGGGATTACTGAACGGGGATCGAACGCTGATCTGACCTCTTCAGTGCCAGTAGCATCAACTTTTGATACATACATCCCGCTGCGGCCTTGTTTATTTAGGACTAGATCACACTCGGATAATTTGGCTTGGCGAAACTTTCTGCTGTTTCCCCCGTAGTTATATGCAAATAGAAATGTTGATGAGTGTTGTAGAAAGTAGCCGTATTGTTTGGCACTATCATTGTGATCAGTCTTGTCAAAAAATATGAAAAAAATCTGATATAACCTACAATATAACGTTAGAAATTGCATCAGCTGATACGGGTAATACTGAATCGATGGATATAACCCCGAAATGTGAGTCAATAAAGGGCGGGGCAGACCGGCTCCGTATGCGTTCCGTATCCAGCTCTCGTCCGTAGTCACGCACGAACTGATGACGTTGTAATGTATAGGATTGTATGAGATACGGCACACCGCTTGCGTTGCGTATCCGTTCCGTGCTGCACGCAAGCGGTGTGCCGTATCTCATACGGTCCCATACATTACAACGTCATCAGTTCGTGCGTGACTACGGACGAGAGCTGGATACGGAGCCGGTGTGCCCCGCCCTTAAACCAATGTCACGCTGTAAAATTGACAATATTTACTACTACACACATACACGTACATATCAGTGAAAATGAAAAAAAAATAACTTTATTCAAAGTAGGAGAGTATTATCACTTATTGACGTCATGATACGTCATTGTAAAATAAATACATTTGTATAACACAATTATCTTTTATTTATAACAATTTTGTATCGTCCTAATAGAAAACCGGCTCAAGCGGGATAAAAAATAAATATAAAGGCTCTGCCTCGGGGCTGGCCAGGTTAATCAAATCAATCATTAGTAGGTACAATATGCGAAATTGATTCGCCTACTGACACAACCTCGACATCAAATCTGGTCTTATTACGAACAAATCCAAGCTTATAATTTCTATTCTCAAACAGACCTCACTTAAAGACGAAGGTTACTGTCTCACCTCTTGGGTTGGAAGCAATTTGGTATCAAATCCCAAAATCCCATACAATCCATGGGATTCAATCGACTAATCCACCGGGACAAATTGGGGGTACACCAACACTAATAAAGTGTTACAGGGATTACATTGACGGCCGATGTGGCGCAGTGGTAGTGCGACTGCCTGTGGCGCAAAGGTTTCGGGTTCGATTCCGATAGAAGGCACTCGCAAAGTTCATATTATCACTTTGTGAATTTTTTTCCAGTCGAGTTAGGACCTTGCAGGCTGAACTACCTGAGATTCCGTAACATATTTGATTCCGTGCTTTGGAGGGCACGTCGGTCACGGTCAGGATTACTTAGACGGCACACAACCATGTCAGAGGCCTACTAAAAGTAGTAGGCGGTTGATTTTTTTTTGGCATCAGGGTTTATTGGAGCGTTTGCCGACTCGGTGTCCCACACGAAAATAAAATTACCGAATTTATTGCTAAGGGTCAGATCACACCACAACGCTACGCGATGCTTCAAGATGTAACGCGATATGACGCGATACTTGAATTGAAATACTTATTTGTGCGTGGGATGAGTACCTTTTAAATTTCACATGCCTCGTTGCAATACGCAGAAATTTTATAAGTATTGACAGGCCAGTTTAAGCAATTCTGACTGAGAATGCATTTTTCATGGGTAATCTTAGTTTTCAATGTTACTGCAGAATATGCATAATCATACATACAAACACATATCACACCTATAATCCCTTGCGGGGTAAGCAGAGTGCAATCAGTCATCTGTGGTGGTAATTGGCATTTACTGTTACAATTAATTATCTACCTCTAGAGGTATTGTGTAAAGACGGCTATAAGCTTCCCAAATAAACCGTTAACGGCCAAAAAATACTGACGCTATCGCCACGTCTGACAAATATTTGAAACAATTTTGAAGAAAGAAAAATCGTGTATCACTTTAGTGGCAGGTTGTCAGCCTGTCGCTTAAAATTGAAGTGCACATGAAACCCCCGAGTGCCTTAGTCGTCTGTTACGATACCCGCTGAAAGGAACGGAGTGTGATGCTATTCTTAGCCGGCTTCATACGGCACAATTCCTCTACATTAGCATATAAACAAGTGCATTAATTTGACGGCTGATGTGGCATAGTGGTGGTGCAACTGCTTACGGCGCAAATGTTCCGGTTTCGTTTCCCGGTGGGACTCTTACATCTACACTAATATTATAAAGAGGAAAGATTTGATTGTTTGTTTGTTTGTTTGTTTGTTTGCATCGAATAGGCTCCGAAACTACTGGCCCGATTTTAAAAATTCTTTCACCATTGGAATCCTACATTATTCCTGATGAACATAGGCTATATTTTATACGAGAAAAAAATAGGGATCCGCGTGAAAATTTCGATAATGTAACCCAACGTGTGAAAAATGTACCAAAAAAATATCTTATATCGCGTACGCTATGGAAATTATTGACAATAGAGCAAAGTAATGTACTACAGTTTTATAGAGGACATCAATATCTATAATAATGTCCGCCATACCATATATCTAACTGTTACAGTAATGCCACAATAACTACATTTTCATTTAAAAAATGTACAAACTACGCCACATTATTCGTACCAGTGTAATGATTACATTAATCATTACTGTGTTAAAGGATGTCAGGGATAGCCCTCAGAATACTAATAGGGCACATGCAGACCATGAAACTGAACAACTTTCCCCTAGGAACATATTTCAGGAAACGTAAAAAAACTGACTTCCCATAGTGAATGCAGTCAGCTGATTGTGATTTTGTATGCGTTTTATTGGCGTTTCATGACATGTTATGTTTCTAGGGGAAAGTTGTCCAGTTTTATGTTTCATGTACCCCCTATCAGTATTCGAAGGGCTGACCCTTACTCGGTATAAAAAGACGACAAAAAACATTAAATAATGCATTAAAAAAATCTACACTAAAATAATACATACATACACATATCTCGCCTATTATCCCTTGCGGGGTAGGCAGAGCGTAAACGGCTGCAAAAACGGACATTTACCTACGCTACGTCTGACATATGTTTGAGGGTCATTCGGAAAATTGTGTATTGCCATAGTGACAGGTTGTCAGTCCATCGCCTAAAATTGCAATACACACCCTCAAGTCCCTTAGTCGCCTCCTACGACTCCCACGGGAAAGAAATCGGGTGATACTATTCTAAGCCGGCATCACACTAAAATAATAATTATATACATACATACACATACACATATCACGCCTATAATCCCTTGCGGGGTAGGCAGAGCGTAAACGACCGCATAGAACGGACATTTACGTCACGTCTGTCAAACATTTGAGGGTCATCCGGAAAATTGTGTATCGCCATAGTGACAGGTTGTCAGCCCATCGCCTTAAATTGCAATACACACCCTCGAGTCCCTTACATGCTTCTTACGACTCCCACGGGCAAGAAATGGGGTGATGCTATTTTAAGCCGGAATCACACGGCACATAATTACATAATCTACACTAATATTAGAAACAGGATTTTATTTATTGTTTGTTTGAATTGAATAGGCTCCGAAACTACTGGACCGATTTAAAAAATTCTTTTACCGTTAATTGAAATTGAAATTCTTTATTCAATGTAGGATAGTATTATCACTTATTGCATTTTTTAATTTCAATTTTGTTACCACCTAATAGAAAACCGGCGCGGGCGGGATAAAAAAATTAAAATATAGGCACTGCCATAGGGCTGGCCAGGTTAATCACACGGCATGTAACTTTACGCCACCACCATCTGAAAACGATATTTGTTTCAAATTGAAGTCAAGATTTTTAGAATCCTATATTATCCCTGATGAACATAGGCTATATTAAGCTGTCTTATTCCCGGGGGAAATTGTTAGCGGCGGGTGAAACCGCTGGGCGGGCTGCTAGTAGTTAATATAATCACTTGTGAATTTGTTCCTAGTTTGGTTGGACAAAAGAAAAATGGTTCCGTGCTTTGGAGAGCACTTTAAGCCGGTTGCTGTCTATGGTTACCTAGACCGCGGTCGTTACACAACCATGTCAGAGGCCTACTAAATGCATAACTACATACTAGGTGGTTGAAAAACTCTGACACGAGGGTTCATCGGGTCGCTAGTCGACTCAATGTCCCACACGAAAAGAAGCAGTGCATTAATGAAATAAGTTCGACCCACAAATACTTACTGTGACCGGACAAACGTACACCCTCCTTATCCGGCGGCAGACACCAACACCACGGATTAAGGGATATCCCCGTAAGACAGATGGGGGAAGGTCACGGCGATATATGGGTATTGAAGGGGATTACCCGGGGTTGCATGCGGTCGCGGTCAGAAGTAAACAGTCTCAGGTTCCATTTAATATTCGTAACTTTATGGCACCATTTACGACAGCTGGCAATTAAAAAGATGACAGTTTTGGAGGTTTTGTAGTTTTGGAGGTACAGACTGTGTATTTTTCGACGATGCTTATTTCTTCGAAATGAAAGCAACTGATGCTTTATGTATACTGGAAACATTAATTTATGAAGAGAAATAAAATTTGGCGTATTCTGAAAACTAGCGGCTATTAATGTAAGTAATGTTTGCATAGTTGACATTAATAAAAACAATTGGTTGAAAGAAAGAAACGAAAAAGAAATAAAAACATATTCTACTCGTAGGTAATATCAGAAAAGCTGTAATTTAGGGAGGTCTTTGAGAAAAGCAAATGATATTTTATAATAAATTGGGCTGGGTCTATTTCAACTTTGGCTCTCCATTACCCGAAACCTTATCACAATTTTGGAAAGAATAATCTGCTTCAATCATCATTGTCTGTCCGTCGAAGTCATTAGCATGAAATAGCAATAAGAGTGGCCCGAGTACAGCTCCTTGCAGCACCCTTATGCAAACGGTTTCAGATGGCCTCAGACAGCAGAATTTATAGATGTGGCATGACTTCTTTTCAAAAGCCAGCAGTATTAATCAAATATCAACTTTTCACTATAAAACTATTTTTATTATCGATTTAATTAAAATCGTGTATCCAAATATCTATTTCAACATTTTAAATACAAATAAGTACTTATTAACTTTATTTTGGTTCTTTGCTGGCCCTTTCCTATTAGTTGTAGGTATTGGTTAAGTCCTTGAAAAGATATTTATTATCCATCACAGACACGAAGTGTATGGAAATAGAGATAGCCTTTTTAAGGTGGACCGACAAACGCCAAAAGTGCAGGCGAGATGGACGGTTTATTGACGGGTCTACCACCAGATGTCGGTGTACCATTTTTGACCCGGTTGCAACCAATGTCCGTAACTATATAGATGTGGATTGGTTTGAACGAAGTTGACGAGGAAAGCTGATCTAACAATAATAAATCGTAAACCAGATAGATACCATTTCCACTAATCTTACCACTTCTCTACCCCAAGTAATGAAGCAGTATAGTTAAGGACAATAGAAGCGGAATTCATTTCGTTGTACAATACTGAGAATACTCTTCTTAATGGAGGTAGTTTCTTGAGTTGTGATGCCTTTTTGGACGGCTTTTGTCCGTATTATTCCCGATTACTTACCTACGCTACTCGTGACGGTATAAATGAAGCATTCGTTGCAAGGAATTGTTCGCTTTCATGTTCCAGTTCTATTTTCCTACACATACGAGTTCCTATTGAAGACCTACAAGTATATTTGAAAGAAAGCTCTATCCATACAACGCTAAAGATCAAAAAAGTTGTAATTTCCTTGGTTGCCTTTCTATTCTCATATACATAATACATATAGACAGGCATGTTGTTAAGGGCATCTTTCTGAACAATTTTAATAATTTAAACTAGCTTTGGTCGCTAGAAAAATATCGAGCTTCCATACAAAATCATTCTGATCGTGAATTTTGTGTGGAGGGTGAAATTTTCTTTTCTCATTTTGTAGCATTGGTCCCATACTAAAATTGTTCAGTACGAATCTTGTCCAATTTAATTCATTTTCTACGAGACACGGTGTATATACACGTATATTTAGTGTGACCACTTTTAAAAGTCAATGTGGTCAGCTGTAAATTACGACTAACAAGATGTCAACAAAGGAATGTGGACCATATGCCATGGTATTAGTAAGCCAAGCTGCCTGTCCGGTGGCTAGGTTTGATATTACGGGTATGCGACCCCGGCTTCCCTAGCTACTACGGCCTCAAACCTTGTCCTCCGAGGTAGTAGTATCCGTTACCTTTCATCCTTTCCCAAGTCACAAAGTCCTATCTCTCTTCTTTTCCTCCCCTTCCTTACTCCTTACCTCTCCGCCAATCCAAGGTCTGCCGCGCCGATGGATGCATAGCTAGGGGCGTGCCTAGTTTAGCGTGCCGATTTGCCCTGGGACCGGGTGACCCCAGATTAAGGCTAACCTTGTCCTGGTATGCGGGGCTCTGCCAGGATCGACACTAAATTTCCCTAGCTTCTCGTGGGAACGCAATGATTGTAAATTCGAACCAAAATCTATATGGCGGCGATGTAGGAGTTCGCGACTCATCACGTCTCGTTCCTGTCGGGTGCGGATTGCGGGCTACAGAGAGCCGCTTTGCTACGATGAATGTTAGGGGAGGAATGGTGGATAAAATAGATGAAGTATGTCAGATGATGGATAAGAGGCGCATAGATGTTTTGTGTGTGAATGAGACTAAGCGGAAAGGTTGCGACACGACAAAACATGGCCTTTACACAGCGTATTGGTCTGGGGTTTCTAGTTCCGACCGAGGCTGTAAAGGAGTCGGCGTGATTCTTTCCGCACGAATGGCTGAATGCGTGACTGAGTTCGAATGTGTGAGCCCTCGACTCCTCTGGATTAGGCTGAAGGTCGGAATCACTCGAATCTTTATCCTAGGTGTCTATGCACCGACGGATGTGGTTTCGGGTGGCTCCACAAAAGCAAAAAAGGAAAATGAGGAGTTTTGGGACAATGTGAGAGATGTTTTGAAAAACTGCAAGGCGAATGAAAGAATTATTATGCTGGGAGATTTTAATGGATGGGTAGGCATAAAACGAGATGGGTATGATAAGGTTCTTGGTACGTTTGGTGATGAAAGAGTAAATGAGAATGGAAAGAGTGTGTTAGAGATTTGTTTGCAGTGGGATCTTTTTGTGTCGAATACAATGTTTCAACACAAAATGATCCACACCTATACAAGAGCGGAAGGTGCATCAAGAACTATGATTGATTTTGTGATTGTGGATGAAAGATTGAAGAGTAAAGTTGTAGACACCCGAGTGTACCGCGGTGCTGGTATTGACACAGACCACTTCCTGGTGCTATCACGAATAAGTGGTCTCTTCAAACGGTGGCGGCACAGGGTAACTGAGCGAAGTAGTGCGTTGGAAAGAGTGAAAGTAGAAAATTTGCAAGATAAAGAGGTAAAAAAGGAGTATATTGAAAGATTGAAAGAGAAATTTAATGACCTAGAGGAGATGTCTGACATTGAAGAAGGATGGAAAGGATTTAAAAAAGGTGTTGTGAATGTCGCGATAGAAGTGTGTGGAGTTTCAAAAAGGATGAAAGGGAAAACACAACGGAGTGCGTGGATGACCAAAGAGGTACAAGAAGTTGTGCAGAAGAAGAAGAAAGCATGGTTGGATTGGTTAGCTACCAAAGCTAACCGAAGAATGTTAAAAGCGACGGATGAAGATATAGAGAAAGCACGAAAGGAGTATAAAAGTGTGAAGGATGTAGTTAAAAAGACGGTTGATAGAATGAAGGATAAGAATAAGGATGAATTTGACAGGAGGCTATCGGAAAACTTTCGTTCCAACTTGAAAGTTTTCTGGAAATCCATAAGGACAGCTCGAAATAAAACCACGTCGTCCGAGTTGAGTAGGATTCGAAGCCAGGATGGTAGTATAATAAAAGGTGAGGAATGTGTGTTGAAAAGATGGAAGGAATATTTTGAAAGCTTATTTGAGAAAGAAGATCTAGCGCAAGAAATAACTACTGCAGAAGTGGATGAAATTGAGAACGAAAGTGAGATTGAAATGGATGAGATTGTGAAAGCGTTAAAAAGTATGAAATCTGGTAAAGCTGCAGGGTATGATAGGGTGTCGGTCGAAATGCTGAAGGCTGGCGAAGGCGTTGTGGCTAGTCAGCTGTACCTCCTTTTTAACCTTTGTTGGAGAAGCGGTCGAGTGCCAAGTGATTGGTGCAAGGCTGTAATAGTGCCATTATACAAAGGAAAAGGGTCACAGCTGGACTGCAAAAATTACCGCGGTATAAGCCTCCTCAGTGTCGTCGGCAAACTGTATGCAAAGGTGTTGATTGAAAGAGTGATGAAAGAAACGGATGAGAAAGTATGGGATGCTCAGGCAGGATTTCGTAAGGGGATGGGATGTACGGATCAGGTCTTTTCCTTGCGCTGCATAGCTGAAAAATTCCTGGCCAAAAACCAGAAAGTCTATTGCGCGTTCGTAGATTTGGAAAAGGCCTATGACAGAGTGGTGAGGAATGAATTGTGGTCGGCACTATCCATGCATGGGGTGAGCAGTATCTTGATACGAGCACTGAAATCCTTATATAAGAATTCCAGTGCTTGTGTCAGGATAAACGGGGCGTACACTGAACTTTTTAACATCGAGAAAGGTGTTAGACAGGGATGTGTTGCGTCACCGTGGCTGTTCAATCTGTTCATGGATAGTTGTTTGGAAGATTTGAAAGAGAGTGAATGTGGTCTGAGAATGAATGGTTTACTCGTCAAATGTCTTCTCTATGCTGACGACCAAGTTATCCTTGCGTCGTCGGCTGAAGGGTTGCAGGAGATGGTAAATATTATGAATGAGGCTTTGAAAAAGAAAGGAATGAAAGTGAATGTAAGTAAGACGAAAGCAATGGTTTTTGAGAAAGAGGAAAATATGACAGAGTGTAAAATTATGATAGAAGAAGAGAGGGTGGAACAAGTGAAAGAGTTTGTGTATTTGGGCTCCGTGTTCACATCAGATGGAAAGTGTGAAAGTGACATCGAAAGAAGGGTGAATGCCGGCAACATGGTGAATGGAGCGTTGCACGCTTTTATGAACAGCCAGAAAGTCTCTGATAAGGCTCGTCTGGCTGTGCATAGAGGGGTGTTAGTTCCGACACTTATGTATGGGAGTGAAAGTTGGGTATGGCAGAAAAAGCATGAAAGTAGAATAAATGCAGTACAAATGAGAGCGTTAAGAAGTATGATTGACGTAAAATTGAGTGACAGGATAAGGAATAGCGTGATAAGGGAACGTTGTGGTATAAAAGAAGATATAGTGACTGTTGTAGAAAAGGGTATGCTAAGATGGTTTGGTCATGTAGAGAGGATGAATGAAAGAAGATTAACGAAACAGGTGTATATGGCAAGTGTAGATGGGAACGTCGGAAGGGGAAGACCTCGACGAACGTACCTCTATCAAATCGGGGACGTGCTAAAGAAAGGTCAGGTCAAGAGTACCCTAAACCGACGAGCATGCATGAAGAGATTGATGAATGTGGAGGAGGCGAAAGAAGTATGCCAGGATCGTAGTAAGTGGAAGGAAGTAGTCTCTGCCTACCCCTCCGGGAAAGAGGCGTGATTTATGTATGTATGTATGTATGTATTAGTAAGGATTTGGCAGCCTGAAACTTGAAAGTGGCTTGACCAGCCTGCCTGTAACAATAATGATTCTTCCAAATTGATTTGAACCCTATCGTTTCAGACAAAGTTTATTACCACATCCACAACAAAGTGTTTTAATGCACTTTTATTGTAAAATATTCAAAACTAGCTGGCACCCGCGAGATTCGTTCAACTGACTGAAAAAAAAAATGTTTTCTGTTTTAGGCTTAAAAGTTTAGCAAACAAGCAGACAGAGTTACTTTCGAATTTATAATATTATTGTATGGATTAAAACAACCTTACGGCGCATACGTAATAGGGGAAGGTATTCCATAATGAAATTCTAATGGCCATGGGGAGAAGTAGCAGACTGTCATAATTTAACCTTTTGTAGGAGATCAATAAAGTTGATGTGCACAGTAACATCCTAATGACGGTCACCCCTTTATAATTTATGTGGAGACATCAAAAACGTGCGTGAAATGGTTAGGTGTATGATCCTGTCCTGTCTACAAGTAGGTAAGGAGCGGTTTATATAGGTAATGAACAAAACATTCGAATGAAACATCGGATAAATAAAATTTGCATTCTGCATTGCGATGTGGAAGTCCAATAATTGTATACGTACTAACTAACGTGCCTTTTTGCAATAATAAACGCAATTTTCCAATATTGATAATATACCAAAATATTTCCCATTTCATTTTATTTGCTGATCTGATAAACATCTGTCATTCCGAATCGCTTTCGAGCGGCCATTTTTGTGGTCTCATCTTGTCGTGTTATCTAGGCTCCGAGAGGCACCGGCGCTCAGGGAGCCAAGGTAACCGCAGGTGAATACTTATAGCTAAGTATTTGTAGAGTGGTCTCGCGAACACGAGTGCCTGTGACCCCGGAGGGCGTGAGTGAGTAAGTGTGGGTAGAGTGTCCTGTGTGTAGGCACCCTAGCAAGCCTCGCGCCCGCACGCTAAGTGAGGGGCCGAGGGAGTAAAAGAGGGAACGTAAACGATAAGGCTTTATTAAAGAATTAACAGATAACCACCTCCTGATACGAAAACCAAAATTATAACCTGGCCACTCACACAGAAGGTAACGGCGGCGCGTCCAGCGCGAGGAGCGTCTTCGCAGCAGCTGTATCTTCTATCCGACGAGGCGTAGGCGCTTGAGGGGAGACTTTTAAGCTTCCGTCACTTGAGGGGAGACTTTTAGGACTAAAATAGACTGTTACAGTGGTTACACAGTGAGAGACTATACTGGGAGTCTTCGAGATCACAACTTAGAGTCCAGACCAAACTGATCCCCTAGCTGCTTGACGTGGCTTTTATACCCTCGTCTGACGCTGACTGTCACAGTCTTCATTTCGATAGTCATGTTCATTTCCAGAAGCTTCGATGACGATCGCGCTCTTCATTTCGATCGTCATCCTCTTCGGTTCTAGAATCTTCGACGATCGTCGACCTCGTCAGCCGTCATTTTGAGATCATGGAACTTGTCAGTGGCCAGTCGTCGCTGTCCATGGAGATCTGTTGGCATCTCATGTTAGCTTGATGATGAGGTGGTTATGAGGATGGCTCCGAGGCACGCTGGAGGGCTCGGGACCTCAGTTCCTCCGGAGGGAGAGGGAGAGGGAGAGTGCCAGGCGTAGTAAATTTAGATACAAGTACCAGGAGGTCAGAAAATACGAAGAGGTAGATCAATGTATAATAACTTTTTAGTAGAAAGCTACGCGGCTCTATGATGTATAGATAGCCGTCAACTTTGAGAGGTTGACATAACATCAAGAAAGTAAACAAACAAATTGATAAAATAAAATGGATTTCAGGAAATATTTAGAAAAATGGTAGTAATTGTAGCAGAATGCTACATTTCCCCCGCGACCCCGAGAAAATTTTTGCTGTAACAAAAATTTTGAGGTTATGAGCAGCTACCTTACCTAGCATAAATTTACTTTCAGGCTTCACCATTCATTCATACATCCAAAGTTTGGGGTAGGGCTCACATTCAATGGCTCCTACTCCAAGGTATGCTGCTCTCTGAGTATACCTCAGTTAATGACGCAAGGCTTGTTTTAGGAGTTGTCATCCGCTCCAGCTTAAAACCCACATGGTAGTGTTAAGGCTTATTTAGCGTGTCACTAGCCGCACGTGTAGAGTGTAGTAGTGTAGGCTTATTTTACGTGTCACAATCCGCACGAAGAGGTATGAACCTTAGCTCGAGTGGGGATAGAGATAACCCAACAGGTAAGGAACATTATAATAGACCCATTTAGTAAGAGTCTTTTAGGAGAAAGGGTATAAAGAGAGCCCTTTAGAGTAGTGGAGGTTTTAGAGTCAGGTTCCTGGACTAAGAGCCCAATGAAGTAGTCCGAAGAAATTCAGCTAGGGATTTTGTAGTAGAACCGAAAGGCTTTGACTGGCTTATGAGCCTAAGTTAAAGGGTTGGCTTCGCTTTGGCCGAAATAGCGATGCCATGAGGGTGATGAGGTATAAAAGGAAATATTTACAAAGAAAAGAGTGAAATGCCTTAACTCAGTTTAGACTTTAAAGTCTTTAACGTGCCATTTGGCTCTTACACCGTTTGGGTCCTCCAAGAGGTAAACGAGTGGCGATATCTTTTGTATCACTCTGCATTTGATATACCTTGGGGCGAGTTTAGCTGAAAAGTATGAGCCTGCGTTACTAAGGGCGTAGTTTTTCCGCCAGACGAATTCGCCAACATTAAATTCCTTGAAAGGATGTTTCAAGTCGTACCGAGCAGCGTTCCTAGTGTGGGCTATGTAAAGTGACGTCTGGACCCTATCGAATATGTTGGCCAGCAGGCCTACGTTATTCGCGTATATGTCGCGAGGTAGTAGAGTTATTTCGTCCAGATTGTGTGTAGGTGTGTAGAGAGAACCACATGTGACGATTTCTCGTCCGTACACTAGGAAAGATGGGGTGAATCCCGTTACGGCGTTGACTGAATTATTCATGGCATTCTGAATAATTGGTAAATGAATGTCCCAAGAGCGGTGATCTTCGTTTACTAGTGATGCTAGTGCTGTTATGATGGTTCTGTTATATCGCTCTGTGGGGTTTACTTGTGGGCAGTAGTGAGGTGAGTAGGACGGGAAGGGTATTTTGTACTTTGTTATTAGGTTATTGAACTCCCTAGACCGGAATTGAGGACCGTTGTCCATGATTATGGTCTGTGGGATGCCGTGGACGAGAAGCACAAAGTTTTCGAGGTTACTTATGATGTTTGATGCTAGAGCGCGTTTAAGTGGAAAAAGAAGGCAGTACTTAGTAAAACAGCAAGTGACGACGAGGATGTGCTGGTTGCGACGTCTCGACATGGGTAAAGGGCCTATCAGATCGAGAGATATGCATTGGAAAGGCCTGGAGCAGATTCTTGGTTTGCCCATAGGGCCGTAAGGGGAGTGATTAGAATATTTGTAGGCCTGGCAACGTTCACAATGTGAGATAAGTTTGGTTATGTCTTTAAACATACCTGGCCAGTAATGTGTTAAAGATAGCTTCTTAAATGTTTTGAAGACACCTAGGTGTGGCTCGGAGGCTGAGCCGTGGCAGTTTCTTATTAGATTTTCTCTATCTGGAGGGGGTGGAACCTCTTTCCATGAGAAGTCATCTTGTATACTGAATGGTGAAGTGATGTGGCGAAATAGTTTGTCATCACTGATCATGTAGTTCGGGTATGAGTCGGGGTTGCTACGGCAGCACTGGACGAGTCTGTTGTACTGCTCGAGCTCTGTGTCAGGGATAGGTCCTGAGATAGGGGCGATGTGAGTGAGAGTGCTGGCAGGTTTCGGAGTTCGAGAGAGCAAGTCAGGTACAAGGTTATCCTTACCTTTCTTGTGTTTTAATATAAAGTTAAATGATGAAAGGCGTATAGCCCATCGGGCAAGTCTCCCGGATGGGTTGGAGAGATTAAGAAACCATTTTAAAGCCGCGTGGTCCGTGTAGACTGTAAACTGTTTGCCGTTGTCAATGTAGCATCTCCAGTGTTCAAGGGCCGTGATGACTGCTAGAGTCTCGCGTTCTGTGGTAGAGTAGTTCTGTTCGTGTTTGTTAAGTGCCCTACTCATGTAAGCTATGACAACCTCCTTATCGCCTTGGGTTTGGGTTAGCATGGCCCCTATGCCGAAATTAGATGCGTCGCAGTGGACGGAAAAGGGGCTGTTAAAGTCCGGGCAAGCAAGGATTGGTGTTGTAACGAGAAGTTCCTTTAGTTTAAGAAACGCGGAATTGGCTTCGCTTGTCCAGTTGAATTTGGGAGCATTTTTGCCGGAAGTAGTTAATTTATTAATCGGTGAAGCGATAGTGCTGAAGTTTGGAACAAATCTGCGAAACCAGCTGCATGTACCAATGAACTTTCGAACTTCTTTGCGCGAAGTGGGAACTGGGAAATCTAAGATAGCGCGTATTTTATCGGGGTCGGCACGGAGACCGTGCTCATCAACTATGTATCCGAGGTATTTTAGTTGACCCCTGAAAAATACACTCTTTTCGAAGTTTATGGTCAGACGTGCAAAGGTTAGTTTCTCCAGGACTTTAAGAAGTAAAGAAATGTGTTCCTCAAATGTTGAACTGATGATGATGATATCGTCTAAGTAACAGAAGACTTTGTTGTCAAAGTCGGGGGTGAATAACATGTCCATTAGTCTTTGCTGTGTAGCTGGAGCGTTAGTTAGCCCGAAAGGCATAACCACAAATCTGAACATGCCTCGGCCTGGTACGTAAAAGGCGGTTTTATCTCTATCTGCTTCGTTGAGTGGTATTTCCCAGAATGCTTTAGCGATGTCTATGCTAGAAAGAAATTTAGCGTTTTTTAAGTGGTCCAGGATTTCGTTGATGAATGGAAGGCTGTAAGCATCGCGCCTAGTTACGGAATTAAGTTTTCTACTGTCTACGCAAAATCGCCACTCTCCGTTCTTCTTGGGGGTGATGAGAACGGGTGACAGCCAGGGGCTTTCGCATTTTTCGATTACCTTCCAAGATAGCATCTTATCAACCTCATTGATAAGTGCCTTTTGTTTTTCAGGTGAGAGCCTATAGCAGCGTTGTTTGATGGGAAGAGTGTCGCCAGTGTCAATTCTATGGGTTATAAGGTGTGTGCGGCCTAGTTCGCCTTTCTCTTCGAAGGATATTTTCTTAAATCTTTTAATTATATCATCAGCTATTAGTTTTTGATCAGAGGATAAGCATTCATAAGGGTGTATTTTTTTATTTTCTGTAATTGTGTTGCAGGAAGTTGTATTGAAGTTGAAAGCTAAAGAAAGCAGTTTAGGGATAAGATTAAACTTCTTCCAGAAGTCGACACCTAGTATTATAGAGGGCCTAATGTTAGGGAACACGAATGCTCGCAGAATTTGAGTTTCATTATTAAATGTAAAAGGTAAGTCAATAAAGCCTAGTGAAGTTGCTGTGTGGCCACTGGCTGAAGATACTGTTATCGTCCGCAACTTAGATAACGAGTAGCCGAGATTTATGAATTTTAGGTGGGAGTTATTCCCGAGGATTGTTAAAGAACTGCCGCTATCTAGGAGACCAGAAAAGGCTATGTTGTTTATAGTGAAGTGGAGGAAAGGGCGCTCATGGTCTTTTTCCTCATCGTATAGAATTGAAGTAATTCTGTAACACGTGTGGAATAAGCGGATATTCTGTAACCAGTTCTTCCAATCCTCAGCGTCAAATTTTGGTTTATCTAAGTCGCGCTTTTCTAGTTTTTTGGGGAGGGGTTACTTCTGCATTTAGGGCATTTCGGGGTTTTGAAATCCTTTAGGCCACACTTGAAGCAAATTGGAAAGCGGGGTTGAGTACATGTTACTAAGGAGTGTCCGTTAATTCGGCACCGAACACAAAATAAGTTGGAGTTGTGTCTGCTGTTGATCGTGTTGATTTGCCTTAAGTATGAAGGCTTGAATGGTGATGGTGTGTAGGAGGCTTTAGGAGTGTTTTGGTTGGGGTTAGGTCTATGCATATAGCCTGTTTTACTAGAGGATGGTGTGGGAGGCCCGAGAGGTTTGTAGTTGAATTCTGCAGCGAGTGGATCTGGGAGTGGTTCCTTAAAGTTCTTATTTTTGTCGATTACTTTCTCATACTGTTGGCAGGCAGTTATGAGTTGTTCTAGTGTCAGTATGTTCATGTGTGCTATGAAGTTAGAGTAGCAGGGCCTTATGTTCCTCATTATTATTTCTAGCTTCTCTTCGCTTGATAATGGTTTAGAAAGCTTATTGAACATGCCTGACATTATCGACACATAAATGATAATTGGCTCAGACAGACCTTGAGTTCTGCTTCTAATAGATTCTAGAAATTTGTAGTCAAAGTCATGGCCTCCGAAATCGTTGATTAGGTCGGCACAGAGTTGTTTCCATGTGTAATTAGGGTTCATGTTTGTTTTAAACCTAAGCCAATGTAGAGCTGAGCCAGTAAAGATGTCAAAGATTCTGCTCATAAGTGACTGTGGATCTATTCTCCTGGATACGCGAAATTCCTCCACATTTTGGATAAAGGACCGGGGACAAGTTTTCCCGGAAAAGTTAATTTTTTTTAATTCCTGAAGGCTTTTATCGAGTTGTTGTCCTAAAGGGGGAGGAATTTGCGGGTGGGAGTACTGCGGTGTGCTAAATATCTCAACGTATTGCTCCTGATCGTGCTCCTCTTGGGTATGTTGGTCTCGTGTTTCCTGGTTGTGTTCTGCCTGAGTGTGCTGGTCTTGTGTTTGCTGTTCAGAGTCTGGGTCAGGGGATGATGGTATGGCCGACAGAAAGATTTTTTCGAGGTCCGCGAATTTGTTTTTTAAATTTTTAAGGTCATCATTTAAAGAGGGGTCAGTGTCCGGGTCCATTCGTTCTATACGATGAAAAATATGATTAATATAGGTCTCCACCTTAGGGATAAGCCGAGTCACCCCTTCGGTGATTTGAGTAATTTTAGGTTCTAGAAAAGCTAGGGTAGCGTTTGTTTCCGCTATATCTTGTGCGAGGGAGACTGGTGAGTCGACTACGTATTCAGGGTTGGACTCAATGAGCCCAAGAATCTGCCTCTTGAGAGCCACGACCGTATCAGCTGGGTCACCTAATCTTAGCTTTATTTCGTACTCGAGCTCAGGTTTGTTAAGTAGTGTGTATTTTATTGGCCTCATTTTCTTTTAGTAATAAAGTAGTAGGAAAATAATTGAGAAAGAAAGGTTAATAAAGTAAAAATAGAAGAAAAATGATAAGGTAGTAAAGTAAAGTTTAGGCTAGTATAAGATTATTGTTAGGTTATTATTCAAGTAAGGTCTTAAGCTGGAGGGTAGAGAGGGCTAAGAGGGCCAAGAGAGGAGGGCCAAAGTATATTATTTAGGCTACTAAGTTAAGTTGTTTTAAAATTTTGAGAGGGAAGGAGGGAGAGGACCGAATGAGGAGGGCCGAAATGGTTTACGCTAGAAGAAGCGTTATTTTTGAATTTAGAGAGGGTTCCTAACACGTGGGCGCCAAACTGTCGTGTTATCTAGGCTCCGAGAGGCACCGGCGCTCAGGGAGCCAAGGTAACCGCAGGTGAATACTTATAGCTAAGTATTTGTAGAGTGGTCTCGCGAACACGAGTGCCTGTGACCCCGGAGGGCGTGAGTGAGTAAGTGTGGGTAGAGTGTCCTGTGTGTAGGCACCCTAGCAAGCCTCGCGCCCGCACGCTAAGTGAGGGGCCGAGGGAGTAAAAGAGGGAACGTAAACGATAAGGCTTTATTAAAGAATTAACAGATAACCACCTCCTGATACGAAAACCAAAATTATAACCTGGCCACTCACACAGAAGGTAACGGCGGCGCGTCCAGCGCGAGGAGCGTCTTCGCAGCAGCTGTATCTTCTATCCGACGAGGCGTAGGCGCTTGAGGGGAGACTTTTAAGCTTCCGTCACTTGAGGGGAGACTTTTAGGACTAAAATAGACTGTTACAGTGGTTACACAGTGAGAGACTATACTGGGAGTCTTCGAGATCACAACTTAGAGTCCAGACCAAACTGATCCCCTAGCTGCTTGACGTGGCTTTTATACCCTCGTCTGACGCTGACTGTCACAGTCTTCATTTCGATAGTCATGTTCATTTCCAGAAGCTTCGATGACGATCGCGCTCTTCATTTCGATCGTCATCCTCTTCGGTTCTAGAATCTTCGACGATCGTCGACCTCGTCAGCCGTCATTTTGAGATCATGGAACTTGTCAGTGGCCAGTCGTCGCTGTCCATGGAGATCTGTTGGCATCTCATGTTAGCTTGATGATGAGGTGGTTATGAGGATGGCTCCGAGGCACGCTGGAGGGCTCGGGACCTCAGTTCCTCCGGAGGGAGAGGGAGAGGGAGAGTGCCAGGCGTAGTAAATTTAGATACAAGTACCAGGAGGTCAGAAAATACGAAGAGGTAGATCAATGTATAATAACTTTTTAGTAGAAAGCTACGCGGCTCTATGATGTATAGATAGCCGTCAACTTTGAGAGGTTGACATAACATCAAGAAAGTAAACAAACAAATTGATAAAATAAAATGGATTTCAGGAAATATTTAGAAAAATGGTAGTAATTGTAGCAGAATGCTACAATCTTTACGTTTGACGACCATAAAAAGCCATAAATTAATTTTAACGTTCACAAATGATGTTTATATTGTTTAAATTCAGAGATTTATGGGGAAAATTTTATGGCGTAGAAGCAAACGCATCTATTTGACCAATTATCGGTGGATTTTGTACTATGATATCACCAAAGTTTAACGATGTGATAAAACTGAATTTAGTAGTTCAAACGGTTTACATTAAATCTTGAAGTTTTAGTTTGACATCTTTAAATGCAATTCTAAGTAATACGGAACAGAACACGGTAAATATATCACGGTATATAGCTAAATCTCGTTGAAAAAAATATTGGGAACTGTCTTACGGCTAACTGACTGCAGTAGTTTATAGTGATGCTGCCTTGGTGTTTTGTCTTCTATTTTCAACAAACACATTGAGACAGGCTTGCGATAGCGAGTTGCTTTGGATATGTGGAACATTCGCATTATCTCTTTTTCGTCACTAAATGAACTAATTAATAAAATTTGTGGAATCTTGCTTACATTCATTAATTATTAATTTATTTTAACCTATAACTCAAGATATATAGAGTTTCACGTGTACCTATTGCAATTTAAAGGTGCGTACGGACTAGAGGCAGCCTCGCCTGAGGCACGCACGGCTCGCCCTTTTGCCTCAAGTGCGTACGTGCCTCAGCCCGAGGCGCGCCTCGCGCCGAGGCAGCCTCGGCGCGAGCCATTCGGTGTCGGTTTTTTGGCTGTGCTCAAAGGCGCCTCAGCGTACGTGCCTCGCAAGTATGGACGTGATTTGAGGCACAGTTTTAGCGAGTCACGCACAATGGCGATAAGTCCTTGTATTCAAGCCACTAAAATTCTGAAAACCACTAAATGTCCTTGTATTCAAAGCCATAATATTTCTGTAAAAACTAAATAAGTAAAACTAATTTCTTTTATGAGGTTATTTTATTTTCGATCTGTGTCTTGTGTATTGGAAGTTCAAATTATTTCTGCTATCAACTGATTTTATGCTCATTGTCCGAAAATGGTCAATTGGAGCAAGGAAAAATGTATCCAACTTATAAGTTTATATGAAAAAGAACAGGTTTTGTGGAATCCCCGCGATGAAAAGTACTACAATAAAAATGTTAAAAGAGATGCATGGGAAAGATTAGCAGAAGGTATTGGTGAAGAAATTCAAGAAGTCAAAAATAAAATAAACAATCTTTTAGGCTCTTTCCGAAGAGAAAAGTCACGAGAGAAGAAAAGCTTAATCACAGGATCTGGTAAGTAAAAACCATATAGTTAGTAATCAGTTTATTTTTAGTTCACTTAACAAATTCTTTATTCGTTTGTTATCGTTTATAAGTGAACATTTAATATGCCCTAAAAATATCGGGCACTATTTAAAAAACCGTATATTATTATATTACTATGCATACTAAAATTTAAAACATTTTTTTATTGCAGGAGCAGACAGTAGATACATTTCGAAGTGGTTCGCCTTTGAATATTTTTATTTCCTGGCTGATAAATATGACCCGCATGATAATTTTGATACAATGGTAAGTAATCATAATCATTTAATATCTGCTTTGCCATTCTATACGGCCATTAGTCATGAAATGTCTAGCCAAATGTAAACGTATTTCTGCAGCAGTTAGCCCGGCACGTCTGGGCACAGTACGAATTGGAAGAAATGAAGTAAGTTCTTCGGCATCTCTTCTCCATGAACCAGTAATTATTTCACCATTTCTTTCCGAGTCTAAACTACCGTTAGGACAATATAAATTTACAGAGCTTCCATTTCCTCTTCGTAAAAAATTATGTAGATGAAGTGTTGCTAAAACAACTTTCGTAGCTATCATTGGATCTAACAGCATAGGTTTCCTTAGTACTCTAAATACAGCACTTAGAATACCAAAAGCATTTTCAACTACTCTTCGAGCACGTGAGAGCCTGTAGTTGAAAACTCTTTCAATAGTGCCTTCGCCTGGAGTTCCATGAAAAGGTTTCATAGTGTATTCATTCAGGCTAAATGCTTTATCGCCCACCAGCACATACGGCACTTCAACATAATAAGGCGTTTGTAAAATTTCTGGGGGTGGAATTTCTAAAGTCTTGCGTTCTAGTTTTTTGTACAGATTTGTATTTTTAAAAACACCACCATCTGAAATCCTGCCCTGACAGCCGACATCCACATATGTAAAATTATAGTTAGCATCGCACAGAGCAAACAAAACAATGCTGAAGTCTTGCTTATAATTAAAGTATTCTGATCCTGATTTTATTGGAGCTTCAAGAACTACGTGCTTGCCATCAATTGCACCAATGCAGTGAGGGAAATTCCATTTATGCTCAAACTCTGCTGCCACATCTAACCATTGTTGCTGGGTTGTTGGAACCTGTAATAACAAAAAAAAATATTTGCAGGAGTCACAAGAATCACCACTTCAAATGGACGGCCCATCTCAATCACAAGAATCACCATCGCAAACAACCGGCCCATCTCAGTCCATTGAACCACCATATCAAACAGCCAGCCTATCTCATTTACCACAAGATGGTTCATCTCAACCCTCACCGAATGTCCCGTCTCGGCCATCTCAATCACAACCTCGTAGAGGATACAAGCGCCAGGCAGATCCAATGTTGAAAGAAGCCATGGATATTCTTAGAAAGAGTTCACAACAAAGTGATGATCCCTTAATGAGTTATGGACTCCATATTTCCAATGAATTGCGGAAATACGATGCCATCACAGTAGCTAATGTAAAACATGCCATTAATAATATTTTATATCAAGCAGAGGTTGGATATTACAGCTACAATCCTGTCCAACAATATGGTTATTGCACATCCTCTTCGAGCCCACGAAGTGTTTCAAGAGAATCGAATTACAGCAGTGTGCAATCTCCTGCTCCCCCACCTGCACCACCTACTCCACCTGCACCACCTACTACATCTGCTACACCACCACCACCACCACCACCACCACCACCACCACCGCCGCCAGGTTTTTCAGGTTATGAGGACTACTTTACAGATTAGCTGTACCAACTTGTTTATTTTTCTAATATTACCTACCTACTAATATAAATGTATATGCATATTTGACAAATGTTTTTTACTTACCTTTATGTATCCTTTTAGTACTTCAATAATCGCATCACACACTTCAGGAACAATTCCACTGATAGATTGTTTGGCAACTTTAAACAAATATTGCAAACTTGTGTAAGAGTCTCCAGTCGCCAGAAATCGCATAGTTATCATAAATCTTTCTTTGGCTGATATAGGATTACGAAACTTTGTCACCTTTTTTTGTATAATTGGCGCTACCAGACTAAATAAATGTTCAAAATCTGCACAGGACATGCGTGTGAAGTTGACCTTGTCGTTTGGTTCACATTCAAAAGTAATTTCACGGAGCAAAGTTTCGCCATAATTATTTCTGTTTTTGAATAGAAATTTCATCCACCAACGTGGTGGTCTTTTTTTCTTTTTAATCAAATTATATATTACGATAAACGCAGCAGCAGCACGGGTTTCGTTCGACGCCATGGTTTGTCGTGCGTGGATAGGAGTAAAATGGCGGAAGACGCCGACGCAGAAATACGAGTGAATCAGCTGTCGATCCGGCGCCATCTTGTCGCGCCTGGCTCGACCTGAGGCAGGTTGCCTCAGTCTGCTGCCTCATGTTGGTTTAAATTATTTACTGAGGCAGCCTCGACACGAGCCGTGCGTGGCGAGGCTGCTCAACCTGAGGCTGCCTCTAGTCCGTACGCACCTTTAGGTGATGGGCGGACAATCTGTCACAACTCACAAGGTAATGTAAATTTTCTGAAATAACCGTCAAACATTGGTCAGACATGGCAACTGGCGATAACGGCCGTTATTGCTCTGTCTATATGCTTCGCTGGGGATAAGTATATAATTGTTATGTTCAGATTTGATTATAACCAGGATAAGGTTGAAATATTTTGTCAAACATTTCGCCATTCACCAACAAGATTTTTATTTGCATCTTATGAATACACAAAAGGAACGACCAGCATTCAGTAATAAAACTGTCCATACTTTTGATCGTAACGCGAATATGCCGTCTACCAATGTCGTATTTGCTTCGGAAAATATTTTAAAGTATTGCAGATTTTATAGATTCTCGACTTTGGACACGATCAGAATACAAATTCTACTCGAGTCGATTTTGAAAGCGAGTCTAGTACGTGGTTTAGCTTGAAATATTCCTGTTTCATGTTTTTGTTACTTCGTTATTAATATTTAAAAGAAAGCAGGTGAAAAATAGAAGGTTAGGAATATCGTTGTAATTTTTGAGAGTCATCATAATATTAAATTATTTTAAAGATAGGGAAATAGCCCAAACCTCTTGTGGGGTGAACTAGTGTTGTTTTTAGTTATTTCGCAGTCGACATAAAATAAATTTCTTATGAATTGTTTTATTTTCTAATTTGGCAAATAGAATAAAGCTTATAAGTTCACCACCCTGCCCATCACATTATTACAAGTATAAACCCTTGTCTTTATTATCCAAAAGTATTTTCAAGTTGCAAAATAATTTTGAAATTTGATTTGCTAAGAATTTAGTCAATTATTTCAAAATGAAGTAGATTTGAGAGAAACTTGATTCCACAATACCATTTTAAGAGATCTTTGAATATTTTCATTTTAGTAATTTGTGTGAATTATTTGAATAGCTGTCATAAGTTTTCTCAACTGAAATTAGTCCAATTTTACTCTTCATATTGAATAGAAAAATAAGAATGGGGTGTCTAATTGTACCTAATAAGGGCTTTGCTTTATTAATTAAGGGTATTCTGTGTGACAAATGTAAAAAGGATAAGGTAAAAAAATATTTCGATGTAACCATTACTATGCCATTACCTTATACATGTAATCTTAATATAAACTGAATAAATGTTCCCAAGGAAGTAGAAAGTTAAATATAACTCGAAGTAATGTTGGTAAATCAATTTTATTTTTAATTTTTTCTATCGAAGTTCTCAATTCTAATCAAAATAGGACAGAGTTCCCTAAAAATAGGCTGTTTCTGGGTGAGCTCGCTCCATCTTAGACTCTGTCTCTGTCCTATGACCTAGACTAGAGTCAAGAGCAAACCCACCATTAATTAAAAAAAAAACTATTTTCTGATTCTAAAACACATAAAAAAGTCTGCTCTGTGTGATTATACCAGGAGTAAGAAGAAGGGTGGGACAAGCCGAAAGAAGATCAAGAACTCTTTTAACTGAACAATTTCCCCTTGGAAAATAGGTTGACATATGAAAGTAAGTTGTTCAGTTTCATAAGCACCTTGACCTCCTTCCGGCTTGTTATACCCTCTCTGTTACTCCCTGTATGTATGAATGATTCGTATAGGTTTATGTATTTATGTACGTAGGTATATATATATATTTATTTATTTAAAAATAATTGTATAATATGTAAGTTTGTCTTATAGTTCATATAATTACGTATACTTTAGGATACAGTATTACTTTATTTATTGTACTTAGTATTCTTGTTTTATTAGCCCAAATTTATTTTTATCTTATTAAGTAAGTTGTACACGTCAACTGCCTCACTTTATGCCTTCTCACTACCCTAGGTCTGCTGTAAGAGATTTCTTTTTAGAAATAAGCTGACCTGTTGTGTATTGTTCTATATGTTATGTCCTTTGTGTTATATTGTGTACAATAAACGGTTAAATAAATAAATAATAAATAAATGATTATCAGAGTAGTCAAAGAGCAAAATGTCGGCATGGCATACCAATGAATCCTCCGGGAACTAAAAATAAACTTGTTTTGTTTCGATTTTGATGCAAGCATGTTGTTTCTAAGATACAATTCCATTAGAATGTGTTTCACACTGCAGGAGTGCGATAATTATTTCAATTCCCTCGCCCTCAGCGTTTTTCGACACAAAAAGACGTAAGCGATACAAATACTCAATTAAATGTGTATGGGTCTCAATGGAATTGTCCCCCTAGTGTTATGTGACTTACTTGAATCACTTGAGGGTGACAGGAATGAAGTTACACTTACTTGCTACATACTTACTTTATCTTGATAGATTTACTGAGCGTTAAGAATTTAATGTATGTGTGGAAATAACCAAATGTGAACAAGCCCATATAGCCTAACAAAGCGGCATTGTTTAAATAAAGCTAAAAAAAAATGGTTTTTTTACATTTAGTTACACAAACTAAAGCGGCTACAGGTGTGACAATGTCTTTGCCTAGAATAATCGATACATTATTTAGAAGTTTCGAGTAATTCCTACATCATAAGCGATACATGTTCGTTAAATAATAAAAATATCAGTTTAATATTCGTTCCATCGCGGTAAAATCTCATTAAATTTAAGTTTAAATAAGTTATAAATAGTTTTGCATAGCAAAGTGGCAAGATGAAATGTAAACTTTTTAAAACTACACTCTCTTTATGAACTGAAAACTCTATTAACTTTTGTTATTCTAGTTTAGATTAAAAAAGAATGATATTGAAATGACTTTACGAAGATAGCTAACGAGAATATTTTACAAGAGCGCTTGAATTCCATTGCTAAATAAAAGATACAAAGGTACGTAATTATTTTTAGCCTGTAACACCGAAAATGATTGAAAAAACAGCGGTAAGAAGAACCCGTAAATATTGCAATGGAATCTTTTGAAAACTACCTAGTACTACCCTACACGTAGCCATATAGCTACTACTACTACTACAGCCACAACAGTCCACTGTTGGACATGGGCCTCCTCTTTTGGGGGGTAATTTCCATACTCACTTCGCTTGGCAGGCGGATTTGAAAGCGCAGTACAAGGTGTTATAGATTTTCACGGAGAACTCTGCTGCCCGTTCCCCAGATTTACCGATAGAAATAGGTTGATGCTATTCTAATCCGGAACCACACGAACGTATATCAGCCATATAGCCCTATAGCAGTTATATAGCCAGGTTATGTACTAACTGCAAACATTTGTGTTTGTGACTTAAAAAAAACAAATTGACTTGGAGCATGACACAATAAAAAGAACGTTTATGATACGATATGAATAAACTCTGATTATTTTAAAAATCAATGATTTTATTTCATTAATCGATTATTAAACATAGTTTTTTTATTTCTTGTCCCATTTCCTGAGGGTGATTTCCACGCGCCATAATGAAACTCATAATTATACGTCAAAAATATGACAAATCTGTCAGTTTAGATATGAAACTAAAAAAAATATATCTTCTACGTGGTTTAAGCTATAAGCAGTAAATGTGAAGACGACTTTTGGAAATTCATTAACACTGTGCCTGCCCCGCAATACATTGATTTATTTTGAGTGAATAATACACACGATACTTTATTATAACATTCACAAAAATATAGATAGATAATCTCAATAATTCAGTTGAAGATTCGCATGAAGAAATATCCACATTGTATCGGCAGGGAATAGAACATGCGACATTAATTCGACCAGGAATCCCATTGTTTTGTCTGCAATATATTTATATCGGCTATTCGAACGATTTCCTTTAAATACAGATCCGTATTTAGGATAAAGGATTTCATTTGGGTTGCAGAGAGGGATTGAAAGAAACAGTTTGGGTAATGATGTCATTCACCTCGCCGTCATTGGACAAAGTATTTCAACATCAACAGCTACAGCAATATGGGGATGTATTGCGTTTTGCAGGTTTACTGGCGAGCGCAGTGCAAGCTGCTTGATTTACAGGGAACGCTGCTGTCCATTCCCTAGATTCATTCATCCCTTAGTCGCTTTTAACGACCCCCTACGGATGAATTGAGGTGATTTTATTATCCGGCATCACACAGCACATTGGTACAAGGTATTTAGTAGTATCTACCATAATATCATGATGATGCTAGTTGTAAAATTAGTGTAAGTAGATCGTAACAATTTCACTCATTAACGGTTTCTTCTTGTTTCGTGTGGGACATCGAGTTGACACATGGCCACACGGTAGGTCGGTGGTTATATGTTTATCTGTGTTGTTCGCTCGCCTGTGTAAAAGTTTTGCTTTACAAAATTTTTTTGTTTCTGCAAATTAGCCCAAAGACGTTTTAGATAGCTGTATTAGTAGGTGTAACTGCATAAATACCTATACTTACAACATACAAATTTTACTAGTTACATAGTGAAAACTTAATACGAGCTGGAGACAAGGAACAACTTTCCCCAAGAAACATAGGTCAAAAAACGAGAAAAATGGGTACACTCATACAAAATTGCCGATTAGGTGATTTCAAAATATTTTTGACGTTTTTGACCTATGTTTTTTTGGTGAAAGTTGTTCTTTATCTGGAGATAAGGAAAAACTTTGCTTTGCCTGTACTTTATTTTCAGTAGCGGTCACTAGTTAAATTACACCCTATATTTCTAGGGTTGTTATAGTATTGTTGGTTCACTGCACTTAAACTAGTTCAAATACGCACGGTAGTAACTCAAAATGTAACACCTAAAAATATCCAATATTTAATTTTATTATATTTTATTTTATTGGAATAAATGCTATAAACTAAACTTTAGTTCACAACTTGCATACGGGGTCCTTACATTTCATATATTCGATGTCAAGTATGGTCAGCAGTCTTATAATGTAGACCCGTGGCGAAGACAAAGATGATATTATAAAACCCGCGATTGTCGAAGATTATAAATATGCCTATTGTGTGCGCTGTTTATATACGATTATGTGTGTGTAAATGCATATAGTTCTAATTTCTTTTTAAGTGGTGGTAATTCCATAAATTCATAAACTTGCCAATCCTACTACAGTGGTAATCTATGCCAGAATAAAACCAAAAATATGTTTGTTTTGGAACAAAATAATAAAGCCAATTCAACTGTGGATTTATGATACACAGCGGTAGTCTTTCCAATGTACACCTCTCAGTTAGTTAACTAACAAAGTTTGTGATAGTTCTAGGAAACTCCTGTGGTAGTTAAAACAGTGATAGCACGCACATGTTATCTAAAGTTCAATAACGAACCAATCAAAATATACTACAAAATAAAAAGGAAAACAAAATAGCTCTGACGTTCCATTTTCGAACGTTGACGAGGTTTCGTTGAAAAATCACATTTCGACTGAGCGTCCAATGAGTGCGTCCTGAAGTGTAGGTATTTTTTATTATTTAAATCACTCGAAATTCGATAGGACATTCAATCAAATTGCTTTTGAAGTTTTTGAACGAGAGTAAAGTTGACACGGAAAGTCAATTCTGGTTTTAAATTGGAGTTTTGCGCGTGAATCCAGAGGCTTTGCAACCAACTTTATTTCTTACTTTTCTAAATTAGTTTTTAGCCGTTTTTTGTTGTGGTGAGATTAACTTAATAATATGCCAGTAGTGAAGACCAATATCGTGGTAGTGAAAAATAGAGAAATATTGTTCGAATCACCTTGATATTCTCGCGTAAAGTTCGCGCATTGGCACATGACACGCGAGCGTCAGTATCTCGTTCCAATGAGCTGAGGTTAGCTTAGTTACTGGTTACCTCCCACAAACTGTATGTTTACGTGAAAATTGTTTTTATAAATAAAAAAAAATCTTTGAAAATCTCTTGATTAGTTTTTTAGATTTGTAATATTTAAAACAAAGTTACTTTAAAACTCTTTTATTTGTGTAATTTTTATAGAATTGGTATATCTATATTATCTATCTATTTCTTAACTTTATTACTGCATATTTCTTATAAATACTCGTAACTAGACGCTGGCAGAAGTGTCACGATAATGGATTGACCATTGCCATTAAATAAACAAAATTTATAAAGAAGATTTTAATTTGATTTTAAAACAAGTAATATGTTTATATTATGGTGCCACCATGTTATGTTATGTTATAAATGCTTACCCGAAATAAATATACGTTGCCACAGATGTACCTACTTCAAATTTTATAAAACTTTTAAATGGCAAAATTCTTTTACGCGATACGTTTTCTCATTTCAATCAGATTACGCACCAACATCAAGTTGGAAAATTACCATTCGATATTCATTCGGAACCCGTCTCGATTCCCAATCTCGATCCGTCCGATCTGGAATCGATTACCGCGGGAATGCAAAATTTGCGACGTCGTAACCGAAAATTTACTCAGAGGGCGTACACCGTCGACGAAATAAAAAACGAAGACGACCGCAGGTTGTTGTGAGTTGCCTCTCAGATGGAAGGGTTCCCTACATTAGTGATACTGATTGAAAATTAGGAAAATCAAATGAAAATTCACTCAGAGGGCGTACACCGGCGAAATGAAATCAGAAAAGATGAACTGAGGCTTTGCGAGATACGTTTTTAGTTCAAAGTTTTGTTTTTGTGATTACGGTAAGGATTAAAAGTAAGGCCACCTTAGACTAACAACACTATACCAGACGTAAAACACTACTAACGCTAGTTACTAGTTATTATTCTGTGACACTGCACAGAATTAATGTTTTTTTTGTGCTACATTTTTAGGCTATGTAACACAAAGCTTGGAACAGATAATATGTTTACTAATAGATGACAGTTTTGTTTAAAAATCGTGGTGTTAGGTAATTAGTGAGGCCAAGGTAATTCCTATGGATAGCTATTGTGATAATAAAAAAATGTCATAAGGTGTGGGTTCAAAAAAATCTGATCTCAAAATAATTTCCAGAAGACCCCAAAAAAGATCACATCATCAAAATTAGTCGTCGATATATCGAACCTTAATTTTGGGTCCCAATAATTATACCCTATATAATTATAATGTCCGCCGTGAGGTCCGTATCATGAAAGGTGGTACCTGTTTCTTAGCCGACTAGGAGAAAAGGGATGTATATAAATCGAAACATTAGTATTGTACCAAAGGTTCAAGTAGTTAAACTCAGCGTTTTCTTTTGACGTTATAGGTAAGTGGGTATAACAGCGATGTTTCTCTAATTGTCTACTCTGCTTTCGCGTTTCGCTAGAAGAACCGACTAGTAGTTAGGTACCTAGTCTTTTGGACCTAGAAATGCCTAGAAAGCCCGGATTGGATTCTCCCGAAATTTTAACCTATTTATTAAATTGTAAAAAATATTTGATGAGCCTGGAGCTTTAGGCTTCAAAACGTGATTCTTCGTGTAGGTGTGAACGGGTCCCGCAGATCATGCCATTTCTGATTCTGATCATCTGGTTCCGGTAAAACAGGATATTTGTATGCGGGTATTTTTTTTCTTTTAACACATGTCGTAAAAAATCCGTAACAGTGTGATTCCCGAAGTAGGTTATAATTAAATTTTGGAGGGATAATAATTTGTTTCGATAACAATTGGGTGTTAGGCGTAATTTGCGGTTATTAATATGGTAATTTGATTGATTTCGATAATGGGCATTGTGGATGATGAGTTCATAAATCGATCTTTATTTTTCATCAAACTGCACTACATTCATAATAATTCTCTTTCTTAACTTTTGTTATAAATAGTGTAGGTAAGTGTAGGTAGAAAAAATATATGAAAATTATAATGATTTTTACGTAAGATTTTCCTAAAAATAATAATTTACCTTCTACTTTGCATAATCTTCTAATTTCAATTCTCTAGTGAAATTCCATCCTTTCTCAGACGTTATATGAAGCACCTTCGACATTCTTCATAAATATTAACGTAGTACTTAGAACTATTCTCACTCATTTAGTAGATACAACTTGTCCAAGTCTGGATGGCCAACATAGTTCTATTTGGGAATGTTGATAGTTGTATGCAGCTAGGTTAAATAACCTCTTAGATAGTTCGCTACTCTATGATTAGTATGTTGGTACTACTTTCTTTATAATGCGTTACCATGATGCCAGATTCATGTGGGTCCAATGAACCCTTTTTAGATAGATAGATCACATTTAGCTAAATTGAAAATAGTCAATAGTACAGTCAAGATTAGGTCGGGTAAGACAGTTTGAACTTTGGGCCGTTCTTATGCCGCGCTCAAAACACTTACATTGGCAATTAGGGTATCTTACCTACCGAAGTGGGATTGACGGTACATAATTTCAAGTTAAATCCGTAAATCTAGTTTGTTTATATTAATCATTGATATTGTTATATATACCAGGACACAGTTTCAATTTTTAACACATCCACACAGTATGTGGTTCATTCAAACGAATATCATTAAATAGTATAAAATTATGTCGCTTCCCGTGTCCCTATGTACGCATAAATCTTTAAAAGTACGCAACGGATCTTGATACAGTTTTCTTCAGTAGATATAGTGATTCAAGAGAAAGATTTTTATCGGTATAAGTTATGCCAGAAAAATATATTTTTCCCGCGATTATAACGGTCAGCAGGGCGGGCTGCAAATTAATGTTATTTTTTTTATAATCAGTTTTAATTACTACCTGTAGTATAAATAAGTGACTTCCTGTAAGGCCAGGATTCCCGTTGTAAGGTTAAAAGGTGTAGATTTAAATAGCCCCGGGACAAAATCATAGGGTACAGAACTAAAAAAAAATAACTACGCGACGTAGGTATTTTGATGCGGTTTTTTAAGAATACTATGGAGCGGTTCAAGATAATGGTATAAATGTATAATTAATGCCAGGAATATGTCACATTGCCAAGGAAAAACGGGAAGCAGCGGGTGAATCCGCTGGGCTAGCCGCTAGTATTACAATATAATGCCATCTACCTTAACATATCCTTAGTACATTCATCGTCTCAACGATATAATTACGCCCAATAAAAACTCTTCATAAAAGCAGCCGATCGCAAGCGCGATATGAGTCAATTAAATTTATCGATGCATTCGTAATTCACCAGCATAACTGATACTACAATTACTCTTATCTGTACCTTACGGAGAATTTGCTATCTTTCATCGGATTCAATTCGCTACGGTCTAAAGGGCGGTCGCAAGGAATAGGTTATGTTCTCGATTATTAATAAAATTTCTTTAAAAATAATCATTCTCCTTCTGTGCCTATGGTTAGATATAGATGCTGATGATTGAGTGAGATGATTTCAAGTGATGTTATATTATAATGGGCCGGTCAAAATATCGACAGCACGTAAACGAGCACCTAGGCGTCAAAAATACATAGCAAATCTTGTGTTCGTTCTTATAAGACATTGTTGGGTACGTGTAGACTGTTCGTGGGATCAGGCTTAAGTCAATTAATATCTGAAAGACTGTTACTGGCTGAAAATATTTTCTTCTCAACTTAAATAATTTGGTAATGTTTTTTCTAACAATAATCTGATTTTTCTTTAAGGCATATTATTCTCCTACTAAGTATTTGTGGAAGACATAAACGGAGACCAGCACTTGATACAAAAGCGACTTAATAGAAAACTTCAAGTTTCTTCAAAGAAGATCCAACATTTCATCAAGTAGCGAAACTCACGGTGGAAATTCATTATTTATTAATCGTTAAAACTGCATTTCTACGTAGAAACGCATTTAAAAGCGGGAAAGTTGGCGAGTTGTTTGTGAAAAGTAAGTAAATTGCGGAGGGATGGGCACTAAGTTCGTTTGACCGCTTCTGGGGTTGAAAACACACGGAGGTTTAATAAGACCGGTCCTTTCTTACTGCGCCCTGTGAATTTGAGCAAATGTGTGTCGGTAAGGTACCTAGACGAGCTGTCCGAATAGAAGTCCAAAGTTATGCCGATATTCGCGTTAGCTTAGGATGGGGGAGCGGCATGACATAAAAAGTAACTTAATAAATAAATAAAGAAAATAAAATGACGAGTCGTAGCACGTGTAAACTGTTTACATGCTTGCGCTGCCCACGTCCCTAGGTATTATAGTGTGAGCACGAGGTCAGTCCGCTGGCCAGCAACGTCACGTCACCCCACCACAAGAACCTTAGGGTTTCATATACGATTTTGGATACTGAGGTGAAACCGTTATTTGAAGCCGTAAACTTAGGTTTGACATATCAGAATTTTTAGCTTTCAAACTAGATTGTTGATAAAACATAATCACGTTAACTCTTCTTCTTCTTACTAACATTTACTTCTGACTCTAAGGCCCGATCCCATCAGCATATAATTAGGAAGTCTTAAAGAGTTTGGTAGGGATAGGGATGGTATACAGCAGTGAAAAAAAATACTTCGATTAGGTACTATAATAATGAGGGGTGAACCAGTCTATGACTCTGAATTACTTTCCCCAAGGGACGTTGGTCAAAAAGTTTAACCCCACCGACCGGCTGCTTGACTGAAACATCTTGTATACGTATCTTGAGGAAAGTTGTATAATTTAATCGGCTGGTTCCGCCTTAAAATACATGCAGTTGCTTGCAAAATATACATCTTGTATATAGGGTGAAATTTACTAGGGACCGATAGCGAAATCTCAAGACGGGCTGATGATAAGACACAACTTTTCCTATGGAACATAAATCGAAATATACACAAATTTGCACCTCCCGTACAAAATTGCCGTTAATGCTGATTTTGGCTATTATGGAAGCTCGCAATATTTTTGTCATATTGCGACCTTATTTTTATTGGGAAAAGTTGTTCCTTATCACCAAGACGTCCTCTGTTATCAGTGTCGGTCTCTGGTAAAATTTCACTCGATATATTAGTCGTCCAATCAAGGTGGTCATTTTGTGCGGATCAGCGCTTCATCAAATTGTTCGTTGACTCAATCTTCTACACTACAAGAAAAAGTACTTAATTTAAAATCTTATCATGAAAATTAAAACGCGATCATTTACTGCATTGTTCGCTGTACGATACTGTGGCGTCTCTTTTACTCCAGCCATAGCGGTATTGCTTGAATTTTCAGCGCGTGTGTTGCCATCTCCACAGATACTGCAACTAATTATGAATTCCAGAATTTCCCCTACTAAATATGCGCTATCGCCATTCCCATTCTACTGCGTTGCGTTTATTATATTTAAGGCGTTTGCTTCTAGCTAGTTAATGCTATTGTTTATATATTTGTGTTCCAGGCAAGTGGGAGCTTAGGAATAAGTTTAGAGCTTCCGGTATTGTTTTGATGTTTGTGCTCCTATCAGAGAGTTTCTATTAAGTATTATATATTAATACTAAAATGATGCATTCCGTATGCATTAACTAATTATTGTGAAGCTTCGACCATCAGAAACAGTTTAGCCTCCTTCTGGGATAGTCTAATAAGATCAAATAATGGCATCTTACGAGTCATGAATAAGGACGTTTTGAGTCCTATATTTAGATGGACGTACACCTGGACCCAAACATAAATTGACTTTTGTAAATTAACTTTTCTAGTTTATTATATTTTCTAGCATACAATCCGGACAATTGCTCCTACAACTGGTTGTACTCGTTTTTGGTGCAGGTACCTATAATGTTTGCAATTGATCACGTCGATGATCAAATCTATTTAAATTATAATTCCTTATTGTAGTTAGACTTTATTAAAAATTATTTAGAAGATGTGTGATAGATAGGTACTGAACTTCGTAAAAAAATAGAACATCGGTATTCAAGATGTATTCCTAGGTATTTTGACTAAGATCTTCTTTCTTTATTCTTCTTCTTTTCAGCATAATAATGTCTACTTATACACCCTATTCTACATTTATTCAGTAGTCTAGAATTGAGCAGGCGAATGCGTTCCTAGAATCACCTTTGTATCGGACCGGCGATAGATCTACATATAAAGGATAGCTAAAGGGTTTACCATTTCAAACGCGCCTGTGTTTGGCAGTTCGGTACACCTCAAAGTCTCGAGACGGTTTAGTACAGATACGTATTTCGTATGTTGATTGATAACGGTTGCAACTGAACAAAGTTTTTTAAGGAAATAGAGCATGGATATGAATAGCATCACCCCATTTCTTGCCCATGGGTGTCGTAAGAGGCGACTATGGGACTCGAGGGTAGCATCACACCATTTCTTGCCCATGGGTGTCGTAATAGGCGACTAAGGGACTCGAGGGTTAGATGTGTATTGCAATTTTAGGCGACGGGCTGACAACCTGTCACTATAGTGATACACAGTTATCTGATTGACCCTCAAACTTTTGTCAGACGTGGTGTAATATCCGTTTTACGGCCGTTAACGCTCTGCCTACCCCGTAAGGGATATAAGCGTGATTTATGTATGTATGTAGATTATGGATATTTTAGCAACCTATTTTGAAATCGCAATCGGTACTTATCAAATATAACCAAATATGTACCTTTTCGTCCATCGGTCATTTGCAAGTATCAGATTTCACCGATCTAATATTACTCGATAAACGGGATATCATATCGGAAGTTATGATATTTATATGCAAAGCTAGGCGAATATAATATGTGTGGTCATCAAACAAAATGAGGTTGGTATTTCACGTTGACTCATTTAGAGCTGAAACTTTGCTTGCAATTTTTTTTATTCATTTGTATTAATGATGGGTTTGCTCTTGACTCTAGTCTAGGTCATAGGACAGAGACAGAGTCTAAGATGGAGCGAGCTCACCCAGAAGAAGCCTGTTCACTCTTACTTTGAAGAGATTAGGTTTGTATGCGTTTGGAAACACAGACGCAGGTAGTGAGTTCCACTCTTTAGCAGTGCGCATTATAAATGATGACTGGTCAAAATAGGGTTCTTACTCGATTTTGTTGAATTCTCCGATATTTCGACCCTACACGGGCCCCGCGAGAACTTGAGGTAAAGTTTATATTACAATAAAAGATTAGAAAGTAATCAAACATTGTAATATTAGGTCTGGCTAGAGTAGGTACGTTGTGTACCAGCGATACGGAAACGCGATAAATAGCAAACCGCGGTTCTAATAATTCGTGGAATCGAGCTTAATTACAACCTTAATACGTACATATCAAATATTTTCAAATAATTATATTTTTTACTCACTTCTCTGTACTGTATACAGGTACGTACTAATTTAGTACTTACTTGAACAATCTTAGTTACTACTAGCAGCCCGCCCAGCGGTTTCACCCGCCGCTAACAATTTCCCCCCGGGAATAAAACAGTTTAATATAGCCTATGTTCATCAGGGATAATGTAGGATTCTAAAAATCTTGACTTTAATTTGAAACAAATATCGTTTTCAGATGGTGGTGGCGTAAAGTTACATGCCGTGTGATTAACCTGGCCAGCCACATGGCAGTGCCTATATTTTTATTTTTTTTATCCCGCCCGAGCCGGTTTTCTATTAGGTCATAACGAAATGGTAATAAAGAAAAAGAAAATTGTGTGATACAAATTTCTTTTTTTAGAATGACGGTTCATGACGTCAATAAGTGATAATACTATCCTACATTGAATAAAGAATTTCAGTTTCAATTAACGGTAAAAGAATTTTTTAAATCGGTCCAGTAGTTTCAGAGCCTATTCAATTCAAACAAACAATAAATAAAATCCTGTTTCTAATATTAGTGTAGATAATTATTATTTTAGTGTGATGCCGGCTTAGAATAGCATCACCCGATTTCTTTCCCGTGGGAGTCGTAGGAGGCGACTAAGGGACTTGAGGGTGTGTATCGCAATTTTAGGCGATGGGCTGACAACCTGTCGCTATGGCGATACACAATTTTCCGAATGACCCTCAAATATATGTCAGACGTGGCGTAGATGTCCGTTTTTGCGGCCGGTTACGCTCTGCCTACCCCGCAAGGGATAATAGGCGTGATGTGTATGTATGTATTATTTTAGTGTAGATTTTTTTAATGCATTATTTAATGTTATTTGTCGTTTTTTTTTTTATACCGAGTAAGGGACAGCCCTTCGAATACTGATAGGGTGCATGAAACATAAAACTGGACAACTTTCCCCTAGAAACATATGTCAGGTAACGCCAAAAAATGACCTTCCACAGAAAATCACAATCAGCTGACTGCATTCACTATGGGAAGTCAGTTCTTTTACGTTTCCTGAAATATGTTCCTAGGGGAAAGTTGTTCAGTTTCATGGTCTGCATGTACCCAATCAGTATTCGGATGGCTATCCCTGACACCCTTTAATACAGTAATGATTAAATGTAATCATTACACTGGTACGAATAATGTGACGTAGTTGGTACATTTTTAAATGAAAAAGCAGTTATTGTGGCATAACTGTAATAGTTAGACATATGGTATCGCGGACATTATTATAGATATTGATGTCCTCTATAAAACTGTAGTACATCACTTTGCTCTATTGTCAATAATTTCCACAGCGTACGCGATATAAGATATTTTTTTCGTACATTTTTCACACGTTGGGTTACATTATCGAAATTTTCACGCGGATCCCTATTTTTTTCTCGTATAAAATATAGCCTATGTTCATCAGGAATAATTTAGGATTCTAATAATAAAAGAATTTTTCAAATCGGGCCAGTAGTTTCGGAGCCTATTCGATGCAAACAAACAAACAAACAAACATACAAACAAACAATCAAATCTTTCCTCTTTATAATATTAGTGTAGACTACTAACTGCCAAGCAAAGCTTTGGTATGATAGGTATTTCTTGGAATCGGCGACCAAACTTTTGCTGTATGATCTGAAACAATACTTCAGCGCATAGAATAAGTACTTCCCAAAGTCAGACTTTTGGTATGATCTGAGAGACAATATTCCAACCGTGCCGTGCCTCAACCAACTGGATCACGGTTGTCACCAGAATATCCGTGTCACCATTGTTCCCGGTTATTTAGTGTACCGAAGATTTAAGTTGAATCGGGAATGCTTGTTTCAAGTTCCGGCCTGGGTTATTAACAATGACAATAGGATAGACTGTAGGTGTGACGTCATGTGTAGTATTCGAATGAGTGAATACGGATCGGGTTAAGAAGGTTCCGGGTGCCAAATGCAGGGCTCTTGGTGTGCCTTTCTGAGTGTGTATCTTCGTGTTAACAAGGATTTTTTCTTGTGTCTTTGATATTGTTTGTATCGTGTGCATTGTAAGGTTTTCGTAGGCAAACTCAGGAATCTCCAAAATATAAACCTTTATTTTACACTTATTACAGAAGCAGTATAATGCTCACGTTGAAGGAAAACAGAAAACAGATTGACATTATATCATAAATAACATAATGTTCTACCAATACTGCTTATAACCTATTTGCTCGCATCAGTTATTATGCATAAATTGCCAATTATTTGTGCGTTTCTTGGCATAATCCAAACAGGTCGTTGCTTCCGCTAGGAATCAAACCTACTATCAGAACTAAGGTCTTTTACCACTAGACCACTTACTTGATTTGACGTCAAAAAACAAGATTTCTGCTTCAGAACTCAGTTCCACGTGTCGGGCGAATCTGGGCCCTTTTTAGTTAAATAATTATGGAGATCCAAACCCATCCCTTCATCTTTCCAAATCCTGATACAATAAGATGTATAATATCCCGGGCCTTATGATCCGGATAAGCTCAAACTGGGTATGTTTATACCCGGATGTGGCGTGTAGGGTGTTTCTTGGGCTATGGAAATATTAAGATTGAATAAATTTTCCATTCAAAGTTTCTTTTTACTTGTGATGTTTTCCTTTTAAAATCTAATTACAAATGTAGTCGCATATTGTACTTCCGTGACTTCAGTGTTAATTGTCTTTCTACTAACCACCGATTTTTTAGGGCTTGACGTTGGCGGTGAACTAGCGTGCAAAGGTTAAATTTTTCGCTCAAACATCCAACGCCCAAGCATAGATAGTTACAAAAGGTGCATATAAAAATATCACATTCACTGTAAGTTTTAAAAATAAAAAAGAGAATCAGCATCAGACACAAAATTTTGATATATTTTAATGTATTTTTCTTTACTCCCTGTACGTACAGCCCCGGTATCACATAACCGGATTTGCACACGCGGATAAGAACTCAAGGGGAAAAATATTGTGAAAACGTCTCGCACGTGTTACTCAATTAAATTAAATTTTGCCTGTGTGCCCTGGTCGTCGACAAAGTCGGGTACATTTCGTTTTATGTAGGAATTGGACGTAGCTTTATGATAAATAAAAATGTAAAAATAAATAATGATCTATTTTGGTCTGAAGCTAGCAACATTTTGAAACTCAATATTCAGCAAGGCAAACGTTTATTCCTAAAATTTACCAATATAGGCACGGCAAAATTGCATGGAACCTCAAAATACGCCCCTAAAATGTTGGATTTTGAGCAATGCTGCTCGCAAATATGTTGCAGGTAGGCAAATATACTTCCGTCCAAATATTACGAACCTCCCTCTCTGTGTAAAGTTCCTTATCGTCATTTTAGTTCACTAAAAATGGAATAAAAGCATTAACTGGCCAGTCCAGGCCCCTTATCTACATTATACAGTATGCCCCAAGTCCTAGTTAAACACGGCCACGTCAGGGCGCGCCTTTTGGCATTCTCCACACATCCTCGCGGTAAAGGCTAATCATTTGTATCGTTTGTCAAAACGAGCAAATATTGGTAGAGCGGGAAAGCGTTGTATGTCATGTTTTGTGTATTATATAGATACTTCCATGTCTACCAACGGTTTATGGGTGTCGGGTGTAGAAATAGTGGGGTATGCGCGGTAGACTATTATTTCTATGTATTTTGTAGTTCATGGTAGGTACTACTTTTCGCTTCTCTGAGCTCATAAACCATTCCTTGACGAGTTTCTTTCCATGCTTATTCCACTGAAAAAGTTATGTTCCAAATTTGTCAAGGTTAGCATATGGCATAATGTTTATAGTTGTCCTAGTGTATAAAAGGGTCACAGGTCCTGAGAAAATCTGATGGTTGCGAAATGGACATTGTGCATGCACGAGAGACGTTTTGCGAAAGGGACATCTTGAGTCTGGAGTTGGATACTTTTGCCTAGTCAGTTCGTCCTATGTTCGCAAATATTTACCATATATCGTTCTTATAAAGATAAGATTTATATGGTCTACGCGTGATTTGTCACGTCAAAAGAATATTTGGCTGGGAAATGAATTTGATAGTTTTTGTATTTACTTAACTTACGATGTAGCCTTAGAATAGCATCACCCCAATTCTACTGTTTCGTAATAGCGACTAAGAGATAAATGTATCCAGGGAATGGGTTTCAGTGTTCCTTGTAAAATAAATGCTACTTTTTGCACTGCCAAGCCAAGCATGGTAAGTATGGCAACACCCACCTATAGGGGGGCCCATATCCAGCAGCGGACTCTTGTTGCTATTGATGTAAAAGTTGATGAAGAGTATTTATATATTTTTTTAGATAGGTAGGTACATCATCTTAACCTAAAATGTCGTAGGTACCTACTATTACATATTTGAACCAAAATAGAAGAAGTTACTTATTAATTAGTGACGTACTTAGTAGTTTATTAATAAAAAAGATTTTATTTTTTTCCAGTTATTAGTCTATAGTTGTGATGCATGTATGTACATCAGTATGATTCCGTATTTATTATAGTTAGACAATATTGAAACATACAGTCGGAACATGTGCGAACATGTTCTGCTAAAACTACAGGATGTTCGCAAATCCTGAGAGCCTGTACCAGCTCTGTGACATACGTTCTATGCGTGGGCTAAATTCTCTTGAAACAAGGCGAGGCTACAGCAGCAAGCGAATAGCGGGAAACTGCAAGCGAATGAGGCAGAAAACCTTAAAGCTTATTGCAGATGGCAGCAGGCGCGTCAGTGCCTAAACGCAGCTATAAGAAGTAACTGCACTTTGACATTGACACATTTTCGATCAATCACATGAAAAAGACACAGTCGAGAGGGGTGCCATTAGTTCCTCAGTTTAGTATATCATTCGCTGGGCGATGTAGCAGCTGAAATGACAGTTGAATGCGTATAAATATTCACGTGTAGCCAGAATACGTAAAGTTTTTTTTTATATGTATAGTACTTACTAGCGTGGTAAATAAGTCATATGGGGGTCTAGACGGAATAGTCTTACGTGATAAAAATTACCAAACACATTTTGAAAATTTATTAGGTAACTAGGCTACGATTGGGAATAGGTAAACACTGTCAAGGGCAATCATACCTCTATAGATAATTTTATTAGCTTTCATTGTTAAGTACAACAAAACTTTGTACAACGCTTCGTTTTCCAGATGTAGGCAAATTACCGCACGTCAGAGGGGCGGGTATTTTAGTATGTTTGTCTCCATAATAGTCTGAACAAAGTTTCATCGCCAAGTTTTATTTTATTTGCCATGCTTTACATGTGCATATAATTGATCCCTGAAAATTTATCCACCAGTGACTTTTCTATACCTCTAGTTCTATAGTTTTTGATCGAATCGGTAAGCAACAGTTCGATTTAGTCTTATAGCCACATTAGTCGTTTATACTTTTCAGTCCGCTTATCAATATGCTGTCACCCTCACCAAAGCCCAGACATTGTAGGTTCCGAAGCACGTTTCTCTCATAACGAACTGTAGGGCAATTCACACTACACTTTTAGGTACTTTCACACTATGTCGCTAGTTTAGACAAGTTTCTTTTTGGGTTAAAGAAGCGGGTACTCCTACCGAGCTGAGTGAGGATCGGTCATAATATGTTCCGTAGGTACGACGTCTTACAAACTGAATCAGAGGATTATATAAATATTTTTTGTGATATGGTAGAAAATTGAGTCTTAGTTGCTTTGAAACACATAGAGGAAAGTCAAATATTAATAGAGTTAAGCTAAATATTTCCCCAAAAGCACGGAAATACGAATATTCCATAGTAAATTGAACTAGCTTTTACATGTTTGTATTGATTTAACATGGATTAAATTGGTTTTGCAGGGTCATGTTTTGATTGCCATACTCTAAGCATAATTTCATAAATTCATGTCTGACTATACGATGCGATTTATACCTTTTTTGTTTGAGAGCACCTGTGTATCGTGAAAAAATATTCCAATAACGAAACACAAACCTACCTAATCTAATACAAAACATTGGCTCCGCATAACGCTGAAGGGAGACGATCAATATATACATTTTCGGTAAAAATATCAAATTCCACCAAAACCAAAGAAAGGGAACTATCGAATTACTCCCCATCTTTGGTGCTACTATTGGTTTTCGCACAAAAATTTGTAAGTCAACCTGCCTCGCGGCCCACCCTACCTGATGGCAAGTGGTGAATCCTATTGTAAAATTACAAAATTGCTGATAAATTATGATGTAAATGCTGCAGGCAACACTGCCACGCCGAGATAGGATTTTATTTACTTGTACAGATCAACCGATATGCGTTACGGTCGTCCGGCGCGGCAGTTGACGACAGTCCGAAATAGTCGGTATCCAATATTAAAATGAAAGAGTTAAATTATTTATGCAAGGTCTTGTGTTCGATATTACTTTTGTTTCCGGATATAACCAGAACTCTCGAAAAGAGAATCTTCCGGAATATTTCGAGAGACAATCATTCGAGTGCAATGTGTAGTACCACCACATCGAATGGAAATCGGAGCTTTATCGGTTTATGCGCATAAACTGAACCGCACCGTTTACCCTGAATAAACTACGCACCGGCTATTGAATACACAGCATTAGTGGCTCAGTTGTTAAGCTCTTGAGAGGCTATTTGGTTTGATTCCCGTATAGGTTCTACTTACTGTTAAGAACAAACGTGTCGGTTGCTTTAGATAACTGAACAATGTCTACCTACACTACATAGTTTAGATTTTTTGGAAAAATTATGGAAATATTATGTTTACATATACAACGATATCATCCATATAAACAGTCAAATAATTCCTAAACGCAGCTAGTCGTAAATAATCGTGTTACTTAACAACAATACCGCACAATTTACAAAATATAAAACAGACTTTACTTTCAAGAAAACCAACAACTTCCTATCAAGTTTAAGAAACAAAATAGACCTTACTAGAATCACATAGAGTGCATTTGATAATACGTTGCTAGATTATTTCAGAGGACGCAACAGAGCTACATGGAGTTGTAAAACGGTCTGTATTACAACGACACACAGTGTCATTACGTATGGCAAATGAATGTCAGTGTATAAACTGGGTTCACATCGTGTGTAACATTTATCCTTAAATATGGTAGAAGTGGTGAATTGTAGTGTACTGTAAGGGGACTTTACGGATTTGTGGGTATTGTTGCAGATTTTTATGGGATTTTTGTGATAAACTGTCCTTTTAAACGGCTAGGATACAGGCTGGTTAGTTTCGTACAGATAACAAAATGATAATCATCAGATTTTGATATGCGCGATTCTTTTATACGAGTATATCTAATTGACTTGTGCGTGCCATATTTTACTTAGTATTTTGGTTCAGTGAGACTTGTTAGATGGAAGGCATACCTAATATAATTTTCAAAGCACCAAAGTTTTCGGATTCAAAACGCTTTACACCACAACACAACATATTTTTCTTTGTGGCTCGAGTTGAATGCATAAAGGTGTTTTGTACTTTTTTTAACAATTAATTTTGTAAATAATGTAAAAAAAGCTTACCTTAACGAGTATTAAATTCTTATTTAAAGGAACATTTAATGTGTCTCTGCACAAATCGCTTTGCACTCCTTTAGAAACGAATAAAATTTTGAGTCTTTTAAGTTTATTTCTTTACCCTACTCCGACTGCCTCAGAAGGAGGTAATGGTTTTCGAGAGTATTATGTATTAGGACAAGTTTAATGCTTATTCGCGAGCTACAGACTAAACGGCTTGACGGACGTTGACATGAAGAGTCGTAAGATTCGTCTCAGCAGCACGAGTTACACTGGCTAGTGGCTATACATACACATATCACGCCTATAATCCCTTGCGGGGTAGGCAGAGCGAAAACGGCGACCGTAAAAACGGACATTTACGCCACGTCAGTCAATTTTTGAGGGCCATTCGGAAAATTATGTATCGCCATAGTGACAGGTTGTCAGCCCATCGCCTAAAATTGCAATACACACCCTTAAGTCCCTTAGTCGCCTCTTACGACACCCACAGGTAAGAAATGGGGTGACGCTATTCTAAGCCGGCGTCACACCGGTCACACGGCAATATTATAATTACATAAAATCAAAATGGCGGGTTTCAACATACATACATACATATATCACGCCTATAGTCCCTTGCGGGGTAGGCAGAGCATAAATGGCCGTGAAAAACGGTAATTTACGCCACGTCTGACAAAAACTTCGAGGGTCAATCAGATAACTGTGTATCACTATAGTGACAGGTTGTCAGCCCATCGCCTAAAATTGCAATACACACCCTCGAGTCCCTTAGTCGCTTCTTACGACACCCACGGGCAAGAAATGGGATGATGCTATTCTTAGCCGGCATCACACGGGTTTCAAACGGAAAATATATCTTCGAAATTTATTTTTCACGAGCCGCAGTCGGTTTTTGTTAATTTTATAATGAGCTTTTTTGAATCACCGAATTAAAGGAATGTGGCGTCGTTTATAAAACGACGTCAAAGTGTTCTGAGAATTGCAACAATAAACGCGTAACATCTGCAGCACCTCGAGGTACCCATTGAATAAATATTATATGTTTAGATGCTGCTGATAGTATTAACTTATTAGTAATGTTTATTTTCTAAACAAGTAAACTTATTCAATATACTTACTAAGCATTTATTTTAACTTGCTTGTTTGCTAAGAATCATCACCCCATTTATTTCCAGTGGCTGTCCTAAGAGGTGACTAAGGGACTCGAGGGTTAGATGTGTTTTACACTTTTAGGTGATGGGCTGACAACCTGTTATTATGACGATACGTTGCTGAGTGACCCTCAAATGTTTGTCAGACCCGGCGTAAATGTCTGTTTTTATGGCCGTTTACGCTCTGACTACCCTGCAAAGGATATAAGTGTGATAAAATGTTTTTTTATAAGTATGTTTGTATATATCGAACCACAAAGAAAGCTTCCGATGCCTACCTAAACAATTATAAAAGAAAATAAAGAAATAAGATTTGAATAACCCAACTGAATCTTCCGCAGGTAAGTTCCGACACTGAATTAGTATGAATAAAGACAACAATTTCAAAGAAATATGATACTGAAATCCTAACCGATAAAATATAATGAGTCACGTAAAGAAACCCAGAGTTGCGCTCAAAATAAATGTCTTAAAATTAAACATTTACGAGCAAGATTCTTGTATCAATAATTTCAACTTGACACCGAAACCGGACACCGCTTTTGGTAAAAGTGTATGGAGTGATTTTATTGTATTGAACATTCAGATTGAACTTTATTTGGTAATTGCTTTGCGTTATAAAAAGATTGTGATCTTATTTCAAAAGCAGGAAGTTTTATGGAAAGTACGGATATAACAGATTAAGATTAGGCACATTTATCGGAGGTACGGTATCGAAATCCGGCGCGTTGGTAAAGAGTTCCGGGGATATAACGTCACCCAGTCTTACGCCTCGGTATAGTTGGATGGGCCCTGTTTCGTGGTTTTGTACTTGAACGGACATCGTTGCCATTCGATAAGAGGTTTCGGACTCCAAAACAGCCCTGGTTTTGATGGAGTCGAAGGCACCAAGGTGCCTTGGGGTGGTATGGGATCTACTTCCTAGCGGTCCACCCCAGGCAACGGCAACACAGGCTTGCCCTGCCTGTGGATAAGTCCGGCTGAACGATCCCACTAAGCGGTGGAAGGCTCCGTAAGGGGCCGCCTGGTTTGCGACCACCACCCCACCGAAGTCTAGCGCCAAGTAGCTTGCTGCGTTCCGTCAGTGTGTGCCAGTGCCTTAACAGGCTTCTTCTGGGTTAGCTCGCTCCATCTTAGACTCTGTCTCTGTCCTATGACCTAGACTAGAGTCAAGAGCCAATCCATCATTAATAATAAAAAAGGCCATACACAGCGGTTGGTTATTCTCTTCTGACTTCTGTAAAACCTGCTTCACACCTCCTGGGTTGTCCCATTGGCTATTGCGGAATTGAATAGCCTTTTTAGCTGCTCGAGAACAGGTTTACCACCAGCCTTAAGTAGCTCAGAAGCCACTCCGTCTTCGCTGGGAGTCTTCCCATTCTTAAGCTGACTGAGACCGCCCCTATTTCGTCTGCATCTACGTCCTGGAGATCGTATGTAAAGTGGCAATGGAGTGAGCCTCTGGGTCAAGAAGAGGTAGAAAGCCTCAATTTCAGTGTAAATTTCAGGAACCGATGTGACAGTTACAAGATTCGAGGTAGTTAGCTTTGCTAGATGAAGTCTTCTCAGTGTCTTGGTTGGGTAAATACTTTCGGTCTCCGATTTTACTCAATCAAAGTGCGTGTTCCAGCTTCGGAGGTCGCGTCTCACCATACTTTGGATGTTTTTGTTGAGTGACTGGGGATTTGGTAAAGCATCCTCTGGTGTTTTCCGTCTGAGTCGCATCAGTTCCATTCCATGGTCTCGCTTTAAAGTTAAGACTTATTATCTGTTCACCTTTTCCGAAAGTGCCTCTCTCCCGTTTCGCATATAGTAGGGAAGGCCGGGGCAAGATGAAGCTCGGGGCAAAACGGGAAATGCGTGATTGGTGAACACAAGCGCACCCAATACGGCGCCATTAGTGCGAAGTTCAGTCGATTCATTCGAGTCCGAGCGGCGCGTGCGTGTCAGAACGTGTTTTTGGTTTTCGGCGGAAAAAAACTGGTTTTGGAAGGATTTTAACGAAGTTTTGTTCTTTAGATCAATGTGCAATAAGGTATGTACAAGTGTTTACGTAATATTTTACCATTTACTAGTTGTAGATGGGTATAACCTTCGCGTTCAGATTGCTTTTCGGCGCATTTATTTTGTAGGTTAGGTGGGCAAGGTCGTTTTGTAATTTTTGTCCTCTGGGGCAAAATGGTCGGGGTATAATGGGATAGTATCCCGTTTTGCCCCATTTGAGAATGCATAATATTAATTCACAGTTGTGAAAACACTGTTTAAGTTTTGTCTTTTTCTAACGTGTGGGTCACCGAGTCGATGAACGACCAAATGTAGGGTACATTTGGTCAGAGATTTTTAACTACCTACTGCTACTAGTAGGCTTCTGGACATGGCTATAATGACCGGTGTCTTAGTAATAATAATCATAGACAGCGACCGGGATCGACGGCTTAACGTGCCGTCCAAAGCACGGAACAATGAATTAATCTATAAATTTTTTATTGCAGCTGAAATGGTACGTAATTATAAACGTAAAACGGATCGAGGAACATGGGAGGAAGAAGATATGAAAAGAGCTGTAAGGGCTGTGCTTTCCGAAACAATGGGTTTTCTTAGGGCCTCAACCACATACAACGTGCCTAAGTCAACCTGATCCAAATTCACTGAAGGCTGGGTTATGTGCAGCGTGTGCCATGGCTGGGCCCATAATTCTTGCGCAGGTGTGGACGAGGATGATGACGAGGCACATATTTGCGGAAACTGCCAACCAGATTAAAAGTGTACTCGTTTTGCCCCATGCCATTTCCCATTTTGCCCCACGGTCGGGGCAAAATGGGATTTTTGACTAATTATACTTCGTTTCTTTTTACCAAAAAAATGTGTGATTTAGTGCCATATAAGATAATCATTATGTTAATTAAATCTATAAGTGTTGTTTTTGTTTTAAAAGATTTTTGATAAACAATTTAATTTTCGTACTATGATTTTCTTTTTCTTAAGTATCCCAACTTGCCCCGGTCTCCCCTACCAATTATGTCCTCTAAATCCTCGTCTACATTTGCCGGGGTCTCCAGAACTGCGAATATTTTTTTCAAAAGGTCAGTAAAGTAATTATAGATCCTAAAATAAGATGTCATTCGGATCGTTCGTTGGGCGTTTGTGCAACATTACAAGAGTCAAGAATAGTCTCATCACTTTTGTCCCTAATATTCTATTCTATCTCATTCAGCGAGAAACCCTTTACACCTCAAATTAACATGCACTGCCGCTTTTTATTCCATTTATATTGCCGAGTCCTAAACGAGACAGACACGCGCAAAACGAAGAAGCCGACGTTTAATTGGAACATCCGTATATCGAGTTACACTACTCTGTGGCTTTTCCAGTTCTGTCCGCCGATTTCTTTTTTCAGTGACATAATTGAATTTTGTACGTCCGAAATGATTTTCGCTCAGGAATAGAATACGGGTTTTGTAATAGTTAAAACGGCCGATGTGGCGCAGTGGTAGTGCGACTGCCTGCGACGCTAAGTTCCGGGTTCGATTCTTGGCGGGGCACTCACTAAGTTGATATTTATCACTTTGCTGTCCTTGGAAGACTAGGTGTGCCACACGAAAAAAAAAGAAATAATAGTGTCATATAGTTAATTTTGTTCATCGTGAACGAAGTAGACGCTAATACCACAAAGAGAGGTAATACCACAAACTGATGCAACTCTGCTAAAACGTAACAGACCCAGGTAAGTTGATCAATATTTACATAAAAACTATCGCGATAGACTAAAAATCAAAACGTGTGAAAATTATCGCGAGTACTCATAAAATTATGGGTCCTGTTGTCTTTACTAGGAAATGCTGTCAATGCCCTGGATTCATTCCTTAGTCCCCTTTTACTGTATTATGGTAACGAAATTGTAAATTGACATCACCCGTTAATCAAATCATCTTGCTACTTGAATCACAGGCCGTACCTACTTCAACTCTTAAACATTTTACATGCCTCTTCTAATCGAAAAGGCAATCATAGTCATCCATCAATCACACGCCAATTTACATAAAATTGTTGCAAAAGTGGCAATTCAATCTATGACTCAGAAAAATATTCGATTTAAACCCTAATCTTACAAAAACTGCAATTTTCTGTGACTCACTCGCTACTGGTTACTGAAAATCTTCACGTTTTTTAAATGAGTCATATTAAGCTGTATTCAATGACAAACTTTTTGACCCATTGAATGACAGTTGTGGACAGACACAGAGGGAAAAATTTGTGATTCAGAAGTTATAAGTTAAAAAGGAGTGGGCAGCTGGAATTTCTTAGTGAGGATGAGTGTTGTGTATTGTCATCCATCACACTACTCTACGTACAGGTTTCTTACGGTACTTAAAGTTTGAAAGATGTTTATACATATTTTAGAAAAATCCTACGTGCCACCGAATTCCATTTTTTTCTGTAAATATTTTAAAGTCAGAAATACTTAAACGAGCTCTCTAAAATTGTGAAGAACTGCCAATAACAGAGATTCTGGCTTAAAATAAGCTTTTAACCAAACACATTTCTCAAATTTCATCCGATATCAAACAAAAGGCACTCCATACTCTGAATAGCCAAAGTTGACGCTCCTTAGTCGTCAAAATAGAGTTCAAAATCGTTTAGATTTTTCGATAATTAATCAGTAGTACAAATAAAAAGATCCCTCATAAAAATATGACACTGAATAGAATTTTGGGGTTGTATTTTATACTACTGAGGTTGGTTTTCTATTGAAAAGTATAGATTACTGATTGTAAACGCGGATAGAATTTCATCGATTAGGGTCTAGTAATTGTTTGTCGAAAAGTATACAATGGAGGGATAAATGTGGGGTGGATGAAAGTAATTTTCATTACGCGTGTAGTCGCTTTAGATATCTTGCATTGCATTAATGGCTTATCAATTTAATGAGAATCTACGATAACACGTCATAAATACCTTTGGTATCCCATACTTACACTAACTGCATCTTGTTTTTTTTGTTTTGTTTCTAATTAGTGCCTACTGACAAGGCGAGTAGAGATCGCATTTTATTTTTATCTTTACCGCATAGATAATGAACGAAATAAACACGTTTATTTTCGAAATCGTGCGGTTACCAAATTTGCCACAGAGTATTTAGCGTCCTTTCCGATCATTAGATGAATTTAATTGGCAATTCGATCGCTTACTGCATTGTTTATTAGTTGACCAACCTCTATTGGTCGAATTCTCTTTGTTTATTAAGTTATAATTATACAAACACTAGGATAGAATACGCGGTGATTCATAAAGTCTAAATCTGAGTATGTGTTTTGAGGAAGACAAATACTCAGACTCATAGTGATTTTTGCAAATACTACTGGTCGCGTATGAACCGATAAACTTTGGTATTATTTACTAACCGCATGCTAGGTCTCGGGTGTAGTTCTGTGTTACATACAAGCTCATCTATCATAGACAGCCATCGGAAGTGACACGCTCAACGTGCTCTCTGGAGCCCTGAATAATGTTAAAGAACAATATTAAGGGTTGTACCGAGGAACATTGTCGTAGCTTACTACCTATTGTGTTCCAAATCCCTGTCTTTACAACATCCGCGATAAGGAATGTTGTCCTATTTGAACCCGATATTAAACGGGAATGTCGGTTAATATTTATTGTTACATAAAAAAACATAACGATCGGCGGGCAAACAGAATTACAATGTCAATAAAATTTGTAAAATAAACTTGGAAATTGAATCCATACGAGAGTGTATTGTAAAGCGCGTTAGTCAAACATTGCGCGTGAATATGCTAAGTGGAGTTCTGCATATGATGCGCCAGAGCCGGGCTCATATCGGTACCATGTCACACCGAAGTGTTAGAATTAATAGGAATATAGATCTTTACAATCACTACATCGTACGGAACAAATTCGCTTCACGGTTGTCGCTATTTTTGCTTAGATCTTTAACACTACGCAACGGATTTCGATGCAGTTTTTTAAAATATATAGAGATGTGATTCGATTTAGGAAGGATTTATGTATGAAAATTGCGGGTAAAAGGTTATATTGCCACATTCCGAGTGAACCCTCGCTCCCCACAGCCCTGTCAGGTTTCAAAGCTTCATGGCTGAAATCGCAGAGTGCAGTCTTTTAAAAAAACTTGTTCCCACAGTAAAATAGATAGCAGTGGGTAAATTTGATGGGTAGGCCGCTAGTCTAAGGATAAACATCTGACTTAATAGTAAGCAATAGCCAACCATAGGGTTGGAAATTTCGTTGGACTTCACACTAACAAAGGTTAACGGCTCTATAATTAAATATGTACGAGCCTTGTTTTGGAATTTAATAGGATATAATACCGTGGCTAGATTAGGGTTTCGTTCCCGGGACCCGGGAATCGGGAATTCCCGGGAAAAGCTTCGTTCCCGGCGACGGGAAATTTTTATTCATTTCCCGGGAATTCCCGGAAAGGTTAAATTGTGGTTTAATGCTCTAAAAACCTACATATTGACACTTATTTACAGAAAGATACCACAAAAACTCTGAATATAAAGTTTAAACAAAAATAAACCTTTACTGCTTCCATGATCTAGTGATCTGATCGTTTGTTTAAGGATCTGGAGGTCTCTGGTTTGAATCACAAAGGAAACACGCAAAGTTGATATTTGTCAATTTATCACTTTGTGAGATAGTACCCAGTTTTGTTGGGTTAGGGCATTGCAAGTTGATGCACCTGATTGTCTGTAAGAAAGACAGATCGGTGCTTCGGAGGGCACATTAAGCCGTCGTCCCGGCTGATGTCTATGAATACTTAGGCAGTTTGCCCACTTGTCGTCCGTCGCTGCGTATTTTTAAACGCACCGCAAAGCATGCGTCTGTCAGACAAAAGGATATTGCGAATTTTGTTCTTATTCCCAAACAAATACGGCTACAGTGCGTAACGGATGCGTCTGTTTCGTCGTTTGATAGACGCATCCGTAAACGCACGAATGATAAGTAAGAAAACCACCATAGATGGGGTTATTATCCATGTTAGTTACGAATACCTACTAAGACTCTGACCCCAAGGTTCATTGGGTCGATTTTCGATTTGTTGTCCTTCACGATATGATGATCATAATCATTTTTAATTGAATTCTTTTTTTTATTATTGAATATCAATATCTGACCGTATAACTTAACGTCTGTATAAGCGTTCTCTGTGAAAAACAACAGTTTGCCCTGCACTTGCCAATCTGCCGGCCTAGCGTGGTGAGTATGGCAAAAACACTACTTATGGGTATGGCGCATATCCAGCAGTGGACTTTTGTGGCCGTTAATGCTAATGTTGTGCTATAAATGTTTGACCCATGGTCTCTCAATCCGAAAATCTTGAGATTCGATTCGAGTGTTTATATTTGACAATTCAAGCTGATTGAGTTTATTTTTATTTACAAAATTATTTATTTCGTAGAGCACGTTAAGCCGTCGATCCTGGTCGCTGTTTTGAAATTGTTACTCTGATCCTTAATAAAATTGTTTAGACGGTTTAAAAACTCAAGAGACCAGGATAGGCTCGTTCAGTACTCGTATGACAATGGTAACTTTTTAAGTATGTAATTTAAACAATTAAATAAAGTATTTCACTCCATTTCTTATCGAAACACAGCAAAACAAAAAAATATTAAACTTTTCCCGGTTCCCGGGAATTCCCGGGAAAAGCGAAAATAATTTCCCGTTTCCCGGGAACTGAAAAAGGCCGGGAAAAACGAAACCCTAGGCTAGATGCATCAGTGTCAAATCAGGAGGCAAAATAGGCATATCTGCTAGGCTGGGTGTTTCGATGTTCATTGACTCCATTACCTCCATCTAGCGAATCAGTTAAATTATATGTATTTGACTGATGAGTTTGCTAATGGTCTGGTTTGCTATCGCACAATGCCACTACAAGCGTGAACTGCATTTTAAAACAGGAAATCTAGTTTTAGAATCTTTTGCGTGGCAGTACCGAATCTTAGTTTCGATTATGGTCAAATCAATTGTAAAGTTTAGTTGTTCGATGTCAAGTGCACATAACTTTACGTTGACTTAAGAAGATATTACGAGTGCATCTAGATAGTGGCGCATCTTCGTATCCTTAAGTTTTAAAAGCTAAATAAAATATGTCAACTTTTTTATACATACATACATACATACATAAATCACGCCTATATCCCTTACGGGGTAGGCAGAGCGTTAACTGCCGTTCAACGGATATTAACACCACGTCTGACAAAGGTTTGAGGGTCAATCAGATAACTGTGTATCACTATAGTGACAGGTTGTCAGCCCGTCGCCTAAAATTGCAATACACACCCTCGAGTCCCTTAGTCGCCTCTTACGACACCCATGGGTAAGAAATGGGGTGATGCTATTCTAAGCCGGCATCACACGGCAAACTTTTTTATATATGGTATTTTAATGTTTCTTTTAACATTGATTTATTTATTTATTGATTACACTTCGGTGTGCAGAGGGACCATAACCTTTAAATTTTAAACAGCTAAAAGATTTATATTAAAACTTTTGACAGTATTTTTGTTCCTTTTAGCATTGTCTTATTTATTAATTGATTACACTTCGGTGTGCAGAGTGACCATAACGTTGAACTTTAATATTCATGTACAGCTTATCCTCGGAACACGCTGTACATCAACGCCACTTTACATAGTCTGTATATTTTATTAAGTATGAGACCATAACTGCACCAACTATGATTCGAATACGTACTTGATTTTTAAGGAATAAATAAATAATAAAAAAATCAAACGTATAAAAAAGTTTCTATATGTAGGTAGTGGTGGATAGACTATACGGTTACCCGGTTCGACATGTAATGGAAAAGTATAAGGCTCGAGTAGGATTTCTTTTTTCGTCTGTATCGTAAGAGGCGACAAAGTGACTCGAAGGTTGCTTGTATGTTGCAATTTTAGGCGATTGGCTGACAACCTGCCACTATTACGATACACAATTAACTGAATGTTCCTCAAGTGTTTGTAAGGTGTGGCGTAGTAGTTGTTCTTTTTTTTACGGCCGCAAGAGGTATAGGCGTGATATATGTTTGTATGTCAAACCGCGTGACGAAGCCTGGTTCTATCGAATGATAATTTAGCTCCCATAGAAATGAAGCAAAAACGTTGACCTAATGTCACTGTTGTAGAGGCTCCACTACATTTATTAGAGAAATCCAAACTCAATTCTGCTGTCGTGTGGTGAATGTCAGACGTCCTTTAATCAGTATTTAAACGCTCAGTGTTTAACTAATTGAAAATAGGCTTCATATTACCAGCCACGGTAAAATGGGTCGTTTCCACAGGAAATTATCCAATCCCAAAATATGCCGGCAATTAAATCAACTAATGAACAGAACAGACACTAAATACTTGCTCGCCAAATTTGTGGCGTTGCATTTTCGATTGCGGCCTAGAATAGAGTTGCTAATGAATGAGGTTTAAACAGTTTGGATTATAGGGGGGACTTTTCTACTTGTTTGGATTTAACTAATTCAAGAAACAAGGTTTGCGAGGTCAGGACAAGGTTTCCAGGGAAACGCCGTAAAACTAGTTACTATAAGCCTATTTTGAAGACCACTTCCGAAAAACTCATGCATCGCTACCATCTTTTTTTTGTTAAGGATGGGTTTGCTCTTGACTCGAGTCTAGGTCATAGGACAGAGACAGAGTCTAAGATGGAGCGAGCTCACCCAGAAGAAACTGTTCACTCTTACTTTGAAGAGAGAAGCTTTTAATGTGCAGGCAGAAACAACTAAAGTATAGTGTTCTTTTAAACGCAACATCCGCAAGAATACTTTATAAACTCAAGTGAGTTATACTGAATATCAAAACACGCAAACTTGAAAAAGCTACACTACTGTAGCGAGATTCGAGTCGTTGATCGACCGAATAAAAGTGAGTGACCGTCATTATAATAATAAAAACCGGCTAAGTGCGAGTCGGACTCATCGACCCGTGGTTCCTTAACATATATGCACATCAAACCTTTTAATTTGGAGGGGGACCACTTAAACTAATAGCCTATTTGTATTTGTTTTTTTTGTCTCTACTTGTACTTCAAAACGAAGCCAAGCTTGCCAAAATTCGTAGTTCTAGGTTTACAGAAAACCGGCCGTGTCTTTTTTAACGCAGATCCGTGGTACATGGTTCTAATTTCAACTGAATATTTACGCGTTCCCGAGGTAAAGGGTTGTGAGAGACGAACGAACGGAAGGTCGCACAACAAAGTAATCCTATAGGGCTTGTCTTTTTTCCTTTTTAGGGGCGGAACCCTAACAACAAGCATAACACCACCTTGGTTTAGGCGAAAAATTGGCATTTGTCATATTTTGACTTCTTTTTGTCTTTGGCTCTAACCGGAGATGCTGAGATCGTCCCTGAATATAAAGACTTTGAAATCCATGTGTTTCAATTTTTTTCTCTTTGTTACAGGTTTCTGTGCCATGCGACAATCTTAGTGGTATGTGTTCAATGTTTTCTATAATTAATCATTTATTTAGTCAGCATCTTAAGAGTCGTCCACAAATTACGTAACGCAATTGAGACGAAGAGGGGGTGGTTCAAATTTTGGTAAATTATGCGTTACATAATATATGGGCGACCCTTTAACTGAAGTGAGGAGTACCGAAGATAAGCATACATGTTCTATCGTCTTACTTTCGGTAACTACGATAACTTTCTAGGAAAGAATCCATATAGATCCTACGTACATACATATAATCACGCCTCTTTCCCAGAGGGGTAGACAGAGATTACATCTTTCCACTTGCTACGATCTTGCAAACCTCTTTCGCTTCTTCAACATGCATCGACCTTTTCATACATGCTCATTGGTTTAGGTGGTTATGGATCTTTCCATTGATATTAATTTTTCTTTATGAATTACTGAGTTTTCCCAGCAAATTCTTCCAAACACATTAAATTCGGAATTGGAGCACGTTTCACCCATCAACTCGGAAATATTTCCACGTAGCTGAAAGCTAATTAAATTGGATTTAATTGATTTACTCTTGTTTGGGCACCGCCATAGAATTAACTCTTGCCTTGAATAATTACCGTTCCATCTTAGACCGAGGTGTATTCACGTTTTCGGGCTAGAGTTAGGAAGTCGACTGGAAGAGGCATGCACGTTATAATATGAACAAAAAGTACATATGCCACAATCGAAGGTAAGTTTAATATGTACTGTGCGTTGACAGATATTGTATTTGGATGACGGCGTCTGTGGGACTTCTTTTATGGCAAGGAGTCTACATCTCATGTTCTTTTCGTCTTTAGATAAATCCTAGGTATCGACTGCAGGGTTCACTAGGTTAAATAATGAAAAAATAAATAGGACATGTCATTCTTAATTTACCTGACCGAAAATTTTGTATGGCAGGTAATTTTTTTTTATATTTCGGTCGATATTCCATAGAGAAAGTTGTTGAGTTTCATGAGTATCTTGACCTATTTTTGGCTTGATATATATGTATAATCTTTTTATTAGGATTCTATATCTCATGCTATGCTATGCTATGCCGTGTGATGCCGGCTTAGAATAGCATCGCCCCATGTCTTTCCCGTGGGAGTCGTAAGAGGCGACTAAGGGACTGGAGGGTGTGTATTGCAATTTAAGGCGATGGGCTGACAACCTGACATTATGGCGATACACAAATTATCCGAATGACCCTCAATTATTTGTCAGACGTGGCGTAAATGTCCGTTTTTGCGGCCGTTTACGCTCTGCCTACCCCGCAAGGGATTATAGGTGTGATATATGTATGTATGTCATGTTCTTTTCGTCCTTAGATAAATCCTAGGAATCGACTGCAGCGTTCACAAAGTTGTTCAGTTTCATGAGTAGGTACCTTGACCTCTTTTCAGCTTGTTATATATTCTCTTTTTTGTTACTCCTTGTATATTAAGTACTTCGGTAAACCAATAACTAGCAAGATCAAATGTCAAAATTATTTACCATTACCCTATAGCATTTCGTTAGATTAAATAAAAATCTAAATGTGTTCCATTCTAGTATCCTCAAAGCTCTGTGGCAGTTTTAATTACAAGCATTTCTTACACGAAAGGTGATTTATATGTTTGAAAAGTAGCTATGAATATATATTACTTGTTCCTATTGAGATCCTTGATTTATTAATGTTGCTCTTCTATGATCATACCATTACAATACAGCTATGTAGGTGTACCTACTGTAATACAAAGAGTAGTTATCGTTGTGTTGGCGGCTCTAGGTCCGATCCCACGAACCAAACCGCGTTTTGAAAGCGAAAACTTGTCTTTGTCATATTAATAGTTTGGTGTTTAATATTATTGGGTTTGCTTTTAAGTAAAAGGTAATATTACACCAACAGCCACAATATTTTCACGCTTGGCATGAGCTTTCGCCCTATTGAGGGTATTCGCCATACTCACCACCACCACCACCACCAGTGTACAGAGAGCGCTGCAGTCTAATCCCTCGATTCATCCTTTAGTCGCTTACGACACTCACGGGTAAAAATAGGATAACACCTAACTATGCCGGCACTACACAGCTCAATAATAGGTTGTAAAAATAAGTTGTTTAAAACTGGTGTCATGCAAAATCTTCTGCAAAACCCACAATTTACAGCTCGTTGAAAATCAATACGCCAGGTGCAGAGATCTTTAAAGACCGTCTTATTATCTAGAACTCATTTTATGCTTAGCCGCCTTACAGAAGATAGGTTAGCACCCGGCTGAGAAAATAGAAGATCGCTGCGAACGGCTGTTGCGGTCGCGTATTCTTATTTTTGTCGGGTTATGTAGGGTTGGGACGAGTTTATAAAACTGTATCGACGTTGGTATTATTTGCTACACTGAAAAACAGCAGAAATGTTGAGCTGTTCTACCTTTTATTTAATATTGTTTTCAAAAGCTTTTGTTTGTACAATTAATTGTGTTTATTGGTAAATAAATCTTTATATTTTACTTTGTTTTATTTATCTATAAGTCATTGATCGCCTAGCCGCCATCAGGCAACTAGAAGATAGTTGCCTAGGGTTCATCGGGTCGCGCGTCGACTCGGTGTCCCACTCAGGAAAGAAATAAGGGTGTAGAAATCGACTATGTTAAGAATAGACAATTTCCGTGAACTAGTGTTGCAATCGTGTGTTCTTATTTTTGCAACTTTCAAAAAGTGTGCCAATTTGAGTAATTGACCTTTTTTTCTGATGTTTAATAATGGAATGTGAAAAATTGTTACGACATTTCAACCAACATTTAGAATACCTATCTACTCATTTTCTGTTTCCTCCTTCTAAATACTCATACAAAAAGTCAAGCTTAGCTCAAAAGTTTAATTAATTTAAGATTTCTTAATCCCTCCAACTCATCTTTCGTGTCATCGTTCCTTAAGTCTTCTTCAGATCGATTCGTCGATAAATGGTTAGAAAGTACTTATGATACGTCGTAAGTACAGCACTAGTGCCTGCGCTAGACAACCCATCACAGGATATTGTCTTCTGCGGAAGAAAAGGCTTTTTATTGCGTAAATATGGAAAAGTATTTTTTTATGCAAACGCAATGTCAGGACTAGGGATTACTGTTAATTATCTTGTCAGGCTAGCTCACACTAATACGTAAAAAATACGACACGTTTTGAAACGTATGACTTTAGTTAGTGTAACCTTGATAAGTCGTTAAATATTTATGACCAACTAAAGTTTTCGGTGGTCAGGTTTGGTTTTTGCCATTTAGCACAAACCCAACTATCTAGTATTCCACCAAATTCAGAACTGGGATAATCGTCATAATTAGCATAAGAATGATAGTCTTTTCTATAACAATAATGATTAATCGATCACTTCCAGTAAATTATTGACACGACGAGCACACGTGCTGGAAGAGATTAACCCAAATTACATCCAGGGTCAATATTTGTACACTCGTTGTACGTGCGTGTAAAATCCGAGGTTAGAATATGTCTGGGGAGAAAGGGGTTCCGTACCGGACCATTATTCATAATCGGTTATCTAGTTCCCATAGTACAAGCTTTGATTTTTTGGAGCAAGATGGCGCTGTGTGAATGTCTAGGATATTAATAATTTATTATTCTGTGTTCTAGTGGTATGTATTACACTGCATACTTGAAAGTTAAAAACATGTGGGGACCGATTTCAGCTGTGCTTTTTTTTATGGAATTTGAAGACTTACCTCGATATCTAAAGGATCCCATGGAAGTAGGTATACACATCCAATTAAAAATATACTCATGTCGTTTTTGAATAATTTAGAAACTCCTCCTTTTTATGAAGTCGGTTAGAAACAATCCTAGATTTTTGTACATGTCCCCTGAAAAAATAGCTTATGAGCGAGACTTTTATCAAGGTGGAAACATCATGATTTCCAGACAAGTCAGACGATCAATCTGTCATTTAAGGAACTCTAACGCCTGACCCGATTAACCACGAAACACAGATTTCTGACCGACCGTCGCGACGATCTACCCGACGTTGTATTTTTACTATGAACTAGCTATTTTCACCTTGCGGTTTTGCTTGCGACTTGTAGATTTTATTTCGTTGTAATTAGAATTCCCTGTGGTCGATTTTAGACTGTCGTCTTATAGTTCTCTCACGATCTTACAAAACCACATGAACCCGTTTTTTTTGACGCGAAAGAAGTACAAACAAACTGACTATCACATTTGTGTTGCGTTATTGGTATGGATGTTGCTATGCTCATTCATCGCTCCCCCGGGGTGTCGAAACATTTAGTGATGTGGTTTTGTTTGTTACTCTATTTTTAAATTGGGTTGTCCCGGTTGTCCCACTGGGATTCGCATTTTTAGTTTTGAACTAGATTCTCACAGTTTTTTCTATTCGATATATATTTTATATTATATTTTTTTCTATTAGTTATCCGTCTCAATAGTAGAAAAGCTTCTCATTCTTTTGTTTAGGTATATCAACCACTCAATGTATAATGTATTGTCTTACTCAAAGTGCAAGTAACTAAATTGAAGGACGCTGGTGCGGATAGAGAATTCAATAAAAAAATAGAGTTCTTTGCTTCCGTCTTAGTACTTAAGAAAGTACCTATACAAAAGTTGGACTTGATTTAAGTACCTACATAGACATATACCAAAATAAACAATAAATAGTTACCTATTATTTTAGTTGCGGGCACCAACAAGTTAATTCAATATTTCCCTAGATCCCGGGTAGGTGATATCCACATTTCTTATTTTGTGTTTTTAAGGTTTTGTAGTCGACTAGAGTAACCCTTATAATTGCGCCATTTCTGCCTGTTCATATGTGTATCTGATATTAAACAATAAATTTGCAACTTTAAACTAAATCAGAGTGAAGCATTATCTAGGCAAGCATGTACTATCATCGTCTGCATCGTCACTTACCATCAGGTGAGATAGCAGACAAGTGCGGGAGAAAAACAATCAATTTATTATTTTTACTGTGTTTTTAAACCTCCTGAATATTCCTTGCTGTATTAACTCGCCTATTCACCGGTGCACATATTTTTAGCTCTGAAACATCATCGCTCACACTCGATCGGCTCATGTAGCGCTAACGGAGCGTGTCGCGATCACTCACAACTCCATAAGCCAAGTCATAAGCTGTCACCAGCTTATTGGTGGTAACAGGTAGGATTTGTAGATAAATTCATAAACTTCTTCTGTTGATGTATAACTTAGAAGTTCCATGGCTCACACTCAATCGGCTTTAGAGCTATCCAGTGGTCCTGTAGTCAAATTTTTGGTGAGGTGACAGGTTCCGGAGATCACTAGTTCAAAGTCAATGTTCAATATTGTTTATTGTATGCACGGACTCTCTGTTGTTACCAAATATTGTCTGATGGTGGCGCTACCTCTCTCGATCGCCTCCCAATTTGAATTGCGTATGTTGGTTATACAAATAAATTAATAACTTGCGATTAAACGTTTCTTCTGTCTACAAGACCACCCCTAGGCCTCCTCTAGCTAGGTTTAATCTATTGAGCTTTTTATGTGCTTGATAAATATTTTAAAGCGTAAAACATCAGAAGTAAACTTCCACTTTTAATTCAAATTTATCATCTTCATGATCGTATTTTAGGAATACGCGTCCCCTAGGCGTCTTATTTAACCCGTTGACAGATTTATGGTAAAATAAGACTTATAGCCATGAAAATAGCCAGCAAAATGGCTCTAACGCGAAAAGTTTCATGACTTATCACTACTAATATTTGTAAAGTCTTGTAATTTAAAGTAAGTTTGTGTAATAACTATATATATGTTAGGTAGATAGGTACTTATTTTATCGTCATTTTTGAACTTTCGAACGCAAAATAATTCTTTAAAATCCACACATATACACATTTTATGTAATGCAGTTGAAAGAGGAATCTATCAGTAACTCCACAAAAAAGTGGTAGGTAGTTTCCTATTTTGAAACTACGATATATCTACCGAAGAAGGCACTTAGATACTACATTGCTTGAGTCAGAATATAAAAACCGCCACAATACTATAATTAAATAGAATCATCCGAAATATGTATCAAATTCGTGTTTACAATATTATCAAATCATAGTAAATACTTTTACGGCGACATGACCGTTACTCCTTTTTCACCAAAAATTACCAACATCAAGTCCTATATTAATTTTAACCGCATCACAGTATAAACACTATAAAAGAGCAAATTATCTGATGTGAACATAACTTTAGGTTGTAAACAACCGACGTGGGGTCTGAAAGCGCTTGTGTGGTCACGGGTTTATGTTGGTTTTATGATATCGGTCACGGTCGGGAGCTGGGAAACACGATTGCTCTTTTGGAGGTAGTATAGTCGTATTTTAGTTCGGTTGCTAATATCCAAACCATGACTTGCTCTGCAAACAACTTGCAGTGATCAAAATCGCGTAGTATTAAACTAATTTCCGCAGTTTTTTCTCACTTTAATCATTGACACAATATTGAACTCATTATGTGCTGTGTGTGATTGAAAACATATGCATTAATACAGATAATCCTGTGTTAGTTTAAAAATTAAGAATTTACCACGAATTTACGTTATTTTCTAAACGTTAATGTTTTCTGATAAGCAAGCTTTTTTTAATATTACATACATACATACATAAATCACGCCTCTTTCCCGGAGGGGTAGGCAGAGACTACTTCCTTCCACTTACTACGATCCTGGCATACTACTTTCGCCTCCTCCACATTCATCAATCTCTTCATGCATGCTCTTCGGTTTAGGGTACTCTTGACCTGACCTTTCTTTAGGACGTCCCCGATTTGATCAAGGTACGTTCGTCGAGGTCTTCCCCTTCCGACGTTCCCATCCACACTTGCCATATACACCTCTTTCGTTAATCTTCTTTCATTCATCCTCTCTACATGACCAAACCATCTAAGCATACCCTTTTCTACACCAGTCACTACGTCTTCTTTTATACCACAACGTTCCCTTATCACGCTATTCCTTATCCTGTCACTCAATTTTACGTCAATCATACTTCTTAACGCTCTCATTTGTACTGCATTTATTCTACTTTCATGCTTTTTCTGCCATACCCAACTTTCACTCCCATACATAAGTGTCGGAACTAACACCCCTCTATGCACAGCCAGACGAGCCTTATCAGAGACTTTCTGGCTGTTCATAAAAGCGTGCAACGCTCCATTCACCATGTTTCCGGCATTCACCCTTCTTTCGATGTCACTTTCACACTTTCCATCTGATGTGAACATGGAGCCCAAATACACAAACTCTTTCACTTGTTCCACCCTCTCTTCTTCTATCATAATTTTACACTCTGTCATATTTTCCTCTTTCTCAAAAACCATTGCTTTCGTCTTACTTACATTCACTTTCATTCCTTTCTTTTTCAAAGCCTCAGTCATAATATTTACCATCTCCTGCAACCCTTCAGCCGACGACGCAAGGATAACTTGGTCATCAGCATAGAGAAGACATTTGACGAGTAAACCATTCATTCTCAGACCACATTCACTCTCTTTCAAATCCGCCAAACAACTATCCATGAATAGATTGAACAGCCACGGTGACGCAACACATCCCTGTCTAACACCTTTCTCGATGTTAAAAAGTTCACTGTACGCCCCGTTTATCCTGACACAAGCACTGGAATCCTTATATAAGGATTTCAGTGCTCGTATCAAGATACTGCTCACCCCATGCATGGATAGTGCCGACCACAATTCATTCCTCACCACTCTGTCATAGGCCTTTTCCAAATCCACGAATGCGCAATAGACTTTCTGGTTTTTGGCCAGGAATTTTTCAGCTATGCAGCGCAAGGAAAAGACCTGATCCGTACATCCCATCCCCTTACGAAATCCTGCCTGAGCATCCCATACTTTCTCATCCGTTTCTTTCATCACTCTTTCAATCAACACCTTTGCATACAGTTTGCCGACGACACTGAGGAGGCTTATACCGCGGTAATTTTTGCAGTCCAGCTGTGACCCTTTTCCTTTATATAATGGCACTATTACAGCCTTGCACCAATCAGTTGGCACTCGACCGCTTCTCCAACAAAGGTTAAAAAGGAGGTACAGCTGACTAGCCACAACGCCTTCGCCAGCCTTCAGCATTTCGACCGACACTCTATCATACCCTGCAGCTTTACCAGATTTCATACTTTTTAACGCTTTCACAATCTCATCCATTTCAATCTCACTTTCGTTCTCAATTTCATTCACTTCTGCAGTAGTTATTTCTTGCGCTAGATCTTCTTTCTCAAATAAGCTTTCAAAATATTCCTTCCATCTTTTCAACACACATTCCTCACCTTTTATTACACTACCATCCTGGCTTCGAATCCTACTCAACTCGGACGACGTGGTTTTACTTCGAGCTGTCCTTATGGATTTCCAAAAAACTTTCAAGTTGGAACGAAAGTTTTCCGATAGCCTCCTGTCAAATTCATCCTTATTCTTATCTTTCATTTTATCAACAGTCTTTTTAACTACATCCTTCACACTTTTATACTCCTTTCTTGCTTTCTCTACATCTTCATCCGTCGCTTTTAACATTCTTCGGTTAGCTTTGGTAGCTAACCAATCCAACCATGCTTTCTTCTTCTTTCTTCTTAATATTAACATTGTTAATAGAATTAGAATGCACGTGTTTGTTAATTTATTGTTATTTTTTTGTCAGTAATATCATTTATCGCAAAAATAGCCAAACGAGTTAGGAAACGTCTTATAAAGACATACATTTGGAGCATAGCGTTATATGGGTGTGAGACGTGGACGATGACGCAAACAGATAGAGAGAGGTTGGAAGCGTTTGAGATGTGGTGTTGGAGAAGGATGGAAAAGATCAGTTGGACAGAGAAGAAGACAAACGTAGAAGTGCTGGCACTGGTAGCGGAAGAGCGTTGTCTTTTGAAGACCATAGAAAACAGGAGAGGGAAGATGATTGGCCACTTGCTACGACACGACAGCTTCATTAAGAACATTATTGAAGGGAAGGTGGAAGGAAAGAGAGGCAGAGGTAGACCTAGACGCACTTACTTTACCCAGATAAAGGAAAAAGTCAATGTCGTGTCGTATCAAGAGGTCAAGTCACTGGCGGAGAGGAGAGAAGATTGGAAGTTACTCCACCGACAAGAGTTTGACTCTTAAATTTGAAGAAGAAGAATATCATTTATAAATAAACAAATATAATGTCTATAAATTGCTGTGCCCTTGCAGGGCGTCACATGTATGCCTAGTTTATTTAAGTACCTTCCACCTTTGTAATGATTTAATGTGACTTGCAATAAATAAACTATGAACTATGAACATTCTGGCAAGCTGGAAGGGGGTACTAACAGTAGCACATTTTCATACAGTTTCGAAGTATGAACAGTATGAGTTGAAATGAGTAGGTTTGTATGCTGCTGATAGTACCTGCCTACCAAAACACCTGTCTTGGCGCTACAATTTAAACCAAGCATCTTGAACTTTCTCCTGTTAAGCCTTTTTTGGTGTATTTAAGTACTTACTGAGTGTTCTGTCTTGAAATTTATAATCTATCAAGTTTAGTGTTATTTAAAAGCCGACTCAGTAATTAAAGCAGTGGTCTCTAGTTTGATTTTCTCTTGCGACACATTCCCTTGTTTTAAATCGGTATGCCGGATATTTTTTTAATGGTTTGTTTTGAAAATACAGGACATTTTAAGAAACTAGTTTTATTGCTACGATATAAAATTATATAATATTTCTTGGGGTAATAAAGTTTGGGGACGTCCCGTCACAGTTTTTGGTAACGTGTTAAAATACCTTTGCCTGCAAAAAGAAAAAGTAAATTAAATACAAGACAAATGTCTGTTACGATAATTTTTTTCATACGATGACAAAAGCATTTATTCATATGAGGTAATGAGGCGTCATACAGAGGTAACCTCAAAGGCACAGAACCATATTTTTAGTTGATAATGAAAATCTAGTCATTCATCCTGATCGTTGCCAAACTAAGATGACAATCAATACAATGGCGATTAAATAGAGTAGAAATGGCGAAGAACCCATTGATATTTTTGATAATTACTTGACTCGACATCTCATATCTTTTTCTAAACCGGATAACGACAGCGCTAATTTAAGATATATTTCCTTCACTGTCAATAATCATCTATAATGTGCCCTACAGAAGTCGATAAATGACCCGATGATCTGACGTTAAACTGATGTCCCACACCGGATCGGGAAACTACAGAGACACATAGGATCAAACTTCTAGAGGTAGTTTTAAGCCTTTAAAACCTCTACTCAAACCCCAAGTAACACAAATCACAAGTGTAAACTGCTCCTAACCTCTAACACTCGGAACTAAAAGCTAAGGCCGCGTTCACACGTGTTTACACGCAAAGTTATTAGCTGAGCCAACATTGACTGTTGGTAATCTGTGACGTCACGGGGAAAATAGAACACGACGATTCTTGTTACGGTTGGTATACGAGTAGAAAACAAACTCGTATACTTATATGATATTTTTATGAGTTATAATTGAAATATATGTAAGTCCAATCGTACCGAAACTTTAAATCAAATTTTGTAACCGATTACATATGTTTTGGACTATATCTAATCCAGGTTATTAATCAAAAATATTCTGACTTTCTAGTCGAATTTAGTGTTTGAAATTGTTGTCTACTATGCCTACAATCATAAATAAATAATTCTGTTCCCAAAAGTTACAGGTATCTGAACGGCGAGCGTAAAACAATAAAATGCATAAGAATAAGAAGGACAGCAAACGTAAACTTTTTTTATATATGGGAATGGGGTTGACGACCTGACGACCGTGTGATGCCGGCTTAAAATAGCATCATCCCATTTCTTTCCCGTGGGAGTCGTAAGAGGTGACTAAGGGACTCGAGGGTGTGTATTGTAATTTTATGCGATGGGCTGACAATCTGTCACTATGGCGATACACAATTTGCCGAATCACCCTCAAATGTTTGTCAGACGTCGCGTAAATGTCCGTTTTTGCGGCCGTTTGCGCTCTGCCTACCCCGCAAGGGATTATGGGCGTGATATGTGTATGTATGTATGTATGTGTATGAAATAGGATTTATGTATGTCGACGGCAATGGTTGCCCAAATAGAAAATAGGCACTTCTATCCTGAAGAACGTAAACCGTTACCCGAATAGCAGTGTTCGAACTTTCCCGTGGGCTTGCAAATTGAATGTCACTCGGGGAAGGGCCGTAATTTTCATACGACACAAAACAAGCCGACAAACAAGCCGAAAATTATGTTAAACGCTCATTAACATTATATTTGCATGGGACCGAATAAAAATGTGATGGGATTGCGAAAAGTTAAAGGGTTGTGACGAAAATTATTAATTAGATTTTTTCGTTAGCCCATTTTTTTTTACACCCAGGGAAAATTGCTTATTTAAGCTTCGCAAAGCTTATGTTTTCAAGATCCCTGGCAAACCAAGCCGTTCGATGTAGAGGTATGTCGTATATAATTATGAATATCGGTTATCTAGTTCCCAAGCAAGTAAAAAATATCAAGCTTAGCTTAGTTTAAGACTGAATGGAGCTGTGTGTCCCTTCTAGTGTTATTTATTTGTTAAACCTCTGTTATACTGTTCCTGAATACTGTACACGGCCCGGCATACATCGCTGGTTATCTAGAGTTATTAGACATGACACCCATATAATAACCAGCAATGTATTGCGCAATCTGCAAGGTATTCAGACTAGTGTCATAGCCGTATTGTTGTATAAATAAATATACTTTTTGTATGGCGAGTTTCTTAATTCTTTATTAATATGTATTTATTATACAAATTATCTACGTTTTAGCATCTGCGGTATAACAATATTAATTTCAATATTACGTCGACTGAGTTCGGTACGCTATTACTGAATGATATTAACTTTCAAAGGAGGTTTGGCTCAAAGTTATCAGTATTTTCTTACATTAAAACTTTGTTTAATTATTTTGTAATTGTAAATGTAAAAATTGATTATCGAAAGTCCAATTAGTAGCTTAATCGTTGCCAAAACACTCCTATTCGCTAATATAAATAGCTTAAAAAAAGTTCATCAAAATGACACTTGCGAGTGATAATAAAGTTGCCATCGACATGATAATAAGAAGTGTATTTCGTATTTTAGGTCAAACGCTCTTCTGTCTAGTATCCACTAAGTTGCCCTGTAGTCATCGGTCAGATTAACCTATCGATAAATGACCAGCCAATATACCTAGAATTCCATCTCGATTGAATTCAATTCTAATCACAAGTTAATTGTCCTTTAGTGCCATGTCCAATTCAGGTTCTGATTGAAGTAATGTGTTTGATGTAAACTGACCACTGGCCATTCCATTACGGTTGATTCATACGTCAGAGTGAGTGACAGATGAATCAAAGCAGTAATGTAATTAGCAGTAATATGTAGAGGAAGAATGGTATAATAAATCGTCAGATAGGAACGTTGAAGAGTTGACTTAGGCTTAAGATAATATTCACTTAACATCTCCTAGACCTAAGAATATTTAATTGGTTGCTTTGAGAGCTAATTGAATGAGGTAAGAGATTTTTGGTTGATAAATAAATCTTTAGTAACATTGGCCTTATATATTTCGTTAAAACTTTTCGGTAATAACGTTGAAACATTATTATAAAATAATATGATAAAGCTTATCAAAATTATAGTACGGTCGGGAATCGAATCTTGCATTTGCGTGCTCCGTGTTAATAACTCAGCAGGTTTAATTGACAAGACTGTCGGCGCGTACGCACCACAAAACGTTGACTGACGCATTTTAGGGTTCCGCAATGCGCATTCAGCTTATGTATCTACGCAAAACTAAATATCACAAAAAGGCCTATTGAAAACATTCTGTGATATTTTTCATTTGCTTATTTATGTAAATGAGATGTCTGTTCAATTTTTTGTGCATTATTTTCGATTTTATTATAGAACAACGAATATAATACAAAAAAAAATCAAGAATTATGAGATATTCTAGCGTAAAAACTAGGTACTAAAAACCAAATATTTTGTGTAATTACTAAATGTGTGTGGGGTATCTAATGAAAGCGCATTACTAGAAGGTTTCAAAAATATATCACATAAAAACATTTCCGCTACTTGTCAAAAACAACGTAGTTATAAACTTTAAAAGAGTCCTCTAGGTACGAAACGGCTGGCATATATTATGAGAATATACGCCAAATGATCGCTATAGCTATAAATGATTCAACATGTCGATTCGTAAAGAAATCGTGCCATGGAGGGGGAACAAAAATTGGGGAATAGTACTTATGTTATTACGCTGTAATACAAAACTACCAAACTGATTTCTTCTTTATGTCGCAGTTCTATGGCAGAGTTAGGAATTCGACCAAAATCCTAGGAAATTGACCAATAGCCGGAATATAGTCTAACCCCGGACTCAATTCTACCATATAAATGCGGCACATACAACTAAACAAACTTAAACCGCAAATGCGAAGTAATGAAAATAGCAACATAACATTAAGCAAATTTCAAACAGATGGGCGGAACCGGCATCCGAAACCTGCCTTACTCTTGCCAACTTTTTATTTTATTTTCCTTAAATGCCAGTGGAATAATCATGGAGGCCTTGGCATAAAAATAATGTTTGTTTTTATGATATTTTATGTTCATGTTAAGTATCACTGTAATTTAAAATCAGGATATTAAATTCATTTTTATTTTTATGTGAGATTATTGCGACTGTAATTGTTTAATGGAAGTTTATTTTAATTTAAACTCGTCGGCATATATAAAACACTCCTTCCGAATGTTCTCTGGTAAGTAAATAAACTTACCCAGTTACTTTCTTTGTTTTTCCTATGATTAACTTTTGAATATTAAAAAAGAAATTTGCGACTGTTTGCTGTTTGTCAAAATATGCTTAATGATTTTGTTAGTTTGTTCAGCCAATTTGCTTTATAGTGAAATCAGGAACCTACCATGAAATGTCAAGATTTTTCCGGTTATTTTAACTCCCAGATCCAAACTTAACAAGTAAGTGACCCGTGTGATACAGGACCGTTTACCCAACGTTGAAAAGCAAACATATAGCCCCAACTTTTGACCTTACTCAAGTACGACCATGTTTTCGTGGTTCCAATCAAAAGTTGGTCGTGCGTAGTCTTATTTGAGATTCGTAGGTATATTTTGATATCCGAGTGTTTGTTTTGTCTAGTCGGTACTTTGCATGTGTAGTTATACCATAAGCATATATTAGGAGTTCGCAGGTATAATCTTAATGCAACGTGTGCAAGAACTTTCTCGGCTGATATAGTAGGGAACTGCCTGCTCAGTAAAGCAATAAATGCGTGATTTTTAACAAAGGTACTGGACATCCTCAAGCATTCTTGACTTACTATCGAATCGTGCTTAAAACTACGAGTACTACCAGCAACAACTTCACTTACCAATCCAATAAATAGAACAACATATTCTAGTTCATTTTAAGTATTAGACCGCGATAGTATTTAGGTAAATATTAGTAATTTACCTGTGTCCCGACGTTTCAATACAGTTTCATGTATTGTGGTCGCGGGTTGACTCAACTAATATTTACCTAAATACTATCGCGATAGACCCGGTCTAATACTTAAAATAAGTGAAAGTGATCGCGAGTGCTTAAAAAGTTATATTCTAGTTCGTTTTAATATCTGTTCGGAAACCCAGTATAAGACGATCCGTTAAATGGGTAACTGTGTTTTTACCACCCACAAATTCTGATTACTTAGCTCTTTCCAGCTTTAGACTGACGGGCCAATGATATGTTTAATTCGCGAGATAGAATCTAAATAGCATCCCAGCAACTTGGACCCCGGCCAAATGCATCTAGCTAGTGTGAGAATCCGCCTGATGGAAGGTTTAGAGCAATCTGATGGTGGGAAATTGACTTTTTAAATAGGTTAACTCAGCATTACCTTAGTTAAGTAAGCAATTGGATATTCATCGATTTGGCCCACAAAATCAGAAGAAGAAAGGAATAGTTGAAGTCACAAAATGCAAGCAAACATTCTGCCTTTTTCAGGCCGTTAGATAACAAGTGTTGCAGTTAGCCATTAAAAAAAACTAATTTTTCATAAGTGCCATTGATTTAGAATTCATTATGAACGGGTTGTTATCAATGATTACTTAGACGGCGGCGGTCGTGATTAAATGGTGTGAAAGACTTATTACTAGTAGTAGGCGGTTTAAAAACACTATCACCAGGGTTTATTGGTTCGTTCGATGACTCGGTGTCCCACGCTAAAGAAGAGGATTTCAGAATGTACCTACTACACTAGCCAATTCATAAGTCATGATTTCCACTCTATCCCTTAATTCAATAATGGCGGAAAACATCCCCTCATACCTCAAGCGCAGCTAGGTAGCTGATACAGGTTTTGGCATCGCCCCAAGTTCTGCGCTGATACCATTTAGATAGAGTCTGTTAGGGATTAAAGCCGTCAGAAACAGTGAAATTTTGTGGAAGTCTTTAAAAATTGATAATTTACCTTGTCACTACTAATACTTAAGGTATTTGGTACGGAATCAATACGATATGGTTGTGTAACCGTTCAGAATTTACTCACCACGTTGGACAAGCTAGGTATGTTATGAAATTTGAAAATAGAACTGTCATTCAAGCCAATAAAACCTATTATCTATTCCTTTTTTACTCGGCATTGGGTGCAATTTCGAATAAAATCGAATAACTTTCCTTATGATTTTATTTTCAATATCGAACTGGTCAGTACGAAATTCATTGCATAGAAAGAGGATGTCGGATGAAAAAAACGTGAAGAGCAAAATAATATTAAGAATTATCTACTGTTTTTTTCTTACTCGGCAAAACTACGGCGCTAGTCTTTTGATGCAACTTTTAGCGGGGAGATTAGCGTCCTCAATTAGCGTACTTATTTTTATTTGTAGTTATTTATTTTATTATTATATTTGATCCTATGATTAAAACAGTCGCTCAACTGCCTGGCAATTTGTTGGCCTACCGATCAAAACTGAGCACAAACTGAGACTTCACTTGGCACCACCCCCTGTTTTGATCAGTAGGTCAAGAAGTACTTTCATGCCGATTTTCAGTTTTCTAGCACGATGACCAGAACAGGGCTCTTTTTTGACGCTAACGTCCTCGCTATTACTTACCTACCAGTGTATTACGGATTAAGATTTCATTTGAAAATCTATTTTAAAACCGCATCTCGTATATCTAACACAGTTTGCTTGTTTTCATGACCGTATTTTGTTTCAAAATTAGGTCAAACAATGTTGCTCGATAAAATACGAATACAAAAACTGCTTTCATTACTGTTTGGATTTTTATCGCGACTGTTATTAAAGCTTTTTCAGCAAAACATGAAAGTTATAAGTTACTCGTGTATCGGAAACTACTTCAAACAAACCTGATTTTGTTGACTTGAAATTGCAATAAACTCAAATTCAATGAGTTGTTTTTAAAGAAAATGGCATTCTAAATATCTTTGTTAGATGGAACTATAACGTGGTGCGGTTACGATATTCTAGTAAGTACTTCAAAGGCAAATTTTGTATAGGTACTTATTCTTAAAGAAATTGGCGTTCAAATATGTTCGATAGATGGCGCTATAATTGTGGTGTGATAACGATATTCTAGAAAAGCTAATGTTTCATCGCGTTTTCGAAAATAACCATTATTAAAAATGTTCGCTTTGAACATTGTTGCGAATGCCTTCACAAAATCAAGTGAGGATTAACCCAGGCCTTCAATTCTAGATGGCGTTGCCAATAATTGTGCGGAGTATTAGGGCACATGGTTTTTTGATCTGTAAAAAAGACCTCATTGGTTACAAGGGGGAAAACCGGTAAAGAGTTCCTTAGCTCCTTTTTGGTGATGATGATGGTATCACCATAGCCTCTTCTACAGCCATTGCTAGTAGATCACACTTCACATCTTGTGCCCTTTTTTGCAACTTACTGGCATGTACCGGGTTCATTCAGTCCGATCAGTTCTTCACAGAACAACTTCTAAGCTCAGTCGAACCTGAACTGGCTGGTTGTTTGAACAAAGTCCGGGTAAGCCTTTGGTTCATACCAAGCCGACGGGCGTAGATTTCAAAGCCTCGGGGTGCGATTGGGCTGGTTGGTTGGACAACTATACTAGCAAATCAAGGTTAGCCCTTGGTTCATACCATGCCGACAGGCGTAGGGCGTAGATAGACGCAAAAAAGAGCTCCTTAGACTATACATTGACATGTAACCTTTTAGCGATCTTCATGTCGGAACTACTCTTAAAACTTAACACTACTTAAAAATCTGTTCAAGACACAAGCTGTTTTAAACCCCTATCTATCTAAGTCTAAGTTTCTATATCCTTACGCTGTAACTAGGGTAACCGAGGTAACCGCACGCTTTGTCGGCAGCTGATAAAATCTTAATTGTTTCCTCAGGAGCTGTCAACGCCTGGCCTACAGCCAACCGGGCTACGTCCAATCATTGGAGCTTTTACCCTACTGAGGAAGTAAATAAGTTAGGATTTGTTGTTGTCCCTTGAAATTGAAACTGCTTAATGAAGACAGTTTTAAAGGAATGGTTAAAAAATACAAGTGTGAAATTTGTCTTAAATTAAACAGAAACTAGAAGAATAATTTTTATCCCCAGTTGATACATAATACTTTTTTAAAGTAATTCTAATAAAATAAGTTATTTTCGACTACTACATATTCATGTCAATAAAATAATATTGCTGGGCACAATAATAATTCAGTTCTTTTGGAGAACCCATGGTACCTTATGTGCTACAACCGACTGTACGTATACATTCTTTAACAACTACGACTATCTACTGCTGGACATGGGCCTCCCCCTACTGGGGAATTTGTCATACTCACCGCGCTTGTGGATTGGCGAGCGCAGTGAAAGATGTTGCATTACAAGAAAGGAGAGAGCTTTAAATAAATAAGTTGGTTTTGAATTTGGTCTCATTATATTGGCACTCACAGTATCACGGTTTTCTTTTTTTAAAGATCTCTGAGGTTTTTTTGAATTGATATCGTCCATACTTTTTTTAGGTCTATCTACTACTCTACTATATCTACTATTCAAGTTCGTTATTTGTAGTCATAGAACATACATAATAAACAATCATATTTTAATTATAGTTTTTCTTATTAATGAATGTATTGATTAAAAATAAATTAAAAATTGCCTCTATGCCGACCCACTTAGGAAATGTAGGCGTGACTTACTGTAAAATTTACCTCCATAATTCTTCGTAAGGCTTTCACAAACGAAAATAAACAAAGCGTAATATTTCATTAGAGAACAAGACAGTAACATATGAACGAATTCGCACAAAGGCGCAGGTAATGTATGGCGATTTGTTTTACAAATTAAAAAAGTTTCGAGGTGTGTTTTTCTTGTGATTTATGCATAACGATGTTAGGTGTTCGAAGGGCTCGGTAGGATTTCTACTTATGAGAAATAGATAAAAAAATTACGTTAAAACGTATCTATTAGAAACAAGCTTATTTTAATTTTTAGGTTTTCTTGTTTTGTAAATATTATAAATATTCAGATGTTTGTTTAATGAATACTTAAATATAAACCAGCAATGTAAGCTTCATTACATTCTTAATCGATTATCTATGATGATCGGTCATGTTATCGACATTCATTCTTACGTCATTCTTACTTCCGTTTTCTGTTCTGTTCTCTGCTTGTTCGAGGGTGCATGTCGATACATGTGGTTTTCCTAACGTAACTAATCCAATCCATTGTGATCATAATTATTAGTTTTGATTGTAAATGTTATACTGGTAATTAATTAACCGCATACAATTCTTAGGCCAAATCCCACGAATACGTGAAACCGTTTCTCGTATTTTGAAAACCTTGGTTATTACGGTGGTAATCCTTAAAGTACCGCCGCCGTTCCAATAAGTCGTATTTGACAGCTGTCAGATTTGTGATAATATTATGGCAGAGGGTCCATAATACTTTGTTGACATCTCTTGGTATGGAGAAGATATACTGTCAAAATACGACTTATTGAAACGGCGGTACTTTAAGCCAGGGATATGCCTACCGAATCAGAAACTACATATCTCTGGTTGGTGCTCTTCAGGAATCGAATTTACGAACGCCTAATCGAGAGCCCAACAAAACTCTTCTAACCTACGTATGGGGCTGAAACCGCGACCGAGTTGGACCGCAGCCAACTACATTTGGCACAGATCGTACGCAAATTACCAGCTGTATTTATATATGTATTGTACTGTGGAGCTGGAGGCTGTGCTGAGAAGCTTATTTTCTGCTGAGTTTTTTTCAGTAATTCCTGTATAGAGCTTGATCATCTTTGTTGTGATTCACGTACTTGAGTATGTAATTTGTTTGGAATTGCCCCACACATTAAAAGAAAAAGAATTGACAAGTATAAACGCTGTTGCTGAAATGCCTGTGCGGTACGGTGCAACAAGCGACCATACATTGGCGTTTCCTGACATATGTTTCTAAGGGATAGTTGTTCAAATTCATGGTTTGTATGCATCCTATCAGTATTCGGAGGGCTGTCCCTTACACCCCGTAAACACATATTACGCCTTTATCTCTTGCGGGGTAGCCAGAGCGGTAAAGGCCGTAAAAATACGGTCGCTATCGCCACGTCTGACAAATATTTGATGGCCGTTTTAGACAAATCGTGTATCACTATAGTGACACGTTGTCAGCCAGTCGCCTAAAATTGTTATTGAAAATTGAAAAAAAAATTGAAAAATCTTTATTAGGCAAGCATACATGATAAAAATACATGGAGGCTGAGTCCTAACCCAGTAAGTGTCTCAAGACACCTGTGACGGGTGAACCCGCTCTTATAATACAAACATTGATAACTACAATATGATATGATATGATATGATACTGTTATAGATATGAAACCTTCGAGTCCATTTGTCGCTGTTGTTCTAAGGTGACGCTCTTCTATGCCGGCATGACATGGCTCATCTGTCGACATCACAGCTCGTCAACAATCGACCATCTATCCAGAATTTCCACGCTAAAGTTTCTTTCAGATTCTAGTTCGCCAGTAATCATAATGCTTATAAAAGCAAGCACCTATGATACCGGGTAAACTCTTGAATAAAAAATAAATATATCTTTCGTAAAAATCGCGCAAACAACCGGAAGGGTCATGTGCAAATCCGTCTCTTGGCTCCCAGCTCATCCAGATTATCATAAGGGTCCAACATCGCAAGCCTACATCAGAAACAGTCGAAATATATCAAAATATATGAAAATCCGTCAAATTCTGTCGCCGCAGCTGTGGCCGTTAATAAATATTCAAATATTCGAATACCCAACATGTCCTGGCGCGGACAGAATACATTTTAGATTTTGGGATACATTTTAGAGCTCAGCTAGTGTGAGAGAGGAGTTGTGTTTGGCCACGGACGAAAACAGGAGGGATATTCTGCTGTAAGCTTTTAACAACGAGAAACATGAGAGAGGTCCCTCTAATATAGAGAGGTTCCGAATGACGGACTTGCCCGGAAACGCTAAGCTCAACCCATTAAACTCAACAACTTTTGTCAAGGTACATAGGTCAAAACATGTGAAAAAGCATACATGCATATATCACGCCTTTATCATCTGTGGGGCAGAGTTAAACTGGCGTTAAAAACGAACATTTTCGCCACGTGTGACAAACATTTGAGGGTCGTTCAGCAAATCTTATATCGCTATAGTGACAGGTTGTCACGTTACCTCTTACGCACCCACGGAAAAGAAATGGGTTGATGCTTTTCTAAGCCGCCATCACACGGAAATTATAAAACAATATCTCTCATAGAAAATTAATACCTACTTGAGCTGATTTTATTGTATGGGTGGTCCATGTTATAATATACTTTGAAATATGTTCCTAGGGGCAAGTTGTTAAGTTCAACGGGTACGGAACCTCCCTATATATATACTGGCGTAATATCTACCTAGGTGCTTATCCATGTAAAACTACATGCTCACTTGATCTTGATGTAGGCTGTGCTGACTGATTTGTTTGTTAGCCTTAAAAGCTTCTCAAATGCAGGTCAAACGATTTATTCTTGAACTGATCTATTCATACATGTTAGTTTTAGTGACCCGTACCCTAAAGGTCAAAACAGAACCCTATTACTAAGATTCGGATGCTGAATGTCACCAGGCTCATAAACCGTGATGATAGTCGGAGAGTTGAAATTTTAACAGATGCCGTATTTCTGTTGCCGCTATTAACAAAAAAACATAATCAATTATGGGGTATATTAAAAGAAAACAAACAAAGGACGTGATTTTTATGCCAGTATTATATATAATGGCACGGAACTCTTCGTGCGCGAGTCTAACTCGCACTTTAACAGTATTTTTTATGAAGAAGAAGAAAATAAGAATGGAATAGTTAGTACTCTTCCCCGTTCAATCCACAAAACGTATCACCTGACGTTTACCTTACATCTTATCTGCCCAAACTAAATCAATGGCACTAAACCGTTTCTTTTTTTACATAGAATCCTAGAAAATCCGGACCATTATCGAGTAAGTTACGACTAGAGTCGAAGCAAAAGACGAACAAATTTGCCTTCGGCCGTCGCAAATTTACTACCGCCATCTGTCTCTGTTAGGTGCGATAGAATAGAAGAAATACTGGGTGTTTTGTTTAAATTTAGGTGCCATTCGGTTGTTTATTTCATGGGTGACTTAAGGCGAGTGTAGTCGCGAACGGCCTGGACAGTGGCGCCACTTGTCAATAAATAAATTTCCTCTTTAAACAAACAATCTATATATGTATATATATATATATATATATATTAGAATAATCCATAAGAAAAATTTGTACCTACAAACTCCATTAAATATTCGCTATTATTAGAGTAATGGCAATTAATGCCAAAAGTGGACGTTTTTTAGCACTGGCAACACACTATTTTCTGAATGACGCTTAAATGTTTGTCAGACGTGGCATAAATGTTCGTTATTTAACGGCCGTTTACGCTCTGCCTACGCTGCGTTGCTATACTAACTAAAACTTAAGCTTCTGCATGGCTTCAATGACTGAGTTCTGGGTTCTTCGGGTCGTTCATCGACTTGGTGTCACATACAATAAGCAAGAATAGCCTAGAAGATAGCCGAATTCGTTTTTTGTCATGTTAAAAGTTTTAAAATATTTTCATAAACCGGCTAACCGAAGTAACGTCTTAATTTATTTGAACAAAAGCGCATCGGCTGAGCTGAGCAGGACCAACTAAGAGTGAAGTTAGCAGCAAGTTGAAGCAGGTTAACTTAAACTTAGCGACTTGTAAACCGCGGCCTTGGTAAACTTTACTCGGGTGTAAAGTTTGACTGGAAGAGACACCAAACAAAATATTCTGTATAGGAAACTTATCTCTTTTCCGCTGAGAACATAAATAGCACCTTTGCAAAAATAAAATTAACTGTATAATTATTGAAAAATAATCGGTTTTCAGAGCTTTGAAATGGTTATCGAAAATGAGGTATTTTTGTGTTTTCACTATATTTTTCGGGGCATAACAATTGTTAATTATATATTTGTGGTAGCAACCTGCCTTTATTTGCACGACTCCGCGATAACTTCCTAAAATCGGAAAAATGTTGATCAGAATAGACATTTTCAATACGTTTATTGTAACTTACCAAAACCGGAATTCCGAAATTGAGCTCTTATATCGAAACTCAAAATCGGTTTTGAGAACCTTCCGATTTTACATGCCCTAGCTGGAACAATTTACTGATGTGAACGGCGCCAGATGTGCGCTGGCCCTAAGAATATGTATTGAACGGGGATATACCGACACAATAGTACTCGGAAGCTTGACGATAATTCTCTGTCGAATTCCACCTGAGTGGACATGGGTATTAGTCTTAGTTTACTTAGGAGTATCTAGAATTCTGCTGCGTGAAGCCGGTTTACAATAGCATCATCCCGATCCTACCCATGGGAGTCGTAAGAAGCGACTAAGGGATAAATCCAACCAGGGAATTGGCAGCAGCGTTCCCTTTGATTGCAACATACGTCAATTCACCTGCCAAACGTTGTGTGTATGGCTGTAGATGAATGAGAAAAATCCCACAAAAATGAGATGCCTATGTCCAGCAGTGGACTGTTGTGGCTGTTAATGTATAATCTAGAATTCCAGAGTCTTTACCTCCTTGTACGGTCTACTGCAACTTATAATCGGCCATTTGATTTAGAAAGTTGTCGTCCCCGCAGTTTGCCTTTGATCGTTGATAGCTAGTAGTTTGACGGTAGACGGCCTCAGGACATTGTTTCAAACCACTTTCTTCCTGGTATAATGATTTCATAGTAGTTTCCTGGTGGGTTTGTTTGCTCAGAGGAGAAAGTGAGGGGATGAATATCTTTAAGTTTAACTTTTTATTTATTCGACCAGAAGTTTTTAACGCGTAAACGTAGCTAATTGAATATAGAGATATTGTAATGTAACAAATGTAGTGTGAAATTTTACTAGTGACCGATACCTAATCTCAGTATGGGCTGGTGATAAGGAACAACTTTCCCCAAGTAAAATAGAACGAAATATGAAAAAAAAGATTCTCCATACAAAATATACGATTAGCTGATTTGAGTTACTATAAAAATTCAAATTATTTTTATCTTGTTTCGACCTGTGTTTCTTGAGGAAAGTTGATCCTTATCACCAGCCCGTCTTGAGTCACTAGTAAAATTTTACCCTACATTAATTATTTCGAGTTATTTATTAAGAATTTTGGGTAACTACAGTCTAAGTAAGTAAACAGATACAGCAGGGGCCAATGGCTTAATGTGTCTTCAAAACTCACACACAGCTATTGTTACACAACTATCGCCTTATCTTTCTTGCGGTAATAAGATGGTGCAGTCTGCATGTCTCCAATCTCCTAACTTCTTCTTTTCACGGGGGACACCGAATCGTCCAACAACCTAATGAACCCTGGTGTCAGAATTTATCAATCTCTTAACTGATTGGATACTCGACACGTTTCAATCTTGAGACACACATTAATAGTCACGAAATGTCGGCAATACATACACTAAAGCCTGCTTAGGTCTAGTTACATACCTACTTATACTGTATGACAGACTATGGTGGGCGACCCCAGTCCCTAAATTCATGTTGGTGAGTGAATTATGGCGCGCTGATGTTGCAAAATTAATTTACCATGTATGAAGATAATGTACTGGCCACTGAGGGTTATATTAGCCTAGTCACAGATAATGTAGCACCGGACTACTGTAGCTCTGTATCTGTATATATACGACAGTAGGTAGTAAGGGCTAAGAACTAAGGGGCCTTACCATAAAATATCGTTTTAAATAGTAGCTCGTTTGACTATTTAGTACGAAGTCTATAATAAGTACTTACTTACTCTCCATCCAATTTAAATTCAAAATTTTTTAAACACCCAAAATTCTTTTTTCCCGTGGTAGGTATACAATTTTTTGAAAACTTGCACAGGATTTTAACTTTCGACTTTCGCCAGCACTAGTGGTGACGCCTCTTTCATCTGGTCTACCGTGGCTCCCTTTCCCGCGAATTTTGCAAGTGTATCTTAATGCTTATAACGCGTGGCACGGCTTCATCTATCGGGTTAGTTTTACAACTATTCAAGTAATACCTAGCAACTAATTAATTTTTTACAGATTGAATGTACAATCCTGCCCGCGCTTGAAAATTTTCAAGTTTTCTAATAATTCCATGTAATGTGTTTATGTTTGTTCATTATTTACTTTTAGAAGACCATTCAGTTACGAGCAGGTATTTGGTGAGTCACGTGTGTATTACATAGCTTAAATCTTGAATTCATAAATATTGAGGTACAATAAAAGAGGTTGGAAATTCAAAAAATGTGTCTAATAATAATAATGTGGCGATGCTGTTTTTTATTACGATTATGTGTGGTAACCATCAAACTGTAAAAAGCTGAATATCCCATTCTGAAATTGCGAATACCCTATACTATTACCCTTTCGCAATACATTAATGTTTCAGTACGAGCCATAACGCCAAGATATACGATATGCTCCTTCTCTTAGCCAGTGAATTTCTCAAATATACCTAATTCATAGACGGAACATACCGAATAACCGGTAGATCTACCGATTTCGACTTTCACCATTTACCACATATCTACCTAATCTACCGGTTTTCACAAACTCTTTCTTAAACCCTATAAATCGCCTAGTTATTATAATTTTTCTTTTCTCTCGCGGGTGACACCGAGTTCACTGAGTCCTGAAACGCTCCGATGGACCCTGGTGTCAAGAGTTTTTCAACCACCTATTAGGAATAATAAGTAGGCCTCTGTTGTGGTTGTGTAACGACCACCATCTAAGTTAGACCAGCAACCGGGACCGACAACTTGACGTGCCCGCCGCGAAGCAATTTATAAGAGTCTACCGAATTCTACCGATTTTTTTGCTTCTACATCTACCGATATTTTAATTTTAGGTTCAGTAACACTGTTCATAGATTAATATTACACAACGTTGCAAATTAGGTTTGCACGTTTCTGCTTTGATGAATCGGATATATAATATTACGATTTATGTAATTCGGTCTGTTGTTTTTGGTTTCATGTGATAGTCATTACTGAAAGATAATATGTGCCGTGTGATGCCGGCTGAAAATAACATCACCCTATTAAATTCTAGCGAGTGTCAAAGTGACTCGCAGGCTGCATATGTATTACAATTTGACGCGTTAAGCCGACAACTTGTCACTATTTGTACTAGATTAACCTAAAAAGGAGCTGAATTATTTGCCAAACGTAGCAATGAGTACCGTATTCTTACGAATCTGCGTACCCCGGCAGGGAAAAGGCGTGATGTGAGTATGTGCATGTACAATATTGAGATATGTATCAAAACGTATTTCAGTGAATTTCGGTTTGGGAATCAGCAGTTGAAATCACTCCCTAGTAGGATGAGAGATAAAATCTGTATTGGACTTTCCTTATAAAAGCGAAGAGATTTATTTCATGGGGCTTCATCGTTAGTAAATTGTAGAAGTACGCGGTAAAACATTCCTCTGGGAGCAGGATTCATCGGATAATTTTTCTATTCGGTCTCTCACACGACAGAAAAAATATGAAGGTATAAATTGGCTTCAATTCGGGAAATAAATTCTCTTAACTTACCTAAAATTGGCTCTGTTACTTTTCGACAAATTGGTTTAGAAAAGGATAAGAGATACTCGTAATTGGACGCAACATTAAGCGTTGTATGTCAAAATAAGGCGGCGATGAAAACAATGGTGAACAACTCAAATGACATTTTGAAACATGGCAAGCTTCGAGCAACACGGTCTTCCGTCTCGTTCCGTTCCGGGACGGAAGGCCGTCGTTGCTCGAAGATGGCAAGACATAGATACTTCCTACTATCCTTTTTTGAACGTATGAGACAGAAAGTGAGTACCAAATTTTAAAACACTTCCCGTGTTAGGTATACAATTTTTGAAAACTTGCAAAATTTGCAATATTGGGTAACAGTATTTTTTTGTGCCGTGTGATGCTAGCTTAGAATAGCATCACCCCATTTCTTACCCGTGGGAGTCGTAAGAGGCGACTTAGGGACTTGAGGGCGTGTACTGAAATTTTAGGCGATGGGCTGACAAGCTGTCACCATGGCGATGCACAGTTTTCCGAATAACCCTCAAATCTATATGTCAGACGTGGCGTAAATTTCCGTTTTGCGGCCGTTTACGCTCTGCCTACCCCGCAAGGAATAATGGGCGTGATGTGTGTATGTGTAGTATTTTTTTTATTGCGACTCGTTTGCTGCGAGCCAAAGTCTGTCTCAGTCAAGTAGGTACCTGTTATCTGCAACACATCGAGTTACAGTTAAGAAGAAGAATAGTTGCTCGTCGGTATAACTAAACAAAGAGAAACCGTACTTTTTACTTGGTTTTTCCCTTACACCATGTACAATCGTGTGTGATGGAACGAACTCGGACCGTGGCACGACGTTGATTGATCTGTACTTTGATACACCGTGTAGAGGTGGTGGGTAAGGAGCCGTATCGCGAGCAGGTTCTTCCGACTTTTTTTTTATGAATTATTGTGGGACGCCAAGCCGAGCCATCTGCCCGTTTAACACTGAGGTGATACTTAACAAACGGCATTTATAGCGGATCCCACCACCGATACGTAAAGCCACAGTATAAAGCTGAAAACTTTTGGTTTTCTACACTAATTTTATAAAGAAGTAAGATTTGATTGTTTGAATTGAAATGGCTCCAAAAATACTGGACCGATCAAAAAAAAATACTTAACATGAGAATCCTACATTATCCTTGATGAACTATATTTAAATTTCTTATTCCCGCGGGAAAACGGTAAACGAACGCTAGTGTTATATTATTTTGATATCTGATACAGGTGCTCACGTTGGTGGGATTAACCCTTGTCGATAACTGTGTCATTAAAGAGATATTTGCTGTAAACAAACGGTGTACTTACCCAAAAATAGCAAATAAAATCTTCGCGTAGGAATGCTTAAGCCTTTTTTAATAAACAAATCCTGAAATAACTATCAAACTAAATCATATCGAAGCTTTGTATAATCCCTAACCAAATACATCAAGACATATCACGCCTATTATCCCTAGCGGGGTAGGCAGAGCGAAAACGGCGGCAAAAAACGGACATTTACACCACGTCTGACAAATATATGTGGGTCATATTTGTGAGTCCATCGCCTAAAATTGCAATTCACACCCTCGAGTCCCTTAGTCGGCTCTTACGACTCCCACGAGATAGAAATGTGGTGATGCTATTCTAAGCCGGCATAACACGGCACTTTCCTAACTAGTCTTATTCAGCAAAATCTGAAGCCAAATAAAATGTTATGTAACAGGAAAATTGAAGGGCTGGAGAAGGCTTCTCGAAAAGCTACATTTCGACCCCCCAAGCACGGCTCCTCGCACTCAGTAGAAGATTTATATCAGTACGATATATTTGTACCTTACATGCGCTCCACATTGGATGTATGTTCTAATTGAATATTTGTGTAAAATGCAAATTGCTATTTGGCTTGCAGGTTTAAAGATTTCCTGGTGCGTGGTGTAAGTTTATACGGGGAACTGTTTGTTACAATTCAATAGATATCTTTGACGTTTTAATGAGTACATAGAAAATTCATTTAAAGTCAGGTATTTGACCAGATTGGGCTTAAGTTAGGGCAGATAAGTATTTTTTAATTCCACAACAATTACGCTGTATCGAATGTTGATCGCTATTTCATAAAATAGGTGTAGTTTACTCGAGATTACTGATTATTGACCTTATAAATATTTACAACAGAATAAATCATTATGTTGGTGCTGGAATGAGGTAACAAACTAGGGAACTAATGGCGCCACTCTCGACTGTGCCTTATTTCTGTGATTCGTCGAAATTTTATCAATGTCAAAGTTCATTTACTTCTTATTGGTGCGTTTAACTTAAAGTTTGGAAAACTCACATTGGAAAGCTCAATTAATAACATGGTGAACATTTCATGATTGTCAATGATATCTCATCGATAATAACTTAAACCAAACATCGTGGGACTACAAAGTCAAGCCTCCTGTAAAGCAGTAGGCGACAAAACGCCACACCCTACGTTATAAATATTCAAAAGCGCAGGACCTCTTGAATTTGTTTGTTTAGTAAGCAAAACACACGGGGATGCACCTACCTTATTTGCATCCAAACCTGTTTTAGGTTTAAGCCTTATTTGCAAAGCAGCATTTGTAAAACTTTACGGATCGTTTGAACTGTAAAAAAATTAATTAAGAATTGATTTTATTATTGTGCTTGGTTAGAATTTTTTTCTTTACATCTAACTTGTAGATTTTCAAATATCTTACCAAGATTCTCACTATTTAAGTAAATCCCTAAAAGATATTGGGAAAACGTACTAACTCATAAAATATCTTAAAACAAACCTAAATTTCAGAATTACTGCCAAAAGGACTTTCCTTTCCTTCCAAGTTTTATGGTATGGTAGCTATATTATCTTCTTGGAGATCATCTGCGTTATACTTTCAAAAAATAACTTCATTTGAGTGTACTTTTCTGTTGGATGTCTTGCAAAGATCCCGGTAGACCGCTTCTATTTAGACGACATGTCGCCCCAAAAACAAATTGTTCCCAAAATACATAGTAACCTTGTGTTGTATTTGGTGAAATCCTGTGGCACAGTCGCAGTTACGACTGATAAGCTGCCTGCAATCACACATCTTCCTTCATCGTGCTCCAGCGAAATCCCCTAATGAATGGCGTTTCTACTCTCGTCTACTGCTGATCTAGTGCCGCGTTATCTAATTTGTCTGGTCTAGTCTAGGTGTCCTGGTTAAGTTTGGGCGACAAATTAAGCTCATGTTTTGTCGCTTTGTGGAGCGGTCTGAACGAGAATTTCCGGAACACTGGTTCTTTAGGGTAAGACGTGTGAGATGTCTGACAAAATTTGAACGTAAACGAGTGAACTAACGCCGGTACACATTTGTATGCAAGATATGGGTCCAAATAAGCTGGAAGCGGAATTATTTTGGTCATTTACATATAACATACACATTGTATAGCATCAAATTATATGAACGTCCTCCTTCAAGCAAGAAGCTTTAATGTCGCACAAATTAAATAATTAAAGATACTTATTATAATCATTGAACACATCTATTATGGTTTTATCAACACAGCAAACTGTCCCATGTCTCCAATAAACCAAAATCCGTGGCCTCAAGTCTTTACGAGTTAAACTTGACGGAATGACCGTTTTCATCCCACTCACCAACGACGAAAACCCTGGCACCCATTACTCCTTTCCCGTGAACGTGTTTCTCTTTGGCTGGTACAGACTTCGCAATGGTCTTGAATGTTCTTAACCTAGAGCGCAACTTTTTGCCACAGTCTAAGTAAGGAGTTGAAATCCGCTTCTAAGTGTAATGACCGACGTTGTTTGTGTCATAGTACATTTAAGTTGCATCTAGGTATATCTAATTCTAATCTTATAACAGTCTACGGTACCTTCATAGGCGTAAAAATAATCTCGTTCAATTTATAATGAATTAATTTAGACAACAAATTTTGCTACAGATGCGGGTTTTCTGACTTAAATCTCAATGGAACTTCATCTTCTTTAGAGAATCGATGAGCAATAATTAAATTATAGTTGACCAGTATTAGGACACACTGTTCACCCCCAGCAGGTCTTGCATAGGGCAACTGTTAGGACAAACTCTCAATCAAACCTAGCACTTTGGGAATGCTATTAATTCTCATCCTATTTCGGCCCATGTATTTCGGGGAAACTTGTTCATTGTTATGAAAACGTCCTAGGCAAAACATTTCATGCTTATTTTGAAGAGAATTCTGTTCAAGTTCATTAAGCGCCTTCTACCCCCATTGTACTAAGAAATGAAGATCAAACTAACAAAGCACCAAACAACGTACTTATTACAATATGAATAAGATGCAAGACAAAAGCGCAGTCTTGCCTTCTCATAACTGCATAGACATGCCTCGTACAATCATTCACACGTATAATTGAAAAGTATTTCATTTTAAACATTTAAGTGGCTCTAGTTATGCTGGCTGCTCTTAAATTTTCACTGTCACCAGCTTAAGCTGATAAGTGCCGTGACCACGCGTAAAGTTGCGGAACCTACCAGGTTAATGTTACACCTGCGATTGACCGTACAGTCTTCCCCGAAGTTTTGACGGTTATTGTTTCGGATTCCTCTTTGTTACGCGGCAACTGAGGTGGATTTCTGTTAATGTGCTGACCCTGAATGTGCATTCCGTGATACCAATGGCTTTTTGTAGAAGCATAAGAACTATTTCATATTAAAATTTCCATAACAGAAAAGCTAAGCTTATGTGCAAATTAAAGATAATGTTTTGTTAAATTCGTGACAAATATAAAAAATAGACTCAGCTCGATCGGCTATTAGACAATTTAAATATTGTATGGACGTGTAAGTTTATGAATTGCTTCATTTGAATCTCTTGAAGAGTTGCTTTTATGACTATGCCCAATGCACCGTGTCTAGTTTCCAGAATCTTTCACAAGTAAATTTCACCCTATTTATTGTAAATTTCCTTCAATGAAACTACTTTCCCATCTATTAAGTGTTAAACAACAAAATGTCTGCCGCAACTATATGATATGCACGGTACATTAACTACGGCACATTTAGGCACGTATACCCGACTGTGCGAGGAAGGGTATGCGCAGTTAAGGCTGACATTATTCAAGCAACATAGTCTTGGAACGGTGCTGAGTGAGCCGGGCTTTCACAAATTTACACCACTATGAATGAAATATCTTGTCACCGAAGAATTGGAACTAAAAACGTGCAAAATTTACAATGAATCGTACCTACGAAATATGTAGATGTTTTTAGCAATCTTTGTAATGTGCCTATTCTTTACTTGTTAGCTGCAACTGCTGTAGTCTTGTCCAAGGAAGTGCTTATATCAACGTATAGTGATGTAATTAAATCAAACTAGTGACGTTTTAAAGCATGCAATCAATCAATGACAGGTCATATCACAGGTACGGGCCAAAACGAACCATGCAAGATTTAACTATATTTTGTTATAATTTTATCAATAAATTATTTTAAAAAATATACTGTGTAAATAATAGTCACTTAGGTCTGAATTGGCTTGTGAAAATTGACGTGTATAGTTAAGAGAAACAACTATAAAAATATTTATGTTTGCTAATTATATTTTTTTAATTTAATTTTTAAATATTTGTGTAGAGCCTGTGTTTTCTATGTATTCTATTTATATTATATTTCCAAAAAAATTGTTGCTTGTATTTTATCGATTATCAACAACCTAGTTTTAATAGTACAAACCCTGCTTAGTTTGGGGCTAGATGGCGCTGTGTGAAATATCCAAGATATTTATTCATTTATTAAGTTGTGTTGTTGTTACGCCGTGTGATGCCGGCTCAGAACAGCATCACTCCATTTCTTTCCCGTGGGAGTCGTAAGAGGCGACTAAGGGACTGGAGGGTGTGTATTGCAATTATTTTCCGAACGACCCTCAAATATTTGTCAGACGTGGCGTAAAAGTCCGTTTGCGCTCTGCCTATCCCGCAAAGGATTATAGGCGTGATATCTGTGTAGTTGTTGTCGTTGATATTCGCATGGGTGTAACAGGCCGCCAAGTACTAGTTCAGACTGTAGCAACACAAGTATGGATGGATTAAGAAGTTACTTTTTCGAGAGTTCCCCAAACATTCTCTTGCAATGCAAATGTTACAGGAGCGTATTCAGACATTTTTCTACAGGATGTAACAAATATTTCGGAAAACATTACATAAACTACACATATTTATAAATTACTTGACTAGGTTCTAGCAGGTAGGTGCCTACTTTGATTTAGTCCATTTTAAATGTATGCATCTAAAACCTTGGCTGAATGTAAATAGCATTTGTGTAAAATCTTTATTTATGCCAGTACAATTCACCTTTGATTTTTTGATTTAACCCTTGTTTCCTTCTTTATAAAGTATTAATCAAACATGTTAAAGCGGCACAGATTTAAGAAATAAAAAATAGACATCTACGGGTAACAAAATCATATTTCATATTGCGAAATGTGAAATGATAGGTAGGTTTTTAAACACCATGTAACTTTCAGAGCAGGAATCGGGTAGTCAAATATACTGAACGAACACAGGGCCCAATTTAGTAGTCAAATTGGGGTTCCGTAATGGAAATGCGGTGTATTTGTTTTTGATAAGTGCTCGATAGAATGTTTACAAAATAGGGATCCGATACTGTACTGTTTTGTAAGATTGTGGACACAGTTTTAGAGTAAAATCATAAAATGTAACGTGACAATATGTAATATTCCCATAATTTATAATGTATTCAGTTATTAAAGTAATGTGAATATCAGTTTTATCGTAATAAAGTTTCGAGTTCACTTTCTGCGTGTCTTAGCCAGATAAAAACTTAGGTTATTGGTACAATAAATATTGTAAATTTTCGGATTTAAGTTTTGCTGATACTGGGCTTAGAAATGATTAATTTAATTATTTGCACACGTGTTGAAAGAAAAATTAGGTATCTCATTAATTGGTTTTTGTCAACGAGTAAACAAGTGTGTAAATCCTCTAGGACCACATGAACCACCGAGTAGAACCACCAGTGGTTCAAATGGTGCATTTATGTACCACCAGAACCACCGTTTCAACAATAGTGTTCACTGTTTACACCTTATAAGGTTTTTGAAAATTCTTGTGGCTGTATAGTAAGTAGTTTGCATTCACGGCCGACCTGTGTGACCCGAACTATTTTTAAAATTTAGAGCATTTAATAATCTCGCCAGTGTCATGTCGTGTACAAGCACTAACCTAAGTGCTAGACAAACCAATTTTGCCACCAATATTACCTCTAAGCAACAAAATTTGTGCACGTGCAAAATTATAATATAGCGGGTTCGAATCTCGGGCTGGATTAGTTTTACCCTATTAAAGTTGGTCGTGCGACCTCGTGTATAACACGGCTACTAATATAGGGGTAGTTCATGAATGTCGGGTCGTGCTATCTATGCGTCCGAGTGTCAGTGTCTTGTGGTTTGAGCTGACAGCTCACGGCCGGACGCGGGCTTGATATCCGGGAGAGAAACAAGATCCTAGCTAAGGTCTGAATACATGAATGCGTTTAAAATTTACACCTTATATATTTGATGAAAATATTTAAAGAGTGGGCCTGGAAAAAACATAGACAAATATATTTTTTTTCTCTCTAAAACATAAAAACGGTCAAGTATGAGTCGGGACTGCCCACCGAGGGTTCCGTAACATGTACCTTAAGCATTTTCATATGATATACCACTTAAACTACTAGACTCAATTTTTTTCTAATTTATACTTTTCGGTCCCGGAAAATCACAATTAAAAAAATTTACCTTAACAAGTACTTCAAAATAAAGCTACTAACTAAATTTCATACTTTTAGGTCCTCGGGAAGTGCTATACAAATTTAATTTCATGAAAAGGTTCAAAAACAAGCGTTTTACGTGTCCTTTTTAACGTTAAGTTAGGAACAAGTTTTTTTTTATTTAAGCGGCTTTATACCTAAGTATATGGTTTTTATTTTAACTCGATATCTCAACGCGTTGCAATATTTTATGCTACCTTTTTTCCGACTATTTTTGTGTCTCATTATCATTATGTGTCAAGATTTTTATATTGTAGCCTATGTTGTATCTGAATATGCTGTCTCGCAATACACGTGTACCCCTTCCGGTGGTTTCAGTGAACATTGTTGTGAGCTTGTTAGCAATCCGCGTAGATAATAGACTGCATCACATATTAACTATAAGTATTACGATACTGATGACAATATCTGTGTTAGTTGTATTGGAGTTTAAAATAACTGGAATAATACAACGCATGTCTTTTAATGGGAACAAAACATTTACTAATACAAACAAGATTAATTAGAAACAAATATACAAGTCATAAATGATAGTAAGAAATTGAAAACATTTTAGCGCCCGCCGGGGCTTGAACCTAGGACCGTGGGGTACAGTCCCACTGCTCTGCGAACTAAGCTACCGGCGGCGCCTCGACAGACACTTCCCAATCTTCAATCTCTTGGTAGGTACTCGTCTCGAAGCGACGTATAAGCGATATCTAGTATAAGGTATTGTAACGAATGGTTAGTTCACAATTAGAGTAGGAATTCAAACCATACGATGAAACGTTGCTTACGTACACGTACTTACTTATGATTATGACAATATAACACGGGAAGTGTTTTAAAAATATGGTGTAAATTTTCTGAGTCAAACATTATGACTCTGCGCCTCTCTATGTAATATAATCACAGTTTAACTATAAGAAGGTATTAATACAAAATACAAAAAGTTTTATTCGGCAAAATTTATTTTTTTACAAATGTCTGACTCCCACACTAGGATTCCCGTGTTGTGAGCATATTATGATGACAATATTTGTGTTAATTGTATTGAAATTTCAAATACCTGGAATAATACCACACAGTTTTCCTTTATTTCTAATCAGAACTCTGCCTGTTCATGTGTCTGCAAAATATAAAGGCTCACTCTTGTCATTTTAAGAAACACTTGTCGCGATTCCACGTTGCTGACTAGAACGGTTAATTAAAACTAGCTCTGTCACTTTCCGTTAAGGCGGCGCCGTGCGAAATCCGACCGTCCAGTGGCGCCCTCCCATGTTTTTTAATAATTTCTTAAAATCTAGGACAAACATTAAAAATCTAAGACGGACAAATGGTTGTCCTATACGATAAATTTATTTTAAGGTACAACAATAAGCTTTTCATTGTTATGCGTCTTTAAAATCACTAAAACGGAAAATGGTGGCCACCGTTACCGTTTTAGTGATTTAAAATTTAAAACACAAGAAAAAGCTCATTGTTGTACCTTAAAATAAATTTATCGTATTGGACAACAATTTGTCCGTCTTAGATTTTTAATTTTTGTTCTAGATTTGAAGAAATTATTAAAAAACATGGGAGGGCGCCACTGGACGGTCGGCTTACGCTCGACGCAGGCTTAAATACGTTTAGTAAAGGATAGAAGATGTCAAAGACTATTTTAGTCATGTCATGTCTTAAATAGTATATGATTTCCGCGCCATTGCGCAGATTGCCTTGTAGTCGCCGCGTAATTTTGGTAAATACCGCGTAAAATGTGTAAAATCGAAAGACATTCATGAGGCGATCATTTTCTATCCTTATCTAAGCCTATTTAACTGATAGAGACAGTGCTATTTTGGTTAAAGATATATGTCGGTAACAAAGAATAGAGTTGAGACTACTGCCTAAACTAAGGACTGATGAAACGAAGATTAGTCACTCAGTGTGCGCATAGGATTTTTTTCCTTGAGATCCTTTGGCTTAGAGAGACGATCTACATACATACATATAATCACGCCTCTTTCCCATAGGGGTAGGCAGAGACTACATCTTTCCATTTGCTACGATCCTGACATACCTCTTTCGCTTCTTCAACATGCATCAATCTGTTCATACATGCTCGTCGGTTTAGGGTACTCTTGACCTGACTTTTCTTTAGGACGTCCCCGATCAGACAGAGACGATCTATAGAGTGTTAATAGATCTAAGTTAGTCATCTTTAGGTATAGGTGCGCCGTGCTGTACATGTTTTGTGCTGTATCCAAGAAAGAGGAATTCGCACTACAAGAATTTCACCATGATCACTCACAGCCATGATTCAAGTGAAGACTTTAACGTATGTTATTTATTTGTCTCATCGTTCTCAGAAACCGATTATCGGCATTTCGCTCAAATAACTGCATAGAAAAACCACGATCTTTTGCGACGGAATACCACCTTTAAATTACTATTCGCGCATGCAATCAAGAACTCTACGTCCTCGTAATAAAGACTAATTGTGTACTTTGGATGGAACGGCAAAAAAGGGCCGAGCGCAGGTAGAAATCTCATACAAAAGATGTATGACGTCGAGACTCCTACGACTAATACAAACTTGTTTCTGCGGTTGCTTTCAACGATTGAGGACCTTATCACTGTTGTAATAAAGTTCTCGTATAATTGGTCCGTGGAAGAAACTGTTAAGTGCATTGATAAGTCCCAAGTTTTTGAACACATGGCTGTGGTGGTCAAATTTTAGGGTTCCTTTAATTGATTTTGAGTGATTTTATTTTTTCTTGTCAATTTCAGTTACCAGCTCATATTCTCAAATTTTCGCACGTAGATTAGAATTTAAATAGAGTAGATTAGAATTGAGTTATATACACACATGCTTCTTGTCGATCAATTTATAATATATATCGGTATATACTTATTATAAATCGGGTGGAGCCGACTACAGCGGCCGACATACTAGGTATGTCATTATAAAAAAGCTTAAAAATTGTAATGTAGGTATGCGCACTGATTAGTAGAAAGCAAAGAACGTCGCTTCATATCGTCATGTGTAATTGCTTTAAATAAGCAATCGCAATATTAATTAAAATTAATGACAACTTACCATCAAACATTTAATCATTACCCTACATTTCAACCAAATCGCTCTATAACTAATCCCTAACTGATCGTTTGACCCACCCAGTATCGAACCCCAAACCCCACGGAACCCTCGCCCCACAAAAAAGACATCCGCCGCCGCGCCTGCGCCGTCAATACGAGAATCCCGCGCACAGTTTGGGTCTCAGCTTTTAGGTTAGTTTACCCCGCCCGCCGCAACGACGGGAGGCGTTCAGCTTTTTAGGCTAGTTTTTAATCAAAATCTAGTGTTTTCCTTTACAAATTCACTAGTTTTTTATTCTCAAAACTTGTGTGTAAGTGGTATCTAGTGTGTTGTTAAGTGAAACTGATTGGATTTCTGTGTTTTTGGATGTTATAAGCGGTTATTACAAGGTATGTTTCGGATGCATCTGTTGTAGGTGATTGGGAGAGGTTAGGTTGGTTTGTCTATGAAATTGGTTATGAGATACTGTTGTTGTATGTTTCTTTGATGTTCGGCAATCATTAGTATTATGGCATGTTTAACCAAGTTAGATAAATTGCGTTATTTACTGTTTGAATATTGTGAATTTTAATTTTAATTTCCCCAAAACCATAACACCAAATTTTGCTTCTGGACAAAATGAGCGTATGCGAAAGAATTGACTCTACCATGCTTAGCGAATGTTTGAAGAGAGTATAAGATGTATTTGTAGGCAATGCTAATGCTTACTCCTTGTATTAACTTATTCCCTATCTACTTGTATTTTAAATACCCACAATATACCTACCTAACCATAATCATTTAGCCAGCTAACCAAATAACTGACTCTTCGTATCTAAAAACTGTTTGTTATTGTTATTAGATAGGTATTGAACCTATGAAATGATACGAAGTGCTGTCGTGTCTGAATACTCGCACAGTTTAAATAAACATTAATATCAGAGACTCATAGTACGGACAGGCAACTGTCGATAAGAAACTCAAATAAATGATCTTTAAATACTGACTGACTGTTTGTTCCTTATCTATTGGCCTGGGAAAGTGTAAGCACATCCTGTTAAAGGTTACTTTTTGAGGAGTAAAATGTACGTAAAAGATCTGATCCATGTAGAGACATGAATCTACTTTACGTAGTCATAAACGCATAAGATTATTCTTATTGTAGACTCTTGCAAAATATTCTAACGCAGGCAGGATTAGACCAGCAACGTCCGCTATCAGAACTAGCGACGTGTCTACACTAACCAACTGAGTATCTAACCTAACCTAACCAACCAAGCTTCCGGAGCTCACTTGCCTGCTGCGAAATTAAGTAAGTGTATCGTTTGCCGTGTGATGCTGGCTTAGAATAGCATCACCCCATTTCTTACCCATGGTTGTCGTTAGAGGCGACTAAGGGACTCGAGGGTGTGTTTTGCAATTTTAGGCGACGGGCTGACAACCTGTCACTAAAGTGATACACAGTTATCTGATTGACCCTCAAACTTTTGCAAAACGTGGTGTTCATATCCGTTGAACGGCCGTTAACGCTCTGCTTACCCCGTAAGGGATATAGGCGTGATTTATGTATGTATGTATCGTTAACGCTAATAACACGTGACATAGCTCCATCTAAAAGAAGATTATTCTTAGTTACCTACTTGATTCATGATCTATAAGTAAATGTGTACTCAAAGGTTAATTAAAATTCAACACCGTTTTTTCCTGCTTCAAAAATAACAATTTACTAAGATTCTGTCAAGCAGTTCCATTTTAAACAGTATACTTAGTTAATTATTTCTAAACCTATGTGGAAGCTAGTAATTGGCGTTTGTTTAAAATATTTAGTCTAAAATTAAAATTATGAAATAAATACAGGCTATAGCTATTTATTGACCTACTCATAGGAGGCGGTTTAAAAATTCTACCTCTAGGGTTTATCAGGTCCTTTGTCGACTCGGCGTTGCACACACACGTCCAGAGAAGAAAAGAGGAAAAGCTATTCAGAAACTGATTGTCAAACAACTTAAATGTGTTTCTAAATTATATGTATAACTAGATTTCCGCCCAGAAGTTTCACCGGCTGCCACTCATTTTCCCGTGGTAATAGTTGTTTTCCTGCAGTAATTAGTAACCTATTTGTTATTCCAGGTTATACTCTACCTGCGTTCCAAATTTCATCCAAATCGGTCAAGCAGTTTGAGAGTGAAGATGCAACAAACATACATACACACAAACTCTCAGTCAGACTTATAATATTAGTACGGATTATGTTAATTTCGGTTGATGTTTTAAAATGGAAGCTCTCTGATATCATTACATACATTATACATACATACCCTTCAGCATTAAAGGGTTTCTAGTAAATACGAGTATCGTAAACAAACTGTGAAACTAACCGTGTAGTAATTAAATATGTTAAACTGTTGCCGGATTAACGTTGTACAAGTATTCGGTTTCCACCCTGTCTTTGTTTAATTTACTAACGAACTTGCTATAGCTCGCTACAGGATCCACTTGGAATAAAAGTAATTCTTGCAAAGAAAATATTTAAACATGCTTTTCAAGCATTCGTAATGTTCGCATTCATTAAAAAAAATAGTTGTTTGGTAGATAGTACCCCTGCTGGCTACTCCGAGGGTTTAAGGTTCGATCCCCATAAGACGCAAATATTTTTCATGTCACTTTCCAAATATTTCTGTTCAGTTTGGATATTTTCTATGTATAATATGCTTGTATTTATTAACCTACTATCAAGAGTTATGTAAGTATTCATATCAGCTATCTTGTCCCCATAGAACGAGCTTCCTTAGTTTGGGGCCAGGTGGCGCTATGTGAATTGTCTAGGATATTTATTTATCAACTAAATCAATAAAATATCCTGTTCAATAAATAATTTAATAATACGTTGTATTACTGAATTGAAGCGCTCTATGTTATTTTCCGTATCTACCTACTTAAATACACATACACAAATCACGTCTATAATCCCTTGCGGGGTTGGCAGAGCGTAAACAGTCGCAAAAAATGGCCATTTACACCACGTCTGACAAATGTTTGAGGGTCATTCGGAAAATTGTGTATCGCTATAGTGACAGGTTGTCAGCCCATCGCCTAAAATTGCAATACACACCCTCGAGTCCCTTAGTCGCCCTTTACGACTCCCCCAGGAAAGAAATGGGGTGATGCTATTTTAAGCCGGTATCACACGGCAGACCTACTTACCATAGTTTTTAACTGGCCCGATGGCGTAACGGATAGCACTGGCTGTTATGCCGGAGGTCGTGGGTTCGATCCCCACAAGACACAAATATTTCTTACGTCCATTTTCAGTATGCATATTATGTGTTTATTTTCAGAAAAAGTACATAAGTAATAATGTCAGCTATCTTGTTTCCATAGCACAAGCTTTGTTTAGTTAAATGGCGCTGTGTGAATTGTCAAAGGTATTTTATTTATTTTGTTCTATGTCCAAAGTCTAGTGAAATGGTAGCAAAGTTTATGAGAGGTGTGAAACATCAAACGCTATTCGTACTATGATAGTGCCTTTGTTCATTTGAGAACTGTACGCCTATCACCTGCTAAAATATCCTGTACACACTATCGTATTTTTTTGGATTGATCGCCTGGATTAAAAAAAAAAAACATCGAAGTACTTCAGTCAGTTAGTTTTGTATGTAACAAAAACTGTGTCTAACAGTCTTGTTCTAGGCCTATTCCTTTGATATTTTCTTTATAATTATGTACATAGATGACAGATTCCTCTAACGTCTTATTATTTGCTAATTAATAATCCATTAATCTTTAAGGCATGTAATATGATACTGTTTTAGTATTCACGATTGATGACTGATGTATGAATACAAAGGAAATGAATGAATAAAACATATGAAGTTATTTTCTACTAGCTGTTACCCGCGGCTTTGCCCGCGTAGTCATAAAAACTATCCTTTGTCTTAATCCATGTTATCTTCTAAATTTGTGCCAAATTTCATTGCAATCGGTTCAGTAGTTATTGCATGAAGAAGTAACAAACGAACGACCATACAAACTTTTGCATTTATAATATTAGAAGGATATTATTTTTTATCTGATTATGTGTTACTCAATATACTTATTTAAATGCTCAAACACAATGTATATTGTAAATAAATGAAATAAATAAATAAAAAATTTCAAATACATACACATTTAGTAAAAGTTACTTAATCTGTTATAATTTAGATAAATACCATTCTTCCCGGCATTGAAATGATGGCATTATTACTGCTATTTTGTAATTGTTATTTCTGATGTACCTGGCACAGATGCAATAAATTATTTAAACAAAAAATTATGTAAATAACCTACTACTTAAGTTATTGAGTCAAATATTAAGTCAAAATTATAATAATTGAATATCACACCCGAATTCCTTGTGAATGCAGAAAGTAACTGGCCGTAAAAACTACAGTTTAGTGTAATTTAATTAAAATAATGCACCACTATATTAAGAAGTAGTCAGCCCATTGCCTAAAATACGCATTGAATCCATTACTCAACTCTCTAAGTCTTGTTTTAGGATGTGACAAAAGAATTAGGGTGATGCATTCCCAAGCCGATAATGTATCACAAAACTGACATTATTCTTAAATAAATAAATGCGCCGTGTGATGCTGGCTTAGAATAGCATTACCCTATTTCCTTTCCGTGGGCGTCGTAAGAGGCGACTATGGGACTTGAGGGTTACCTACATGTGTATTGCAATTTTAGGCGATGGGCTGACAACCTGTCACTATGGTGTTACATAATTTCATGAATGACCCTCAAATGTTTGTCGGACTCGGAGTAAATGTCTGTTATTTACGTTCGTTTACGCTCTGCCTAACCTGCATGGGGTATAGACGCGATTTTTGAATGTATGTAAAGAAATGTAAACAATATAATTTTTATACCAATATTAATCCGAATAATATGTTGATGCATTTGCTTACCTGATGAAGAGAAATATTTCCTTAAACATAGTAGTAACTGAATTCAAGGTTTCAAGTAAAAAGCTTAATTGTAAGCTACTCCCTCAGTTACCAAGTTATTATTTATTCCGCATTTGGCTTTAACGCGTTCACTGCCCTTAGATTTTACTGAAATCCTAAGTCAATTATATGAATGTTTATCCTAGTAGGTAGGTACTGTGGGAACATTGCTGCGGAGGCTTGTTTCAAAATAAACCATGAGAATGTTTAAATTAAACTATTATGTAAAAAAATATTTCAAAAACAAACATTTAATATCTGCGACTTGTGGATCAAAATATCCATCTCCTCATGGTAAAAAGGTTCCTTACAGTGAATCACAAAAGGAGTGTCATTACTTATAATGGCTACAGTAGCTTCCCAGTCAATGACACGGTTTAGGTGATACCTTGCCTTCGTTACGTCTATACTCACAATGATTTCTACTACGCCTTGGGCACATGGACCCCACTTATTCACTTAATACATTATATTACGAATATATTCCTAACTTCCAGGTTATGCAAGTTATTTTTGAATTCACCATGTCTAAATGATTTTTTCAGGCCATCGCCTATATTTCAAAACACTTAGATTCTCTGGTCGTGAGTCTTGCTGTGGTAATGAAATTAAACGAGATATAATTTAATGGGATAAAGATATCGGCATCCAATGTGTTACCCAACGCATGGCCGGAAATTCAAATTTGCGTACGGTTCACTTGGTCGGGATTATTTCCATACTTTCTGATGTTGTTTGGAATTTTAAAGCAGATTTCGTATATTATGTTACGTACGCCTACGTTATCTACAGGATTTCAAATACTTGGGTACTTACGTTGATGTGATTAGTATGTTCTTTACCTATATAATTATCTTTAAGTGATAACGGTGGCTTTGTAGACGGCTGTAAACATTTCGTTTGTCAATCAAGACTCAATTAACTATCACCTTTTTAATATTTTTCTAACTATAGATTTTTTCTTGTTTCAGATGCCACTTCGCAATAAAATGTAGTTGTGAACTGGACAATAAAATGGCGTCCGGTATGGCGCACGACAAAATGGCCGCTGTGACGCCACACAAGATGGCGTCCATTTCAATGAATAAACAGGATTCTTCGTGGCGTAGAGTGAAGTGTTTCAGTGTGATGTGTTTAGTGTTAGTACTGGGTGAAGTGGGTGTCACTGAGGGGAAGCAGATGAGTGAGACGTTGCAGAGGGCGCTGTCGGCTGTCCGCGGGCCGAGTCCTGGGGCGAAGAAGCTGCTGAATATTCCTGAAGATGGAGGTGAGTAAATATTTCCATTTTGTAGTTAAATCCTTTGGGTGAAAGATTGAAGTGCCTACAAGTACCTCCGTATATAAAAATACACGAAGTAGTAGAAGGGAAGTAGTGGTCACTATACAAGTACATACTTATATGTATGGCGGTATATATGGCGGTGTCAATTAAATATGCCTAAATAATAGGGCTTCGTGTGTGTGTTCATATCACAAATCACAATTCTAATTTTAATTTTATGCTTTAATTACCTATATCATTTTTAGTTCGTAAAGTTTACCCACGCTGAAATAGCACTTTCAATCACAGTATTCTATGACAAATCTAATTCACTCAGGTACTTACCATAATTGGCCATCGAGTCGTTCAAAAACTCAATTTAAATGCACCCTATTTAAAAACAAAATTTTCATAACATAAATCACATATTATTCAGTATCGGCAGGCTCAGATTATGTGAATATTAATTTGCAAAGTAATACACGCTGAAATAGCACAATCTCTCATAGTATTGTCATTCATAAACTGGAATTTAATTTACTTACCTACTCGGCACCATTTTCATCAGGTCGTTCGTAGACTCAAAAGAAGATAGCATTTTCATTATTCCTCAATTTAAATTCTCCCTTTGACAAACACCACTTTAAAAACAAAAGGAATTTTAAACGGCAATAAATTGGACTTTTATCTCACTGCATTAAAAATAACGCACTTAGCCGAATAGTCAAGACAAAGGGGAGGAAAAAATCGCTGACTAATTTCTACAATCCGTCTTTTTAAGATAAAAAAGTCTTTATGAATGAAGCGACTTGAAAAAGCTACTGTTACACCGACCATATTTCAGCAATTAACTTAGTATTTCTGTCGAATATATGTTATTAAGTTGATGACTTATATTCCTATTAAGGCCCACAGTTTTCAAATAGCTTTAAGTGTAAATTCAAGTATGATTATGTAAATCAGTCCCACTAGCCCGCCCATCAAATAACTGCAAAACTAATAATTTAGTAAGCAAATACTGCTAAAATATGAAACATTGTTTTGAAGAGGATTGGCTAGCCTAGATTTTGCGTAACCGAATCTAGCTAGATCCAGGGTGTGCCATGGCGAGGCTCATTTCATGTACCCGACACGCCAGCAATTAGACCTTGGATGTTGATGTTAGCTTTAGGTGCTTTCGCTGTATAAGTTAGATGCTATAGGCTGATGTGATGTCTGCTAATGTGAGAAATATAAATCCCTGGACGAGACACAAAGCGCCATCTAGCCCCAAACTAACCAAAGCTTGTACTGGGCTCTTGATAGTCGATTTTAATACTTAGAGGTATATACTTTTTGAGATATAGGATGGAGGAGGCCCAAAAAAAGGAATGATGGAAGAAAGGCCTTAGCCTTGCAGTGAGACAACATGGGCTGGCAATAATAATATAAAATATAAAACGAATCACCCAATGAAAAGACAAATATTTGAAACCTTATTTTACTGGTTTTTGGGGATCGAACTAACGACCGTGGCCGGGTACTACCCGCCACGCCAGTGGATCAGTCAAATCTTGAGATGAAAATACGCTTCGGTGTACATTTTTCCGGCCGAGTTTCGTCGAGTCCCGTCGATCCCCAAGAAATCTCTTAAAAGTAACATTTTAGTAACAAAAGACGCTGCCACCTGAAGACGAGTTCTTTAATTAATAAGGACCAAGATTGGAGGGCCCATTCAAACTTCTGCCAAGGAAACGGCCGCCGCCCGTCTTATTGGTCAATGTTCAAATTATTACACGTTACTTTTGGGATTTGACAAAGTACATATTTATGTACTTTGTCTTTGTACTACCTAATACTTTTTGGAGTTGGGCTTACGTACATACACATATCATACCTTTATCCCTTGCGGGGCAGGCAGATTGTTAACGGTTGAAAAATCAGACTAAATTTGATGACCGCCTCATAGAAATCGTGTATTCTTATAGTGATGGGTTGTCAGCCTGAAGGCTACAATTGTAAAGCACATGAAATTCTCGAGTCCCTTAGTCGCCTCTTACGACACCAGAGGGAATGAAATAGGGTGATGCTAAGGAAGCCATCCTAAGCCAGCATCACACGGGCTATCTCGATCATCATTTGGGGCTGTGATGGTAAAAAGCTGTGTTAGCTTTGCAAGTAAAATGGTGTATACCTATTTACCTGTATTAAAGCAAATACATAATGCAGTATTGTCTGCAATAAAAAGTTCAAGTAATTATTGGCAGTACTGGAGTGCTAGCTTAGTACACATGAATGTTATATTAGTTTTAAACAGAATAATACAGTTGCACAGTTAAGTCCTTTTAATAATAGCGCTTACCTACCTTCTACCTAGACAATATTAATATGAATCTCCGAAACCAGTAAATTCTAACTTCCTGCTAGCATTTCACACAGCTCTTTATGTGCACATAGATGTTGTATCTACGTACATAGCATATTGTGTACTGGTCTAGTAATTTCCAAGTAAATTTAACATTGATCGAAACCACTGTAGATGTTCGGGTTCAATAATTTCCTTTCCCACGTTAGGAGTCTAAACTACGAGTCGATCTTCATATTGCAAACTGACGGTATTATAAACTTGTTTTTTTACTAACGTTGCTGACTTTCTTTAATCGCTGATCCCAGTACTGCGCCAGTTCTTGTCAATTTGTTCACTGATTCAGATGCAGGTCAGTATCTACGACGTCTTTCCGACGGTACTTAGAAAGGCTCACAGTATTTAAAATATTCGGTCGTTATTGTCACAAAATCTGTAGAATCTTGCTAAAATTGGAGCAGAAACTGATTAGCTTTCTGTTTCTCTCTGATGCAGGTTCTAAGTACCGCCGTAACTAGCAGTTAATGCCTCCCTGGAACTTGCTCATTCACTACGCGTCTGGTATCAAGTTTTACTAAAGATCCAAATAATTGTCTTAGCATATATTTCGAGCACTGGTTTGAGTTTCTTTTTTCATTACAATTGTTAGTGTCAACTCACATAAGTAGCGGAATCATTCAGTGTTACGAATGTCGGTATAGATGTAAAAAAAACGGTCAATCAAATATGCGATAGTGTCATGAATTTTCAAATTGACTAAGTGTAACTTAGTCCTTATGAATTTAACTACAAACGGCTTTTCACTGAAAATTCTAAGGAAATTTACAGGGTTTTAATAAAAGGTCCTTCGCAGAAATTCGTAACGGACGGAATTAGGTATTTAGCACAGTAGGATAACAAAGTGCTTCCGGGAAAACCCGTGCAAATAATAGTTACGAGTAGATGTACGGGGAACACAATTCGTTTTCATAAATTAAAATAAGAAATTGAGAACATACTAGGACTTAAACCCGGCACCGTGGAGTACCTCAGTCACCTTTTTTATTTTTAGTTATTGTTAGTTACCTACCGGAGTCACATAGCATAGCAATGTGAGCTCAAAACAATTATCATAAAAAATATAGTTATATTAATTTGGTGCTATAGTTTTTTTCTTCCCCCTGCTTTTTGACTTTAAAACAATAATGTCAAAGTTTTATCTGGTTTATTTAGCTTTTCTTTTATGCAGCACAAAATACAACTAAAATTACCATTAACGGTCCATTCTGAGTGCACCTCATAGAGTTAAGTTTAAAGCCAAGTTGGGCATAAAATTTGCACAGACATTGACATGATAATTTTTAGACTTGATTCACACAATTTTGGTTTATATAAATTGTATTTAAAGACTCATACTCCACATTTCTATAGTTTATATTATAAATGTAAATAGCTCATAAACTGTGTGGAAATCAACTTACCTTACGAGAGAGCAAAGCGTTAAAAAACATTGAATGCAATATTGAACTTCGGACGATAAAACGCTGGAAATCCCTGGTCAGCAACATCGATTGACTAAAGCACAATCTTTGATGAACCCGTATGATCGACAAGTGTCAGTCTCGTATGCCAGAGATATGCTGCGTCTGCTGTTTTATAGTCTTATCCTTTGCAAAGCCAAGCTAAAGTCAAAGTCGCAAGCTGAAAAGGCGAAACAATACAGGTGAAGCTAAAGGCAAAGCATAGTTCAAGAAAGCCAACGAGTTTCGCAGTGAAACATTAATATGAGCTAAATGAAATCATGCTTGTCTCCTCAGTGGGGTAGACGTATTAGCAACGTCGTGTTTTTGTAGGGACAAGGAGCAGGTGGTGCAATCTGGTTAGGCGACCGGCGACCTACTTCAGCATTGGTATTGTCTTTACACATTTGTTTAGTTACAAATAACAAGTAGACAGCACGGAGCTGCAGGAGACGCAAGTGTCGTCGGGGAGACCTCATACACATGTGACAACGTCACCTCGGTGCAGCAGATAGCAGCAGCAAGGTTTGCTTCGAATAAAAGATGCGTTTTATTATTGTACTAGCTGTTACTCGCAGCGTTGCCCGCATAATTGGTGATAAAAACTATCCATGTTACCTTCTTTACGTGTGCGAAATTTCATTACAATCGGTTCAGTAGTTTTTGCTTGAAGAAGTACCAAACAAACAATCAAACATACAATCTTTCGCATTTATAATATTAGTAGAATGCCACTACTGACATGCGGTCTTCCGGTCGGCTGGTGTTCCTGCCGACTACAAATAATTGTTGTATTTCATAGATATCAATTCAAACCAGTAGCAGCATCCTGCGCTTCGTATATGCAGCTGGGTATCGTCTACTATTAAATGGCACCTTAAGTAAAATAACCATATAACGAACAATGCGACTGTTCGTAAGTGAAATTTACATGCAAAACGGTCTTTTACTCGTGTCAAGTTATGCAGAATAGGAAATCTCCGGGAAATGGAACCGTTTCTGTTACTACAGCGGGTTCTTGCGAGTCGCAATCAGATTTACAAGTAGCTGTCTCTAACTAGGGTTCTTCCATGCCTCGTCAGTGTTATATTTCCTTAGGCAAACAAATATTTTTCTGTTAAATATAAAATATAATAATGAAATAAAAATTGCCCTTATTCGAATAGATCGAATCATGAATTTTTAAATGATAAAATATAATGAAAATAATTCAATCACATAAATCATTAATAATTATACAAAAAAAATCATTCCTTAATAATGTGTAACAATGTCAAAATATTAAAATTAATACACTTTTAAATATTATAAATACTTGTAATCTAAGTAATGTGATTATATATGTAATGTGATTATAGGTTCAGGTTTTTCTTTATGTTAATTATCTCATAATATCACTTAGAAACTTGAAATTTATTTTTGTTTATTAATTAAAAGTTAATTAGTAATTCTTTGTGGAAGTCGCCTCAATGTCGTGGCGAAAAGGATTTTTTTCTGTTACCAGCCTTCTACGACGCTGAGATTAAACATTTAAGATGCTTATAGTGTAGGTAGTTGTCATTATTCCTACTTTAATTTTGTTAAATATCGGATTGGAACGAAAAGCCGTGATAGTGTTGGTCTTGCGATTTGATGATATTATGTTATTTGTGAGACTTGTCTTTTTGATGTACTGACAAACTCTTTCTTCTTTTTCTTTCTTTTCGTGTGAGATAACAAGTCGACGAACGACCCGATGATCCGTAGTGTCAGAGAATTTATAACCGCCTTCTACAACTAGTAGGTCTCTGACATGATTTTGAACCGCCGTCTAAGTAATCATAAACAGCAACTGGGACCGACGGTTTAACGTGCTACCGAAGCACGAAACCATATTTCTTATGGACAATCAGGTAGTTCAGCCTGCAAGTGATAATATCAACTTTGTGAGTGCCCCGCCGGGATTCGAACTCGGAACCATTTCGCTACAGGCAGTCGCACTACCTCCGCCACATCGGCCATCTTTCAAACTCTTTCAAACCTTGTGATTCATCTGCGTGAACCCTCACTTAAGCCTCTCGGATTCGTCCCAATACTAAATAAAACCCTTTCTTAATTATTCCCAATCCGTCAGGGGTGTGCCGAAATGGGCGATCCGTGTCGAAGGTCAGAGTAATGACTGGTCATACGTCACTGCCGGGGTGCGATCAGGACACCGGCCTGCTTTTGATGGTCAGCGCACAACCAGAGAACTGTTTCCAGTAAACAGTAAATAAGACCTTGTATGCTTTTACTTTGGATTGTTCTCTTGCAAAACAAACTAAAAAGTTGTAATAGAATGCACTTCTATCTATTTAGTATAAGTCTGTACAAGGTGTCGTTCCTACATTTTTTTTTACCCTGCGCTGTTCTTTGTAGTCTCTTTTCGTGTGGGACACCGAGTCGTCCAACGACCCGATGATCCCTGGTGTCAGAGTTTTTCAACCGCCTACTACTAGTAGTAGGCCTCTGACATGGTTGTGTAACGACCGCCGTCTAAGTAATCATAGACAGCAACCGGGACCGACGGCTTAACGTGCCCTCCGAAGCACGGAACCATTTCTTTTCGGACAATCAGGTGGTTCACCCTGCAATGTCCTTACCAGACCGGGAACAAATTCACAAAGTGATAAATATCAATTTTGTGAGTGTCCCACCGAGAAACGAACCCGGGACCTTTGCGTCGCAGGCAGTCGCACTACCACTGCGCCACATCGGCCTTTCTTTGTAGTAAGGAATCGACAAAGGACTCAAATATCACTCCTTTTTCTGGGAGCAGATAGTTCGTGTTACTATGATTTCTGTTTGTACCGGTGGCACTCCAATAACAGGCCATCCTGGAGCGAGTTATGGTTGTATATCAACAGAAGTACTGCGCAATACTTAAAAAATTCGTAGGTACTAAAACAAGCACCAACCTTCAAGGCCTGTATAGTAACGAATCAGTGGAATCGATATGACCCAATACACGTAACAGGGCTGACCCCTGGACGTGGACGCATGTAGGCGATTAATCCAGGACCCAACTGCAAGGGAACATATGGCTGGTCGACCCTCGAACCAAGGGCCAATATGGACGAGCTTTCTTGCGACCTGTTTTATTGCTATTTTCAATAAGCATATTATTATTATTTGCCGCCGGCTTGTTGATGCCGGCTTAGAATAGCATCACCCCATTTCTTTCCCGTGGGAGTCGTAAGAGGCGACTTGACTTAGGGAGGGTGTGTATTGAAATTTTGGGCGATGGGCTGACAACCTGTCACTATGGCGATACACAACTTTCCGAATAACCCTCAAATATTTGTCAGAAGTGGCTTAAATGTCCGTTTTTTGCGGTCGTTTACGCTCTGCCTACCCCGTATGGGATTATAGGCGTGATATATATATGTATATTATTATGCACACGTCACGCAAGAATAGGTATAATATAATAATCGTTTTGTAAGAAAACCAAACCACGTGTTTTATATCCAAGCTTCTACGACTGCAGTTTTATATATTTTCAATTAAATGGACTAATTTCTCATAAAAAATTCTCACGACATAAAAACTCAAGTAGTTTTTATTTAATGCCGTTAACGATACGACTAAAATAAAGGACAGAAAACAAATTCTATCGAGCAAATACTTTTTGCACTTAAAACGTAATCGGTGTACTGTAAAACACTTGCTCGAGCCAATTTTACGCGGCTATACTGGAAAGGTCAGTACTTTCATAATGTCATAACATTTATAACTGTAAATTTCATAAAATTTATATTTGGTCGTATAACTGATCTGTTAAATTTGAAATGATAAGTATATATACTTATAAAGTATAGGCATAGTATTAAATGCCTGACTTAGTGTCGTTTAATCACTTTAGGTAAGGTTAAGTACGTTTGCAAAATAATTAGGTCAGTACTACTACTAATAGAATCACGCGGCAAATAACATTACAATACCATTAACATTATATTTAGTTTTCACTGATGGTAGGAAATTATATTTTTTTATGTTGGACATTTATGTTTAGGGAGGAATTCGCCGGTTGTGTTAACTGTGATTTATATTTTGACATATTTTCATAATAAAATGTAATTGTAAGGTATAAAAGTATGTCCGAAAATTTTATGCATGTCACAAACTCTTGGAAAAATCCTAGAAACAAATAAGCCGCTTAGGTGCTTGTTCTGAATAAAAATCAATAAAACTCAGTTATTAAGAAGTGCCAACTTATAACACTTTTCCTTTCCGATTACATCGATCGCCATTTGCAGCGATTTTTATAAACATTCAAGATTTTAATAACTGATTGTTCGAGTGCAAACCCAACTCAATTATTGCACTTCCGTGGTTCACGCCTTCTTTAGGGGTCTGCTTTTGTGGATCCAAATGTATTAGATTTCAGATCTCTTGAAACTAAAAGTGAAATAAAATTATACTTTCTATCAACCTATATATATTTATAGTGTTTTTAGTTTTGACCTTATTAAAATACAGTGTAGGAAAGTAACAATTTTTAAAAACGCTATCACTTTGAAATTTTTTTTATTTGGTAAACAAAATGATAAAACATAGTCACTATAGATGCCAAAGTGCCGTTTGATTTTTAAGTATCAAAAGAACCTATCACCGTAGTGCATTTTTAGAAATAGAGTAATAGCCGGAACCCCTTGTTTGAGTTGGAAATTACACCAGTGAACAGTTTTTTTTGCGCATCGATAATAGAAGATTCACGGTTGTCGGTTCAATATGTTCTATGTTCTAGAATTTGTAACTAATGGAAATGGAAAGCGGTTGATGTGTGAAGATTTTTTTTACGTTGGCAATTACGAAGAAACGTCGTTCTAAATAAAAATCGTGACAAATTTCCCGAGCGTCTTAATTTTCGAATTGATCAACCCTGTATCATAAAACTACAAAACTTATTTTGATAAAATAAATTAATTGATTGATTGATCGAACATTCCTGAAACAATTATCTAAGTCAGTATCGTAGTTTTTGAGATATGCGAGTGAGTACAAATTTTACACGCTTGCTTTAAAGCTGTATTGATAAGCTCCTTTTTTGAAATCTGTTAAAAATCACATCTGTCGGGGTTTGCACAAAGCCCTACCAAACAAGCGTTTACAAATGTTCCCGCTCCGGCGCGCAGGATGCGCCTGCAGTTATGTTGAGCAAAAATTTATAGCCCCTTTCAACTTGCACCGAAACAAACAAGTGTCTAGTGAGAGCACTAGCTTATAAAGGTTATAATACTGTGAGAGCGATAATCGCGGACGCGATATTGCGTACATCATACTGGCCAATGTTCTTTGTTTCAGCTTTGATTCAGACCAGGTCTCTTCGGTCCAGCAATCAATTAGATCAGAGTTCTATAGCGTTATGTCGAACCAGGGTTCTTTAGTCCGGTGATCATATTCACACCAGGGTTCTTTGGTTCAGATTTCTAACATACCGCGGTTCTTTGGCCCAGCGATCTTTCAGATCAGGCTTCATCAGACTTTGGCACTTGTTTGGAAACTTAATTTATTGACGAACAATTCACGGTGAAAACACTGTACGTTACGTGTGCCTTTAAACATTTAGACGTGCTGGCCATGGCACGCTTTAAGATACACTTAAAGGGCGAGCAGGCCCGGTTGAGGCGTCGCTAGTACTGGTAGCTAAAGTCGCGATTCAAATTACGCCCGTGATAAAAAATCTTTTTGACATCTGCTCTCTATGTTGCCCACTGTGCTCTTACCCGATCTAACCGCGCTTCGGGCACGGCCGTCATTTGTCTCATTCAAATTCGCGTTTGCGTCTCTAATGCGGTGTTACATCAAACGCATTTTTCACTGGGATACTGTCTTGATGTGACACTTACAGCTATTCCTAGCGATTAAAAAAAGTCAGCCCTTATACTTGTTAGTTTATGATTGTGTTTCATCATCATCATCAGCACTGATTGACGCAGGCCTTCCGTGGCAATACCATAGAATAGTTTTTCGCCCACTGTATCCAATACAGTGACTCGGTCGTCTAACTTATTTAGTATGATAGGAGGAAGGGGGAGCCGTTTCGTCTCTTTTTTGTCCTATATTTAACATTACATTGACAGCCACAAAATTCCACTACTGAACATGAGCCTCCCTCTCATTGAGGCATACCATACTCACCTCGCTTGACAGGCAGATTGCCAAGCGCAGTGCAAGATGGCATACACAGGGAACGCTGCTGCCCATTCCTTGAATGAATGTATCCCTTATTCGCTTTTTTGACATCCATGAATAGAATTCGGGTAATGCTATTTTAAACCGGCATCACACGGACATACCTATGACATATGCGTCCTGTATAATGCTCCTTTTGAAATGATATTTAATTTCATTTGGACTGATGCAACCCTAGAATATTTTTTGTCAATTTCATCCCCAACATATTACAGATAGTTCAGTTTATCCCTTCAATGGGAAAGTTGAGATGCTGCTGATAGTGTGTCGTTTGCGATCGCAAGCTGTTCTTTTCTCAACATACAAATCACGAGATGCGGAAACTAGTAGGTTTAAATGTAAACATAGAGCTAGACTGTCGTGTGAGAACCAACATGCATGACACTTCAGAACTTGTAGACTAAACTAGATTGCTGAGTGTATGCACTCTTGCAACTCTACTTAGTCAAGTTAAATTCACTCCGTAGTCAAATCACACTAGTAATAACATGGAAAGCTTTGTTTTGTTTGTATGGTGTCGTAAAGTTACCAATAATATACGAAACAACTGGACACATAGTAAATTGCTTTTTAAATTCGTTTGACAGTATAGTACAGTACGCCAGAGTGCTCATGGGCTGCGTATTACCGTGGAAAACGATTTTTTTCTATAGGAAATCGGTTAACAGCTCTAGTAATAAATGTGATAAAATGATTAGAAACCTATGATTGCTTGATATCGATTTTGGGTTGGGACATCTTTGTAACATTGACGTGGGGTGACACCAAAAACAACAAACCGTAGATTTGTCGCTGTCACGTAAAATTAAAACTACCCTCAACTCAATTCACTTGCAATGTTAAACGAGGGTAAAAATTCCATTACGTATTAGCAGACTCGTTCTGCGCTCTCACGGTCGCAGATTGAATGAAAATAGTCATTTCATTCGGTGGTTTCGTTCACAAATGTACCTGGTGGTAGTGATGGGAAACTGGGCGAATGCTGTTGCAGGAATTTAACAACACAACTTTACAAATACGGATCCACGGTCATATCTTTGTTCCTTGATATTTTGGAATAACCTTGGGGTAAGCGGACAGTCAGCGGTCGTGAAAAGAGTTTGAGGCTTCACCGATTCTTGAATTTCCTGTCTCCGCAGCGAAAGTTTGGTGGTCCATCGCATAGTAATGTAACCCTTGAGAATCTGAGGCAGTCTTTTGCTATGGACTATTGAAAAGAGTGGTCAAATTTGATATCTGGCATACTGAACGCATAAAAAAAACGCGTACAACATGAAAGGCCGAAAGCAGCAAACTACTTCAGTTCACCATCTTCTTATAAATAATCTGCCTTCTTCCGCATGATACCTGACATGTGTGATTTACAAATAAGATACAAAATAAAATTATTTGTATTTATCGCAGATTTTTTTTTTATTAAACGCACTATCGATGTTTATGAAATTCAATAGCACATCACTATGATATTGAAGGTACATGTGGTAGAAATACTGAATTAATATTGTTTCAAACGAATGTTGACGTTAATTACTACCGCAGGGCAAAATTGGAATACATTGTGTTTTCCGTTTCATTTGATACTTTACAGTGAAATAGGTCACGCCTGAAGTACCCTAGTGATATCATTTATTCTGTGCTTAAAGTTATTTTATTTTACTTGAAAATCAAAATCTTCTAAAGACTATATTCCAGAAATTATCTACTTTATATCTACGTGCAAGTTGTCCACTTTAGCGAAGTCAAGGTGGACAACTAATTAATTAATTTATTAATTAATTTCGGTCACTTGAATAAAGTCACAACATAATCAAAATGTCTGTTCCGCAAATATCTAATGCCACGGATGAATATGTGGAAAGACTTCAATTCCGTTCTAAACATACCGCCCGCAACTAATCTCGAATTCAGATAACCCTGTACATGAACTAGAATAAATTAGGTTTCGTTATACCCTCCATTGTGAAGGTTTCAGTTTAGGACCTCGGCAGACTAAACTTGGATTAATTTCGGATTTCACCTACAGACCTGTTTTGTGCGAAATTTAGGAGGTAAGGTTCCGTAGGATATATTAGGTGAAATTTTAATTGTGATTAGGAACAACTTACCCCAAAGATTATAAGGTCGAAATATGAACCTACTATAAATGTACCAGACAGAAGTCCAATTGTATGGCAATTTGTTTATTATATTTAGCCCTATGTTCATTGAGGAAGTTGTAGCATATCACCAGCCTGTCCTGAGATTTCGGTATCTGTCGCTGCAATAATTTCACCATATTTCACCATTATTTATGTTAATTATAATATGAACAGTTCTTGCAAAAGTATGTATTATTCGTCTTCTTTTTGCGTGTGGGATTCCGAGTCGTCCATTGTATATTATGAATATCATAATTAAGATGTACATGTCGAAAGAATTTTTCATATATGAAACCGATGTTATCAGATAACGACCTACATAAATACACTATGAATGCTGCTAATAAGGTTCCACAAAATGAACAGCATGTCTATAGATATAGTTTGAAAACGCGGAGAGATAGAATAGATTATTTTTTGACCTACCTTGCTGTTTACCGTACGGGGGGTAGTATAGTCTCTAATTATCTCTTTTAGAGACAAAGACTATTGTAAATAGGTAATTTGATGACAGGGAGGAGTAAGTACTTACTTTTTAAAATTTTGAATTATTCGTCTGAAAATAAGCATACAAATATAATTCGTGATATGAACAGTGGTTCAACTTTTCTTTACCGACTAGATTTTCGTTAACAATGTGATTCAGTTGCGGTTCTTACAGACGGACTACATTTTGACTGCGTGTGCTAGTTTCATGCCATGCCATTCGTGGCGAGCATATTCCTAGTTAAAAATTAGTGCTAGGTGGCATATTATTTGAGTACCTAATCTCAGGACTACCTTTACAATCATGTTTGATGAGTAAAAATTTAATCTCGACTTTATCGGGGCCATCCCAGTCTCGCTTCTCTCAGGACAAAATAATATGTCTCAAAACGTGTGGTATTGTATTCGCTGTGCAGTTTGTCTGTGCACCTTGAACCCAAAGTTTGAACTAACTTTATGACACACGGTTGTTAGGGTTGACAAATTGGCTTAGTATGTATTAAGGAGTTATAACTTGTGAGCACGTTAATGTGGTAATTTTGCTGTGAAACACGGCGCTGACATTTCTGAACTGAATATTTGCAAGGAAATGTTGTTACAGAATTACTTCAGTTGTCCGTAAAGTTTTGTTTGAATTGTTATAAATGGATAAGCCTGATTAATTTTATACTGATTTTAAATAGGAAGATGTTTTCATTTTGTCGGAGACTTATTTTCAATGCCATTCTTAACAAGAGGCTTTAGTTGAGTACTGCATGCCACTCATGATAATTATTCTATCGAAATGAGAACTTAGCTAATCTCCAGTTTTACGTATTAGAGGCATGAGGCTGATCTAGATGCATGTTAAAACTCACAAAAAAAGTACAGTCAAATACAAAGCATAATATCTAAACCTACACAGCTTATGTTAAAAACACATTATGTTCGATGAGTTGCGAAAACGAAGTTGTAACAAGCATAAATAAAGCGCGAACAAAGTCATTGGGTGTATCTACTGTGTGTCAGATCAACGGTTTTGTATAATATTTAAAATGATATTTATTTTCGGTTTCTTTTACAGAAATAATATACCAAAACTCCGTTAGTAAGTTAAAAGGTTACTTAATGTTCTATTATTATTTCAATTGAAACAAACTTTCTTAAAATGTACTGAAATTTTCATTTTCGAGTTTCTTGTTTTATTAAAAACTTATTTATTTTTAATTAGCCTGCCTGCTTCCACTACTGGGCAAAGGCGTCCCCCGCAATCTTCTATTTTTATTATTTTCGATTAGATTACTGTCTTTAACAACAAAATCATAGTTTGAACCCGTTTAGGAATTGTATAGAAAGTATAAGAATTGTAGAAATAATTACGAAAATTTTAACATAGGTAACATATAAACAACATAAGTTCGATGAAATAATAATTGTTGTTTATACTTTTTTCCCTTTTCATGGAGCGAAGTGGACTGACCCACGCGAGCGTATTTGGAAGCAAGTTTTTCGAGTCGAGAGCGTGTATCAGAACTCCAACTTGTACGACACATCTGCGCCTGCGACATATTCTTTGGGAGATGATTAGAAAAATATAACAAGAGTTTAGAATTGATCCGATAGCGATTTTTGTGAATGCAAAACATTCGCTAGTCAATCCACCTGCTAAGCGTATCGAGTATGGCCTAGCCACAAATATGGAGAAGCCCATTTCTAGTCTATATCTTTGTTGGCTACTTGAACTCTATCCAAAATTGCGTAATGTTTACCTACTATACAGTTTGTATACAGAGCGTATTTTCACTTTCTTTCTGATTTAGAGTTTCTAGACAATATTTCTCTGTTTCCACACCTATAAGACTTTCAATGTGGTTTGAGTTTAAATCTACCCATTCATAAACGTGCACAAAATTGTGCATCCCCCCTAGCTAAACTCTCTAGGGCGGACAACTTACAGACTTTTCGTATTGCCTATTAGCGACGTGTCTAGCCGCTACCCGATTCCGATACTATTGTTAAATAGCAGGCTCGGATCTTGGCCATTTCCAGCATTAGATAGTTTTATTTTCTAGTGAATGATGTTAAATAAAAATGTTTTTTTTTATAGGAAGACTATTGTACTTTTCATTAATAATATTATTTCCCAGCAGTTAATAATTATAATGGCGTGGATAGGTAGTTTTTGTCTGACGTGGCGTTTTTTGCGCTCTGCCTACCCGCAACGAATTATAGGCGTGATTTGTGTTGTGTGTATTGGTAATAGTGCATATAGCACTAATAAATACATCGAAATCTGAATCTAAGATTTGCTTAGTTGGCGCTGTGTGTCTCCTCCAGGGATAGTTATCTCAAAGCTAAAAGTATTCAACGTAAAAGCTTAACACAAAAGCCTTTAACACTAAAATAGTCTCTTTCATTAGCCTGTCTAATTGCTCATTCTCTTTGGCCGCTGAAAGCGAGCTGTCAAATTGATCCACGCGAAACCAAATGTTAGCTTTAACCTTTATTAAAGCCTGAAATTAGACCACTAAAGGTGACTAAAGCACATAGGACAGGTTAATATAAGCACTAGCCCTGCATTTATCCTAAACGAAGAACGTAGGGTTTCGCCCGATACAAACATTTCATTAAAACTTATATGAACCTTCCCGTTGAGATTATAGTTTCAAAATCCGGTGCACGGTCTATAAAGCGTTTCCCGTGACCAACAGATTTATTAATCAATATTTATTAATTTGATTAACTTACATGATTACATTGATTAGTACCTAAGCTTTAAACGTAGACAGGGTAAAATAAAAACCTAGGTTGGTAGTCAGTAATACGTATAAGTATAACAAATCTTCAATTTATCTGATTAAATAGAGAGATCGCATTAGCAAAGCAGATAAAATACGAGTAATGTAATCATCAGTACTTGCACAATAAAACCTTCACTAGCCTATTTTAGTTTCTATATACCGAATGTAAGGGATGGTGATCGAAAGACCATGAAGCAAAACAACTTTTTCTATGGCGCCTTGTTTTTGGCAAACGAAATAAGTTTATCGAGTTTCGATTGATATTTGGTCAGCTTATCGAAAATTTTGTATGATGTACCAACATAGCCTCCATACAAAAAGTTGTTCAGTTTCATGGTCTGATCATGCCTGCACAGTTTTCGGTACACCGTCCCTAACACCCCGTATACAATAATAGCCCAGTGGTTTCACACAATGCAAACATTTGTCCCAAAGCTAGTTAGTACATCCGACAGGGCTGAATTACTTCCTAACCTAGATAACGTTCACTATGAGCCACACACCATTTGCAATGATATATTAGTTTCAACGCTGGTAGTGCTTAGAATTCTGCCACTAATTCTAGCGTAGTGAGTCCAGTCTAGGAGTTTCGTAAGATTTTCACTTTTTGCTGAAAATTTTCTGCCTATGGTGGCAGCGCCTGAAATAACTCAATTTTAACTTAAAATACTAAAACGGGATTTTGACTGTGATACTCGATTTTGTTGAATTGTTGTATAGGAGGTGTCGGAGTCCAAGATCCTCTTTGGGTCACTGAGCCACCGCAGTAAGTAAGTTGTATACTAATCGCGGCAAGAACCCCGTTTTTATCATCATAAAATAAATATCCGCCGTGTGATGCCGGCTTAGAATAGCATCACCCCATTTCTTTCCCGTGGGTATCGTTAGTGGCGATTAAGGGAATTGAGGGTGTGTATTGCAATTTTAGGCGATGGGCTGACATCCTGTCACTATGGCGATACACAATTTTCCGAATGACCCTGAAATAATTGTCAGACGTGCCGTAAAGTCCGGCCGTTTACGCTCTGCTTACCCCGCAAGGGATTATAGGCGTGATGTGTGTGTGTAAAGTCAAATCTTATTGAAACATGATTTTCAGTATATGTTGCGCCAATCCTAAAATGAATTGAAATACTACCAGACTGATAATTTTTATATTAGTTTCGACCCTCTAGCAGAATTAAGTTTAGCTTCCGTTAATACTTTTTAAAGGTCCGTCAATAACCACATTTACAAGCAATATCTCAGATTATTCTTTAATTTCTCTCGCCTTGTGATGTCGGCTTAGAATAGCATCATACCATTTATTTCTCGAGGGTGTCGTAAGAGGCGACTAAGGGACTCTGAAACCAGGGTTCATCGGGTCGTTGGATGACTCAGTGTCCCACACGAAAAGAGAGATGGGACTTGAGGGTTACTTATGTATTGCAATTTCAGGCGATTGGCTGACAACTTGTCTCTATGACGATATCCAACTTTCTGAATGACCCTGCAATGTTTGTCAGACGTGGCATAAATGTTGGTTTCTAACGGTCGTTTACGCTTTGCTTACCCCGCAAAGGACACCGGCGGCAATTTTTTTTGGTAATCAAGAAACAACTTTTAATAATTACGTACACATATAAATTTGTAGGTATACATAACACTTAAAACCTGAAAGATTAAATTCACATCAAACGTTATATTCACTGGTTTGAATAGATTTCCCCAATATCTATGCTTATACGAGTACCTATTTACTACATGATAAGAAGAAAAATGCGTGGAGAAAATTCTTTATGAAATACGTTTCTACTATGCGAAATAGAAACACTGCTTTTGCTGGCAAATATGTTTAGCGTTAAATTATTCCCGTTGACGGCCCAAATTTATGGCCTTAAGAAGAAAGTTATATTTGTATGCAAAAATTGTAGAAAATTGTCTCCAACAGAATTGTTTCGGTCGCAAATAAAGTGCTAACAATTGTTAAACATTATTGTTCAGTGTTTATTAAGATATTTTCGCAACATGTCTATCAAAGACTCAACAGTAAAAAGCAAACCGTCGTTAATTATAGTAGTTTATGCAGCTGTCATGGGGGGCACCAGAATGCGAGTATCAGTTCGGCTCTCGCTACGCCTCTGGTAATAGTTTGTCAAGATGCCAGGTGCCGCGGTAGTGTCCACATCACTTTCAATTTTAATTATAAAATATAGGAAAAGTACATAAAACAAGAATAATAACAAAAACCTGACAAAAACAATTAAAGCTAACCACACAACATAACACGGCACGGATAACAGGTGTAGTGGAAGATGGCGCAAGAACACTGCGTTTCATTTCTCATTTGTATCGAAATGCGTACGTACTCGGTAGTGTCTGACACGCTCTTGGCTGTATAAAAAAATATGATGGAATCAGGAAGAGACTTATTTAAATCGGTACGGAGCACTTTTAATATGATTTTACACTTACGAGTATTTTAATAACGGGCTCTACAAAAGCTTTGATAAATTATAGTCTTGGTCTCCTAGTAATAGGACAAGACATCGGTCCATGTAGCTTAAAGAATGCGGCTTGTAGAGATTGTATAGTGAAAACGGGAGATCGTACCTAATGTTGTACCTTAGGTGAGGCCTACGTTCAGCAGTACAATGTTATGAGGTTATGTAATGTGATGATAAGTTTGACACCGGGGTTCATCGAGTCTTTGGATTCGGAATCCCACACATATAATTGAACTTGTTTATTTAACATACTTACAAGAATAACCTGTTTGCAGTTATTTCTTCCACCAGTTATGGTACTTTGTGTACCATAAAATACCCTCAATACCAACACCATAAAATACCCTCAATACCACCATCAGTCTTCACTATAAACTTGTTATTAAACGAAGTAAGTGCCTTAGCTATACAGCTCATTATTCTCTTATAGATTCCAAGGTGATACTGTGTCTACTATTTTCCTAGTTTTATAACAAACATTCCATTTGCAATTCAATAAACGTATCGTTTATGATAAGGAGCTCAGTCGCAATCCGAGTCAGGTCCGATTTGCGACAGATCCAGTTCGTCACACATAAAACGAGTCCCCCCAATTCCCAAGTCTTTTGCTCTACACTTTGCGTAAGGCTTCTTAAGTACAGACAGCTAATAAATTTGAACTCCTGTGCAAATATTAATGCTGTGACGAATTGGGAAACATTGCATGTTTTTTATGCCGAACCGGAATAGTGGCAAACCAGGACTGAGTCAGAGTATTGTTTATGATAAAGAGCTCGCAATCCCGATGGAACGGCTACGTATTTGAATAACAAGCTTAAAGGTATAAGAGTTTTAGTAAATTGCGTTTGTATGTCCTCGCTAAGCTATTGGCTCGGTGATTTTTATATTACATAATAAATGTTAAACACTATGTTCACCTGCACCTAGAGATTTATTTATAAAACAATGTCAGAATCACAACACAGAATGTCAGAAGTTCAATCAATTATACCAACCCGGATTACACCAGCCGCAAAGGTGCCCATGACACTCGCTGCGTTGCCGCGTTGAATGGCGATGGACAACCTTTGCGCCAAGTAGGAGCCGGAGCGGGCGTCAAACCTTCGCTCTCGAAGTCTGCGTTCGATTTCATTCACCAACTGCAAAGCCTCTGACCCCCAGCAACCCGTTGTCTCAAAAGCAAGTGGACCTAAGTACTAGTTTTCTGCCAGTCGAACAGAAAGAACAAACGGAACCGCGTAAAGCATAAGGTACGCAGGCTTTTCCATCCTAATTAATAAGATTTTATTTATATGTCGAAAAAGAAAGGAAGAAGAAGAGAGAACAGAACACAATGTAAAGAGAGAGGCCTGGCCACATACAGGCACACACGCCATGAACATCAGGATGCCGCTAAACCAGGATGACATAATCACATCTAACTAATCTTATGTCAGGATACAAAACAATACGTCGTGGGCGTATACTCGTCGAACCCAGTAGAATACTGCATCACCAAATGCTATCGCTGGCCACTGAAATGATTAACCACAACGTCGATACTATTACGCAGTCAATTCCCACGGTGAGGCTGTTTCGACCTGGCAGGTCATCGTCAGGCACGGTGTAACCGTACTACAACCGACCTAGCTACCAAACCAATCTAAGAACCTTAGACACACGCTGATCTACGTCAACGTGTCTTCACAACACCAAAGATACCGATTGACACTAACCTTCAACACCGAACACCATTGGAATCCCCTGCCTGCAGGACTACAAAGAGACCACAGCAGCAACTGTCACCAACCTCGTTCAATCTCTGCATTTCACCAACCTCGGCTACAACCTCAAGGAAATACGACGATAACCAACACACACTTCATGATCTCCACAAATATTCCACGAGCAATACGAATCTAGGGCTCCGCCGACGCTAGACGACCACAGTATCTCCAAACGCTCCAGGATTCCAAAGATTAGACCAGATTCTAAACCTAACTTCGAAACGACCACATCGAACGACAGACCAACCGGAACTGTCAAAGTTGTTTACTCTAAAGCCGACTTGAGCTCCGTTTCTCAATCACGAACGCAGCCAACAATGAATTGTGAGAACGCACTACAACGCCTCTAATATCACTCCAGTCTATCTTACAGCCGATAGCTAACTGCGCGCAAACAAAGCGCATCGCCTATTTGAGTGTTGCCAGAAGAGAATATTAAATAAACGCGAACTGTCAAATGATTTCAGCCAATACCCACCTGAGTGTGATCAATCTCCGACATATATATTCAGTATACCAATTTTATAATTTATATTGGAAGATATTAATTATTATCGATCAAGTATCACTCCTGATGTAGGTTTACGCGACTTACTGAAGAAGAAGAAGAAGGCTGAAGAACGCGTGAAGAAGGCTAGACGAAACGTAGGGGGCTAAACTTACTACCAAATCATAAACATCAGAAGTACATTCTATACATTAGAAGACAATTATTCTGGCATGAAACAGAGCGGACACGTGCGTACTTAATGTACAAAAGCCCTTATGAAATAAAGTAAAATAAAAAATAAATACTATTTACTGGTTTTATAACGGTAACCACATGTCTCATTGGTGGCCCCAGCTGCTGTTTCCCAACAACGAATCAAAATATACCTTATATTTAAATACTAAAATCCACGTTTGAAGTAGAAATTAATTGTATAATTAATATCTCAATATTTTAGTGACAAAAAGGTGAAGGTTATCTTCTTAAATGCCGGCTTAGAGTAGCATCACTCCATTTCTTTCCCGTGGTAGTCGTAGAGGCAACTAAGGGACTCGAGGGTGTGTATTACAATATAAAATTTTAGACGATGGGCTGACAACGAACGACCCTCAAACATTTGTCAGACGTGGCGTAAATGTCCGTTTTTGCGGCCGTTTACGCTCTGCCTAACCCGCAAGGGATTATAGGCGTGAAATGTGTGTGTGTGTGTGTATATAAACTTATACGCAAAGGGCACAAAGTTCATAGTATGTAAATTTATCAGTTTATGACATTGTTTCCGATTATACAAGCCTAAACATCTGAACTAAAGCTGTTTTTTTTTAAGAAAGATGGATCGTATATTACCAGGGTTTGCTTAGTTCGTTTGCCTACTCGGTGTCCCAAACCAAACCATTTTAACATTTATATCTGAAGTTATTGAACTGTGGATTCACAGGTGAAATGAACAAAAAAATATTTAGAGATAGAACTTTTAATGTTACACGTTATTGGAAAGTTGAAGATGGATGACTTCTACGAACTCAATTTAAATGTGTATTGAAATAAATAGCCGTAGAGCTGACTCAAATAACACTGACATAAATTGATGATATTCCCAACCCCAGGGCTCATAACGTTTGTAAGCGTTTTCACTGCGATTTGGCTTAGTAAGGTGTCAGCTACAAATAATTCGTATAAATTGAGACCAAGCAAAAATTACTGACTTTATTTTTATAAATGTTTTTTGTTTATAAAATGGTCATGTTGTTTGCTAAAGTCTCACGTCACTTCATTATCGCGTTTTATTTATTGGATAGGTAAACGAAAAATTTACTCAGTTATGAATTAGGGAGTCATTTTAGGCTACTTTGTATGAATTGTTATTATGTTAATACATCTTTAACTGCGATACTTACGAGTACTCATTTAAAGTATCAATATACACAGCTGATTCATACAGTTGCTTAGAATAACCAGTATAGTTTGATAATAGTTTGGGACATTTAAGGTACTGCTGATAGTACGTGAAAGTCCCATTTCCACAAGAATTATCAAACACTAAATAATACCTTGACCCTATTCGCACTCAAATATACTTTAATAATATCTCCTCTGACAGTGACATTGAATAGACATGACCTCTAAAATCAATCTGGACCTATATTGTATACCAATGATAAACTTAATTACTTTGACAAAGGGCTGTCCACTACACTAAAGCGAGGATAAATACGGACTCCTGGGACTCTAAAGGGTACCGTATAGGAAAGGGTGCAATCTAATTTCTGAAAAAAGGGTATAGCTATAACCCTTTTTGGGATTCACTATGCTATCGAACGGTGAATAACAACGGAACATTTACATTTATCTGTTAACGAATGCAAATAAAAATAGACTTACCGAATTATCACAAAAAGTTTGAGATGGTTTAAGCTGTTTTGACAATGTGAAAATAATTTTAACACTGTATTAAAGCTCATCTGATTGTTTTGTAATAACACAAACATGTTAAAGTAATTAGTTAGTTATTAATCATTATCATCATCAGTAAATAATTCAATTGCATAAGATACAAGAGGGATAAATTTTTTAATATATTTTATCATAACGACAAACAACTCGACACAGCTCTTATCTCTATGTTACCTAACATAGCTTACATCAGAGATCTTTTTTCTTGACATATGGGAAGTGGGCATGCAGTACAACACAATAACAATACAATATGTCTGGCATTGACTGTTCTTTGTATCAGTGTGTCCCGCTCAGGTCTATACAAGAAGCGTGGCGGACCGTATCCGCCCGACGCCATCCACTGGCTATTTCACAAAAACCACTGACTGGGTCCCGTCTTTCATTTACACTGACCATTGTGTAAGAGACACCGCATGCTAAACCAATTCAAGCACAAATGCAAAGACCGTTGCATCAATCGCGCTCGACAAAAAGTCAGTCTAATATCCGTACTTTAATTCGAGAATAGGTACTGGAGTGGTTTGCTTATTATCAGGAAGTACGCTAGACATCGGAGACAGGATGGTAGTTAGACGAGACGGAGATTAATATTGAAACATTGTATCGAATTACCTACACAAATATCAATAAGTTATAGCTACTTTTTAAATATTTGCTGATTACGTAGGTAGATAAGAGTGCCGATGTATGTTATTTTCATAAAAATAAATTTTACCTGAGCTACAATTATAATTCTGCTAGACGCCATTGAAATCGGCGATATGGCCTGTCTAAGTACCTGTCTGAAGTGGATATCGTAAAAAGCGCGTAAGGGATGAATCTAGGGAATGGGCAGCAGCGCTTTCTAGGAATACTACCCTGCCAGGCGTGGTCTTCTTTTTCGTATGGGAAACCGAGTCATCCAACGACCTGATAAACCCTGGTGTCAAAGTTTTTTCAACCGCCTCTGACATGGTTGTGTAACGACCGCCGACTAAATAATCATAGACAGCGACCGGGACTGGGTACTATTCAGGCTGGGTACAAATTCACAAAGTGATAAATATCAACTTTGTGAGTGACCCACCGAGAGTCGAATCCTAAACCTTTGCGTCGCAGGCAGTCGCACTACCACTGCGCCACATTGGCCGTCAGGCGTGGTGAACATGACAAATAGGTACTCCCTGATAACGGGAAGTCTCTTGTCCTAGACTGTTGTGGTGTTGGCTTTTGTTTGATTTCATCGCTCACAAAGCGAGGCGAAGTCTGTTTCTAGTCAGTCTGTGCACCCTTCTATCGCTCACCCATTTCTATTGACGAAGAAATTCTATTGGTAGAGATAATTCCGGGTCGCTTTTATCGCTTCTTTATTGAGGGCCCACAAACGGTTCACTTCGTAGCTTAAAATGTTTTAAATTGCTGTTTTCAGATCAATAGTTTCTCTTTTTTTCTGCTCAAGTGTAAAGGGTTGACGCTATTCAGAAGTGGCAACTTGGATTCCTTTTGATAAATGCTAAATATCTTTTGGTGAGAAAACTTTATAGGATCCTTGAGAGCGGATGATATCTCTACTAGGTCATTCCTGAGTTTATTCAAATAGAACTTTCACAATTTTTAAATAAAAAACAATCTCCAAGTTATTTCCTAGTAATGGAATGAAAAAACAAAAATATAAAATGATACTCAAACTCGTTACGATGATAGATAATGTTTATCCAGTGTTGCCTTATCCAATTCCCTTATTTGGTTTGACGGTATTTTTTTGATGTTTTGTTTGAATATTTGTGTTTTGAAATTATAATTATTTTAAGTAGATTTAAATATGATTGCAGTTGACTTTCTTGAATATCATAAAATGTAACTTTCATGTCGAAATCCAGGACAAACTCGCAGTAGAGTACATACTAAAAAGTCGTGCAAAGACTTTCGGAAGTATGAATATGTTTCCTTCTGAAGTTCCTTTCTTCGTTACTGCCATCTCAGAATCCAACTTTGTTATTATGGAACTTGTAGCTGAAAACACTGTGTTTATATATTTTTGCTCTTTTTGTCTATAATGGTTCGGTTGGAGGTTGTATCTCATGAACGGTAATAGTAAGACTGTTGAAATATTTCACAAAACGTGTATTGCTCTTGCTACTATTACAACAAATACAAAAAAACTGAATAAAATGTATATTTAAGAGGGAATCTCCTATTCACCAAAAGTGATTTTTATGCGATTTTGATACACAATGGTACGGAACAAAATGTTTGAAATTTTGCTAAATGTATTATATATTATACGTATGAAATATTTACATTTGGATGAGTTGACCCACAAAAGTGACCATAGTAATTTTAGCACCTAGGTATCAATTTTATCCCAGCACTTCCCAATGCCACGTTTCAATTTGCATGTCAACATTAAATTATGATAGAAATAATATCCATGAATAAGTAAACAGGTTGTGATTCAAACCCACTCGTCCGGTTCATCGGGTCACTCGTCGACTTGGTGTCCCACACTATATGGTGATGATAATGTCTTAATTCCTTGCGAGGTAGGCAGAGCATAAAACGATTATTGACGTGAAATCTGACAAAAAATTTAGGGTCATCAGCATTTTGTTCCCTCCTTAAATGAGAGCCAGGACATATTATTTAAATTTTTACATTGAAACACATAAATATTTGTATTTAAAACAATTCAAATAATTTATTTCTGCCGAACAATTTAGGGTAAGTTCTTCGCTGAACTTTTGACGACTAGATATCTTAAAGTTTATTCGAGTTATTTCTAACATAAATTGTAAAAGCAGTTTAAGGGTTGTCAGGACGTAAAAGCAAAAAAAAATAAGATTACAGCTTCATGATGAGTTTTTTCCTACCTTTAGCCGGGCTTTAGAAAAAGAAAACTAAAGGTAAAATGTAAAACTTTAGTAGCGATCGCAAACTAAATAATTTTTAATTATAATGAAAAGCGAGTACACAATAACTTCTGCTTTGAAGTAAAAAAACAACGAGGCTTCGTGCAGCACATTAACAAGACATTTTTGCTCTCGCACGTAAAAGTCCCTACTTTGTTTGTCCCATAATTTCAGCGCCGGTCCTTACTTTTCATAAAGGTGCAAATGTTCAGGGACGCACTAGGAAAAACTGTGACCCACATTTAACAATTTAGTAATTTTCGATAATTACGGTCTTGCGGTAAATTAGTAGTAAATTTTTACCATAAATAGTAACCGAATGGAAGTTTTTTTTTTCTTTTTTTTGCTCTTAAAATGAATAAAAAAACATTATTTGACGTCACTAAACCCGAAAATGTTTGTCATGACATCAAAAAAATTCTATTCTATTATTGAAAAGTATATCAATAAGTATTTGAATTTAAATTGTGTTATTGATCTTTAAACATCATTATTTTTGAGTGCACTAGTGTGACTGTTAATGAATGTGTGTAGTGTAGGTATGTATAGCAGTAAATTTTGAATTTGTTGTTTTTTTTTATTATTTAGGTATTTAGGTAATTTTGAATTAATTGTTTTTTTTTATTATTTAGGTATTATCTCATAATGCCAATTTGTTGGTTTGCTAATCCAGATATTTTATATTTTGATGTATTTCAATCAAAGAAAATAACGTGTGGTCTATCATGTAAAGCTTTGTCGAAGACCCGTTGATTCCGTCTGACGCGGTCCTGATGATCGAGGGGTCGGTAGGACCTTAGGAGATGGGGGGTATTTTAATTTCATTATGGGGGGGAGGGTCTAATCGTGGCTAAATCTCGAAGTCCGTCCCTGTTACAGGTTGTATACGCTCTTTCATTAGAGAATGCGCAGGTATTGTTTACTTCGCTTTTCAACGACGCTTTGACACCTTCGTTACATATTCTGTGCGCTCGTTCGCTATTTACGTAACGTATGCAAAAAAACTGTGCGCTTTTCAAGCTGCGCTCATTTGGAAAGTCGTTTCATTTCGTGTTAAATATTTCTTGTTTTATGAGTTTGGAAGCATCCGTGGCTTTTGGATCTACTTTTTGTGGGTTCGATCTCCCATGGGATACATTTTATTTACTACCATTGCACAGATGTAAATGCGTTTCGTTTCGGGTACGTCGAAACCTGTATCTTTCACAAGGCAGAAACAAATACGTCAGGGAAACTTAAAAAAGAAGTATACCTACTCGTGCCACGTGGTGCCGGATTACAATAGCATCATCCCAATATTACAAGTAGTTGTCGTTAAAGGCGACTGAGTTATAATTTCATTCGGGGAATAAGGATACATAAGTAATTAAATTTTATAAACTTTTTCTTTAAATAATAACTAATAACTGTGCTGTTGTACACGTCTTTTCTACCTTTCTTTATAATGTTCAGCAGTTGCGAGGGTCAGCTGGAAGAAATTTCTACTTGGAAATAAGCTGTACATGTTGTGTCGTATTTCTTTATGTTTTGTGTAATGTTTCTGTGAAAGCTTATCTTGCACTGCACTCGCCAATCCTTTTTCCAAGCGTAGTACGTATAGCAAAACCTCCAATAGGGGGAGGCCCATGCCCAGCAGTGGCTCTTAATGTATGTATATATATATATACGTTTAACGATTACTTACCTAGATATCATGATAAAGTAACTGTTTTACATAAATACTCGTAGCAACTTAGTATTTGCGTTTTTGTTGTAGCTTTTTGCAAGCGAAAAACACCTGTTTAGGTTTACAATATATTCGTAGACGAGATACTTACCTAGGAACTTCGTGAATTCTTTTCACCAACGTTAACAAAAGCAACCCACCCTCAATGTTTTCCAAAAAAAAAAAGAACAATGACAAATTTTCCTTACAAACATCTCATTCACTAAGAAAATCCGAACTGCCTCGGGCGAAAACCTATTAAACACTAAAAGGACAGTTCCCCACAAAATCATTATTGCATTTCGCCAACTCTGACGAAACTGCACGAAGTTAGTCAAAGTCTCCTTTCGTCACCGGCTTCAGTTTGTAAATAAAGTTTCTAAACTAATTACCTAAATGAAAAGAACTTCCAAATGTGTTGCTGAGTTGTTGCTGGAAATAGATTTTTAGAGTATTTTCGTAGTAGGGTGTTTATTAGTCATCATATAGTATTGTTATTATAAATCGTGTTTTCATAAATCACCCCATTTGCCGCAAGTAATTTTTTACAAGTGTTAAGCCTGCACCGAGTGAAATCCGACCTTCCGGTAGTCGCATGTTCATAATTAATTTCTTCAAAATTTAACAAATATTAAAAATCTGAAACGGACAATCTGTTATCCTATACAAATAAGTTTTCCAAAATACAACAATGAGCTTTTCCTTGTGTCTTAATATTAAAGTAATTAAACGGTTTATGGAGGCCATTGGAGGCCACCATTTTCCTTTTTAGTGAGTTTAAAGACGCATAACAATATAAGTTTATTGTTGTACTTACCTTGAAATAAGTTATCGTTTTGGAAAACAATTTCTCCGTCTTAGTTCTTTAATGCTTGTTCTAGATTTTAAGAAGTTATTAAAAACAGGGAGTCCACTGTGGGCGGTTGACGCTGCCCTTACCAATTTTGACAACGGACTGAATTCATGTTATCAAGTCTCTAAAACAAGATGGGCTGGGGTTGTGATTGAAGTAGTAGTACTGCTCTTTAGCTCCGAGCTTGTATAAAGTTTTTTTTTATCCCGCCCGAGCCGGTTTTCTATTAGGACAATACAAAATTGTGTTATACAATTTTTTTTACAATGACGGATCATGCCGTCAATCAGTGATAATACTATCTTACATTGAATAAAGTTATTTCATTTTCATTTTCATATGGTTCAATTTCGGGAAAATCATGAGAGTTGGTATGCGTGTAGCTTTCATATATTGTATGATTAATCATTAAGAGGAACAGGCGTAAATGAAGTGCAGTCTCTGCGACTTTTTTTAAATACTACTTGAATAACATACGCCTATACCAAGTTTAAGAGAGTATTTAACCACAAGATACTCATGACTCAACAAGAGCTTGCAAGAAGTCATTTCTTGCTCTTAAAAATCCTATCAACGTACTTCAAAGACAATTATTGTACAGAATTTCATGCAGAATATTTCATTCCTTGAAAGTTTATGTAACTCTAACCGTTTTTAATAAAGCAGAAGTACGGAATTAGAGACCTACGAGTATGAAAGGGGATGGGGTGAAACATTCATTTGACAGCTTGTCTCCCCTTAATTATTAATTATACAAATTAAAGTTACACGCGGCAAGCTTACCACCGGATGGGACTGTACTGTAGATTTAATTTATGAATAAAATACTTACTTTATCAATATTAAAATCTGTTTCATTTTAAAATCCTTTACAAACTATTTCGAACCAAATTTTCTTTCACCGCCAACTCTGAAAAGGCAAACTTTACTGTTAAATTATTACGAGGCGGTACAGTCGCGAACAAATAAAAAGAACCATCAGATCCATTAACGCCAAATAACTACCTACCCACTATTTATCTTGGCGTTGGGGTGTTCATACATTTGAGAAGCTTTTGGTGCGCAAGATATATCTGCGAAAGTATAGTGGCATATACTTAGAATAATACTATAGTTCTCTCTGTCTACGTATAGTGGACATACCATTGTCTCTTTCTCTCTTTTCGCAGACGTTGACGCATGACCTAGTGAACCCTGTTGTAAGTTTTATAAACCCTTTGCTAGGTAGGCGTCTGACTCTAACGTGTTGTGTTATAACCAGCTTATTGTGTTACGACCTCCACAGTTCTCAAACACAGCGACCGACGCCTTAACGTGCCCTCCGAGCCACGCAACTATCTTTCTTTCTAACAATCAGGCGGCTCAGTCTGCAACAAGGAACAATTTCACAAAGTAATAATAATATAAAAAAGACCAACGTTGAGACTCAATTCAAAGTTTGTAGTGAAGTTAAAAAGACTTAGTCCCCATTTTCACTCGTGGGTGTCGTAACGTAAGAAGCTACTAAGGGATAATCATAGAGAATAGGCAGCAGCATTCCCTGTGAATACAACACCTTACGCTGCGCTCGCTAATCCGCTTGCCAAGCGTAGTGAGTATGGCCATACCCCCCAATAGGGGCAGGCCCATGCAACCAATGGAATGTTTTGGCTTCTAATATTTAAGAGTCTTCAGGTTCAATAGCAGGTGCAATAGCTTTTCAGTACACTGGAAACGCTTAAATTCGAAGGAAATATAAATTTTCGTGTGATAGATGAAAATTTTATTTGAAAATGTAATCAAGCGGTTGGCTTGAGGCGGTGAGGGTGTCAAGCCGGCATTCCGACTGGCGGATAGGTTTGAATGTTGCGAGTGTGCCCGACAGTTTCTATAAAGCCTTTTTCAAAACGCTGCCTTCGTAGGGTTGCCAATGGCGCTCAGGTTTCTAAGTTGATTATGTTTTCGTCAAAGTATAATGACACTAAAATAAGAACCTAGATTTTAATTATCGAAGTGTTATAAGGATTGGTGGTATCGGACCTGAATGCAAATCTTATTAAATAATTCCTCTTCGTCACTTACCACTTTCTAGAAATAATTAAAGCAATCACTCAGACAAACCTTGGCACGAGTATATCGAGCATGTAAGCTGATTTCTTGGCTCTTTAAACTTCTCTGAATACTAATACAACTGGCGGTTACTCCACTGACAAGAGCAATGAGCTCTTAAATATATGAAGAAGAATACAAAAAATGCTACATTGCCACAGCCTCCCAAATTTATTTTAAAAATATATGGCAACCCTATCTAACGCTAAAAGGACAAATTGTAAAGCTGAAATAGTTCCCGCATTGTTGGTTATTCTTTATGCTTATGATAAGCTTCGCGTCCAAATACTTTAAGCGCTGATATTTTATTTTAAACTAAAAGCCGCTGAGAAACTGCGTATTTTTTATAAAATATTTTACACTTTATGAAATGCCGTTGAAGTATTATTTTTCATTTATTCACCTAGTAAGATTGAAGCTATTACTGTTTTTGGTGATTTTTATGAGCCCTATGAATTTTTAATTAACACTTGCGATTACGATTTTGTAGGAGCGCTCGAACGACGTTCTACCGCTAACTTTTTAATTAGAATTTCCAAGATGTATTTCACAAATTTTTCATTGTGTATCAAATGGAAGATCAATATAAATGCAAATTGAATTACCAAATAACTATTCCGCAAGCGCCTCTTGCAGGCCAAGTCCCAACCTCCGTCAACACGGAAGCGGCGGGATACTTGGCGAAACTTCCAGAACTTTCACGAATGTTCTCCGCGGATTTTCGCACGATTTTGTTCGGAATTCCCCAAGACTCCTACCCTTAAATTCCCCACCAGCTGACAGGCTTAATTGAACCCCGATACCTTATCGCATCTGGGAAATTATGTTAGTAACAGTGTTGCCAACTGTTCAGTAGATTTAAAAAGCGGCAATATTTTAATACAGGTGTACTAACAACATATGCTTCGACCGAAACAACTCCTAAAATAATATAATAAAAAACGGAAATATCTCTTTATGCATTATGTAAGCTACCATTAAGACTGTCTTGATTGATTTCAAACGGTTTAGTGTTCCAAATCCAAATCTTGAGTAAGAAAATACATTTGATCAAGGTTTCATTTGGTGTTTGTAAACAATGTTTTACTACCTTTATAGACCCGGACGAAGCTTGTTTGTCTTTGTCATAAGCACAAGCTTTACCTAAGTAGACTAGTGACATGGCAAAATTCGTCCCTAGAACCATCTAACTGTGGATCGTACAGTCAATCCATTCAATAAATAAAGTTAGTAACGTAAGTAGGTACAGGCAGAGCTTAAAAGATATTTGCAGTACCTACATAAGTTTTTTCCTATCTTCTTGTGTGACCAGAAAATGGATTAAAAATAAATCTACATTTTTACGCTGAAAGACCTGTACCTATGTTATGAAACTACAGGTTACAAGTCTACATGTGAATTTCTTGGTGTATGGCGTAGAAGGTTAATATTTATTCCTGGTATCATAATGGCTAACCGACTACGCAATGAACATTGAATTTCACCTGTAAAGTTTTAGCCTGAAGTTTGATAATATCGGCATTGATGAAAGCCACTGCAAATGCTGTCAGTGTGGCTGCAAGCTGGGCATTTAATCTTGCCATCAACAGGATAAGAAGAAAAACATTGTTAAGTCCGTGGGGCTACTGTTTATCGCAATGTGGTTCTAGACTAGTGTGAGCTAATAAAAATGGCATATTATAAAGAGACAAATTAGAAAAGAGACAATTTAGGAAAGAGACGAGTTTAAGAAAAGGACCGAGTAAGACCCAGGTTTAAAAAGAGACACCTTTACCAGGTTTCAAATGGCAAAGTAAAAACAGGTGAATTAGGAAAAAGACTAATTTAGGAAAAAGACCTAGTAAGAAAATAGCAAAATAAAAAGAAACAACTTAGGAAATAGACGAGTTTAGTAAAAGGACCTAGTAAAACCCAGGTTTAAAAAGAGACAACTTAGGAAAGAGATGAGTTTAGAAAAAACACCCAGTAATAAAAGGTGTCAAGTTTAAGAGAATTACAATGTTGACCTGAGGGAATCTAAACACACCTGCGAATTGTACAATAGGTAGCAGAATCTTAGATACGATAGATATAAGAACAATCAGAAACAACAGACTGAAGTGTTTTTTCTAATAAATAAATTAATCAATGTTGTAAGAATAATACTTTTGCTGTCTACCTACGATAAAGCCTAGCCTAGTGTAGGAGATAGGGGTAACCGATTTGGTAAATTATAATCACATTGTCACATACAAGTACCAACATTACAGTACTTATAATAAATACGAGTTTAATTGCTATTCTTGTAATATCACTATTGTAACATTTTTATCCTCAATTACCTTTTTTGTATTTTGTAACTTAAGGATAAATTTATAAAATATTTTTCAACGATAACAAGACTGGTTTCTAAGGTAAAAAGGAAATCAAATTTATTTTGAATAAACGACACAAATCGCCTCAAGGCGTAATTACTACTAAATAAATTATTGCAAAAGCTTCCATGGCAGACCAGCCTTATAAAAAAGACCTCTACAGGTCCCTAACAAAAGACACAATCTCGAGAATATTATAAAACAACGCATGAATAGGAAATCTCATACAATAGAGGTGTTCGGAGAAAATTGAAATTTGTTCGGAAAACTGTGCATAGGTGAAATTACTATGAGTTTCTACCTGACGGTGCGGCAGGCATATAGGCTTTGAGGCGTTGTGAATAGACTGCTTTAAAAGACTAGAACTCCGGGTTTCTTAATGCGCGTTAGTACTCACTACAAAATCTACCGCGTAATACTGCTACGGAATAACTGGATGTAGGTATGCGTTTACTTTTTAAATTGATAAGACATAAACAAATTAACAAATTTCACAGTTCACACAGCGCCATCTAGTCCCAAACTAAGCAAAAGCAAAAGCTTGACTATGGGACCTAGATAGCTGTTATATACCAGAAGTGATAAGTGATAATACATTGAATAAAGTTAATTTCATTTTCATTTCATTATGCGCTAGGGCCACAAGTGTCAAATACTAATGCAAAATTTTTAACAAATAATTAAGATAAATAAATGTAGTTTGGTAAGCCCCAAAGCAAAATTACAAGACCTGGCATTAATTCAGTACCAAATCAATTTATTCACTACGAGACAAAATCAAATTCATAGCATGAAAAGCTTTAAAAAATTCTGAAATGCGCCCTTTATTGTCGATATTTCTAAAACCCTCATCAATCTGTTGTAGCGGCGGCCATATTCGAATCGGGTCTAATTTAGCGGTCGGTCTCACACGGCATGATTTAGTGACCACCAGACTTTACGCCTCAGCGCCCGGACTAGATACCCCCGCGTTTATACCGGGTTATACTGTACTTTGTTGTAGGTGGCTTCGGACTAGACTAGACAACTTTGAAATTAACTGGCTGACCACCTTACAGCTTTGTGATAGAGGTTTTTTTTTGTGTGGTGCCGGTGTATAGTAGCATCAACCTATTTCTTTGCAGAGGTTTTTGGAAGAGGCGACTATGAGACTCGAAAGCTCTTAAGAGAATCGACTACCCAGCTCTCGTCCATACAAAAAGAGAAAACGTTTTCCTACCCCTAAATGTAATCCGATCTCGATGATTTTTGAGAATGTTGTTGACACAGTAAAAAGCTAGGTTTATAGTTTTTCCTTTTTTCTAATTTTGCAATTGATTGAAAGTTATAGGCGTCTAAAAGTCACTTTTTTTATGACGAAATCTCCCTTGAAGTAAAACGTTTGTATTTTCAAAACAAAGTTGTTTTAAGAAAAAAAAAAAAGCTATAAACCTAGAATATAATATGCAGAAACGATGGACACTAAAATCAAAAATATTGGTTGTGATTTAGTATGTGGGAAACGTTTTCTCCCAAGACGCAAATTTCACCTTAAAAATACCTACAGTCAGTCGCGAGCGGCAACGCTCTCTATCGCACTATCGGGGGTCGGGGGGTGAAGTAATGTTTCACGTATTGAAGAGGTGTTAACGAAAAAGTCGATAGTAGAGATGAGAAAGGAATCGATATCCCTTGTTACCAATTTCTGTTTCAAAATGTAAGAAGATAAATTTCGCTCCTAATATTACATTAGGTTATCGGACTGCTCCAGAAGGATGGTATAGTACTTTACGATGCAAGTTTGGTAAATTGAAAATTACGATCGAGGCAAAAGTAATTAACAACAACCAATTTTAATGTACTGATTATTAACTTTTTCGTTTGAAGTTACATAATTCAAAAGTTGAAAATTTTATAAATAGTTAAAAAAACTGATTCCCGACTACGGAAAAAATCGAAACAATGAAAACGTTTTATGTGTTTCTATTATTTATTTATTTATTACTAGCGGCCCGCCCAGCGGTTTCACCCGCTGCTAACTGATTTCCCACTGGAACAGACCTTCTCCCAACATAAATCGTACATAAATCGTACAAAAACCTTCCTCTTGAATCACTCTAATAGAGGTAAGTCGCTTCCCGTTAAATTGTAACGATAGTGCGTTTGAAAAACTAACAGCGACATCTATGATTGTGTTATGGAAATAAAATATTATTTTCATCAGTTTTCGTGATAGTATAAAATGCTAAACTACTGAAGCTAGAAAGATAAAACTTGGACATGAAGTTTTAAATGTAATAAAGCAACTATTATAGATACAATTCCTTTTTTTTTTAATCTTCCAAGGGATGAAAAGGGGGATAAAATTTTGTATGAAAGTTCGTTGTCTTAAGTGTGATCCGTTTCAAAATTTAGTGATTAGACTTATGACTTAAAATTATTAAACACGTGTTTTTAAGCATATTTGAAATTTTAACCCTTAATAGGGTCAAAATTGGGTTAAAAGTTTGTATGAAAGTTCGTTTTTTTAAATGAATGTGATCTGTTTCAAAATTTGTGATATGACTAATAACTTAAAATAAATAAACACGAGTTTCAGCATTTTTGAATTTTTAACCCTTAAATGGGTAAAAAGGGGGTTAAAAGTTTGTATGAAAGTTTTTTATCTTAAATTTGATCTGTTTCAAAATTTCTGATTAGACTCATAACTTAAAATAATGAAATACGTGTTTCAGCATTTTTGAAATTTTAATCTTTAAAGGTGTCAAAAGGGGGTCAAAAGTTTACTACCAGTTGGGCTACCCGTTTTCCCATGGGAATGTGACAATTTATCGGAATAAATTATACCTATAAACCTTCCTCTCTAGTTATTCTATCTAATAAAAAAAACCGCATCAAAATCCGTTGGGTAATTCTGAAGATATAAGGAGACACCAAACGGGAAGCGACTTTATTTTATACTATGTAGTGATTATTATCTCTTAAACTTCTTAACAGATTTCGATGAAACAAAAATTATCTAACATGTTAATGTTTGTCCACAAACTGGAAAACTAAAAGTCATACCTATCGAGATAGACTTTCAGTTTTCGAGTTTGTGGACGTTTGTCTAATGAAATTAAACACACGGCCGTGCTTGGAGGTCTAAATGGATCAAAAATAGTGACACTCGAATATTATCAAATTCGAACAATATAAGGTACATAGTAGGTACATATACATACATATCCAACTGATAACCTTCTTTTTTTGAAGTCGGTTAAACAGCAATGTGTCTAATATTAGTTGTAATTCGATGAATTCAGGGACAAAGCAAATTATTTACACCTAAGCATTAGATTAACTTGCGAGAGGTACCTACTTAGTGAGGTGTAGGTAGGTAAACAAAATACAAACCAAATATTATTCTTTCTCTTGAAGTAACATTTTTTCCTGCGGACACATAATCGTATTCGTTTCTTTTTGCCTCTTCTAAAAGTATTTTCTTTATTTTAAATACGATGCGCCGACGTCACTGGTCATGATGATTCTGAAGTGTGAGTTTGTGGCCGTAAGACTGGCGAGAAGCAACGAATGTGATAATTTTTTTTTAATTGATGATGGATTTGCTCTTGACTCTAGTCTAGGTCATAGGACAGAGACAGAGTCTAAGATGGAGCGAGCTCACCCAGAAGAAGCCTGTTCACTCTTACTTTGAAGAGATTATGGTTGTATGCGTTTGGAAACACAGACGCAGGTAGTGAGTTCCACTCTTTAGCAGTGCGCATTATAAATGATGACTGGAAACGCTTAGTCCGAATTGGTAGAATGGCAACCAGGAATAGATGTTATCCGGCGGTGCGTCTGGATGTTCGATGGTAGAAGGGAGCTGGTGCAACAAGGTCGTGAAGCTCTTGAGTACACTCTCCGAAGTACAATCTGTAAAAAACCGACAAGCAGGCAACCTTGCAGCGATGTGCCAGGCTATGTAGCTTGGTGTCCACCAGTTTTTTGTCGCCTATGAGCCTCTTGGCCCTGCGTTCCACCGAGTAAAGAGCGGCAAGTTGGTATTTGCCTGAGCCTTCCCAAAGGTGACTGCAATACTCCATGCAGGATCGGACTTGTGCTTTGTAAAGAGTTAAAAGCTGTCGAGGCGTAAAGTATCGCTTCACTCTATTCAGGATGCCCAGCTTCTTATCCGCCGTTTAAGCCTTGTACGAGTACTCGATGGTCGCACCGAAGTTTAGATTTAACTCCATGCCTAGAAGCTCAAGCCTGTCAGTGACAGGGACAGATGTACCCCGAAAAGTAGGTGTCCAGTCGAAAGGACTCCTTTTTGCAGTGAAAAGATACGCCTGTGTTTTGGTGGCGTTGAATGAGACCTGATTGTCGTCGCCCCATTGACAACTGACAAGGCTTAAGGTCAGATCTGTTCGCTCTATCACGGCCTTTGTTAACGAACGTATTTCATCCCCACTGGTTTTTGCACCTGTCAAGTATCTCTCTGAAACGGTACTATCATCTGCGTATCAAACAATTCCATGCTGAAGGAGGTCATTGATGTGTAGCAGGAAAAGAGTTGCAGAGAGAACAGACCCCTGAGGAACTCCGGCATCAATGGCCATAAGGTCAGAGGAGCAGCCGTCAACAACTACTCTAATGGACCGTTCACGAAGGAAGTCTGAAATCCAAGAACAAAAATAAGCTGGGATGCCATAAGCAGGAAGCTTGCTGAGCGGACTTGCATGCCAGGCCCTGTCAAAGGCCTTCGAGATATCGAGCAAACGGCAAGTGCTTCGCCGTGTTTCTCGATGGCTTCGCCCCAGCAGTGCGTGACATACACAAGAAGATCAGCAGTAGACCGCCCCCGGTGAAAGCCATATTGACTCAGTGACCGTCAATATGGCTTTCACGCTTTCGAAGATCATAGTCTTCAAGGTGGGTCAGCTTTCTGTTAAGTACCCTCTCCATGAGCTTGCATAGGATAGAGGTAATGGTAATTGGACGGTAATGGGCAGGGTCAGCGCGGTCGCCCTTTTTGGGAACTGGTTGCACATTAGCAAGCTTCCAGGCCCCTGGCACCGTTCTTTTTTAAGAGAGAGGCGGAACAAGCGTGTCAGCACAGGAGACAGTGAAGGCGCACATAGTCATAGCCATTATCGTGCGACTTTTAATTAATCGGAATCTGCAATAATTATAAAATAATTCTATACCTTACATTAGGTACATACCTATTAAGTTTTAGATATGAGAAAACGAATCCGTATAAAAATTTGGTACTTGAAAACATTATAGTTAGTTGTAATGTGATAGATAATTATACCAGCAAATGCAGTAGTTTCGTAGTCTAATCAAAGTCAAAAATCATAATATTTTGCAACCTACCTACTACCTAGGTACAGTCTTATTATGAATAAGGTACACAGGGGTACTCCAAACAAATAAAAATATTTTTTTATCCAGTATAAATATTAAAAATCTTAAAAGTAATTCCAGTACAAAATGACTTCCTCTAGGTACCTACAAGAATGTTTCATTGGGAATCATGATATTTCAATTCGTTTTGAGAACCCCTATGTAGGTAGCTTATTCCTTTTGTGTGTATAGGTACTTACTTTCTTATTTATTTATTTAACAATTTGTTGTACACAAGAAAATACAAAAACACAGAACATACAGAAAAATGGTACAACAGGTACTGCTTATTTCTAAAGAAATTTCTTCCAGCAGACCTAAAGAAGCGTGAGTAGATTGAGGATAAACGGATAAAACGTGCACATATACCTAACAGTTTACTTATAATTTTATCATGATCAAAACACAAACCAAATAAATGTATGACTAAAAATAAAAATACACATATATAACTATAATTATACCTATACAAGCTAAATCATCAAAAAATATTTAGTTTATACACATTACATAACATAGGTAGTATAATACTTACTTGGATTTATCAATATTTTATATATAAGTTACTCTGTGAATATAATCCTCAATTTAGTTTCGGGTACGCCACAATGATCTAAGAAAACAAAATATCACCCCGCGTTTCGCAGTCGTCGCTGCGCTCGCTTGGTCTGGCGGCAGCGTTTGTCTGTGTGCGTGAGGTTGTGTGTATGTGTTGTGCGCACTACGCGGGGACTTCAGCGCGCGAGCGACAGCATGAGTTTTCTTAAATACCTAATTTTTTGAAATGGCGAAGGTATTCTTCCCTCTTAATATTGAAAAATTTAGCGATGTGCTGACAACCTGTCCCTAAAGTGATACCTACACCATTTATTGAATAAATCGTACCATGTAAAATATTTGCCGGCTTAGAATTGCATCACCCCAGTACAACCCGCGAGTGCCGAAGACTGAGGGATAAATTCATTCAAGGAATAGGCAGCAGCGTTTCTTGTGAAAGCAATATATTGTACAGCGCTCGCCAAACTACTTGGCAAGCCTGGTGAGTATGGCAATATACCCCAATTGGGGGAGGCCTATGTTCAGCAGTGAATAATACTCAAAATATTTGTTAAACGTGTATACGTTCTGCGTACTCCGCAAGGGAATGTTTAAATGAATGTTTTAATATACATATATTAAAATTGTTTGCGTAAATTTTTCATCAAATTACCAATGCTAAAAGGTGAGCTAATTACTTGCGCATTGTATGACAGGCCGAAAGTATTTTTTCTCTATTTTAGTGCCATTCCCATCGCACCTTAATAGAGAGTTCGAAATCAATATCAACCAATTAAAGCCTTGCCCTTCCCAGTGCCTAAGCGATCAAATTGCTTTTTTCAGTTTCACGCATTTATAAAATCCTTTAGGCACCAATCAAGGTACGTACTGTGGATAAGAAATAGGTACTTTTTTTTAAACTTGCTAAATTTAAATAAATTCTTGTAATGGCGAAAGTCGCAAGTTTGGAAAATTTACAAGTTTTCAATAATAAAATACTCGACACGAGAAGTGATTTAAAATGTAGTATTCAAATAAGTAGTTACTTTTTATATGTTTTCTATTAGGACAATACAAAATTGTTATAAAAAAAGAAAATTGCGTTATGCAACTTTCATTTTTTTTTACAATGACCGATCATGACGTCAATAAGTGATAATACCCACCTTCATTGAATGAAGTTATTTCATTTTCATTTTTCACTTAGGTGTTATGTGTCGACAGTATTTTAGTTCCAATATTTATGCAAAAAATAAATAATATGTATATCAATATACCAAATAAGTAGTAATGGGGTTGATAGATTTTTACAAGCAAAAAATTCAATGTTACTGACTGATTATAATAAAGAAGGTAAGTACTCGTAGTTTAAATTGGATGCTTCCAAAATAGCTTTACCCGAATTTTTAATATCCAGAATTTATTCGGCATTTTAATTGAAATATTTATTAACGATTCACTAAATTATGAATTTATTCCATTTCAATGATTGACTTATATTGAAAACTATTTCAATGGATAGCCAAATGATTTTGCAAATAAGTTTCGGTTTAATTTTGAACAAACCTCTGTAATGTATGGTTGATAGCTTATTTTCTTGACTATGTATTAATAGCAAACATACTAGTACCTACCTATCTGTATTTTCTTTTAGTGTCGAGCTTGAGACAAAACGAGAACAAAAATGTAATGGTTTAAAATCTGTGAAAACGTATGGCCGTGTCTAAGATTTTTTGCATTTTTCCTTCCCCTAGCCAGACTCCATTATCCATTTAAATTTTGTTTCTCGTTTTGTTCGCATTACTGGTTTTTCTGAAGACCGTAAATTTGTCTGCGCACGGCCATAACGGTATCCGGGCGTAGTCTGCGGCCACCCTAATAATTGTTACCGGACACATCCGGCATTATGATATAGCTACCAGAATTTATGACCAACAGGAAAATATTGGACGAAATGGGAAGACTCTGTTAATTGGTACGAGTAAGACTTATAGGCGTAGTAGTGTAACCGTCACCAAAGCGTAAAATCGTGTTTAGACTATATTTTTACACGACTGCCCAACAAAAAGGGGTGTAAAGTTTTTAGACTTCATGTATGTATGTATGTATAGATACATGTGCGATTCTTTAAAGGACTGAAACTCGTTAACCACTGAACAGATTCGAATGGGAATTGAATCGGAAGAATCATTACATTATCCCGAGTGTCATAGGCTAGCCTTTACCTCATAAAGCAGTCAAATTTTTTATTTAATAAACTTCTTCCTAATTAGTCATAGTAGAAAACAATTTCATTAATTAATTACTTTATTTTAGGCGCCAAACTAAAACAACCGCGTTTTGAAGCTGAAACCTTAACTTTGTCCGGATTGTTGACGTATAAACATCGTATTTAGGTTTTTGTTTTGGCTGGTGGGATAAGAGTCTCGATTACCGTTATAGGTTTACGTGTCGCGTTCATAGTCGAGTTTAATTTCGCTCCTTATATCAAATAATATAGATGTTCCATGTATCAATGGAAACTTGAGCAATTCCAGCTGTTTTCGCCACTAACCCAAACATATGACGAATAGATATTGTTGAGCATTGTAGGTCTTTACCAAAAAACCGCTAGGCAAAAAATAACACCGCTCCCATCGTGTAGGGCACAGTGTTTTGGCTCGTGGCCAAATGACGCCGTACTTTTAATTGATTCAGCTTTTGCTTTGGTCCCGAATTTCGCCCACTGTGCAGACGGTTCGATTACAAATTTGAAATTGGTTATAGAATGGTATTGGCAAACTTTTCGTTTTTGTTTTGTGGTTTTAGGGGTAAAGTTTGGCGGCCATTTTGGACAGGATGCGTGGAAAACTTGGCAATATTTTTTGTTGGGCGGGTAATTGGTCAAAACAACACCACTACCTTAAACTAGAAAATTTATTTCATTTTACTGACTTCGTTTTGATTGACCTCCTTCTTGAGCTGCAAGGGTTTCAATCACACTTCTATTTTTATAAGTAGTAGAATGTACCTTGTATTATAACCACAAAAGTCACTTGCAGGAAATATAACATTTTCGGTAACAGCATCATTGCTTTTCCGTAATGGCGGATGTGAATTGGTTATAATATATATTTTTTGTTTATTTGAGTATTTAGTGAATAAATTTTATCGTGTTTTATGAAACAAATTATTCTTAAACTGAAAATTGAAAAATAGAAAATAATTAACATTGTATAATAGTGACGAGCGGATCACCACGTGGTGCAGAAATATTACTATCACGTTTCTGTTGCTACACAAACTGCGCAACAGACCAACAGCCCCTAGTCGTAAGACTAGGTTCTCTGTGTTGCAGTCTCTCCCTCGACATAATGCCACATACCGACTTACCTACGACTTTTAACAACAACTGACCTTACTTAAATGGCAAAATACGGCTCTATAAAAGAGTTGTGACGCCAGCGGCTCTGCCACCACTAAAATAATAATAACTTATTAAAAAACATGAGAAAGGAAAAGACTAGAATAATAATAATTACAACAATAAAAGACACTTGACAGAAAAGGACAAATAAAACCTACCTTCTGTAGCAAATCATGATCAGCTGACGATCTTTGCAATAGGAAGTAAATTTTTTTGTGCTTTCTTACTTTTCCTGAAAAATACCTATACCCCTATAGAGGTTTTTCATGATCTGAATGCACTCCCTATCAGTATTCGGAGGGCTGTCCCTTACACCCCGTATGTAGGTAGCGACGCGTTCCATTATGTAGTGTCTTGGCCCTTTTCTTATCTGTCGCACGCACTACAATGAGTTTTTATGTAGCTATGCTACCTGCAGCGTAATAATTCTTCTTTACGCAAGTACATTAATAACCTGCAAGAATTATTACATTGTCAATATAGGTAGGTAGATACGCATCCCTTCTTTATGCAGCGTCAGGCCCCCTTATCTGTCTACCGCACTACCTTGAGTCTAGCTATACATGTATAGGTGCCTGTCTGGTCTTCACAATGGCGAGGGCCCTAAAGTCACTTCCAGGTGGAGAGTTGAATACTTAAACGGCTCCCCTTGAAGGGGGTGGGGTGAGGTAATAGCGGTAAGAGGTTATTGGTTCTTAGTTCATATGTCAGCTTGAGCATGTATGAAGACACGATATCTGTTTCTTTCTTGTTAACACTGACAGTGTATAGAAGCTGAGCTCTAAAATATCGTAATACCAATATTTCAAATTTGATGAACAATGAGGTACCCATGTGCGAACAAACAGATGTTTCTAACCTTTTTTTTTCTCAATTTTACTAAGGCGTCAGGTATTTATTTACATAGTTGTTAATACTATTCTACGAGCAACACGGTCTTTCTATTCTAATTCTGCCAAAATAAGCTTCATGTATGTACACAGCTTGCGCAGGGCGGTTCTGCTCAAACACTCTATACGTAATTATGTTTTTTAGAAAAGTTCTTCTAAATTTGGAAATTTGAAGTATGAAGCCTAACTGTAGCTTATAACTTGCACCGCACACAAAGCAATGCACACCACACGTAGGGAAGAAAGGCAGTTGACGTCACCTGAAAGATTAATCTTACATTGAAATTGTTTTTTGTGCACCTCTCCGTCACAACAGAAGGACAGCTCACCCCATTTCAATTATTGATACCTACTTAGTCTGCTAGGGTTGAAACTGTTTTCTTACTGAATGTTTCGAATGGGTTACCTGCGTTTAACATAGTTACACATCTTACACTACACCACATAACTTCTGTAATAAAAAATACAGTGTTTTGTTTACCTAAGCTCAATCGCAAGCGCAACCTACCTAATTTTACTTACCTAAGACGTTAGTGTTTTACAAGCGATAAATAAGCTATTGGAAAAGAAACACCTCTATTTGTCCTGTATTTGAAGTTTTATCAAATGTTTTATCAAACAAAGCGGCAAATTCTAACTGAATCTTAGTATTTTGCATTGGATTGAAATTAAAACTCTTCACTATCAATTTTATTACATTATCCAAGATCTTCAAGAATGTTAAAACACAATCTGCAGTTGTAATTAGACAACCAGAAACACTGCAACCGTTTCCACATTTGCGAGAAGTCATTTTTCCGTTCGCACTGAACGCTATTGCCAGTCGACTATTTGCGATACCGTAAACGGCGGCATGTAGATGAGTGCGTGAGATATTGACGTTTCCTTGAAGCAGTTCATCTGCCTTGGGCGCTCGTGCTATTTTTTAATTTGTGTCTCCGTGCTTTTTGCAACTGCCATTAATGTGTCGTGTTAGGGGAAGATTTTTGGACCTGCCTCGTGCTCAGTGAGTAGAAAACGAAGAACTAGGATTACTAGGGTTGGTTTATTTAATTACTGACTTTTATATTTTTGTAACATTGACTCGCCTAATATATTTTTTACATACATTTCGTGTGGTATCAATCAGCATTCACGGATGCCGTAAAAGACAACGAAGGATATTCATTGTATCTGCAGCAGTGTTTCCTGTAGACATACAATCAATTTGACGCCCGCCAAACATTTTGTCGTACAGGAAGGGCCGTGTCTAGATGTAGGCAGTAACGTAAGAAAGAGAGAGAAGAAAGTAGAATAATGTTGGTAGGTAGGTAAAGCCGGCGTTTTGCAACACGTTCCGGGAACAAATCGCAAAGCGTCAAGAGAATTGAAGAAGAAAGAGGCACATGACAGGTTATATAAGAGGCTAATGACAGGTTAAATAAGAGACACGTGATTGGTGGAATAAGAGAAGAAAGTGAAGAAGCCTATATTCTACAGTGGGTAGACTTGGACTGCAAATAGAGTAGGGCCCGCTTTTCTATTCCCATCCGAACAATAAACCCAGTTTAAAACATACACGCTAACTTGTGCCTGAACGTATGACCTAGTGCAGTACTCTAAAGCCAGCGGATATTACAACGAGCCGATAACACAGTTTTCTCTGCCACGACCGTAGCGATCTGATATCCACGTAGAAACGGCTTTGTTAAAATGAATACGTGCGCCGTAGATGGAGCTTTTAGTTACAACAAACTCAGACATAGTCAGAAATAGCGCGAGTACCTTAAATGTTATTCCATTCCAACGTCGTTTTTTTTTTCATATATATTATAATATAAACTAATTTAACAAAGGTGCAATATAAACTTAAGGCAGATGATATCGCCTGCTTGACTATAAATGAACTTCTTTGTAGGTAAATACATTCTTTTAAATAACTGAATTTCTGATCCATCGATTAAGGTCTATGGTCGCGTATATTTTCACATGGAAATTCCCGTTTATAGCTGAAATTTCCTGTTGCCGGTACAACATCGTTTTTCAGCTACGCTAATACTATCGAGTTTAGCTAAAGTGCTTAAAAGTGTTCTTTACCTTTTTTTAAATAGCGGATTTTACCTCATTTGAATACTAGAAGTATGGCAACCACATAGCAGGTCAGGGCCAATGTTATTTTGACAGTATTTAGTATATCACCTGTCTATCGTTGTAATCGCCATACAAATGAATTTTGGTAGTTAGGTACTTATAGCTAATGAACAGCGTAAATGTTAGGTTACAGCCGTGCGGCCAAACTTTAATACGACTCGTAACTCTCTATTAGAGATTTATACCTACTATAGCGTATGGTACTCAAAGTGTATGTAGATTTCTAACGTTGAAATTATTTTTGGATTCGGATATTCTCAATCCATCACTAAAAGCATCACTTGCTTACTAAAGCTCCTATCTTGGCTTTCTAAGTTGTCATTACAATAAAGAAGTAATGTAGTTCTGAACTAAAAATATTAACGCCTAAATGTAGCAACTAACTTCACAAAAGCGTGTCATTCAACAACAGTTATATTTATGCCGTCACTTCACTTCATGCCTTATCTTTCCAGTAAAAGGCTCGTATCAGCCAACTGTCCACACATCGTCGGACTAACAAACATTTCGACTTATAGATAAGCATTTATGACATCTGCTTTTTGGGTAAACAGCTGATACTATGTATACTTTGGTTATGGTTTGACAAGAGTTTGATGTCCATTGCTTACTTCTTCTTTACTAGCTTTACATGAATTACACTTTAAATTTAATTTCCTTCTGAAACAACAACACAGGATACCCGTAGAGTATGGTAATAGCATCAACGATTCTATGTTATAATAGAGTCTTTTGGCAAAAAACCTCCGAACTTTTATGACCCTAGCAGTCAAAAATGTGTGCTCAGTATAAGCTCAGCTTTAAAAGAATGTCAAGAATTTGCAATGTATGTTGCATGACGGATGATGTCGTCGAAAATACCTTGTAAGTTAACCTACCAGAACACGATCGCCTACGCTTCTCAGAAAAGGTTTTAGAAAGCAAATAACTTTAACATAGGTAGCTTAGATAATATTTTCGAAATTCTTTAACATATTTAGCAAATACAGTCTGTGTATAAACTGGAACAGACCTAACTTAGGGAAAATAAGAAACTACAGCTATAGAGTTTATTCCGGCAATTAATATAAATATCAGGCCCGACCACACTTATACTTAACTTACAGATTTATTTAAAAATTTATGTTTATTCTAGACATCTACTTGAAACCTGGAAAAAAGAGGAAATATCTTTCCCTTGGGCGTTGCCCTACAGAAGGACACTAAAAACTATTAAAAATATCTTATTTTCAAAGTGTATTTTCTTATGTTGCTGCTAACTCACAAAACGGAATCTTTAGGTGGCCCTTTTATAGACATTTAGACATACTACGGACATCACTGGTAGGTACATCATCACCCCCTCATATTGTCTGAGCTTTGACAATGACGGCAATGTGAAGGGTCCAAATGCTTCACATTTTGACTATTCCCACCCTTATGTAGTACCTAACGAAAAAGGGTAAATAAGAGCCCTTTTGTCACTAAATATATAACGCGTTTGAAGCCTTGCTCCGACCTTACTTGAGTGTATAACACTTTGACTGCTAAGTAAGAAAGTTAATGTTTTTGTTGCTTAATAAGTGACTGGCGGTATGACCAATTGATGGAAAAATCAGAATGAAATTACTAAAGATATGCTTGCTTATCCTATTTAGAACACCGTGTCAGCAAACGGTTCAATGAACCCTGGTGTCAGAGTTTTTAAACTGCCTACAAGTAAGACTATTGAATAATCTTACCAAAATTAATTCCCCGGATATAGGTAGATCCTTCAGGAATAGACTACTGATCTCTTCGATTTCAAAACGCGATTTTAAATCCTAATTTAGGCACTAGTACTCTCTAGCCTGTCTGTTTTAAAATGACATCTCAGGCAGGGCTTAAGAACTGCCATGAAAGAGTCTTCCTAGCAGTCAAGGTGTTGAAGGTTTTCAATGGTATGCCTCCAGGGGGGCTGTTAAAGGATTTTTAATGGCACCCTGAAGGTTTGCACGCTGAAGACTCGCATTCGTACGATATATTCTTTGGTATCGTCTCAAGATTTTCAAAAGTGTAGGTACCATTGGTGTTTCAAATATCCTGTCGGTCAATAACTGGGTATTATTCTGTGATTCACAATTTCTGAAATACACACATACTACGCCTTTAATCCCTTGCGGGGTAGGCAGAGCGTAAACGGCCCCAGAAACGGACATTTACGCCACGTCCCACAAATATTTTAGGGTTATTCAGAAAATTGTGTATCGCCATAGTGACAGGTTGTCAGCCCATCTCCTAAAATTGCAATTCACACCCTTGAGTCCCTCAGTCGCCTCTTACGACTCCGATAGGAAAGAAATGGGGTGATGCTATTCTAAGCCGGCATCACACGGCAATTCTGAAATTACTTTTGTAAATTTGTCAGACGTGGCGTTTGACACTCTGCATAACCCTAAAGTGGTTGTGATGGTTGGCAAGGGAAATTATTTCTTAAACTCCCAGTAGGTATTTAACCTGCCTCGTTGAGAGCTTACGAGCTGATCGGAAAATACCTTTGAAGAATTCAATAATGAACATTTTTACAAAAACATTTTCCTCCGTTCGATCCTCAAAATGTTATCATTTTACCAAAATAACAACAAATATTTATTTAATTTTCTAACAACCGCTGAGCAAATAACTCTTTTTGTTCAAAGGAACAAGTAATTTTATATTTTGGTTTTAATCTACAGGGAATTTATACTCACAGTAATTGGTTATTGAAAATGGAATGAGATGTTATGATTTTATTTGCCGGCCTGTGGTTGTCAAATGTTACGTTTGTACACTTTTACAAAAATAATACACTGGCTCCATGACACTTTAAACAGCTGCAAACATAGACCTTTGTTCTCAGTTATTTTGTTAGTCCCTTTAAAGGAACTGGTGTAACTTTTTACCTAGTATGCCACTTATTCTCTCTTTCTCTCTCTTTTCGTGTGGGAAACCGAGTCGTTCAACGACACGATACACGATTTATAGTGGCACTTATTGATTGAAGTATAAGAGTTTCCTAGCCGACTAGAAACCCTCATCATCCAAGCAACTCCAGCAATCCATATTTAATGACTTTGAAACTTTTTGCTTTGATAAGATGGACCAAATATAGTCTAAGAAACAAGATATCTAAAATCTGACCAAGAATGTATGTAAAATAATATAAACAGTATTACTGTAGTGTTTATTTTCTGTCCTTATATTTTGCAGGGTTAAATTTTGGACCTCTTTATCTAGTTTGTTTGCATTCTTTTAAATACCTACTTCGCCCGAGTAAATCTAAACTAATTTGGCTCCATCTCACATTAAACCCTAGATATTGTATAAGGTAGATTGCTCTTTTCGTGCGGGACACTGATTTTAAAAACAATTGCATAAATACTGTTGTAAATATTTATATTATAGAAAGGTTTATATTGAGACCTTTGCTTTTTTTTTTTTTTTTCAAAGTATTCTGCTAGGAAAATTTAAAACTGTTGTGAAACCACTGGCCTTTCTCAGATCCCATCTCGCCACGTACGTTTAGAGGCACGTATCACGCAAGACTCATATTAAATCGTATCAAATTTTCGTTCACACATAATAAAACACATTACAGGAGTGTTTGTCCCACCGACGCGTAACAAAGTAGGTCGCGATCGCCGGATGTGATAAATATAAAGGTGTAAAATTAACGGGTTGTGTAAGGAAATTTTATATATGAACTCTAGAACAAGCAGTACATTGAAAAGAAAATGCGTTTAAAACCAAACCCGGCAAAAGCCTGATTTAACGTTTAAAACGAATATTGTAATAAATTATGACGTCTTTTCTGGATTAACGTTTTACAAGATAACAGCCGTCAACCAAAGATGTAGAAGTAGGAAAAGCATTTTTTTTTGTTATTACTGGATGGTGTGGTGTGATACGCATCCAGATTCAGATCCATGCACACTCCGCAACGCAATCTCTCTTCAATTTCACACACATACGAACACTCGATTTGATTTACTACACGTAGCTATACTGGGTGTTGGAGGGACACCTATCGCAGAATCCCATCGTGTGTAGAATGCTTAAAATGTAAGTGAATTTTGTGTCCTACTTTCGGAAAATAATAAATTAAAATAATAATAGAGGTACAGTCACTAAATAATTGAAATCAAAGTCTTTAGACTTCAATAAGTTTTAGATATGTGCAGAGGTAAGTTATTGTTCACTTAACTATTAGTTGACAAACTAGTTATCATCCGACTTCTTATTAACGTGTATCATGTTTGTATTTAAACTAGTATGGAACTAGAACAAGACCACGATTTACTGGTACGTACGTATTGATAGGAGATTGCAGGTACATCAGGCACTGCTGCACTTAAAATTATTCTTTTTTTAAACCAGCACTTCTATTATATGAACCACAATTATATATATTTTTATTTCTATTATGATTTAATGTCTAAGCGGCACTAGAAGCTGTTGGCATTACAATCCAAAAACAGTTTTTACCGTTACACTTCGGTGTAAAAACAGCAGTAATAAACCCCTTGATGTTCCGCGATTGAATTCCAAATGTTTCACATAGATCGAAAAAAACATTTTGTGATATAAACATTAGTGAAATTGAAAATGGTATCGGAAATTGGAAATAACTCGGGGTATTACCTTCGCACGTATGGAATGAGATTTTCGAACCATATTCGCTGATCACGATGCTTAAAGTATAAAATTTACACTTAAACTTTCAGATTGCAATCTAAAAGTGTGAGTGACATTTTAGAGAAATAAATATGTATTTCAGTCAATAAATACTCTTTCACTCTCGCTTTGATAACGAAACAGCGTTCTTAGTTTTGAACAAACATTTAAAAAGGGAAGGTTTTCAACTCGCAGGGTACCTATTACATGTTGGAAGAAAGAAAATACTTTTATTTTGAAAGTGAATACTCTTCAAGTGGTTACTATGTTAGGATTTGATGACAGAGTCCTTACGAAATCAAGAGAAATCTTCAAATTCCATATATTATTCACCTTCAGCATAGTTTACGTTAGTTCCAAGTCCTTAGCTTTCAATATGATTGTTGTGTGAGTAGCTATAATTAATTCTTGAAACAAACTAATTATTATTCTGAAACGAGCCCACACGTGTGAGAGTGCCTACCTACATCAAATGCAAACACAAAATAATAAATTCATAATGTCTACCTCGTACAAAGGTTTATTGACTCCACTAGAATAATGAATATTTTCACAAAAGCGTTGTTACCATTTCAGCAGTACAATAAACATTTAAAATTAACGCAGATTTTCAATTAGGTATGCAGATGACAAACCACACACAAAAGTATGTTATTCATTAAATATAATGAATCGGGCGATGAAATAATTGGAACATTTTAGTGAATTTATTTTGTTAAGCCAGGCATTTCAATCAAGCGACAAGCTACATCATTGTTCAAGGTATTCTTCAGAATAAAAGCCACAGATGGACTGTCGATACAAATGTATAAGGCGTTGGGATCATGATTTTCTTGCGATAATTCGTATGAGCTTTGTTTTCTACCATAAACCACTTGTACTTCCGGGCTAGCGGGGCCGTCCTTCGTGTACGCGGAACTTGAGCTGAAATGATGTGTAAAGTAATACTGAAGACGTAAGGTACAGTTGTTTCGCCTTTATTTCGGCTCATCAGAAATGAAAGTGTTCATACATCCTTAGTTTTCATAGTTTGTCTATCCATTTTAACATACTTACATTAACAACCATAACAGTCTACTGCTGGACTAGAAACTCTACTTCGGAGTATTGCCTTAACTACTCTCCACGCTTGGCAAGTTGATTGACGAGCGCAATGCAAGATGACACAGGGGACGCTGCTGTCAATTCCCTGGATAAATTTATCCCTTACTCGCTTTTTACGACACCCGTGGGTAGAATCTGGGTGATGCCAATGCTATTGAGGCTGATGTTTAAGCCGGCATCACGCGGCAATTGTCTATCTATAAATCTGCCACTACTTTGTACTTCTAATAAGTATAGGTATCATTATTTTCTTAACTTAAATTCACTGTTTACTTTCGTGCCAAGTTACAATACCAACTTAGATAATAAAAAATGTTATTTCTTAAGAATTCCTATTACGTTGATTTTTTCTAATGTATTTTTTGTAAATTTTGTAATATTTGTGTCTTGACTATTAACATAGCATAACTAGTAGATTTATATATGCACTTAGATAAAGGTAACAAAAAAGCGGGGTTTAAATAATTTTTAACAATATTTTTGTAATTATTTCTATTCCAGCGTTCATAAAATAGGTCAATGTTTTTAATGATACCAGTATAAAATGTATTTCCGAACAAGCCTTAGTAAACATGCAGTTCCAGATAACTCTTTTACTGCTCGGGGCTTGTAAGTATTATCTGGTTCCATTAGAAGTCATTAGATATTTTTTTCCTAGAATGCGTATACTCATAGAATGCAGACCACAATGAGTGACTGTATGCATCATCTCTGATAGTCAATGAATCATTAATTTCAGGAACTTACGTCCTATTCAGATATGTTGAAAATTCAACTTTGTACACAGCCATGATCTTTTGCTCAACTGTCGCTTATAAATAATAACCCATTCCGCATTCGTCTTCTTCTTTTCTTGTTGTGCAAGAGCCTTACTTTTAGTTGATCACTTGAAGAACGAAATAACCCATTTTTGTCACAACTAAGATAGGCGCTGTGACCAAGTGTTTAACACTGAGAAGTTTTCGGCTTCGGAACTATGTTTTGGAAGTGGATAGATGACATCCGACAAAGGAACAAACTTCAATTTGAAGATGGCACCCCATGATGATGATGATGAACTATGTTTTTTTACATGTTAGTAGTATCGGGTTTTAAGTGTGGATTCTGCTGATTGAAAAATATTTTCTGTATTACTTTTTAAATATGCAGTAGGTATCACACTTAAACAATTAGCACTGAACGTGTTGAAACACCGATAAGTACGAGGTCGAGTGAAATACTTCAATTCGGTTCAAAGGCACGATTTTTTACGATTGCTGTGGGAACGGGTGGTCGTAAAGAGAGGTGTTTTTACGAGTGGATGTTTGTTACACCGACACATATCGATATAAATTCTATGTCTACATTGAGGGTAAATAAACAAAACAGAATTTCCAAGTCAGACGTGGATGGATAACAATAAGCTGTGGTTATAATTATAACAGAATAAGTTCATTTAGGAATAAAATCTCTTTATTTTCCCTATATTATTAAAAGTATTCCAATTGCTTTAACCTCACTGCTTAAAAAATTGTATATGTTAGTAAAATATAACTTTCTTTTCTTGTCTTGTTTTTGCTGTTTGTATGTTTTTAACCATTCCATTTCCGATGTGTATTTCCCCGAAGTAAAGCTATATTTTCATCTTTATCATATTTACGTACTTACTAGCAGTTGTATACCTAGGCTACAGAATTCCAAAGAAAATATTCGTCATGTCTGCTTACATGAGCCTGACATACTTATTGAGGGAGTGACTAATTTTAGAAATTTTCACACCTTTTTTCTTTGTGTCGAATATGCTACTTACAGCCAAAGAGGTCCCAAAAGGTCATAAACTTCCATGGTCAACCTGAAAAACTCTGAATCGTCTGCAAATACAAGTTGGCCGATGCAGGTTTAATCTAAATAAGTGGAGACAGGTTTAGCTCTAACCCAATTTGCGACTGCGGTGCCTTGCAGACTATGCTACACTTGTTGTCTAGCGGTTAGTGCCTAATACCTGCACCTTGTCCGACTTGTATGAAGCTACCACAGATCCTATAAGATCCTATTAGTTTATAGGATCTGTGGACGCCACCGGCAGCGCCGTAGCCGTAGCAAATTTCTGGTCGAAATACATTTGAGTATCTGTTCTGTGTTCGTCTCGGTGTAACAGTGAATCCTTTAATCGCAGCAAGCACTTATAATTAGGTTTATTGGAGAATTCTGAGTGGGTTATACTTATTCGCGTTCATTTCCGAACATCACATCGCCATCGCGTGCGCAACCCGCGTATTTACGATCGCATATTAACGTTAAACACTTTCCAGCGGATGTTATTTCAAAAAATGTTTGCGGTTTTTTTATATTTAGAAAAGAGATGTGTATTGAGTAGGTATAGCAAGATCAGAGAGTCAACAAGCATAAGATTTAAAAAAATAAACACACGACTGCTTCTGAGATAAAGCCTAGCCTATGACACACGGGATAACGTAAGGATTCTTCCGATACAATTCCTATTCGAATCTGTTCAGTGGTTAACGAGTTCCAGTCCTTTAAAGAATCGCACATTATATCCATACATACATACATGAACTCTAAAAACATTACACTCCTCTTTTGGTTGGGCAGTCGTGTAATAAACATCGTTATGCATAGGAATGTTTTCCAAATTTGAAAAATATTATCACAGTTTTATAACGTTTCGCTGTTGTAACAATAGACTATCTGTTAGACATGGGCCTCTCCCTATGGGAAGTGTTCGGTTTTTTCCCCATGCCGATCAACCGCAGTTCAAGGTGCTGCTAACACAGGAAACGCTATTGCAAATTCTTCGGATTTAACCCTCGAGGAGAAAAATGCTATTTGAAGGCAGCACCACACGGCAAGTTGTATTTGCTATATTTGCTTTGGTTCCTAAAAGTGGCGATCTTAAAAACTGTAGTCTTTTACCTCCTCGCTGTCATAGTTAACAATGTTTTAGTGTTCACTTTATTCTCACAACGGAAATATTCCCGCTTCGCACATAATAATCGGCGATGGTATCAGCTGTTATGACGTCACAAATTGTTCGCGCAGTGTCGCCAACACAATGAAGTGGTAATTTATGGCCAACGATGACGTCAGCACTCGATATTGTTCAAGGTATTTATTTGGTGGAGAAAATTTGTTGTTGGAAATGGTATTTGCGGTTTTAGTAAACTATTGTAGCTCAATAAATGAAAACCAAGCAATTTAATTTAAATTAATACTCACCGACCATAAACTGTTTTCGCTGTAGGTATCTGCTTTTGTAAACAAGCTTTGGGTGTTTTTGACAGATCTGCTATGTGACTAAATATAAATGTACTGAATAGTACAGGTGACAGCACGAAAGTACTGACTTTTGTAGTTTAGCCGCGTTATAAAACACCTGTTCGAGTCAATAGCTGATCTGTCAAAGGTGCTTATTAAATTTACAGCCAGATTTTAACAGCAGTGAAAACTGCGCTTTAAATAATAAACTTAGGTCAACCTTTCATAGAACATGTCAGTGGAAATGACTCTTCAGGTTTTGAGCTCGTAGTATTGGATTTTGATATTCTGCGCTCGTAGTTAATACGGTACGTACCGATCAAAAACTATTCCCACATAGTTGAAGTATTCCGTTATGCTCCAGGGACTTTTCATCAGGCACGGCTTTATTGCGGTCAAAGTGCAAGCCTTATCAAAATTGAAACGGCCCGCTTGGACTGCCTCGATATGTGCCGGTTTAGGGCCGAGCCACACCTGACAGCTAGATCTAACCTGTAAAAGTGCAAGATATTGTAGTGCGTACTTGCTTTATTAAAATTGAAATAAAACGGCCCGATTGGACTGCCTCGATATGTGCCGGTTTAGGGCCGAGCCACACCTGACAGCTAGATATTACCTGTAAAATAAGGTGCATGCCATATTGAAACTGAAACGGCCCGCTCGGGCTAATGCGATGTGTGTCGGGTTCTTAATACACCTGACAGCTAAATATAACCTGCAACCTTGTGGCTTACTAGGTGAACGCTTTTTATTGTTTTAGTCGTTTTTAGCATAGGTAAATTAACTAAAACCAGTCTCATTGTATGCGATACGGCTATATACCGGAAACTATATTGTACCGAACAGACTTCTTCCTGTTTATAATTATCCTTTTAATATAATGCATCTTTTGTATTAGAGCTATCTACATCGTCCTTTTTTTTTAGCAAATCTATTCGTTGGTATACTAAATATTCTAGATTAGAATTCTGTTACCTAAATTCCGCATTCAGTGCAAAATAACAACCGTCCGGAGGTGAGTCGACCCTTAGTTGCACCTAAATATTGCACATTCAATCCGGTGCCGACTTAGCGGCGGGTTCCGGCCGGCCGGTCCTGGGTTCGAAGCCGGCGTTGATTTCTTTACTTCAGCCGAGTTGGGTAAACGAAACAAAAATATCGTCGGTTGTATTTCGGTTTTTGTGTCAGGGATTTTAGGAAAGCTGACTCTACTGCAATTTTTGATAACCATTGATTTATTTTGCTAATTTCAATCGTTTTTTGTTTCAGGTATGTGTTGCCTAGTTATACTGCTGGTTTGGAAACAATGAAAATAAAGTAAAGTAAGTTGGTAAAGAAGCGTGATGTAAAATAACCTTCATTTATTCGCAATATGGTCCCGTACTTTACCATTGAAGAACAGACAGAATTCTTGTGTTAAAAATAATGTAATTTGTTCGCGAGTTGAATAATCACGATCATCTTAATAAATTGATGTTCAGTAGAACATGACCGAACATTCTTACTGTATTGACTCATTGTAAGCAAAGCTGTGAGTCAGGCAATGCGTGAACGCCTACCATGAGGTTTACAAACACATTTTGAAGTTTACTTATCAACATGAAAACTTGCCTTGGTGGCTTTAGACCCCTGAAATATCAAAATAATTTAAACGGCTATTACCCTAGTCTAAAACTGTGCACGGTTTGGTACACAGTGCTGGCTATAAAATGGAGTGTCATTACAATAAACTTAAGATTAGTAGCAATGTATAATTCAGACTAGTGTCATAGCTTTAGCTTTTTTTAGCTTTGCGAGTAGTGTTTAATTTACATGTGTTTTTGCTATGCGAGATAAAAGATGAATAAAATTACGGGTGGTGCTGGATTAGAATAATATCACCCTATTCTTATGGATGACAAAAAGGCGACTATGGTATTAGCTCAGGAAATAAACAGCTGCGTTCCCTGTGAATCTGACATCTTACTTTGCGATCTGGAACCCGCCTGCCTGCCGTGGCGAGTGTGGCAAAATTTCTGCGAAGTCCAGCAGTGGACTGCTATGCTATTATGCTTATGATTGTTATATTATAGACTTTAAAGAAAATTCATTAAATGCGCAGTAGTTTTACTAACGCATTGGTCTTGCTACCAAGCTTAGCGAATGTCGTGTAAGGCACCAAAAGTATATATATAAGATAATTTATTTTTATATTATTCTATCATTATGTTTCTATGACTTCGAACCAATAAAAGTATTATGTTTGTCCACGCCTATCTTGAAAACTACTTGATTAATTTCTGTTATTCTAAAGAAAGTTTTATTAATTATCAGTTTTATTGGCATAAACAATTATTTAAAAGCTGATATTATTATTCAGCTCTGCGGTATTTTATCTTCTATAGATTGTTATACTTACTTATAATTTATTTTTTATCTTACTTGTTTTTAATTTGACCTAGATTGTTTGAAATGTATATAGATTTTATTCCATAATTTATTATACGGAGTATAAGGGACGGTGTACAGACACTTTTTAGCCGTGGTCAAACCATGAAACTGAACTATCCCCAGGGAATAGATGTTGCAAAAAGAGAAAACATAGTACTTTCTATACAAAGTCAGCAGATCGTAAGTTTTGTATGGGTGGATGATTTTTTCGCTTTTCTCAGCATAGTTCAGTTCTAGAGACTGATCAGATCATACCTGTAAAATTTTTGGTACACCGACTCTTGCACCCAGCATCGGAAAAGGTATTAAAATTTTGTACAAGTATTAAGTCGCATCTGTAAAGAACCTCATGGTAGGCTGACTCATCGCCGATGACTAAATTCCAATTGAGCGCATGAATTCTATGACCATTTTTATAGTCAGTTTCTCTAAGGTCATCGGTTTATTGTGAGTTTATGACCATTTGCGGCTTTAAAATGATTATTTAGAACATAGAATCACGCCCGTCATCGTGACGGGTTAGGAAGAGGACTTCGGGTCTCAATTGTTGTTGTTGCTTCCAATCCAGCTTCTAGCTTATAGCTAACTTCGGTTGTACTAAATTAGCGTTAAAAATATATTACTACAACCAGGCAAAATTGTTTATTGGGGATATTTTTCTATATCAAAACTAAGTACCATAGATAAATGAGAACAACCCCAAAATATTTAGGTTCTCATCAATCTATATTTTAGTACAAAATCAGGACCAAAATTGGATACGATAATAAGTTTTCGGTTCTAAAATTTGTTGCTTGGTGTTGATAGAGTGGCCTTAGTTTTCAGATCATAACTTGTCACAAACTGCTTTGTAATTAACCTCTAAAGTTTATAGACGTTGTGGCAATGGCTTCAATGAAGCCTTGTACAGTCTGCCTGCCCTTAAAGTTATGAGAGCGTGACTGCAGGCACCTTGTAGATAAGGCAGGACATCGGTTTATTGTGCGTGCGTATATCTATTGTGGTTTTAAAATGGTTTTACTGAACATCTACTGTTATTCACTGAAGCGTTAAATTGGTTCTTATCTGTGCGATCTTGACTTTATATGTGATTTTATATTGTATTTTATTCGTGAAATTTAAATCGGGCTTGAAATAGATTTAGTTGTTTAATTTATTTTAGAGTCTTTCTTCGTGGTATTGTGATTTCAACCTTGTTTATTTTGATCCTGAGTTTGTGCGGGTTCAGGTAAAACTCGCCTGAAATGGCTAGTAGGTAAATAATGATTTTTGATACATTGTATCAAGAAACATAATTATGGAGTTTTACGAAGCGCCGGCCTTCGCAAGTATAACATGGCAAATAAACCTGAGAATTTTTTTTTGTTGGAGTTATATACTGCTACGATTTTCAAATCATACCTACAATCCGTTTCTCTTTCAAAAATCTCATAGATCACAAATCAAAGTCATATAAAAGCACATAATTACTCATTCCTTACACTTTCTAACGACTGCGCGACAATTCATAAACTTACAGCGCAAGCGCATATACAGGGTGGTTAAAGATGAATGGAAAATATTTTAAATTATGAACCATCTCATGGATTTAAACTAAACAACTTTCCCCAAGGAAATATGTCAAATATTTAAAAAGTGGACTTCATACAACATGTATTGAATAATAAGCTGACCGAATCATTCTGTATGAAAGGCCCTAAAATTTATTTTATATATTTCGACCTTTTTTTGGGAAAAATTTATCAGTTTCATGGGCTGTTTCACCCCCTTGAAATATTTGCCGTAAATTTTTTACACCCTGTATTAAAAGAGAGGCCCATTGTTTTAGGTACAAGATTATTGCATTAGTGATGTACTGTACTGAGGCAGTTGGGGCATTAATCTCCATCTGAGTGGACTCGAGGTGTGGTGTGAGTCATAAAATAAGAGAGAATGGTAAAAACTGCGTTTTTCAAAGGTAATTAATTATCTAAGTACCTCTGTGTTGGCAATAAGGCCCGACCAAGTCACCAGAACACCTCGAAACACAAACAACCAAAGTAAGGATTATCTTGAGTCTTGTTCTTTGTATCGTCTGATTTGGTCCCCGTCGATTGCCAGAGGAATTGTTTTATTAGCACTGTGAATAAAATATATTTTTTAATGTAAAAACAAATAATTCTAGACTTCAGAAACTGTAGTAAAAACACATTAGCTGGGCAACACCGAAAATCAACACGACTGATACCAAAAACTACTATTTTTAAAGGGTAATTATCGCGTTTCGAACAAACTGTCGCTATAAATGACATCATAATACATTAACTACTGTATTCCTATACTTTAGCGACATTCATATCGCATTAATTTACTAAGAAAAACGATATAACGCTATCGTAAATATAAGTACAGTAGTAGTAGGTATTACCAAGCTAACGCGCTTTTACAATAGTGTTTTTCTCTAAACTGCTTCAGAATGTTTATTTTTACTATTTTCCATCCATAGTATAAATGTCATCATAACACTAATGTTTTGAAAACATTACTATGAATATAGAATAATCAGACTGTGTTCTTATATACCTAGGTAATACATACCAACCCTTTAAATGTAATCTTTCGCTATAATGTTAACTCTCGTACCGTAACTTCAAATATTTCAAATCATGGCACAAATGATGACAAGCAATATACTCTCAAAGTTTTTCTGCCAAAAATATTGTTAGGGCTAATGATCAGATCGTTATGCTAGCAAGTATACTAGCGAACGTTGTTATAATTTAAGGTAGCAATCTGAAGACTGCGACTAAAACTAAAAACGTGAAATAGGGTAAGGAATGTACCCCAAAACTGACAAGCTTACTATCAAATTCATTGCATTTTTAACAGAAAATTATATGGACTATTCAATGACTTTTTGTAAATTATATTTTATAGTAAGTGACACAACGCATGATAAAAAGTACATGCTTATATAACATTGTTGATGTAAATATTTCCAGGAACGTACGGATAAAGAACAAATTGTATTTAATAATTTGAAATGATTAAAGAATCGCTTTCTTACTATTTTTTCTCAAGTTATTGCCCTGCCTGAGAATTTTCGGGCAAGTTGTCGATGTCAGATTGCTACCTTTACAATAGAGGCACTGTCTTTTTGCGGTCACTTTTCTGAAACAAAAAGTGTATTGAGTACTTACGAGCTCTAGTTTAGGCCAGTTTTGATTAGTCCTTTGACGGTTTTTGTGTGAGAAAGTTATTTTATTGTGTTACCATTACTTTCTGTTTTGATTATTTTCTACTAAAAGAAATGTTTCTAATGATTTCGTTTGTTGGTGAAACACTTATTGGTCTCGCCTCTGTATGTACGTCAAATTAGTACCTGTAGTAATAATATTACTTTAGTTGGGGATAGAGACCTTAATGTTATTAGACCTTTGAATAAAAACAAGTCGAAAGAAGAACTTTTGCCAATATTAAGTTTCAAAAGTTACATATTTCAATATCTCGCATCGTACACAGGCCAAATTTATGAGTGTTATTGTAAAACAACATCAATAAGAGAACTGGAACCACCTGGGTTATTCGCAATGGCGATAGTTGTGACATGACTGCCGTCGCGAACATCCCCGAAACTTCGAGAACTCCTGACCAGGTGGGCTTGCCTTTTGTTTCGGGCTATTCCTGTTATGATTTCGCGGGATGTTCTAATTTACGTTTTTTAAATAAATAAATTAGGCCCGCATTTGTCTGCTATCTGATATTACCATTACCTAATTTATATTGACGATGCAGACGATGATTGTACATGCTTGCCAAGATAAAGCCTATTCACTCAAACTAAGTTATAATGGTTTTTAAAACAGTTATACGTATAGCCTATCATTCTGGTCTCGCTAACAAAAGGCAAAAACGCCATCTAAACATGAATGTGCCAGTCTCAAATTCCACCTTCACTTGTAGAGCGTGCAGAAAAATATGCCGCTCCTGTATCGGCTTATACAGCCATGAAAAGTCTTGCCTCAGACACTGATTAAATCGTCTGTCACAGACGTGTGAGGCCAATGATGATGATACGTATAGCCGAGATGACCGAAAATGTATTGTTTTAAGGTATTAATAATTGCTTCTACATATACGGATAATATTACTCGTTGTTATTTGTTATCAACAGGCCTAATACCAATGCTGGACGTGGGCCTTCCTGTGATAGTAATAGCCCGCTTGAATTGCGTTTGCCTCTAGATACTCAATTATAATAGTTACGGAGGAGGCTCAAGGCTATGTATTTATCATTCTTGCTAGGCTGTAATTTATATTTCTGTAAATTGTGTCTCAATTTTGGTATTTCAAATCTTTAGCTTGCACACCTCGTTAGTAGGTACAATATATACCTAGTTATTTGGTGACCTTACAACCGATCAAATTGGTCAGGTTATTTATAGATTACGTTGACCACAAAGAGTATATATTCTACAACTATCGAAATTGGCAGTTGTAATAATAACTTTTCAATGACTGATGCGACCTTTGGCACTTGAAAGGAATTACCATTTTTTTATTAGAATGGCCATACATGGGGCTAAAAACACGTTGCTCAAATTGTATAAAATACGGCAATAATGGCCTCATCTCATCACCTTAGCGTATTTGAAATCTATAAGAGTCAAATAGGTTTATATATTCAATTCACGAGACGAACTTCTAGGGAACAATACTTACAGCTGATTGGTCAATGCGTGTAGATTTCGGCAACGGTATCCTATGAGTTCTCCTGGTATAAAATACTGGTAAACAAGGAAGATGCCGAATCGATAGACAGCGTGACAATCTGACAAACACTCCAACTTTCCCGTGGACGTGACGTCAAATTCAGTTTGGCTCCTAGACCCAAATTGTTCTAGACTATGACCTTAACTACAGGCGAGAACATTCTGAACAAACAACACAATACGTTTTATAGCAGGAAAAAATATTTTCAGATTTCAGATGCCAGTGAGCAATAATAAATATGATACTAAAGTTTCAGCCAAGCCTTCCAACAACACACATACATTATGAGTATTACAGGGGTGGCCCAGAAGTATTGAGTGAGACAAATCAACATAAAAAAATTACTAGAGTCTTTTTATAATCTTTAAAATTTGCTCCGGCAACGCCCTTGTTGCTGATTTTTATTAAATTGATGACGGCGTCATCACTGATTTTCCCGACTTTGCTGCTTTTATTTTCTACAGTATAACCCATCTTTGTTTAAAATAATTTCTATTCCTCGAGCTTGCGGAACATTTGGAGCATTAAATGTTTGGTTATGAATTACACATTCTTGGACGACAAAAAATAAATAAATCAATAAATCAATAAATCATTTATTTCTGTGAGACACATGTTACACAGAAATAAATGATATGGTGGTAAATAAATTAAAAGACCAATGCGCTCCGCCTGATGGCGTACAGATTTACACGTACATATTACATTTAAATTATATAAGAACACAAAATTATTAATAAAACTATACATGTCAAACAAATTTATAAGGTTCATACAATATAACATTATTATAATTATTTATCAATTCATGCTGTCACATCCTAATTACTACTTAATTTTTTGTCAAGAAATTCTTTCACGGAGTAGAATGTCATTTCATGTAGGAAATTTAATAGTTTGCGCTTAAAGGAAAAAATGACTGGTGAGTCACGTATGCTTTTTGGCAATCCATTGTATATTCTAGGGGCCATTGCCAGTACACTTTTTTGACATTGAGTAGTTTTGCAGCCTATCTGTTGAACCTTATCGCAACGTCGAATTCTATTCATCCTTGGGTATAGTTCACCATGTTTCTTAACATATAAAGCAATTTCAAAGATGTACATTGACGGCAGCGTTAACAGTTTAAGCTCTTTAAAATACGGTTTACAGCTTGTGAACCTTTTTAATCCACACATTGACCGAATACATCTTTTTTGTGCTTTAAACACTCTATCCCAGTTTACAGCATTCCCCCAAAATATAATCCCAAATCTCAATCTTGACGCGACACAACCATGATATGCTGTAAGTAAAGCATGTTTATTTACTTTTTTAGCCAGCATATAGAGTGCATAAGAGAGTTGTGATATTTACTTACTTATAAAATCTATATGACTCTGCCATCTTAAGTCGTTGTCTATATGCAGACCAAGAAATTTTGTTGATGTAGTTTCTGTTATAGTTGAGTTACCAATCATAATATTATTACATAAATTAGTATTAGTTCGGTCCAATCTATTAAAATACATCATATTTGTCTTTCCAAAATTTAAAATTAAATTATTATATTGCAACCAATTAATTAAAGATGTCAAACTAGATTCTATGTCATTTTTGTGTGAAAATAATATTGTACAATCATCAGCAAATAATATCATAGAGCTACCAATCGACTTGATAATGTCATTAATATAAATTATAAAGAGGAGTGGCCCGAGAACACTTCCTTGAGGAACTCCTTGTGTTACGGTTTGTAGAGTTGAACAATATTCAATTTCAGTTTTTGTTTTTTCACATAATCCATCAATCTTAACCATTTGCAACCTGTTTGTTAGATACGATTTCAGCAACTCTAGCGTATTTCCCCTTAAACCATATTTCTCTAGTTTATATAGTAGTATGTTGTGCTCTACATTATCAAATGCTTTTGACATGTCCATGTAGAGCGCTGAAATAAATTGATTTTTGTCTAGTCTAGAGTGAACAGTACTGAGAAATTGATAGATAGCCATGTCAATAGATTTGCTTTTCCTAAAGCCATATTGCTCTTTAGCTAATATGTTGTTACCCTCTAAGAAGTTACATAAGCGGCTGTATATAACCCTCTCAAACACCTTTGATAACACAGAAATAAGAGCTATAGGCCTGTAGTTCTCTATGCAGGCTTTATCGTTTTTCTTATGGAGAGGTTTAATAACGGAAGTTTTTAGTTCTTCGGGGAAAACCCCTTGTTCAATGCATAGATTAATAATGTATGATATGACTGTGACAATTTGTGACCGCACAAACTTCAGTACTTTAGTAGAAACACCATCAAAACCTGTGCTTCCTGTGTTCTTTAAAGTGCCTATTATATTACCTAATTCTACGGTATCTGTTGGTCTCATAAAAAGTGAATTTGGAAAATTATTTATACAAGTCTGCATGAACTCTTTGTTTATATTTGACATATTATTACCTGCTATATAAAACCGATTAAAAACTTCTGCAATATCTTGGGGATTTTGTACAACCTGATCTTTTAACAAAATGTGTGATATATTATCTCTTGGATAGTTTTGTCTCCTATTGTTAATCACATTCCATGTTGCCTTTGATATATTCGGGGCATTCTCTATGTAGCAAATATTTTGTGCACGTTGTGTTTGTTTTATAATTTTATTGTATCTAATATTAAACATCTTAAACTCTTTTTTATCATCTTTTCTCTTTGTCTGTCTGTATGTCCATAGTAACGAACGTTTACGCTTACTACATTTCTTGATACCTCTTGATAACCATTTTGGACGTTGTTCTACATTCTTTCTTTTGCGAATTACAGGGAAACATAAGTTGTAGAACATGATAAACAAATCATAAAATGAAGTGAATGCATCGCTTGCTGAGGAGGCTTCATATGTCTCAATAAAAGATAATTTATCGAGACATTCTCTAAATTTTAATAAATAATTTTCTCGATAGTCCCTTTTCATACAGTACCAGTGACTTATATTACAAGATTTTTTCACTGGACAATTCAATATTTGCGCTGTATGGTCCGATACTCCTAGCTCTATTACCTCACTTTTTGCACCTTTGATATTGTGTATAATATTATCAATACCTGTTCCACTGCTGGGCCGTGTAATTTCCCGTATTGCTAGTTTTAAGTTATAATTTAATAAGATCTGTCCAAACTCTATGCTGTATTTATTTTTCTTTAGTACATCTAAATTAAAATCACCGCATAACATAATTTTTTTATTATTGTTTTTTACATATAAATTTAATATTTCCTCCAACCATTCAAAAAATATTTCATAGTAGTCTGAAACATTTTTATTTTTTGGGACTCTATAAATTGAGACAATAATCAATCTATGTGCTATTAATTCAATACCACAGCATTCTATCACAGAAGGCTTGCTCAATTTTAAAACGGAATCTAGTACTACATACTTTAAGTCATTTCTGACTAAAATGCAGGATCCTCCTTTTCTGCAATGACGTGTAAAACAAGTAGTCAATCTGTAATTGGGAATGCTAAGGTAACCAGTATCTTCTGCGGTCATATTAAGTTCGGTAAAACATAAAACGTCTATTTTTTTACCAAGTTCTTTTAAGTCATCCAAACAAACAATGAGATCGTCAGATTTTGTAATCAGCCCAGCTATGTTTTGGTGCATAACGTAAATATTACTGTACATCTGCCAGTTATTCACGAAAAAACGTTTTTTCGTCATTGTTTGTTACGTTTTTATCCAATTGATCATTTTCCAAATCATCAAAAATTCGTTTAGTAAAACTATTCAACTCATAATATTCCGCAATCTCTAGTATTAGGTTATTAATGTCCGAAAATATTACTGCGTAGCCACGATTATTAATTAAACCCTTAGGGCTAGAAAACATTTCTTTCGAGAAAACTAAATGTTTATTACTGTCTAGTACATACGCATACTTATGGGCAACATTATCAGAATACAACATGTGATTGAACACTTCGACTCGAGAGTTAAATAAGTTCGTATTTGTAGAGCATCTGTAAGTATGTGTGCATATAATAACATTAGTGTGTTGCACATTTTGTATTGTATTTCTTATATTATTAACAAATTCTGAATAATCCTTCGTAGAGTAAAAGTCTGAATTTCCCACAAGTATCACACAATAATCATCTAACGTGTAATTATATAACTTATTATCCAAACCTTCCAAAAGTTTCTGTAAGCCAGCTTCAGGGTAGATGTAGTGTAGCACTTGTGAGTTTCCCAGCTTATTTTCTGCTATCTGTAGAATTTTATTCCTATTGTTACTGCTTATTAAACATATCCTTCTATTAGATAACTTCGTTTCATAACTAATTTCTCGGCAACCGTTGTTTTCACGAGTTGTATCATGACTACAGTTGAGGGCATAGCCGTATTTTTTTGTAGATTCTTTTATATTCAGGTCGTCAAAACTCTGATTTTGCAATCTTTCTTGCATTGATGTAGAGCATAAAGAGCTGGCTTTATTACTCTTTTTAAACAATAACCGAGGGTTCACTTTTATTTCACTTCTAAACTTACTGGTTTTTATGCTTGACACACTAGATGTACATATTTGTTTCAGCTGCTTGATAGTACTTTTGGATTTATCTAGTTTTTCCTTCAATTTATAGTTTTCACTAAGCAAAGACTGTATTTCTTCATCAGCAATCAATAACTCTTGTTTTAACTTTTCGTTTTCATTCTTCAAATCATCTACGTCTTGACCGTTTATTGTCAAGTTAGGGCAGCTTCGATTAATTTCTGTAGTGTCTACTCTGTTTTGTAAAGATTCATATTCATCATCTTCTGTGGAAAATGTGTCAAATGAGTTCTGTGTTGGAATATTAATTATATATTTCATTTCATTCGAGGTATCGGTATCTTGTCGAGACTCTAGTGGATTGTTTGGTGGATCACAAATTACGGGCGAAGAAGCTGTACTCGTAGTTGGTGGTATTGCCGAAGTACTAGCGGTTTGTATGGGAAGAGTGCTAGTTAATATAATAGAGGTGCTAGTTTGAGCAGTAGGTGTGCTAGTTTTTGGTTTCCTACACACTTTTCTGGCACCAGTTGCAGTTGAGCTTGAAGTCGTAACATGCTTAGTTACGCGTTGTTCAAAACGTAACTGTTTTCTGCATTCATCTTGTGGTGTTACACTTTTACATGTGGTGCATACCCAGGTAGATTTTCGTTTGTAATCAAATAAATCAAATACTTTTGTTTTATTTGATTACGAACGACAAGTATTAAGTGGTTTAAGACACATAATGAGTAATGACTAAACTAATAATAAAATAGTGGTAAAACACAACACCTTTTCTTTGATAATGCTTATCAATAAAAGGTATCAACCGTTTAATAATGTATACTCCTTAAGATATATCTGGGCATTTATAGACCTCGTCAAATAAAGGGCTCGGAAACATTTCCGCTTACATTCTTAGCTTTCTAAATTATATATTTATAAAAAAACTAACGTCTTAAGATTTACGTTTTCTCTGTAATCTACAATGCCTCGACTATAACTGTGGAAATATAGCTTGCCAGGAAAATCGCATGAGTCAACCGGTACATAAGCTTCATCGCCAATAATGAGACATTCTTTAAAAGTTTTTTGTAGACTTTGCAGTAACCTCGCTTGGCACGGTCTACTATATTTATTACGTACTTAGGAGCGGCTAATTTCAGAAAAGCTCTCATGCCTATTTCTTACAGTTTAATCCGCTACGTGATACACTCGACTTAGGTATTTTCAGTTTGTCAGCCACAATTCTCACAGATGCTGACGGTACCTCCTTAAAGTATTTTTTACTCTGTTTACATTTCGATCAACTGTTATTTTTCCTTTTTAAATTCGGTTCTTTCCGATTCCTCATCACGATTAATTATTCTATATCTTCTTGTCCTTACAGTTCTTTCTTTAATTAAATTATGAACAGTCTCAGTTTTTTCGCTGATACTAATAACTCACTTTCTTTGCAAACAATTCTTGTTCAGTTCGCTTCAATTTAGATAACTAGCACCCACTGTTCTGAATTCCCGCCAATTTGACATATTGGTTACGCGCAGTTACCATGGCAATACTTTAGTTTCTTTTTCGAATATATTTCTTTGGCCAGTATGAATAACGGAATCTGCTTCTTTATATCTGGGACACCCTTTATTTTATGTTGTTCATTAAATTCGTATTCGGTGAGTAAAAGTTTCCACCAGAAAATGCTGTAAATTACTGAATAAATGCTTATTGTATTAACTTTGAATATTTTTACTGAAGTCGGGTTCTTCCTTCCAGGAACCTTTTTATTAAATTGGTAAGGTAAAGCAGCGCTCTTTTTAAGGCCCAATTGCTTTCGCTCAACAAATTTTTTAAATCAATAGTTTTAAAAAACTTGAAATGTTTACATTTAATACAGTGAACATATGATAATCCTCAAGTCTTAATACAACTGACAAAGGCTTTGATTCTGACAGAACCACTTCCTTGGCTCCACAATTTGTAGATATTTAAATAAATTTAGAAGGTAAAACTACAGCTGCCATTTTTGTTTATCTGTAAGTCGCGTTTGTTTCCTAAACATAACGCATTTCTACGGAGTACCATAGAGTATGCTCTTTTATTTAGCATTATTTTACAAATCAAAATACAAATTACGAATGATTATAAGAATGAGTTTTTCTATGTTTTTATTTCGACTTATTTAAGAAACTGATAAGAAAAGCTAAAAATTTGCTATGGATGTGTCTTGTCAGAATTGCGAATAATATCAACCCTAATCCTAGTAACCGCTATAAAGCTGTGCACACACTTGCCACTGGAGATAAGGCACGATCTACACTAGAACTTTAATTAATTGCCCTTTATGCTAGTGGAGGGGGAAAGAAAGGTGAAGGGAGGAAAAACTTGTGGACGTGACTTAAGCTTGATTATAGCCCAATAGATGATTACTGAATTAGAGTTTGTTGGTTTGTAAAATAGCACAAGGTTCTACAAAATTGCGAGTATCGATAATCTTTGACGGATTTTCTATTTAAAAAAGTAGGCTGTAAGAAATGGGTGTAGTGACACTTACTAGCTGAAAACATAACAAAATTTCAAAGGGGATGCAATAAACCTTCCGGAGCTCAATTCTTAGCTTATCTTGAGAAAATCTTCAACATCAACAGCCACATCAATTCACTGTTGAACATGAGAATCCCCATATAAGGGTTGTTTTCTATAGTCTTTGCGCTTGGCAGGTATGTTGGCAAGTGCAGTGCAAGATTTTGTATATCCCGAATTTTCCCTTAGTCGTTTTATACAACGTCTACAGGTACAAAATGGGCTGATGCTATTCTAAGACAATGCAGTGTGTATGGGACGGTGTACCGAAAAATTTTGCAGGCATGATCAGATCATGAAAATGAACAACTTTCACTATGGAGCCTATGATGGGAAACGAAAAAAAATAACTGTAGTTTCAATATCAAGAGCCAGCTGATCGGAAATTTTGTATGGGAGGTCTAGCTTTTCTTCGTTTGCTTCCATAGAGCCAAAAAAATTGTTCAGTTTCATGGTCTCATCATGCCTGCAAAGTTTTCGGTACACCGTCCCTTACAGCCCGTATATTAGTGATTTAGATTCATATTTGCGTCATTCCACGACGTGCTGTCATAATAAGGAACACGAAGAAACTAATTGATCAACCGATATTGAAATTACGAAATGACCATGCGAATAGTTGTAAAGTAACCGTGCACCGACAAGTTATAGTAATTATCTAATAACCGAACAGGCGCGATTTTAAAGTGCCAAGTTCTACCAAAACTATCGTTTGTTACTTTCAACATAGCTGTGGAGATATTCTGTACTATATTATATTCTTTATTGTGTACAAAATTACTACAGAAAATGTTTAAATGTACATACATACACATATCACGCCTTATTCCCTTGCGGGGTAGGCAGAGCGTAAACAGCCGCAAAAACGAACATTTACGCCACGTCTGACAAATATTTGAGGGTCATTCGGAAAATTGTGTATCGCCATAGTGACAGGTTGTCAGCCCATCGCCTAAAATACAATACACACCCTCGAGTCCCTTAGTCGCCTCTTACGACTCCCACGGGAAAGAAACGGGGTGATACTATTCTAAGCTGGCATCACACGGCATAGCATAGTAATTTAAAAATATGTTTCACTTTATTTTCCAACTGTGTATAAGTATAAGGTACAAAACAAAAAGATTAGGTGATATACACGTGGTATAAACTGTAATCTCACGTTCACACAATGCTCCTGCTCCTGCTTTCGCCCCTGCAAAGTTTATTCGCTATACTTCAGTAGAAGTATAGTATAGTTGAATTAGTGTTCACACACTGCGCTGCTGTCATACTATTCTCGAATCAATACGGGTGAGCGAGATAGCGATATATTCCAATCGTACTCGTGCTGCCGTCCCTTTGACTCGCACACGAAAAGCCGGCACTCGCGGGAGCACCGGATGTGGCATGACGAGTAGTAGCGCGTGTAAACTGTTTACATGCTCGCGCTCTCACTTCCCTTACTGTTTCCTTGCCCACAGAGGCATTGTGTGAACGTGACATAAAAGACGTAACAAAACGGGCAGGGAAACAAATGAAGGTAGACAAAAGAGAAACTGTATTTACTGCTAATAAGATCACAGATTTTGCATGCTAAGATACCTACATAAAATGTTTTAAAGTATATATTGTTAGTACAACGTAAAATAACAATAACATAGTCTACCTATACCTAAAGCTTTATCCTACCAACATGGAACATGCATTTTGGTGCTTAAGTTTGTCTTTTGTTGTAGTATACCGAGAGTCTCCGAGAGATTGTGATGCTAAAAACAAGTTTTGTTTAAGGAACTAATGAGAAATATATAATTTACTGTTTATAATTGAGAAACATCATGTGTTAGGTTATTTTTATTATAAATCTTTTAAAGTCCTAATATTTTGAAATATTCTTAATTTAATGCCTGAAACCACAGACATCAAAGTGAGTTCGAATTTTTATTCGAGTTAAATTCCGTCATTCTAATTCAATTTAATTTCCATTAAAATAAAAAACATGGTATGATTTTTAACCTGTAGAATAGCCCGTGTGAGTAATGGTCGCGTCCACACGACAACTCTCAGTGACAGACAGACACACAAACAGGAGTGATTAACGACGGCCGGTTACCGGGCGAGCTTTTAGATTGGCCACTGATACGGTTATGTAGAGGCTGGCTAGACTGAACAGAGGTGTTTATCGGATATTTCCGAACTTATTCGCCATTTTCCCGCGGTAAAATAAGTCTATATTCCACCCACCATATAGCCCTGATAGACTCCTATTGTTAACTAGCTGAGGTGTGCGGGTCGGGGGTGGGGTACAGCCTGCATGCTGATTGGTCAGTGGTCGCGGCCAAAAACAAATGCACGCGATTTAACATCAGGAATATAGGACTGATGTGTTTCCAGATAGTATTTGCCCTATGAGGGCTGTGCCGTGTATCAGGATGACAACTGTCCGTGATAAACAGACATACAATATAAGCACTAAGATTTTATTATGCACTCACAGTGCTATATTATTTTCATAAATAATGTCAATCCCGGCGGGCGCTGTAATTTTTTCAATTTCTTATTTTCATTTACACAATATCAGTTGTCCACTGTTTCGGTTGTAGAGGCTGAACTGAAATAGGTATTTAATGAAACTGTTCCTTAGGTCGCAACGTTCATAAGGAAATAACCGTCTAAGTTAGGTTCTTGCACAATATATGCACAGTCTGTCGTGTGGGGTGGTCGCCGCATTGGTTCAAAATGTTAAACTTAAGGTACTATATAAGAAGCATTTATTCCCGAACCCACCAGCACACACAACCGTGTTTTGTTATGCGTGCTGGTATAACTTAAACATAACTTGGTTTTGTATTACACATTTTTGAACTCTATATTACCATTACAATAAAACAATTTTAAACGGATTGAAGTTGTGTTTATTGTGGATTTTACAATTCCTACGTATCAAGTGGCCACGGATGACTAAAGTGTTAGACACAACAAATAAAATAAATGCAACTTAAATCCGTGTAAAATTGTTTTATTGTGATGAGTAATAGTTGAACAAACTTAAGAAAATGTTATCTATGTGACCAAAACCAAGTAATTTTTTTTCTAGGATTGGTCTTTGTATTTGTTATATTTAAACTAAAACGGTCCGAGTTTGGGCCCAACACTAGTTGTCAGTAACAATGTATTGATGATGAATGACAAATGATCGTGAAATATGACGAGGTTATGTTTCACTGTTGTCGGATTGGTCAGTTCTGTTGTAGTAAGATGTTAAACTCGGCAGACAGAACGCTTAAGTCACTGTCAGAAATTACTTTTATCTTACGAGAAATATCGGCAGGTGACGGACCTTGGCTTCTTAACTCTAAGGTCGTGGGTTTGGTTTCTACACAAGATTGTTTGTAACGACAGAAAAAACTTAAATTTCATAGATTCATTAGATTTGTTAAGTAGCATGTTTGGTTGCTGCTTGATTTCGGCTTAAATTAATGGGCCACTCAGGAGTGAATGCAGGGAATAGGCAGCTACGTTCCCTGTGACATATTGCAGTTTGTAATGCGCTTGCCAATCAGCTTGCCTATAGATTGGTGAGTTTGACAAGCTCCTCTTAGTGTACTCCACTGTTAGTCTGTTACATGTTAAAAATACATGTTTTTATATTTGATCACGTATAAAAGCTTACAAAAAGCTCTAATGATAGTTGTCACAATGTATTATTTAATAACGACAACAGCTATCCGACGAAATTGTTACGAAATAATTCTATTGTACACACGTTCATGTTTTTCAGCGTAACGAAGCGACCGCATATTAGTTTTGTTGAACAAATAATAACATGTAAGTAAACTGAATAAATGCAATTGTAGCGCTTTTAAAATTTTATGCACAAACATACCACAAAAATTCATATTACTTTTATTTTATTTTTGAGCTTTCGAAGGATTCGTCCTGTTAAGCGAGTATTATTTAAATGATGTATGCCGATAGGGACGAAATTGCTATTCTTTAGATAGAGCTAGAGATAAAACTTCATCTCTATTAGGAATAGGGTGATGCTATGCTAATCTGCGATTGTTCTATTCCACCCTTGGTCATGGATCTAATATGAAATATTATTATATGTAGGGTTATTTTTTATTCACCCCGGAAATTTTACAGGCTGATTCCTCTCATGATTCTGAACAACTTTCATTATGGGGTCACCTGCGAAATCGCGAAAAAAAATCCAGCTGCTCCATAGAAAATTTCATACCTACTCGAACAAAATGTATGGAACAGCTGGATTTTTTTCGCGATTTCGCAGGTGACCCCATAATGAAAGTTGTTCAGAATCATGAGAAGAATCACCCTGTAAAATTTCCGGGGTGAATTAAAAATAACCCTGTATAAGGTGAAATTTCAATAGAGAGCGAAATCTCAGGACGGGCTGGTAATAAGGAACAACTTTCCTCAAGGATAATAGGTTGAAATATGACAAAAATATTAAGAGCTTCCGTAGAAACCTACATCCGGTGATCGGCAATTTTGTATGGGAGGTCCAAAAACTTCTTTTCGTATTTCGACCTTTGTTCTTCGAGGAAAGTTTTTCCTTATCACCAACCCGTCTTGAGTTTTCACTATCGGTCACTATTAAAATTTAACTGGTGATTTCAAATTTTGAACCTTTCTTTATGAATCGGGAAATTCACTGAATGACTCAAAACTGTAAACCGTGTGAACGGAACTTTAAGTGAGAATTTCGCGAATAAAAGTGCTAAATGCGCGGTTAGCGGGTTCCCGCTTTTGAAGCGTTTCGTTCGTACGTTATGCAATGATTACTAATGATAGTTGCCATTAGTGCTGTAAAATTTATTAGAGCTTTTCTTCCTGCATTATACCTACTGTTTTTTGGAATTGTAATTATATTTTTACCTCAAGTGGTTTATAAAAACTGACAACCTAATCATGTTCTTCGTGTGTCAAAAAGAAATATTTAGAGTTTTTAACTAACTATTGCCAAAAAATCAAACTAAGAATATAACGAAAAATTTAACAGAATTAGTTGTTTTTCTCATATTTTTAGATAATTCTTCCCGCGAATAGGTAGATATTTTTTAAATTATATGCTTTTATATCATATATAATAAATATAGCTTTATGGAAAAGCTACATAATGTTAAAAAACATTTTAGGATTCGAAACGAACCGTTATGAAGTGACTACCGCAAGTCGCGTGTTTTTCCAAACAAAACAAAACATTGAAATACATTGCGGCGTCTCATTTCTATTTCTATAGATTTGGTATTACGCGACCAATAGAAATATAGTTTTATCATTTGTGTAAACAAAAAACATGCACAGAAGACGCACTTTAGCTTTCAGTACACTAGCGGGGTTGTTAGCGTCCTTAACTTTGCACATCGAACTTGAAACCTGAAAATGGGCATAAAGGTACTTCTCAACTTACTTATCTAAACTGTGGGTGGTGCCCGCTTGGTGCACCCCCAGTTTTGATTCGTTGGTCAAGAAGTACCTTAATGTCGATTTCCAGCTTTCTAACTTGATGAACAGAGTTAAGGCTCTTATGTCGCTACTACTTAGTGGTTAGTACTTAAGATTTTAAAACAGTTATTAAATATTTGTAAGCGTCAAGTGTTTTACATTGAGATGGAATTATAAGTAAATATTAGTCAGTAGTTTGTCATATTTACCAAGAATCGTGGAAAGCTTTTTCTCACACAATACACAGTTAGTCATTCTCTTTGCGGTTACCTACATATTGTGTATTCCACACGTACATACATTTATTTGCATGAAACATGCTAAGCATACTCACCTTGGCTGTATAATGACTTGGAGTCTCGTCGTGAGCATGTATTGTGTATGTAAGTTTGGTTCTTAATGTTGAGGTATAATTGGAAATCAGTGCTTAGTCATCAGATATCTCATTGACCTGTAAATTAGCACTATCTGGTACATAGGGCATCTGCTGTCTCGTAGTGATTTGCCTGGACGATGACCGACTCTAAAAAAATGGTGTCGGATTTTCCAAATCGCATTTATATTGACAATAGGAATCGACAACCAAACATATACTAGGTCGCTTGAAATCTGCGATTAATAAACAATTAAAATCATTAAGCTTTTTATTAAATCGAACACCTACAAATACTTAAAATTTATTGTTGAACATCAGAAAAAAACCGTTAGAATTGCATTGTATCAATAAACTTACAGCGTTATTCACTTACCGCAACACAAAACAACTAGCAGTTTAAATCCTTTTCCAATCGCAGCGAGCAATATAAATTAAAAGGTTTTAAATTCTTCACGTCAAAACTCTAAGCGTAAAATCGAGCTTTTGCCGGCCAGCTTTTTATTGCGATTGGCTAGATGCGGATCACGTCTCGATCCTCCAATCGGGGAGCGGCATAGCATTTTGAACGCGGAATATTTTTCGAACGCAGAATGCGGATTCCTTTTTTGAACGAAATTTGAACTGTTCTAGATTCCGTTATGAAGTTTCTAGAGAGTTATGAAATATCGTTTACGGATTTAACGGACAATTTCTGACGCCTGTTTCCGTACCACGATATTTTGAGTATTGTCGTCGAAAACTTGTTAAGACTGCTAATAGCCAAAAACATTTTCTTCTGTGATCATGACTTACCTGCAGTAATACCCATTTTACTGTTATGCTCCGACATGAACTATACAAACCGAATCATTTTAAGTGAGTGCTTATCGCCAAATCAATTACGTGTAAAAGCCCAACAGGAAAGCTTTAAAAGCTCATCAATGACACGTATTGTTTAGCTATCTGCAGCTTTTGATATAATCTGTGACCCCGATAGCCAGAATACTGTTCGGCTGAGAAAGGTCAACTGCATTAGTGGGCGACTACGATGTGTTTGGACTTGGTGAATCTGTTATTTTCTTACGTCTGAATCGTACGTACAAGTGTTGTAATGAGAAATAGATTTTACGATTACACATTCGTAATATCTACATGTATTTATAAAAATGATTTTCTTCAACTATTTCCTTAATAAGGCACACGCAATAAGACTTACTATCTAACCGGAGCTGAGTTTTCTTTTCTATTCGACGTTTAATTTATCTTCGTTTAAGCAGTAGAAGAAGAATTTATAATCACATTTTTACGATGCATTTCTCACTAACTGTGATGTGCGTACAATTCAACTTGTTTGCATAAATCTTCTACGTTTGAGCATATCAAACGTTTAAAACTCTTATACTAAAGTTCATTGGGTCGTTCTTCGACTCAGTGTCGTACTTAATAAAAGAAGAAGAAGTCTTTTCTTTCTCCATAATATAATATATCAGAAATTAGCTCAACTCGAAAGTCTTAGTGGCACCAATTTACGCAACCTACCCATACATTTCTGAACAATAGTGTCGGATTGTCTTACCCGCGCAAGTGGTCTGGTCGCAAGGTCGGCCGTGGCGCCCACGACGCAGGCAAGTGGTGCACCAGTGTAAGACCTTCAATCAAAGCTAAAAAGGTTAGTATAAATGTCAAAATAGGAAAGGACAGGTCATGGCGGGTGACCCCAGGTAGGGCTCTTGGAGCCATATCTATCCAGGAAATGAACTTATACCAAGCCTATATCCCTTGCGGGGTGGGCAGACCGTAAACAGCCGTACAAAATGGACATTTACGCCACGTCTAACAAACATTCGGGGGTCAATCAGAAAATTGTGTAACACTTCAGTGACAGGTTGTAATCGTAAGCCCATCGCCTAAAATTACAATACGCATCTATCCCTCGTGTTTCATGCAACTGTGGGTACCTACTATCAAAAGTGCCCAAATATTTAAGAGATATCTTCTTCTAGTCTTTATTATGATCTTTTAAATTGATAATACGAAGTGCCTCAGTACTGAATGTGCAAATCAAATAATATTAAAAAAAACTCGGGCAATTCACACAGCGCCATTTAGCCCAAAACTAAGCGAAGCTTTTAACTATGGGAACTAGATAGCTGTTATGAATACTATACTTTTTTTTGTAAATTAATACGTATTATACATAGAACCACCCAGACTAAACACAAATATCTGAAAATTACTTAACAAATGTTTGTGACTTATGGAAATCAAACCCACGACCCTCAGTGTAGCGGGCTGGAATACTATCCGCTTCGTCATCCGGTCAGTTAATCAATAATTGAGTCTGTAAGACAATAATATTTTTTATGGTAATGCGATTAAAATAAGTTGTCTTTCACTAAACTTGAATAAGGGTCTTGCGGTATTAAATTTTAGGGTCACTTAGGCAACAAACTCTACCTGGCGTGCAACAAATTCCGAGTAACCAAATCCATATGACACTGTTTCCACGATTTACATATGAGTTTATACATGTTGCATGCGGCGGCATGCCAAGACGGTGGCTATGACGTCCTCCGAGCAAGGATATGTGTCAGACTAAAACCTACAAACAACCAAACGAGTCCGTGCAAAATAAGTTCCACTATTACAAATACAAAAAGCACCAGTATTATTATCGAGAGCTAGTGGCGCCCTCGACACGCTAGTCATCTGTTAATCAAAGTATCAATTCGCGGCAATAATCCTCTACAACGAATATATTAAATCAATGCTACTATGTAAAAACTAAGCGCTGTAGTAAGTATTGTAATTTTTCGAATACATACCTAAATCGCGCGAATTCTGATCGTGGCGAATTTTTCATGGTTTCACTTTTTTGATTCGGAGATTTGTCTGAATCGTTTTACTCCGAGGTGACGTCATAACTCTAGGTGCGCCGGATCATGTTCCCAGACAACTCTCAGGCATACTGAGTGATTTGCTACGCTGTGTCTGTTGTGAAACTCAGGTTCTGCCGGTCAGTAGTTGAGGACCGATCCAACCAAAATTAGTTATTTGACTCGTTGAAATATCGGACCAACAATAGCTTCGGTTTCTATAACACGGTTTTACATGTTTGTTGAATTGGGCCTTAGATGGTGTGCGAAATTATGTTTCATGATCATGACTCATGCATATAATGTTGCTTGTTTTGTCAGTAATTTTCATATTATCTGCAGGTACCAGGTTATCTAAGATAGTCGTGGACTGAATAGTTTTAGCGAGATTTTTTTTGGTCTACTAGTTATTACGCAATGATTTACGCGTAAAATAGTGAACTACATTAGGAAAACGTCAAATTTTATTAAGTTATTTTAGAAACCTTGCTGGAATAGGGTGTATTCACCTATTTCTAACTAAAGAAATACTATTTCTTAATCTCATTTAACACTCACTTTTTAAAATTTTACATGTCTGTCAAATTAGTTTCAGGTTTCAATGTGTGGTGTGATGTGCTTAAAAAGCATCGAAGATGTCTCACAAAACAACCTTTATCCTCCATACAAAATAGTGTCATTGTCGACGTATCATCACGACTTTTTTTCTATTATTCCATATATTGTTACACAACAATACACATGTCCAGAACACGACTCTTCATTCGATTCTCACGTCTCGATTACGAAATCGAACGTTCGTATTCGAGTACTCGAGTTCAACAGGTCAGTCTTGCAATCGAAACCGGCGATTTGTCGTTTAGACGCAGAGCCAAGCTCAAAGTAAGGCATTAGTAAATATGAAAAAGTAAGTAAATATGTTCTTGCAAATTAAATTTTTTATTGATTGGTATCACATATTACAGCCGTAATGTGGGCATGCAAACACTCAATTATCTATAAAACTTAAAAACATTGAAGTACGTTTAAAAAAAATGTAGTAAAGGGTAGAGCAATTCGAAAAGGATGCCGCTCGGGTTTGATGCTATTGAATTGTCTAACTGACCTATTCTATCATAATAAGAAAGCAACCGTTTAGGTAAAAAAAACTTCAGGAGGCAAAAAACAGTTATATTTGAGGTCTGACGCCATCAAACTACAATCTAGATAGAACATGGAAGCAATATTACAGACTTAGCTTTTGTTTTATTTTAAGTCTTATTTCATCGGTGATCTGGAGGTACTATCAACAGCACATCAAAGTATCCATTTAAGGGATCATCTTATATAGTTTTTATATACAGTAACTAACAATAACCAGTATACGTTGATCCCTTAAAAGGTAGTTTGATGTGCTGCACAAAGGTCCACACGTCGTTGCAGCACGCGTTAGTTTGTCCAGACTGGTGTAGTTGAAACAAGACCGCTTCACCAGCAGACATCACTTTGTACGTGCGTGTCATAAACATCAGTCAAAGGACCCATTACGTCTGCAGCTACGACGTGTAGTCCGAAGGCTATTTAACCCTTACATAAGTGTTTTAATGTAAACAGCCAGATCCTGCGCCATCTCTTGTTCTATCGATTCTACGCAACCGATTTGCAATATTCGAATGCACAAACCGAATCTACTCGATCATTAGACGGCATTATAAAAGGTCATCTCGATTAAATTTAAATACTCAGGTTTATGATATCCATTCCAAATTGAAGCATAATCAATTAAATTTAATATGATTCCGGACCTTTTTGTTTGCTTTCGGTTTTGATACACTTGTCTGCTTAAGACGTAACGGACCACTATTCACGTATAGATTTTTTTAAATCTTGTGTTTTGTACAGTCATTTTAAAGTAAAGTTTGCGATAAACCTAGTGTGTTTTAGGTGTAATCTCTATAAATTCATAATATCCTTGGTACACCAGTAGTAAAAATTCAGTTGATGTAAATTTGAGATAAACTTTCATAAACTTAAGTAAACATCTGAACTTTATAGACTACTTACTAAATATTTCAATTCTATAATGTCGGCGCCTAAACTGATTTCATAATATGACTTGCCTGAATAATATACCTTTGCTGCCCTGTTTCAAACCCCCTCGAATTAAATAATTTCATCATTCAAATTTAATATTATAGATAAATGGAAAAGTAGGTATGTTGGTCCTTCTTGCCCGTCGCCACGGAGCAGTCTTATGTTATGATTTTAGGTATTTAGATAGTTTAGAGGCTGGAGAGTGATAGGCTATCGCGGGTAAATATTTCATTCACACGAGATACGAGTAAACATTCGCAGGTGAAACCACGAGGTGGAAGGCATGTAGTTAATATCATCTTGTATACCTAAAGATAAGTACAGGAGCTAGTAATATTACTCTGTGAAATTTAATATAGGCGCGTTACGGCGGTGTAGTCTGTATCAAAGCACATGCTGAGTAGCCATGCGATGCATGTTGAGGGAATGGCAGAAGAATTGGATGTGGCGCCCTCTTTTACAGTAACTGTGCTCTACCGTTTCTGAATAGTATCACCCCATTTCTACTTGTAGGTGTAGTAAAATACCAGGGAAAATGCGGGGTACAGGCAGCAGCGTTCCTTGCGAATACTATACCACGTTTGGCATTTCGCTGGTTTTTGGCAAATCAATTTGCCAGGCGTATAGCAAATACCTCTGGGGAAGGACCATGTCCAGCAGTCGAAGGCTGTTGATGACGATGATGTGATGTGAATACTGACAAATTTAATTATTTTTGCTATTTGCTGAAGGTAGAGCAATTTTAAAAATCTTTTTAAGGTATAGGAAATGAAGGTGCATACGGATTACGCGGTGTCTGGGCGGGAGTAATAATCGATGTGTAGGATTTCGTAATCATCTAGGACAAATCACACAGCGCCATCCAGCCCCAAACTAAGCAAAGCTTGTACTATGGAATCTAGATTAGGTACTGATATTAATACGTATTTACATTTTTGTTAATAAATACATACTTATTGTAGGTACATAGACACCATGACTTAACACAAATATGTAAAAGTTGACTTTAACAAATATTTGTGTCTTGTGGGGATCGAACCCATGATCCTTCTCGTAGCAGGTAGGCCGCTATGCCATCGGGACAGAAAACGATTTTATAGTGTCTGTTTCTTCATTTATCAGTTATGAAAAACGCTAGCTTGTTCCTGCATTTACACACATACCTACGCTCAAAAAACGTAACCTTATGAAATGAAATATTAATAAAGGTGTGTTTTAAAAATATAAGAAGGAAATCATAACCCTTCTGGTACTAAAGTAATGATAAAGTACCACATCCTCTCCCAATAATGTTCGTGCATCTCGGTCAAATCATGGATTTACGTACCCTTTGCGGGATATTAATCTGACTAACAATTCCTTGTCCCTTTAATTAAATTCATGTTCAACACTGTACTCCGTGTATTAGTGTTGTGTAGTGTCAGCTACACATCAACCTATCCATTTAAGAGATATACACATACACATATCACGCGTTTATCCGTTGCGGGGTAGGCAAAGCGTTAACGGCGGTAAAATATGGTCGCTATCGCCACGTCTGACAACAAATGATAAATTAATAGTAAATGAATTTTATTTGCAGTTTTTATGGTTCACAATGATGGTAGGTAAATATTATTTAGTATTACATATTCAACCAATATACACTTTGATATGCAAAGATGAGTCAGACGCTACATTAAATTACAATTAAATAATTTCGAAAATTAAATAACATTAACTGACAATACAACCTGTATCAGCCTGTCGCCTAAAATTGTAGCACACATGAACCCTCGAGTCCCTTAGTCGCCTCTTACGACACCCTCAAGATAGAAATGGGGTGATGATCTTATGATATACTTAGCCACACGGCAGCTATAAATATTGGTTATTCCTATAAACTATTGAAAACCAGTTAAAGTTGATTTCTTGAATCGGGTGGGCTGCTTTGCTGATAGTAAAAGTTAAAACCATATTAGAACGTATAGTTCATAGTACTCCTGTTAATGTTCTATGTGTTTTCAATTCAATTCTTAATTTTTCATTAACTTACATATTTTATAGGTACAGCATGTTTTACATTAGCATAGAATCAAACATACCTACCAACCTAGCAGGGGTGCTGCAATTTTTAAGTAGCATTAATATCATCTTACAACCGTAATTTATTTATAACTAGTCGTCTGCTCAGCGGTTTCACGCGCTGCTTACCATTTTCCCACGGGAAAAAACGTTTTCTCGGCATTGATTATATGAAAAACCTTCCTCTTAAAATCACTCTATCTATCCGTTGCGTATTATAAAAGCATACATAGGGACATAGAAACACGGAACTTACAATACATATATCTATTTCAGTTGAGTACCTATTTCAGTGTTCAATTATGTACATTATTATTTTTACTGGTTGTAATAGATTTTATGGTAGGTATCAGTTTTAAGGTCATCATAAAAAACTATAATATTTTATAGGCATTTTACTACGCGGTTCTACATGCATAAACAAATATACCTACTATTTGCTAAATTCTCTCACTTAGCATACTTTTGAATTTGTCCGCATATTTTTTAAGGAAAATGACTTTGTGAGAAATGTTTTGGGCTTAATTTAAGACTGATTAGGCTAAACTTCTAAAGCTTTTCAAGTTCTTTTTTCATTGTGTCTTCTAGCTAAATAAATGCATTTGTTCATAATATAGGGTGAAATTTAACTAGTGAACGATAGCGGAAGCTCAAGACGGGCTGGTGATAAGGAACAACTTTCCCCAAGGATAGGTCGTAATATGAAAATAAATTAATTTGGACCTTCCATACAGATTGACCCGGTCGGCTGGTTTGGAACATTTTGTATGAGAGGTCAATTATTTTTTCCATATTTCGACCTATGGCTCTTGGCCAAAGTTGTTCAATTTCATTGGCTGTTTCACCCCTTGCAATACTTGCAGTTATTTTCTTAAACCTGATATACTATTTACACCCCCCAATGAATATCTAAGTAGGTATCTAATCCTTCTTAAGTGTTTTTGTGCTCACGATTAACTAAATTAAGTCTCGAGACACCGTCTTAAGAGGAGTGTGCTTGATGCCTACTTATTTAGGGATCCTCAGGCGCTATTGAGTCGAGGCGTCTTATTTATACAAATTGTTAACAGTAAATAAACTTGAATAATCCTGTGTACTTAATTGTAAAACACTTCAACTTGTTGTGTATACAATTTTTGATACTTACAAAATTACACCGCAGGCAGGGTTCGAACCTGTGACTTTTGGTACCAGTATTACCGACGCCTCTACCAACTGGCTCTGCGGCTGCATGCAATCTGGGAACTGATGGGATTTAACTTGTGAAATATTTTGAGACTTAGGTACTCGTTGTGGAAACGCTAGGATTCAGACTAGAATAAGAATAAGAATAATTTATTAAAAAGCATAATGTCAGTATTTACATATAAAGTATTTTAATATTACAATTCAGCCTGAACTAGGATTAACCTGTATCTCACAGGCAGACAAGGTCATATTTCTTAATTACATAATACGTCGACACTATGTGTACCTACCTACCTGTGATTTTGGTTCATATTACCCTCGCATCAGGCAAAAGTCTAATAACAAACATAACAGTAGCCGGTATACTAGGGTTAATGTATTATGACTTACATAATCATGTTTATAAGTATATACAATTTTATACGCATGATTAATGGCGAGACAAACTGCATAAATGCGAGTGTGTTATTTTCTTATATAACGTCACTACCTACTTGCGAAAACTTGTAGTTGGCTATTGGTATTTACTTTTGTTTATGTGCTGTTAGTTTTCAAGAATATAAAAATTATTTTTCAACAAAAGCAAAAAATATGCACCTCTCCTTTACAAATTGTGTCGCTACTGCCTGAACGACTTGGTAGCGGAGATCCAAATTATTTCAAAATTTCATGATTGTTCAATTTCAAAGATTGTTGTGTGTCTATAACACGCCCACAAAGTTATAAAAAGTTATGTAGGTATGTTATAAGAATCATATCCATTTACACTCTCGCTTAAACGAGGTACCTAAGTACCATTGCATAATACCTTACCGTGGTGAGATCAAGATTGCCATCACATTATATCAGTAAGATTGAGAACGTATACAACTGACAATGGCCGAGTGGGTGTGGATACATAGTTTCAATAGGATATGCTGATGCTGGTCATAATTCAAATTTGGATACAAGGTAAACTAAAGTAGGTTGTGTTGTGATACGTCACATGAATCATGTTCAGACGCTATAAGTTGTAAATAATATTCAGGTTATTTCAATAAACTGTTCTAAACATTCGCGGTTGCACATTTAGTGAACATTTTGGAACTTTCCAATATTTTGACCCAATTGCATGGACCCTAATCACAAAACAGCTGATGATATGTTTTCGTGATAAAAACGTGGTAATAAATAATTGTAGAAGAATAAAGTTTAATCTTTGAATGAAGGGTTATATATAAGTACTTTACAGTAAGCTTAGTAGTTAGAAATAAATAACTTAATCAGTTGCAAAACACACACAACTGCCGCAATTCAAGAAACAAATTCTCTTCTTTCCTTAAATTAGCGCTGTCACTTTCCATCAAATGGGTAAAGAAAGGATAGGAGAGTCCTATCTTAGTCCTGTCATGTTAAAAAATTACAGTGGTAAAAGGCATTTGTAGTTAGTTTAGTCACAATTGTTTTCAACGTCGCCTGATTATAACAGATAACGCGTATTGTACGTCAAATTGTAAGACATGATATGACTTAGATATCTCCTATCCTTTTCTATACCTGTTTGATGGAAAGGACAGCCCTAATTTAAAGTAAGTTAAAATAATTTATTTCCCGAATGAAGGCCAATTATTTGTCGTGAGTCGTTTAGTCTCGTCCGATCAGGTCAAGATTATAATTATTTGTTTACGTTTCATTAAAGACATGTTCGATATGCCATTCTCACCATACTGTACCCACTTACTCATAGTAACAATTTTAGTAACGATTGAATTCGTATTTTACGCAGACTTTCGCCTATTAAACTACTCCCCATGTAATAAAATGTATGCCTACAAGTCATAACATCTAGGTAACAATTCATATGCTCTATTGATGGTGCTATTTCTTAGTTCAACCGTTATCATTATTAAACTTCAACGATCTCAGACTCATCTTATTTATATAATCACACACAGTTATATCCACAAAACATTATACCTAGGTACTTATGTTTCCAAGAAATATATCTGAGATGCCTTCTAGATATTATATTGGTATTAAAGTTACAAGTTAACTTTAATAAATTCCAAGAATCGATAATTCCAAATATTCCAATAAGTAAGTATATAGGAATGCTTTGGATTAAAGATTAACTTAATCCAATCAATAAATTTTCAAGGTGTTTCTCGGAATTGAAAACCTTGTAGCCAGGTGAGAAAAATGTGAAATGTTGGGTACCGTTTTATTTTTCCTGGACAAATTGGTTGTTAATATGAAATCATGTGACGTGAACTGTTGGACATTATGCCCCCCCAAAGGGCTAACATTGGCCGTGATATTCGGCCGACTCAACACTTACGAAGCTCCCTAGTTCCACGTTGCGTGTGACGCGTTGAGTCCATTCCTGAGCCTTCTGACCCAATCGGGCGCTAGTTCCATACGAGCCATGTCACGTCTTATGTATGGCTAATTCCTAATCTTTGGAGTGTCATAACCCTATCAATATGACTGATCCACAATTTCTGTACCTATAGTAGAAAAGTACAACTAAATGTATAGTTATGTTAAAGTAGCTAGATATATTCGCATTACGACATGAGAGTTGGAAATCTGGCGATCTACTCCGCCTCACGTCTGACGCGGTCAAATACTCAGATATTGAAAACGTGTGCTTGATCCAAAGTGCTGCTCATATCGACCCTCTCCAATACTCGCTACTCCACTCCACCTACGATAAGTCGAATCTATGAGCTGACTTGGGAACTGACTCTGCATTATTTTCAAAGGAGAATAAGGCTGGTGCATGCTTACTGTGAATATTGCCATTAATTGACAAAAAGCAGTAGAACTACCTACAAACGAATTTATCGGATTTTGATGAAACATCGATATTTCGTTTAGCAGATTTAATACTGTTTAAAAACACACCAGAAGACCAAGGCGTCCGTGTTCGAACACCTGTGCGTACAAATTAAGCTGTAACATTTTTATAAACGAGAACTTGATTTTTTAAAGCCCACATGAACTAAATCAGAGACCGAAACACGGATGCGTTTCATTGTCTGACTTAAATTAACTGTTTAACTTTATAGCATTATAGTAACTGTACCCAAAACCAATAAATCGCACCTAAAACGTGAAGCTTACAATAATTACATCCTAAATAACACCTTGTATCTATACCGGCTTCGCTAGTTACACATGATTGAACACAGGCCGGGGGTCGAACCTCTGACCTCTCCTTTCACTTTGCGTAACACCCTGTATTGATATAGCCAAAGTACTATTATTCCTGTCTCGTGTATTAACATTAGTGATATGCTGCTGTTAATGTTTGTTTTGTGTTAGTAGTATTTAGTTATGATTAGTTAGATTGGTTGTGTTAAGAGATGAATAACATAGGTACAAAAACCTAAAATTTTTGTACAATTTATGGGTCGTAGTATTGAGATATGTTCTACTAAAGTGCAATTAAATATATAGCAGGTAATCTGCAAATAACAGCCACTGAAAAGTTTTCAGAACTTATGAAAGCAAAGTTGAACATTTCCTTCAAACGCACCTATCACAATCTTACGGGCAAATACCGAAATAAAGTTTAACAAGCAAAATATTACAGAGAGGTGAATTAAATTTAATCCCTTTCATAAGATAAATGGCTCGTGTAAAATATAATTAACAAACCCAAAAGTTGTATAATCATACGACTTTTTAGACCAATAATTTGGTAGAGCTGATTCTACGAATAAAGTTTGATTTACAACTTTATTCGTAGAATCCTCTATATAGTATGTCAGTCTCCACCGATTCTTAATCAGTAGTTTTATTTTACCGAGTGTAGGTGTATATTTTTAATAACCTAGATAATTATACGAATTTCCTTTCACCAATTTATCGTGAGAGTTGCTTCTACCTTATCTATTAGCCTAAAATCTCTTATTAATTGATATTTACTTATTATCAAAACGGTGCCTCTACCTTACTCTTAGCTCTGAGGATTTAAATGTTATTAATAACTCAAATAAAAGCGAGACCCTCGTCGTATCATTTCAGGGTCCGCATTCCACAAGAAAAACAGAAAAGTTGGTGCCAACTCATGGGGTCGTAGTCTCGTAACTCGAAACGTCAAGAAAACTGTTGATGAATTAATCGCCACTAGGGAGCGCTGTGCCTTGGTTGTGATGTATATTTAATACTAACTTGTAAACCTTCCCGTTGTAATTCTCTAAACCTTCCCGTTGTATCAAAATTTATTGCGTTTCTGATGTTTACAAATTAACTTTCCCCGTTGCAGAGAAATATAGATACGAGTAGTACATTTAATGTATTTAGAAATAGTTTGAATGAAATTAAGTTAGTTAGAGCGAGTTTTCTACCGTGACACATTCTAATGTCACCTATTGTTTAATGTTTATTAAAATGAAATTGCAAAAGTGAAGGTACTTAATTCTCTTTTATTGTAACATCATTAGAAACCAATCCTTCATTTCTTTTATCAATTGTAAGAAACTTATTTCTTCAAGAAAATTCGAGTTCGCAAGTAAAATTGCAAGCAACGCTTTAATGATCCAACTACACCGAACGAATAAAAAATACTTGTTCTACTTAGGTAAGTATTTTTAACCACGTTTATCAAGAGGAGGAGGTATTCAATTCATTGTGAACTTTTTTTTAAGTATTATCACCAATTACTCAAAGATACTATTTATTATTATTTTTTGTTTCAAAGCTTGTTTACTCCTCGGGTGTCCCATTGTCACCAGTTCGGGATCTGATGTTGGAATCCTGAAAAAATTGAAAAATCTCTTCGAGTTCCATATGCACTGCATAGTTAAAGTCGGTTCTAAATTGTGATTATCCTAGAAAGAAAAAGATTTCCGCCCATCAGTTTCACCCGCTGCCACTCTTTTTCCCGTGGTAATAGTTGTTTTCCCGCAGTAAAAAGTGGCCTATGTGTTATTCCGGGTTATACTCTTCCTGTGTTCCAAATTTCATCCAAATCGGTCAAGCCGTTTGAGCGTGAAGAGGTAACAAACATACACACACAAACTCTCAGATTTATTATATTAGTACGGATTTGATAATTAGCGTACAATTAAATATGCCGACAAAAGGACGTATTTTCAAGTAGTTCGAATAAATGTCGAATGTTCATTATCCGGTTCAGGCTGGTCGCGGAGACTATCTGAATCTCAAATCGGGTTGACAGATTTGCTTTTACGGGATAGAATTTGAAGATCAGACAGCAGGTTATGAAGGAAGGTAGTGGATATTACTTTACAGTAGAATCGACAGGGATTTTTAAAGTTCTGTTAGTTGCGTTAAATAAATAGCAAGGGATCTCTATTTAAATCTGTAACATATCTAGGTTTTAGCTTATATTGGCGTAGGTGGAATCAGCCCTTATTCTCTTATCTTTAAGCATGGAAATAATTTCACCAATCTTTCTCTGAGTTACTTATCAAAAATATATGAGAAAATATAGGCTTCAAAGAGTGGCTTTAGGTATTAGTTATATGTTTGCGTGTTTGAACTATCTTCGATATTTATTTTCTAGATATTTGCAATACCAAATGCGCAACATCCTTTAACCACACGCCTACACCGAAGATATTTCCTTCTATCTTCAACAATAGGTCGGCAAAGTCGCGCCTGCGGAATAGTAGGCAATTTTTCGAATCATTTGCTCCATCATTGGTTAGACACAATGCGGTGTGGCGTGGAACCGACTTGCGCGATGTCCATTGCTGGTGTTTTATTTTCTAACAGAGTAAGATATGCGAAGGATCAGCAGATCGGGTTCTCGGGTACTTAGATGTCGTCCAAACTTGTATATTTTCAATGCTACTAAATGATTCTAACAACATAAAAAGTTCTATATGTTTTGGCATCTTTATTTTAACAAGTGGGGCAAATAACGAAACTCATGAGCCTGATGCCTCACATATTAGCATTAACAGTCTATCTGGACTATATCCTGGTAGGTAATGCGTAACTATGCCATAGGCTACAGATCTTCTAGTGTAAAAGATGATTAATATATAATCAAGTTAAAGAATTTCATCCCAAACTCCACTTGCAAATCAGAATTCACTCTCAAACCCTTTCACATGCAATCAGAACACTTACTTCACCACAAAGATAAGACATAAGCGAGCAATGGACACACTCCGTGCCCCATCTCTTTGTTAGCAACTATTGTCCAGGATCGCAATTAGGGGGCAGGGTAGGGTCATAAGGAGGGGGCCTGATTGCGTATTTAATAATAATGTCTCAAGTGAGATTACTAGAGCGCATCCTGTCTTGCATGCTTTCAATTTGTGCTTATGATTTATATTCGAATTGTTTTGTTGTGAGAGAATTTACAGAAATGATTGCACTCCAATAAAGATCCTGGTACCTTATTTTTTTAAATTAGCTTAGCATTGTGACTAGCCTAGGTACCTACTTAAGCCCTAGCAAATGTATAGTTTCATGACTTGAAAGCAACAAATTGAATTTGTTACACTTTGCAACTATAACACAAACCGAATGCTCAGAAATAATCATCCAAAAAACAGTTGATTGTTTGTGTAAAGAAATTCGTCGCTGGACAAAGGCAGACACAGAAGCTCTATTGTTTTATACTACATATTAAGTAATTAAACAAATTCACAAATTGCACAACGTTCAAACTCTAAATTTTTTAACTACACTCGTTTATTTGGTTCGACAGTTTTTATATGTTTTTGGAACATCTATCCTCTTACCACTAACATGAATGAAGATTGACCTCATTTATCAAATAATGGCGTTTCACTTATGGTAGCCGTAAATTTCTTATATTGGTTTTGGGGTATAAAAGAAATTGGTTCTCAATAGCTTGAGAATAAATGTGCAAATTGCGTAAGGATTTTGGGGTATAAATTGAAGTTCAGACAAAAGGATTTAGATAAGTGGAATGATTTTAGTTCTAGTAGGTACTAACATTACCAGAATATTTCTGAAATTCATATAAGTCATAATATTTTCACAACCGTAAACGTTTTGCACATAAAGGTTAAATTTCTGGAAATCAACAACACGTTTTAACAAATTGAATCTGCACACGAAATGAATTTTCGCCGCCCCATCATTTTACGAACTGAAAACCTCAATGGAGAAATTCTTTCAAAATAATTCTCCATCCAACCTCATATCACGAATACAACGGTAACAAAAAAAGCACAAAAGGGGTGAAACGTAGAAATTCAACTCCGACACACCTCACTTTGTCGGGGCCCTTAGGCCTCCCCTGACCCCCCGATTCCCCGTTCGTACCCAAAATGGGTTACCAACTGGTAATTTTTGCTACGATTCAAATTTTAAAAAAGAACAGTTTCACCGTGGGCACGATTGGAATGTGAGCACTTAGGTCTCTGTCCAATCGACGTCCTATAACTATTGCAAGCTTATCAACTGGTGTTAATTAAGTAGGTACGGTAATCAAAATAGTGGTGTTTATTGGGATGTTTTAGAGGTAATAGGGGTTGTCGAAAGTATGTCTGAAATTCAGCTATATTATGCTACATTTTTGTGCAATTTTTCCTATGATAAGTAGCAAAATTATATAGCTCCATTTGCTTTTTAATTTCTTGTGCATCTTATTTAATCAGAAAACACAGTCAAGTTGGCAACCCTGCCCCAGAATGTAACGGTCTTGCATATGAATCCGTATTTTTTCCCCTCTCAATGTTTTTCCGAATATTTTGATACTGTTGCCCGCGCGTATAGGAAAGCAGGTTTTTCATACAGACGACAATTTCGGAGATGAATTCTCGGTGTCACATTTACATAGAGGAGGTCAGGATGTGCAAAGTTATGAATTTAAAGTTTGTGAGATACCTACTTTACATATGCTTGTAAAAGTATAAAAAAGTACTGATTCCACTTAAATGAGAACGTAGCTTGATCTTCAAAAATCAAATTCAAAACGTTTTAAGTCTGAATAAACTAAGTTCGGTCTCATGAGGGATACGTAACATACAAGTAACTCTGCATTTTATCGAATTTAGTTTACTTTTCCTTCATCGTTAATGTGTATATTATTTTTATCTCCCGTATACAGTGTGTCCCTTTTTTAAGAGGTCCAAAGAAAAAAATAAGATTCTAGAAATCCTAAGCTACTAATTAAGCAATTAAATCGCTTGATATTTAAAGAATAAAACAAGACATTTCATACAAAACGCTCTATCAGCCAGCGTAATTTGTATAGGAGGAAGAAAAAACTATTTGTTTTTGCATGATTTGCAGCTTATGTTAACTAGAATTTAGTTTTATTCGTGTATAACATATGTTGTTTTTTCATTACTTCGTGATGTATAACTGTACCTCACGTAAATTCTTTGACTGGTCACTCGTACGGGTACGTTTAGTCTTGAAGTATTTTACAAAGTTATTTTATCTTTAAGAAGAAATGCAGCACTATACAAATGTTTGGTTTTTATAGGCAGAGGATTTTAGTTGTTAGAGAGCGGTTTTTTCATTTCTAAATCCAAATGTGTTTTTTACATTATTATAATCAAGGATAAATACATATTTGTTTGATTTTATGTTTGTTATGTTATTGATAATTTCTGATTTTAAATCTATGAAGGATATTCATTCCATTAACTCTAAGAAAGAGACATTGCTTACTTTTTACTAAGGGAATAAAGGTTGTTCCTCGGAAAAACAAGTAACAGTGAACGAAACTGCTATTCGAGCTTCTAATTTCTCACAACTTTCGTGTAAAGTCATGCTTTGGCCACACAATATAGAAAATTCATGCTGTGACCTGTGACTACGCTATATACAAATGTTATGCTTCTTCTTTATCAGCAAGTCGATGGTAAGAGATTAAAATATTTTTAGCAAGTACCTACTTGACCATTAAAATGCCTTTAGGGTTTGCTTCCTGCAGGACCTAAATAGTAAATTTGTTTAAATTGGGGCAGGATAGTATAATTCAAGCTGTGTCAATATAGTTAGTTTATTCTGTGGCTACGCAATATAGTAAATTCAAGCTGTGGCTACGCAATATAGTAAATTCAAGCCGTGGCTACGCAATATAGTAAATTCATGCTGTGGCTACGCAATATAGTAAATTCAAGCTGTGGCTACGCAATATAGTAAATTCATGCTGTGGCTACGCAATATAGTAAATTCAAGCTGTGGCTACACAATATTAAAAAAAACATGTAAAATTTTTGTTGTTTTGGGCCTGGGTGTTCATTGTGGTATTTAAGTATGCCTATGGTAACCCCGGTACAGGAAATCCTTGTGCGAGCAATGAGTATTTGGCTTTTGTGCTTAAGACCTTATTTACCCACTGAATAATTTTAGTTCTACCCAATTAACTTCAGTAACAATCAGTCCGCTTAAAACTTGAAAACTTTCCTCTGGTTGTCATAGCAACCGCCGTAGCTACCCGCCGAAGCCCGTTTGATGTAAAATTATTAAGTTATCTTTAACAAAAGGATTATTAATAATTTCACCAACTCCGGATACATTCAATTATCTTTGATGGCTTAAGGGTTCGGCTTTAAAGTCAAGGTTATGTACATTTAAGAAAATAATTAAATGATGAAGGAACATTATACTAGCTGAGCATAACCAAAGGCTATTCTATCGAAATGCCTCCCTGTTAGGTATAGAAAGCGACGGGAATAAGTTAGAGCTAAAAAATGGTTCTGTGAAATCGAGTATATCATTTGTTACACATAAGGTGATCTATGAAATGCGTCAAATCATCAAAAAAATACGTCAAATCTTCATTAAAATGCGTCATCATTATCATACATACATATGTCACGCCTATATCCCTTGCGTCGCTTAAAACGGTCATTTACGTCTGACAAACATTTGAAAGTCATTCGGAAGAAAGTGTATCACCATAGTGTCAGGTTCTCACTTCTCAGTCCATCGCCTGAATACACATGTAACCCACGAATCTCTTAGTCGCACCTCACGACACCAATGGGAAAGCAATGGGGTGATGCTATTCTAAGCCGGCATAATAATTATCATTATAAGATATCCACAGCTGGACATAGGCCGTCTCTAGGCGATGCTATCTACTGCAAATTTACTACCTGCCGCAAATTTAGCCCTTCATGCGGTTGCTAGACGTAGGCCTCCCTCATGGTACGCCATAAGGCAGGACCTCTCGTTTTTTACCATCCAGTACCACTACGACACTACCCGCCGCATTCTTTCAGCCATCAGTCCATCTGGCGAGAGGACGTTTAACGTTAAAGTTGCCATGTTTTAAGGCGAGTGCATTCGTGAACGGCCTCGACAGTGGCGCCACTTCACAAAAATATATATTTTCTCTTCATAAAAGTACCATAAAAATAGTGCCTAAACACGGACTCTTTTAAACGACTAACGTTTAACTTGCCTCGCTTTAAGGCGAGTGTATTCGTTAACGGCCTCGACAGTGGCGCCACTTCAAAAAAATATATGTTCCCTTTATAAATGTACCAAACAAATTGTGCCAAAACACGGCCACTTTAAGTATTATTTGCCGTAACTTTAATTACAGCGAATAGTTCAATGACTTTGTTGGTTTAAATTTTACCTAAGAATAATAATAAAACCTTGAGCAACGGATATTCTGATAGATTGTTTGTATGAAGTAGCGCCACTGTCGTGGCCATCCAAGGCTACCCTCGCTTTAAGAAATTATGTGATTTACATTATAAAGGTGTAAAAAGATGCCGCTACATACTTAGAACTAAAACTATCAATAGTTGCCTTTAATTACTTACCTTTATCCAGTTGAATCCAGTTATAGGCCCAATAGTGATAAATGTGACCTAAACCGATGCATGGGCGGTTTAACTTGGAATTTATACGATTATTTCAGTTCAATAAAATGGAATTCAGTATTGTTAGCTTGCGGTATGGATAGAATCAGTTTTGTGATGGATTTTTGGTTGGTAGTGGAATGAGGTAATGATTTGCAATGGTTTAGTATCAGTTTATCACAAAGACTCGAAAAACTGCCATGAGTAACCTTTGCACAGCAGACCAGAATCACGCAAATGTTCTCGGCTGTTCTTGCGGTCAAAATGTGTATGAATTACCCACTAACACACACACACATCACGCCCATAATCCCTTGCGGCGTAGGCAGAGCGCAAACAGCCGAAAAAAAACGGATATTTACCCAACGTCTGACAAATATTTGAGGGTTCTTCGGAAAATTGTGTATCGCCATAGTGACAGGTTGTCAGCCCACCCTCAAGTTCCTAAGTCGCCTCTTACGACTCCCAAGGGAAAGAAATGGGGTGGTGCTATTATAAGCCGGCATCACACGGCCTCTATATTATTATTGTGTATGAATGAATGTAGGTTATACTCAAAATTTGGCTAAAAGCGTAGTCACAATGTTTATGTATCTGTTTGTGTGAGAAAAAAAACACCGGGTAAGATTTTGAGGGACTCAAATAAAGGCTTCGCACACGACCCTGAACCGCAAATTGAAAAAAACTGTCACAAACAAAAAACACTGGAATTCATACGGAGCCGTCACTAAACACAATTTAGGGGAGGCTGGGGCAATATAGGACAGCGCTTACTGACAGCAATAAATCAATAAAGCGATATCAAATAAAATTCCCCGCCGTATTTCATACACAGCTACGCGTGTTGCGGGGCAGGTGCGAAGAATGGGCAAATTATTAAACGTCTACATTAAATAAATATTGCGCTTTTATTGCCTTGATTTGTGCCTCGGAAATCTTTTGTTTGAGGGATAGAAGAATGTAGTACCATTGAATATTTATTATTTTTTACTTACTATATTATTAATTTGCAGCAAAATCAATTAATCTTTTTGATCTTTAGAAACAGAGTTACCTGTAATAATCGGTTTTACATTTGGTCAAAGTTGGTGCGGGATACAGAAACAAATTTTATTTGAAACTGTTTTTCCGTAACTTATGGAAAAGTTGTCAACTTTATCAAGAGCTGTCATTTGTTCCAACATGTGTTACTATACAAACCAGTGATACAAACAGCTAACCTAAAAGGGGCAATCATTTGACAGCAGAGGCCATGTTAAAATGTTTTATTTTTATCAACGGAGGCACACTCTAATTAAGATTAATTGTTATAGCTCATAGAGCAACTTCAGTGTGTATTTTAAGGATTAAATTTATGGAGGTAATCGTGTTAGTGCCGAAACTTTTTTAAAGGAAGATATTGGGAATTATGTCATAAATACCCGTTATTAGGTAATCGAAATTGATCTAAAATGTTTTAGCCGAACACAAAGAAAAGTTACGGCGCAAAACACTCAAAAATTTTCCCAATCAATCTCAAGCCATCTCATCACACATTGTCACCGAAAACAACAAACAATGCATCGATCAAACTGTGCTAACTTCAGCCACCGCCAACACCCGCCAACACCCGCCAACTTTAAGTAATAGACCAATAACGCAATCTTCGATAGGGGGCGTGGGGTAAATTGGACCTATTCAATACCGTCAGGTAATACGGTGACAAAAGGCCGAGTTTGTAACCCAATATTGTTGTAATGCTAGCTATTTATCAAGTGTTCCGCTCTTCCCCCGCTTCCTCGCGTGTTGGGTAATACGGCTTGGAAAAAGAGCATAATGTAATAAAAAGTATATTCTGTGTGTTCGGGAAAATTGCTTCCTGATATCGGTAGTACCTCTAGCCTCGAACCATCTCATTAAAACAAAGTAGGTTCCAATTCAGTATCATTTACCTTCATGGTTAACTGACTATTTACAGAAGTTCTTCTTAAATACTATGCGAAATATAAATATGGATGTGCTTTTTGCAGTATTTGCTATCCTCTACTTTAAGTTTATCTTTACTTAACTGTCCATACCTAACTGGCCAGCAGACTGTCGCGGAATTAAAACCAAGAAAAGGAGTAAAATTTGAATAAAGAACTCATCGAATTTGAATTTTCACTGGCAAAGCGAAATTTTTGCAATCAAATCGCGAAATGAATAAAATTTTCATTCGGGATTTAAATTCATTTAGATTAATTTATTTTATTGAGTCGTTCCAAAAATAATTTGTTTATATCCGGATCCTAATCATTAATTTTGATCGTAGTTATTAGTCTGCGCGGAAAGAAAATAGGCGTGGAAATTGAGGGCGCCTCTGTGCTTCAGTATGAGAAATGTCCTAGCAACCTATGATAAAAAATTTAGTTCACTTTTTGCTTACGCCTTTTCTCTTTCCGCACAGACTCAAATAACAAATATTATTGACTTTTCTTTATTAGCTACAAAATGGACCCAACTTAATGTGTTGCATCTTTTGCATTTTTATTTGGCAATATACCTACGCTTTTATTACGGTATTAATCTTTAAAAAAAAAACATTAATCTTATAAAAACAACACGACACCATGTTGAACCTTCATTTGGAAGCCCATTTCGAACAAGTGCGTCGAAAATTATTATAGATTTTGATTATTTATTGGTTTGTTTTCACTTAATTGCTGTCATAAATCTTCTAAGCTCCTATAGGCCTGTAACTATTACCTGTTTAAATATATGCATAGTTCGACTCGGGCCCGGTTTGTCATCAAAATTGTTATCCATACAATGAGCTGGTTCGTCACTCTCAGTAATGATAATGATTTTAGCTTAAGTAGTGTAGCCAAAATTAATAAGATAAGCTTACCATGAAGCAAAAAGCAATTCTCAAATTACTATATGAAAATATGTAGCGACCTCTGGAAGCTACTACAAGAAACCCACTCAAGTGATTCACAAGCAAACAAAACGCAACAGAAGTTCTAACATATCCGCAAGATGGCGCCACGTGGCAGACTGGCCTGAAACGCGGTATCAAAGTGTTCACCACGTTCCGCATATATACAACTTCCCATTCTATCCAGATGGACCAGTCGGTCCCCTGGCCACAACACCCAGCCAGAAATGGTAGCTACCTATTTTCCGACACCACCTGCAGCTGCACCCCACTTTCTGCCATTGACATTACTCCTAATATAGTAAGTAAGTAAAGTAAGTAAGTTTATTCAAAACTTTACATCATTCTTAAACTTCTACCGTGTGATGCCGGCTTAGAATAGCACCACCCTATTTCTTACCCATGGGTGTCGTAAGAGCCGACTAAGGGACTCGAGGGATGTGTATTGCAATTTTAGGCGATGGGCTGACAACCTGTCACTATAGTGATACACAATTATCTAATTGACCCTCAAACTTTTGTCAGATGTGGTGTTAATATCCGTTTTACGGCCGTTAACGCTCTGCCTACCCCGTAAGGGATATAGGCGTGATTTATGTATGTATGTATGTATGTATGTATTCTTAAACGATTTGTCTGGTTCTAGGTATTTTAGAAGCCTATGGTAGACTGTGGCGAACCGGGAATAAGAGCTAACGTGGTGTGACGGTGATGGTTGTTGCTATTAATAACTCGTATCTACCTTGTTTCCTTTCTTAATTTGTTATAATTTGCTTTCTCTGGTTTTATTTTCTTGCTTGCTATTTTAATACTAGTAATTATATTATTGTATATGTTATTTGTATCTGATATATCTTCTATCTCCAGTCTGTCAAAGCTGTTTTTTAATTCCCAATTAAAATCATTTTCATGGTTGAGTAAAGTGAGTTTGTCATGATTTTTTATTTTGTTAAGGAACTGTTGCTTGCGGTGGATTTTAATGTTTAACGAAATTTTGGCTCTCAGAGGTCGATGATCCGAACTAAACTTTATCGAGTTGATAATCCCTACGTCCTTGACTACGTCTCTGTGGGAAGTCAGAATGAAATCAATCTCGTTTTTTGTGTTACTGTCCGGTGAAACCCATGTCCAACGACGTTGAGGCCTTTTAAGAAAAAACGAATTGGCTATTTTGAAATTTTGACCAAAAGCAAATTGAATCAATCGGGCGCCGCGCTCATTTCGGGTTCCGAGACCATGAGGGCCAATAATTGTTTCGTTGTCCAGATCCTGCTTTATACCAATTTTGGCATTGAAGTCTCCGAGGATGAAAGTCCAGGCGCCTCGGTTCTCTTCACATGTTTTATTGAGAAAGCAAATTATAACAAATTAAGAAAGGAAACAAGGTTTTTGATAGAAAAAAGAGAGAGCATAAAAAATAATTTATCAGAGTACAGAATTTTAGATAAACAAGTTAAGAGAAGCATACGAAAGGATATTAGAGATCTAAATACACATACTGTTCAAATTGCGCTTCAACAAAACAGGTGTCTTCGAGTAGCTAGGCAGGGCATTTCCAGAGGCAAGACTTGGATCACATCAATGTACGATGAAAATAACATGAAACATAGAAATAGAGACCAAATTCTTAAAATATGCACAAAATTCTATGAAAATCTTTACTCGGACCCAACCAATTCCAATTACGACAGAACCATAGAGTATTCATGTGGTGACTCCATCTCTCCCTTTACAGAACGAGAAGTACAAGCTGCTATTAAAAGCATGAAATACAACAAATCTCCAGGCGAAGATGGAGTTACCACTGAAGCTCTCAAAATAGGTGAACCTGTTTTACTTCCTCGACTAACAAAATTATTTAATGAGATATTACAAACCGGTAATATGCCAGAATCATTTTGCCACTCTACTATAGTCCTACTTCATAAAAAGGGGGATAAAAGTGACATAGGGAATTACCGGCCCATCAGTTTAATTTCACATATATATAAAGTGCTCATTAAAATAATAGAGAGGCGGATCGCAGGTGAACTAGATCGCCACCAACCACCCGATCAAGCTGGTTTTCGCCCTTGTTTTGCTACTACCGACCACTTACATACCTTGAATCAGGTTATAGAAAAATTTAATGAGTATAACAAACCTCTCTATTTAGCATTCATAGATTACGCCAAAGCGTTTGACAGCATTAACCATTCAGCCGTATTTTTAGCTCTAGAATCTCAAAAAATCAATCCCACTTATATTAATCTACTGAAAATCATTTACAGAAACAGTACAGCTAATATTCAACTGCAAACATCTGGACCCTCTTTTAAAATCCGCCGAGGCGTCAAGCAGGGTGACCCGCTATCGCCAAAACTTTTTACATCGGCGTTGGAAGAGATATTTAAAAAACTCTCGGCATCCTGGTCATCCAAAGGCATCGACATTGGTGACAAACAATTAACTAACCTCCGTTTCGCAGACGACATCGTCCTGTTTTCCACTTCAGCCGCAGAGCTCGAAACTATGCTACGAGAGATAAGCGTGGCAAGCCTTGAGGTTGGACTCAAAATGAATATGACAAAGACCCAACTAATGTGCAACAGTTCTAAACACAGAGTGGAAGTAGGCGGGCAGATAATACATTATGTCGACGAATACACTTACTTGGGCCAGATAGCATCCTTCGAAAACAGGCAGGACAAAGAGGTCGAAAGACGAATCCAAAATGCCTGGAAGAGCTACTGGTCCATGAAAGAACTGATGAAGGGAGACCTTCCTCTTACACTGAAACGAAAACTAGTCGACATGTGTATTCTTCCCGTCCTCACGTACGGCGCACAAACGTGGTCTTTGACTGAAGCACAAAAGTCCAAACTCAAGGTTTGCCAACGCGCCATGGAGCGCAGCATCTTGGGTGTTAAAAGGATCGACCGGATCAGGAACACAACCCTGCGCTCAAAAACTGGCATCATAGACGTCGGCAAAAAGTCCGCACGGCTGAAGTGGGATTGGGCAGGACACGTCTGTCGCATGCATCCCGACAGATGGGCAATAATTGCCACAAAATGGATACCACAGGATGGGCGTCGTCGTCGTGGTCGGCCTAGGAGAAGATGGCGTGATGATTTTGAAGCCTTTCTCCAAGACTGGCATTTGGAAGCCCAAGACCGAGACTCGTGGCGTGAAAGAGGGGAGGCCTTTGCCCTGCAGTGGGACACAGAAAAGGCTAATTAAAAAAAAAAAAAAAAAAAAAAAAAAAAAAAAATCTACCTATCGTATGTGGGTAGTGATCGATGCAAGTATATTATTATGGAATTATGAATAATCAATAATATCGTTTATATTAATATTTCGTTAAGTTCGCCGTCATCAGCAACACCTCTATTTCCCCTTTGAGGGACTAATTTTTACCGGTTAGTATGAAAAATGTATTCAAATCTAGTATAAGTACCTACAACTAATTTTAAAATAATGAGTAGCTATAGTCTAAAGATTTAAATATGTAGATTGAATCAGATTACCTCTTCTATATATTTTGAAAAGCTTACTTCTCCTTTTTTAATTGAGAATAACGAATCTCACAGATAAAGTAACCTTTTGCATACAAGTTTAATCAGATTTTTTACTTATCTCACTTGCAACGAGCTTATCTGCGATATAATTTACAAGGATTGTGCATCGCACTTAGTTGTGCCAACAATTTATGGGATTTTAAGTGTGTTTGTCTGTAACTTACTTTTATTTGTATATAAATAACATTGCAATCAGGCCACCAAGGTAAGGTTACTTATGAGATTGGTGAAAATTTATTTATTAAGTATACAAACATTTCGCCACAAGGCGCGGTAGCTCAGTTGGTAGAGCGATGAATTGATATTCCTAGGTCCCAGGTTCAAGCCCCGGTCGCAAATGATTTGTTTTATTTAGGTAGGTTGATATGTAGTTATAAATCAGTGCGGAAACTTGAGAAATATTATATGGTTACCATTCGAACTAGAGAGCTTTGCAGAATTTGCAAAATTTATTAAGAAAATTGAAACCATTAAAACCACTTATTTGCAACGCAAAACAGAATATATTGTCGAGTCAGTAAGTACTTATGTTGAGAACGAAACTGTTCTTCCTAAGGCATGAACAAAAATGTACTTAAAAAGTTATTAAGACAATCATGGTACTCTAAATTCAATTACTTGTATTCGAATTCTAGACTGCAGGTATCCAACACCCGAATCACTAGACCACATAAGATATAATTTTAATCTCACTCAAGGTGCCCATCTGGAGGCCTCTAATCTACCACAAATTGTTGCTCTTGTGTCCATAAACAATACAACTCGGAACTCCTTTAATTTTCGCTTCAAACATAGTCAGATACGATCTTTCAATTATATTCTATTGGTCCCATAAATCACGTGTTCTCTCATGCGAGTTTTAGTTGTTTTTGTTGGAAATTGCTTAGATTGGACCACCTATGATCGTGTCTATACATTCTTACTATAATTTGCGCGTTATCGTTAGTTATTGATTTGATAATAACGTAAACAACGTTGACAAATGACACATGTATTATTGCTTCTAGTGGGAATAAAATGTTTAACAGGAATATTATTGTGCTTCTTAGGATGATGGACTACGATGTTCTATCTCTTTAATTTGTTCGTTTACTAACAAAGATAGCACTATCAAGTTGGCTACGCAACCTTATAATTCGAAATGCAGTACGAATACGCGGTGGTGTAGGGAAATTTAATCATTGTGCTTGAAAATAAAAATGTTAAGCTACCCTTGCACATTCTGGATTACGACATTGAAAAATATAGATGTGTAATGGTGTAAATGTGCGGGTAGCAGCAATTGCAAGTAGATCACACTCCACAAGCTCCTCAGGCAACCGACACGCCCCCGCCGGCGGGGGTCGGTGCCTCAAGGGCGCGATCGGGCTGGTTGTTTGAACAACTACATACAATTCACCGGGTGAGCTCCTGCTTCCCACCAAACAGGTGTAGATTATAAAGTCCCGGGGCTAGAAAATTCAAGAGGCCAGAACTAAAAAAAAGGTGTTAGCTACACCTTTATATAATTTTTACAGGATGTCAAAAGGAACTTTTGTCTAAGGGCTCATTCAGATTTTCTTGGGGCTGATCCACCAAAATAAGAACCAGAGTTAGATGACAAACAAGAAACAGCTGCGAATGCTTGGTATGACATTATACTTTAATTGTCGGTTTCGAAAACTATTCGGTTTTCCTATACTATGTGTGACCTTATTTATGTCGCAGTATTATGGCAGAATTAGGATTTCGGCCGAAATCCTAGGATTTCGGCCAAAAGCCGGATTATGGCAAAATTGTAAACTACATTCGACCATCGTCCTAAGCAGATCTAGGATTTCGGTCATAATCCCAGGATTTTGGTCGAAATCCTGGATCTGCTTAGTATTATGGCATTAATCGCGATTCGGGAGAATCTATGAGCGGGGAGGGAACAACACGCTCCTCCCCCGCGCGCGGGGATTGCGTGTGGCAGTGTGTTTATTTCTATCATTCATAATCTTTATTTAGATACTAGGTGATGCAAATGATAGCAGGAGGTTCTGTTTACCTTGTTATATTTTGTAAAAGAGAAGACACCCAAATGTTTATTTTATTACTCATCTAATAATATTATAAACAGTAACTTATGTGATTATCTAAAAAATATTGTTTTTACTACTTGAAAATTCTTTAATGAAAGAAATGATACTCAAAAGTTTATGTTAATGACAGAAAAACGAATTATTTAATGTTTGTTATATTAATCATAGTTAGAAGAGGTTAGCACTTAAATGTTTATGAAAAATGGTTAATTTTTATATCGAGACTAGATACCTAATAATAATAGTGATTAGGACATTCTATCTGGAATCAATAAAAATAAAAGACTGATTTGATTATTATAAATATTTTTGTGTCATTTAGTTTGTTTCATCAAATTTTCTTAAGTTCTTATTTTTCTCTCCAAAAGCATAATAAGAATACAAATTAAAGTAAAGACAAATAGTAATGCATGGCGATAGTCACTATTCCGTGTAATGACGGCTTAAAATAGCATCACCCCTATTCTTTCCCGCGGGTACGACACCCAGAAGCGACTAACCGATGGAAGTGTTTATGTGAATTACCATTTTATTTTTCTATAGTCATTCACGTTTTATCTAAAATAGCCCTCAAAATTGTTTATGGCCATTAAAACTCTGCATACTCCGCAAGTATTTATGTATGTATGTGTATAGTCACTACCAAATTTATAAAAAGTGTTCTGAAGCCTTCGTTTTACCATATTACTACGTAGATCCAGGATTTCGGTCAAAATCCTAGGATTATGGCCGAAATCCTAGATCTACTTAGGACGATGGTCGAATGAAGTCTTCGATTTTACCATAATCCGGCTTTTGGCCATAATCCTAGAATTTCGGCCGAAATCCTAATTCTGCCATAATACTGCGACATTTATATTTAGAATGTAACGTGCATGTCCTAAGCTTGTTAGAACTATACCTCCCCTAGGAGTTTATCTTAATTGATAGTCAATAATTATAACAATAATCGGTGGCGAAAAAAATTGTTTTTATCGACACGACGATATTAGTGTTTAGAAAATCTTAATCTAAAAATGTTATCTAAGTTAATTGATACTATATCGATTGAAAATTGACCGGGCTGTGGGATAAAAAAGTTTGGTACTTATGTACCTGCGTGTCAACGTTTTTTTCCATGTGTTAAGAAATAACTCTGTCATAATTAACTGTTGTAAATCCTTACATCAATAAGCTTGGTACAAGTCAAAAATGAATTCCAAAATAACATTTCGAAAAAACAAAATATTTCGATATACGACAGAGGTATTCACTGCATAGCCAAAGCATTTTACAAAGTCAAAAGTGCTTGTTATATATATTAAATTTTTCCATTATTAAAATTGGATGACGAATAATTGTTTTGCGAGGCTTAACAGTGCCGACATCCATTTCAATTTGAATGACAAATGTGCGGTTTAATTTTAAAACTGATTTTTAATTTCCGAATATGGTTTTTGTTGTCGTCTAATAGGCAAAAGCTTTTTATTAAAATGCCTTTGACGGAAGTAATTTACTTCGTTAGATTTAGTTATTTGTTTAAGTTTGTAAAATGCTTACGATTTAGCAGGTACGATAATTTATGTAGGTACTAACACAATCACAAGTTTTCAACTTAAATTTAGCTAAACAAACTCACACACTTGAGCCCAATCCAACCAACATGTAAATCGTGTTCGAATCATATCATCAGTAATGTTTCTTTTAAAGCATCTATTTGATGTATGTTAAACTGGGTTTAGCACAGGTTTTCGTTTATGCATGATAAACTATTATAAAATAATTTTCAAATGAAATGTACTTATTTATCCCTGTGATAAAAAATTAAAGAATATCTAAGGAGCTGTATTTATTATCATTTCTTAGCCGCTTAAACTCTAACTCGAGGAACCATCAGGTACGTCAGCAACATCAGCGCTTAAAGAAATTCAAGAAACTTTCAGTAAATGATAAATTCATTCTTCGTTCAAACTCGGAAACTTTCAGCTTCGCATTAAAAGTCAACTAGATGTAAGACGACGGTATATTTTGTGCTAAAGCCGCGCCATGACGAGCAGAGTTAAAAGTACACACAATTGATAATTTAACCGTCACTGAGTCCTGGTCTAAATTAACATGAATTTTCAATAGACTAATCTTAACTTAAATTTGATATTAGGACAAAATGAAGAATTCGGACGAATCCCAAGAAATTAAGAATAAACTGGAAATTATAGGATATCTAACTTAAAATGGGAAGGCACCATCAGTTGTTACAACTGGCTGGCAGATGAAATATAATAATAATTTGGCCAAATGCTTGAATATGGCAAAATGGTGACTTCATTCTGCCAGTATCCTAAACAAATCTAGGAATTTGGTCGTATTTCCACTATTTTTGTGTTAACTCAAAAATCTTATAAACGAAATAATCATTACAAAAAAATTGACTAAGACTGAAACAAAATACCTTTAAAACTTCGTTTGTTAGTGATTGTTTGCTAATTGAAATAATTTCCTGTAGTTTTTGATGATTTTCAGAAATCAAACCATCTGGAATCTTTCAATACAATATGCGCCAATAATTTACTATTAACTTTAAGTTAGGGATTAGTTCGTAGAAAATATTTCAATTAAATTTAATTCTTTTTGTACTATGGTTTATTAAGCACTCACTGTGCTAAAGTCAATAACTTTTTTCAAATATTGTTTTTTGTTAGGAAAACTACAAAAGTGAGCTCAAAAATAGTCATAACGAAATTTGATTGGAAAGATTAACTTAAAACTGAGACCTCTTAATAAATTCGGCCCAAATCCTTGAAATTCGGCCGAATTTCTGGATTTGTTTTAGGTGATGGTAGTATTTAGTCCACAATTACGCCATTTCCGAATTTTCACCAAATTCCTAGGAATTTGTACTAATTCCTGATTCTGCCAAATTTCGCGACATGTACTTTTACAGCTATTATAGGCACTATAATAACAAGAAAAATTTTAACATTTTAATAAGAAAGAAGTATAATATGAAAAGAAAAAAAAACGATAAAAACAACTATGCATGCAGCCCCAGTAACAACTTTATTTTAAACTTTTTAACATGAATCCGCCATTGGCATAATATTTAATTGCCGCCTTCACATTATTTTTATTAACAATACACAATTCAAATGCCTAAAATCGTTGTATCTTACTAATTGCATGTGAGTTATGTACCGAATTAGTTTAAATTTTTATTGTTATTTATTATATATTACTTTTTAAGACTAAATGTTTTAGATTTTTGTAGCTTGTGTTATAATTAAACACTTCATAGGCATATTTTACGTGCTGTAAAGTATACTTTTTGTGACGCCTGAAATCAGAGAACATTAACCGATGACGGTGGAATTGGGCCTCGCTACATTATACAGATAAATAGATATTTTTGCATAATCATTTTGATAGTATAAATTTTGTACAGTTTTACTTAGTAGACTTCTTTGGGGGCTAAAGTAAGGACTATAAATATATTTAAAAACAAATAAGTGGCTGATAACTCCATTCACGAGACGCATTATAATTGTGTCAATCAAACTTTTTTCATTGTCATTATCGGATACTTAATTAATATCCAAAACATGTTTTCTTAGTTACTTATCTTAAGTACAGTAGCGGGATTGAGCAGTTGGTAAAAAATGTCATCTCACAACTTTTTTATTTTATGTTTAATTAGTCTAGCTACTTCTTAAAGTAGCTTGTTTAGATTTAAATATAGATACCTATGTAATATACATATATGTGTATAATTCACTTACCTTTAGACTTCTGTTTGACTAGAGATGGCTGAGGCAGACTCGACAACTGAGTTAACTCACTACGATTAAAAATCTAAACACACTTGCGCTTTCACGCAAACATTGAACGCAGCAGGCTGCTAAGTTTGCCATTACGCATTTATGTAAAAATAAACATTAAAAGTTTAATTTTGATTTGATCACAATATCTATAAAAGACATAACAAAATTATCTATGTCGTTGGCTCAAATTTTACAAGTGACCAATACTGGAAGCTTAGGATGAGCTGATGATATATTTCGCTTTACTTTCGATATATGGAAGGTTACAAAGTATTTTTGACAGAATTTTGTTCCTTCTTAGCAGTCCTCAGTTTTTAGTGAATAGTTCAATTTCTTCATGCATACGTATGACATGCACATGTACGAAGGTAGGTATACCAGTAGAAACATGTTTTATTATCATAAAAGGCTGACGAACTCTTATTGAGTAGAGACAGCGGGCCAATTCCATCCAATCACGAGCGACACGTCGTTTGACGGCCCCTCATAGTGATTCGCAAACTTCTTGTGCTCGTAGAAAAAAAAACAACTGCCTTAGAAAGAGGGATTTCTTTTCTGTTTAAATCGTCTTATCAGTGCGAGTGACATATGTATGTTTTATATCAAAAATAAATCCATTTTCTAATGGAACAACATTTTTTATCTTTAATCTTAAACCGTTCTTCAATGCTTACTTCCCGGCACCCAAATTTATCAATATTTAAATATAGATTGTTTCCTATTTTATTACCAAGATTGGCAGGCGGGTCGGCGAGCGCACAGTAAAAATCAATACTAACGAAAACTGTTGCATACAAAATAAAACTTAGTTGGCTCAATATTGTCACCAAAAGTTTGAGAACCTCTGTTCCAAACAAGACCCTATTAACACTAACATTCTTCAAATGTACATCGACAACCGATGTTCAACAATTGTCACTTTAGACATTTTGTAAGTCCGTTGCCACTTAGTAATATTTTTTATCGAATCGATTATATCTATCGACAGTTTTTTATTATTAGTTCATCGACCGTAAGGTTTATTGCTTCTGAATTGGAAGGTCAAGAAATAAACTTAGTAGACGGTAAAAGTTTTTTCTAGCTTGTTTCATGAAATAACTCTGTAACGATTTGGCGAAAAAGTTTGAGTAACATTTGTTATTTGAAATGTTTAAGTTTTTATGAAATATCAAGTTTTGTGTAGTTATTTAGAATGATTGAAAATCGGTATTTGGTACTGTAACTGAAACCATTTTAACATGTCTGATTGACGACTAATAGCTAAATTATTAGTAAGTAGATAGGTAGGTTAGGGTTCTTAGGTCGCAAAAATGTTATATCGTTTAAAATTATATAAAATCGAATAAATAAGTTTGGCGACGTATTCCAAAAGGTTTAAAATCTTAGTAAGTCTTAGACTTCGCTCAAAGGTTGTGAAATTTTAGACACAAAAGATACTTACGAAAGAGACGCACTTAATACACCAAAACTTTGCTTTTGTTTAAACTTTAAATACCTTAAGAACACATTTTCAATACATTTTAAATTCAAATGTTTCTTCAAAATTATCAAATTATTAAACCAACTTAGGGGAATATGAAGCGCCTAAATGACAATAATTATAAACTTAGTTTCTCGCCTTTTGTTGAAGGCTCATGTTGCAGTTACTAGATAATTTATTTTCAGTATACTACTACCACTAGATACATCAGCCACATTAGTCCACTGCTGAACATGAGCTGCATTTAACAATATAATCACATAATAAAATATTAATTGAATCAGATAAAATGTAAAAACGAATTAACGGTTTTATCGCTCAATCTGTGACATAATTATATTAAAATACTGAACAATGAAACATTTTTCTAATAAGTCGCTCAGTCTAATGAATGACGAAGCAAATGTTTCCTAGTGTTGATAGAATGAAAATAACTGTTCAAATAAATATTTTCAGTACCAACAGATTTTAGCAGTTTATTTAGTTAGACTTAGAATTATTTGTTTCTATACTGTTAATAGGATTGTGCGCTCAAAATGTAAAATAATAGCCTCATCAAATCTAAAACCATCACGGAAAACCGCATCAAAATCGGAGCATTAGTTATGAAACACTTACATTCTTTCACCCCAAACAAATACCGTATCCGTTCCGTTATGGGTAAAACTGCTTTTAATATAATGTTACATATTATGTTAAAATATAGTATTACCAAATTTTATTCCTTAAAAAAATATCGTCTTGATATGAAAATATGTCTTACAGCTTGTTCCCAACGCAGGAATGAGTGTATCGATAGCTGATAGCTGTTATTTAAGTTCCTGTTACTTTGTAACTAACAACACTATTCCTAGTTGCGCTTAATCAAATTATTCCAGCCATCCTTTTAAATGAATGGATAGTGAATGATGCCGCAACTTTGCCATCTTCAATCTGCGTTATTTCTTTAAAAGAAACTAAACCAGTTTTAATTGTGATTTATGGTTTCTATTTAGTGTTAGTAAAGATTATTGTTATTTTAAAAATAAACGAATCGAGCAAATTTAAAGCATATCTGTTCGGTTAATCTTTTCGCTTTTAAAGATGAGCCTAAGTTTCTGGGCAGAAGAAACGCGTCTGACAAACCCTATTGATTTATGACTAAGTTTTTATCTTCTTGTTCTTCTTTTCGTGTGGGACACCGAGTTGATAAACGACCCGATAAACCCTAGTGTCAGAGTTTTCCACTTACTACTAGCATGATTGAGCCTCTGACATTATTGTGTAACGACCGCCTTCTAATCATAGACAGCAACCGGGACCGACGGCTTAACGTGCACACCAAAGCACGGAACCATCTTTTTTACGGAAAATCAGGTGGTTCAGCCAGTAATGTGCTAACCAGACTAGGAACAAATTTTCAAAGTGATATATATATCTTTGTGAGTGCCCTACCGGGTATCGAACCTGGAACCTTTGCGCCGCAGTCAGTTGCACTAAAACTGCGCCACATCAGCCGTGGTAGGTATTTTTATAATGCACGCCTGTATTCCCAAATGTAAAGCGTTCTCGGCCTATTAGAGACTAAACGTCCAATCACATGTAGCCAAAACTGCTATACATTAGTTAAATTAGTGGAGTGTCCCAGCGGAGGGCAACTTTGAATTTAACCCTATTTGTCATAATAATGTTAATGCTTCCAACGTTGTGATAAGCTTGACATTTTGAAATGAACATGTGATTTGCATGTGTGAGAGGAGGTGCCTATACCTATGAGTTATTTAAGTAATTTTGGTATAAAACTGTTATAGTTGCAACGTGGAATACATAAAATCTAGATACAGTTCGACCTGATCCCTGTGACTGCGTTTTGGAACCGATAACTTAGGTTTGTCATAAATATAATTTGCCGTGTAATGGCGGTTCAGAATAGCATCACCCTTATTCTACTCGTGTCGTAAAAAGTGAGAGATAAATGTATCCAGGGAATGGGCAGCAGCGTTTCCTGTAAATGCAACATCTTGCACTGCGCAATTCCGCTTGCCAAGCTTGGCGAGTAAGGCAATACCCCCCCATAGGGGGAGGCCCAAGTCCAACAGTGAATGTTGTGGCTGTTAATGCTAAAATATAATTTGACTCTCTATTTAGTGGGATCAGCCAATGATCTGCCTCTAACGCTTCATTTACTAATACTGTACTGCATGTGATAACTAAGCAAGCCTAGTCTTATTGCTTTTGTTTATCAATTTCAGTACAGTGCTCCAAGAAACTGAACAACGAGTTGTTATTTACATAAGTAAAGTTTATTCACAGTCTTCACATAATGTCTGAATTCCTCCCTTTTTAAGGAGAAGCTTTCCATCATCTGGCAACATTTCCTCTACAGTTAAGGGAGGCGTCCCACGCACGCATTACCAGCTATTTAGATAACAAAACGTTTATTTTCACACACATAGTTCGCTGGTAAAAGCGTATATCACTATGTTTGTCCAAAAAATTTAATTTGTCGTAGTACCTAACAACTTTAAGTTGTTATTCTGTTATATTGTTGTGTGACCTGCTAATGAAGGTGAACTAGGTATATTTATTTATTTAAGTATTTTAATTTGATTATAAACTCAATCAATTCAAATATGACAGCGTAAAAAGCGTACAGTAATACGTCGTTCACGTTTCGTTTTGATTTTGCTTGCGACTGATAGTGTAGGTAGGTATCCTACTTTACTTTGTCAATATGCTCATTAATAAGTATTAGTTTTTTTTTTCTGTGTCTTAACGAATGATGGGAAAACTTCGTCAAATTTAGTTTATTTCGTAAATGGTTTTTACAGTGCGTTTGCAACCAAAAATATTTTAGATAGACCCTTTTACCAGCGTACCGCGCAATATTTCCAAGTAGACAGATCTCGGACCGTCTTTGTGTGTGAAATATTATTATTAGCTGCTTGATTGTGACTGCGTATTCAAAATCAGCCCTGGTGAGCTTACGAATACGGCCCTGGTATCTGAATATGAATAATTTATTTGCACATTTTTTTCCTACGGTGACCTAGATTTGCCGAGTGGTAACGGCTCAGTATAGCATCATCCTATTTATACATGCAGGTGTCTAAAAAGGCGACTAGGAAATGGCCAGCGGCGTTCCTTATGAGTGACAACACCTTGCACTGCGCTCGCCAATTCGCCTGACAAGCTTGGTGATTATGGTAAATACCTAACCCCCTGTTGGGGGAGGCCCATGTCCAGCAGTGGACTGTTGTAGCTGTTTATATTATGGATGATACTTTAATTTGAAGACAAATGTTATTTGTGAAATATCGTCTCTGTGCCTTTTGATGTCGGCTTAGAATAGCATCACCCCATTCCTTTGCCGTGGGTATCGTAAGAGGCGACTATGTGAATCGAGGGTTACATATGTAGGTCATTCAATTTTAGGCGACGGACTCACAACATGTTACTATGGCGATACACAATTTTCTCAATGACCTTCAACTGTTAATCAGAGAATGCGTAAATGTTGTCCAATTACGCTCTAGCTACCCCGCAAGGGATTTAGGCGTGATATATGTATGTATGTTGCTCTAACTGGAGCCAGTTTATAAAGGATGGTAATTTAGGTCTGGTCTGAAAATGAAAATGAAATAACTTTATTCAATGTAGGATAGCATTATCACTTATTGCTTTATTATTTATTACTTTATTACTCACCAACACGTAAAATGTCAACGAGGTGAGATCAATACTTTAGTCACTTAGACGGCAATCTTCTTTTTCGTGTGAGACACCGAGTCAACAAACGACCCGATGAACCCGTGTGTCAGTGTTTCTCAACCGCCTGCTATTACTATTAAGCCTCTGACGTAGATGTGTAACGACTGCTAGCTAAGTAATCATAGGCAGCAACCGGGACCGACGGCTTAGCGTACCCTCCGAAGCACGGAACCATCTTTCTTACGGACAATCAGGTGGTTCAGCCTGTAATGTCCTAACCTGACTGGAAAAAGATTCACAAAGTGATAATATCAATTTGTAAGTGCTAAACAGGGAAACGAACGCGGAACCTTTGCGCCGCAGGCAATCGCACAACCACTGTGCCACATCGGCCGTCGGCAAACGGCAGCGCCTTTCTCCAACGTCGTGTGTAAATAATTTAAAGCGGTATTTTAAATTTATTATCCCAGTGAAAAGGAAACATCTTCGAAATGTCTTGTGTAAGTAAAGTAACTCCGTCGTAACGTAACGCTTACGACTCCAATTCAAAACTTAATTAAAGTCTTATCGCTACTCAACTTACGTACTAGGGATGGGGCGCGAAGGTATTATATTAAATCAACATATTTATAAATCATAATAAAATATTTAAAAATAATGTTGTTTGTAATAATTGGCTCGAATTCATAAGTAATAATGAACTACGTAATGAACGTGCGTCGGGAAGCACGGAACCATCTTTTTTTAGTGATTTCGGAGTGAAGTGATGTCGAAATATTGTAATGTCGGAGTAACATTATATCGGAGTATTTTTCTGTATTGCATTTTCTAAATCAGAAATTTCATCAGTTGAGAGATACTAGTTTCTGTGTATTTTTTTATAAACATTTCTTTGACATACAGTTTCCCGAAATAGGAAGCTAGTAAAATAATAGTATTATTTCTATATTATGAATTTTATTATAATTCTTACCAAGTTATAGGCATAGAATAACATCACTCCATTTCTTTCAGTTGGTGTTTAACGAGGCGAATAAGAGACTCGAGGATTACATGTGCATTACAATGCTAGGCGACATGCTGACAACCTGTCACTATAGAAATACACGAATTTTCTGAAACGGTCCTCAAATTTTTGTCAAACGTGCCGTTAATGCTCTGCCTACCCCGCAAGGGATAAAGGCGTGATATTTGTATGTATGTATATGTATGTATGTTGGTAACAAAAGACAGTGACTAGGTAGACAAGGTAAGTAATAATTAGTTACATCGCCATGTGCAACCATGGCAAGGGCAACGTAGGAGTCGCCTTCTTAGGTAGTATAATTTGACGTAGATAGGTAGAACTTCCCACCTGCATTGAATATAAATTAAATATACCCCATCCCTATCGGTTAGAGGGTTAGGGCCGGTCGAAATAACCCGGTAATTTTACACTGTCGCCGACAGGGATCTCGTCCAAAAACCGGCAGTTAAACAGTTAAATTCTCGCTAATATTGTATGAAGATGACACGCCGGGTGGAGTTTGCTTAAAGAGTTGTTTGAAATGAGATAAACGGCTTTTGGGGCAGGAATTTTGTAATCTAAGTCGAGACTTCTAATATAAGTAAGTTATAAAAAAGAGCTAATTCCACAATGCCGTAAAACGGCGTTTTAAAGCCTATTTTTTGTGGTTTACTTAAGGGTCACTCTCCTAAACCCAATTTCACTTTGTTTACTTCACAAGGCGTCAATACTTATATTTTCAGCTAAAAAGAAACCTCGCCAAAACAAAGGTCACGCGGTAAAAGCATGTAACCACGAAATTGCACATTCCCCGGAATCGTATGGCAATTTTTTTTCCACTCCTGAATGGAGGTTTCCTCATGTTTCCTCATATAACAATCTTTTTTACGCGCTTTTATGACCGTAGAGTGTCGACGAAAAACGTTTAAGGCTGAATGTACAACAACGAAAGCATGATTGTAAAACATGGATGGGTAGGTGCTACTTGAATAAGTACATTAGTAAGTAGGTACATACTAGAGTTCTGAAACAAAATGTTGCACGTGCTTTTACATATACGGGGTGTAAGGGACAGCCCAGACCATGAAACTAAACAACTTTCCTCTAGAAACATATGTCAGAATACGACAGAAAAAATCAAAGTTTCATACAAAATTTCTATCACCTGACTGCATCTACTGTGGGGAGTCTAATTTTTTTTTACGTTTCCTGAATTATTTTCTTATGAGAAGTTGTTCAGTTTCTTGGTCTGAATTCAGCCTATCAGTTTTAAGAGGGCTGTTTCTTATACTCTGTATGTAGTACGTTGATTGTATTGTTCGATCGTGCGGTTGCCGGAGTAACGTGTTAACACGTTCCTATGGTGCCTGTGTGCTGTTGTGTAGGTAATAGTTATAATTATGTTAAATTAATCTTACCGTACGTTGGCTAATATATTCTTGGACAAGTAAAATTTTTCATTCATATTTTCAGTTATGTCCTTCTTGACAAAGTTGTTCAGTAGCATGGGCTGATTCACCGTTTGAATTTAGATTTTATTTATTAATAGTCTCGGAAATTTTAGAACTAATAACTATCTTAGTTAATTTATTGAACAGATACTTACGTTTTACATAACTTAATAAATTCACTGTAAAGGTCTTCTGTAGTCAAGTGTACGTATGTCAACTTTATAAACAACTGTGAGTTACCCGCTTTATCTACTATAAGACTCTGAAAAATAAATGAAGTTGCTTTGGTGACGTTTTTAAACGATTGTCGTTGAAAATTCCATCATGTTGTGTAGACATATACGAACCATATTTTTTCATTTTATTCATACAATTACCTCTTTGATACAATAGTATTTGTTTTGTTTTTAAGATTTGAATCCCGTAACTGTATTTAAGTACCAAATATAGATATATCTTTAGTAACGCAAAATGGAAATTCATAAATATTCAGTTTAAATTTTGTTATTTGCGTTGGATTTTCTACTCTATGAATACTGTAAGTTTCCCAAAATGCCTTTTTGAAAAAGTCTTTTCAAAGTCTTTTTGGAAAAAACATATTAAGATATTTTAGGGAATTACTACGAACTTTCATACAAATAATTAACCCTTTCTATCCCTTTGGGGCCACAGATTATAAATACTCAACGTTTTAGCTTCATGGTTTAAATTTAAACACCAATTTTGGAACAATTCACATCAGACTACGAACTTTCATACATACTTTTAACCCCATTTTTACCTTTAGGGATAAAAATGTGTAAATAATGTAACATGTTGTTTATAATTTTCTTTCCTTAGTCTTATTAATAATGCTAAAATGATTTAAAAAACCACAATCATCCGTACAAATGTTATACCCTCTTTTTACTCCTTTAGGTTTGGTTATTTCAGTTCCTCAACCAAATCCCAAATTTTGTATCAGATTGCTTTAACTTTCATAGAAACGTTTTACCTTTTTAGGGGTTGAAATTCTATTTATCCATTTTTATGCGGATGGTTATATAGTAAAATAAACCCACTGTCCAAATTTTATGTTTCAAGCATAAGTTGTTTAGGCTGTCTGTTGATGAATGTATCAGTCAGTCAGTGAGGACATTTGTTTTTATAAGTGTAGATAATGGCATAATTTTCCACTCGCGCACATACCATGAATAAAACATGGCGCTTAACCAACGATTTGGTGTTAATTCACGTACAAAAACCTAGTTGGTGGGGACGAAACGACCCAAGGGTTTATGGGCGGTTAAGGAGTTAAGACTGTGTTGCACCATGCGCAAAAGTAAAGGTTTTATTAACTTTGTTTACAGGCACTATGCACTTTTATTTTATACGACTTAGTAAAGGTAAATATGGCGTATCTGCAAACTATATTTGCGCTGAACTTGCTTACCTTATGGTATAGATAAAAAATGCTTGCTTTGGCAGGAGCTAGGTTTCGTCCTAGCGCATATTATAATGTAATCACTTTAATTATAGAGGTAGATGTACAAATACCTAGGTTATTTATACTCGCTATTATTGGCGACTTGTAAATCTCCGTAATGATGACTTTTAAAGTAAACTTTGCTTGTACTTGATTCATGTATTAACTTTAGTTCAAAAAGGTGACATAGTAACATGTGAAGTTAATTGTAATATGATCGCCTAAAAAACCTAATTTCGATGAATGTACAAAAAACTATTTACGCCTTGAGAACGGACTTTTACGTGCGTCAGTTGTTTGATCAAAAATCTTAGAAATGTGTGATATTTTTTTACAGTATTGTTCTTTGTTTCTTATTAAGTATCTACTCTTAGTAGGTACTTCAGAAAGTGCTCTTGATGCGTCTCTACCTTTACCAAGGGCCCAAAATTCCCCGTTTGCAATTCTATCGCCGATCAGCATTGAGCCGAGAACATTACTGATTGATATAGAGGGTACGATCGATGAGTTTTTGTACTGCTGTAGTCACGAAAAAAGGGAAATCAAAAGAATTTCAGGTTTTTCAGACAGCCTTCAACTAGTTCACCTTAACTTCGAAAATGCATAATTTTATAGTTTTTTTTTATACTAGCTGATGCCCGTGAAGTCGTTCGCACAGCGTAAATTAGATTTAAGGTTACTTGATAAGGCTGAACTGTTGTGTATTGTTCTACACGTTTTGTCCTTTATGCTTTGTATTTCTTGTAGGAATAAGCGATTTGCGCGAGGTGTAAATTATTGTGTATGTCAAGTTGGCTTAGTAGCTATTCACAACAAAAAATGTAATTGAAAACAAAAACTGTCAAAGAAAAACTGACAAATAGTATTATTTTTATAAAAGTGTTGTTTTGGGTTCTATGGTGTTTACTAAGGGGCTCTATACTGAGTTTTTACATTTCTTTGCTAATTACAGACAGCAACACGTTACAGTGTTATTATACGTATAAACTAAAGGAAACCCAGCGGTTTCACCACTATAATCAGTTTTCCCCATGAAAATTTTATATTTGCCGTGGTAAAAAGTAACTATGTTACTCAAGCTTCTTCCGAAGCCTGTTAATGCGGTATTATCACCAATTAAAAAAAAAGACTTCAAAAGTTAACGATTGCTTTTAAAACAAACAAAAAAAGTTGCTTTTATTTAAATGTAGTTGTAGATGAACAAATATCCGTACATATTGATATTTGGATCGTTTTAACTAGGACATATAAACCCTGTTGATATTGGTGACCCAGGGCCGTTCCGTTTTGACAACGTGTCAATTCTCCATTGTCCAGGAGACAGATCGTACCAATATGGACAGAACGACATATTTCACGAACAGACATTTGGCTGAAAAACTATTTGAATGCACATGCACATCTGAAAAACTGGGTGAAATGTGTGTGGTTATAACTTGCTTCCCTAGTTGTGTCCCAGTCCCAGACGTGCAATTAAAAATTAAAAATTTGTCTTCAGAATATTAAATTATGTTTTTATGTGTTAAACTTTCGCGGTCATGCGTAAAATCGAACAATTCATCAAAATCTCACTATCGCGGTAAGTAACCCAAAACACGGTTTTAGTGTTTTGGGTTACTATGTTTATTCTGCAAACTTTAACCGCAAGTATGCCACTTTCCTACCCCACCGACACGTGAAACCGCCTTTCAGTGGCGAAAAAGGCTTTCTTATCATAACCTTTGGAATGACCAAAGTGATCTAAGTATATTTTTATTTCGGCGAGATTGGCCTTAATTACTGGTTCCTCGAAAATCAAAGTAACCTCATCAAGTAATCATGAATTATTTTTCTCCCTCAATTATCTGTTTCAGAACGCACTTTAACGTTTGGAAAGGTCACAGTCACCTGGCGTTATTAAAGTTTCTTAAGGCTCCCATACCAACCTAATTGCGAATCCGAATCGCATTGCAATTTGCATCGGCGATAGATCTCACATCATTTTTGACGGAAATTTACGATGACATGCGAGTTTATTTGTGTGTACGTGCTCTAACTTAGGTCAGTCGATATCGTAAACAAGGAATAATCGACAAACCAGCGTTTGAAAATGGCGAAATATTCAGTATTCACCCAAACTGTCAGAAACATATCTACTGCGAGTTGGTAAGTTGGTGAAAACAGATAAATCACATTGCAGCCAAATTCTCATAGTCCTCGTGATTGTTTTATGAGCACGCTTCCGGGTCGGGGGGTTTGGATTCGAGTCAAATTTCCCTACTATACGATGTTTCTTTAATATTTTATTGCAATAAATTGTTTTTCTTTTTTATAGTTCCGCCAGTTTCAGGACAAAAATAGACCCTTTACATTTGATGTCATTAATATATGAATCCATTATATGAGTTTAACTTGTCGGGGACGGTGGTGGGATCAGTCCTTAGTGTGGGGTTTTCTTTTAGAAATACGATATATAATAATACCTGATATTGTGATGTAGTTTTAACTCGATTTGGACAGAAGCGTTTTGCTCTCCTTTATTATTTTCTTTGCTATCTGCAAGTCTTGCTGAGGTGTTGCCTCTACATTCCTTAAAATAATAAAACCTTTTCAGCCTTATTCCTACAATTTTCCAGTATCAAATATTAAAAAATAAATCCGGTAAAATCGCCGTCTATTCGCTACTTACTTCCGCAATACGGAACCACAATCCGACTAGCGACTATAAATCGTTTTCTAATCTATTAAAGCCAGTCTTGGTACTATTTTTCAAAACAGTTCTCATCCTAGATTAACCGACTTCGCAATACGGCCAATAGCCATGCTCTGGCTAATAAATCTTGCAAACCAGCTTCTCATTCATACTGGACTAGCGTAGGGTTGCCACACGCATTGATTTTAGATTTCTAGTATTTACGTTACTCGATGGCCCCTAAATAACTGCGATCACCAGATGTCAGTAAACATATCTTAATATGCAATTATATTCGTCCAAGACAGATCTCGCATGATATCTTTATTACTGATTGTATAAATTATCAGATATCAAAATGTGATTATTTTGTAATCAATAATTTCTGCGATACAAACCGTGTTATATGATCTATCAATCTATTTATTACATTACTACTACCTATATTTCAGGAAATTTAAAATGTTATTTTATGGCTTCACAACAGAAATGTATTTTCCTGTTGCCACATATTAGAATTGCTTAGTCGATCCCGAATTAATCGGGATACCAGCGGAGAGATGATGATGTAAGAAATTGACAAACAAGCAAGCTATTAGGTATTAGAAGAATCGAAATTATATAATGTTCGTATTAAAGAAAATACGTATTGAAAATATTGAAAGCAAGCCCAGTATATTTCATTCTCCGACTTCACGTGAATAAACCTTATAATAGCTCGGCTATCGCTTATTAATTTATTAGCTTGATCTCACGCCGCGCTGCTAACAGCTAACTGCTATTTCCTTTGTTGTTCGTTCACTCATATTTCTTAACCGCTTGGAATTTACGGAAGGGGTAGTCTCGGTTATGATGAAACAAGTCTATTTAAAATAATGCAATTATACACAAATGTTAAACCAATTTAATTTGTAAGTAGGTATTTAATTGAATTTCTGCATAGGTTTTGGTTTTGTCTTATCTGCGACGTCTCATCTATGTTATATTTATAGCGGGATGAGCCCTATCATTATAGGTTTTGTTGTTATTACATACGATAATACGCATTCTTACGCAGTTTTGTTACCAATTCAAAAGCAACGGAAACTGTCAACTCAGATTATAATATGGCAACGGAACCGTTATTTAATGTTTTGCTTGTTAAATCCTTTGCAAAGTTTACATCTGACATTAATGTACCAGGGTTCATCGGGTCGTTGGCGATTCGGTGTCCCACACGAAAAGAGAGAGAGAGAGAGAGAGAGAGAATGTATTTTTATAACTTGTTACTCAATCAACCTCACATCTATTGCGGCTCTGTCGCCAGCTATTCTAGGTGATTCACCTCCACATACCACGCGTCCTTCTAAGACAATTAATGACAGCCGCCCGTCTGCAACCAACTGCCATCAAAGGGGGAATGTAGACGGGCGGCAAGCGAAACGCCGATCGCAATACATGGACGGCGGGGTTAAGGGTCGAGTCGCGAGGTGTTTGGTTTGTTAACTGTTGCGTGTAAAGAAACGTGCGTTAAGGGGCAGTTGGTTAGGTTTAAATAGCTCATGTAGTCAATAGTTGTAAAGTTTAAGTAAGTATCTACTTATTTCTTCACTTCTAAAATTGGCTATGAATAATTTTAAACTTTTGCGCTTTCAAAACAATATAAATTTTATGCAAATATTGCAGTAATACATCATCAATGCATAAATGAGTTGTGTCAACTGTGATCCCGTCAGACTTCACTATCTCCAACCCATATTATCCTCCATTGACTCCTCATATATTTAATATTTCATACGTAGTAATAATTCCCAAATATAAACAAATCATTCGCTGATCTGTACAAAATTCAAATCTTTCTCACAAAGAACCCTAAAAATATACGAAGTGGCTTCATAAATAATATTAGAAGGCGATCATACCCTTAACACTTGCGCAAAACGACTCAACACGTATCCACGTCCGCGCCATCAATCGTGTCTTATTGTACACTTACTGCAGCATACGACCGTATTGTCGGGTGTTGCCAGATACCTTTGTGAAATATGGTCTGAGCTTTCTAGGCAGGTACAACTTTTGAAATCTTCATCGAAATCATTAGAAGTCTTAACATTGGCGATTCCACGCGCACCTTCAGATTCAATTATCGACATTAAGTAATCCATATGATTAATCTATCTCTCTTGCATTTTCAGTCTTAATTCATTTTAACTCTCGTTTTAGTAAATATTATGCTTTTTGTTCCAGTCTTTAAAAGAACTGTTTCGCTAGATGGTATGATAGGTTAGGAAAAAAATTATTACTTATAAGTTGTTTTATTTGATAAATTCTTCCGCCAAAAAGTAAGAGGGCATCATCACGTTTATTTCTGACAACTGTTCGCAAATATAGTCTGAAGATTGTGAACCTTGACGAATGGTTTTAAGTTGACGTTTCCTTTTAAGGGCGGATTCAAACGTACACGCTGTCAAAACGCGTAATGACGTGCGCTAATATGCGTGGGCTGCGCGTGTTGAGTGCGTATAAGTCGACCCGCGAAACCTACGCGCTCACCAAGCGTTTTCCCCGCGTGTAGCCAGCGCGTGATTCTGAACTTTATCATGGATGACCTTAGTAGTAACACGCTCAACAATCGCACAGTACGCGTGCACGTCTTAATCAGCCTTTACTATCGTAAAATTAAAGTATATGTAGTGTAAAAAATATATTTGAAAAGTTGTTGAGTACCTTAATGGTTCCGACAGATCTACTATTCAACCAATACTACACAAAATGCCATACACATTTCTTAACATAAACTGAATTATACCTTACATACATACATACATACATAAATCACGCCTATTTCTCTTACGGGGTAGGCAGAGCGTTAACGGCCGTAATAATAATATTATCTACTTTATACCAAATACCTGATTAGGCACTTCCTAACTTTTTCAATCGGCACTCACACCCTTATACAACCTCACCTCAACCTCGTAATGACCGACAACAGTTCCAAATCACTCCTGAAACCCTCAACTGCACTCCAGCCCTCACGCACTTACGCACGAATGCCGGGGGAGCGGAGAGTGCTTTACACCCGCCTGAGTGGGACATATTGTATCCAATCAACACTTCGGCGGACTGATGCGGAAACTAGTTGAAACCAGGTGTAACTTAGTAGACACAGGGTAGCTTATAACTAGTATGATTCTACGGATGAATATGAAAAACTTCTTATATGGTGTCTTAATCGAAACTGCTTATAAATATTATTGCTGTAAGATAAAGGTTTTTTATCTGCGTTTTCGTTCTTGTAAGAAGAGCTTAAGACGCTTTTACAACAGTCCAAAGAGAAGCTCTTCGTTATTTCCACGAAGGTGCAAAAAGAATTGCCCGAGCTAGAATAACAAACCAATTTATTTAATCCTTCTTCGTACCAAACTAGTTCTCCTAACTCCCCCAAGACTGATACTAAAATAAATCACTTAACACTGCACGTCTTGTAGGAACACTGAGTAATAGGTCTGTTTGAAAAACTGCAATCGACGAACAAAATGCTATAGATCCGGGATAAGACGGCGAAACGCTTTGATACCGTCTCAATAACGCTTACTACGCGATCAGGGAGTCTGAATCAAAATACTTTAACAGGGATGGACTTGAAGGTGTTTCTGAAAAAAGGTAAACATCCAGATCAGGTACGCTTTCAACAGCACTAGCGCTTTTTAACTATAAACTTAACTTTTTTCAGGCTATACTAGCTAACAATCATAATAAATTTAACTTATCAGACTAGGTAGATAGATAGGTATCTCGGTTTGGTGGGGTAAGTACTCTGCTATCGAATTGTAGTTAGGTGCGTACTTTAATAGCTAAGCGGACCAATGAATTTGCTGATAGACCAACCAGCCATCACGTCTGTCATATTCATAGTATTGACTCCCTAGCATGATATGAGACCCAATAGCTGAAAAGTGCCCGGAGTAGAGACGTCTTGTAAGGCAAAATTTCGACGCCTTTGATAAATCGCGCCAAGACGAACTCGACGCCGAAACAGACGAGCACCAACGGCTGTAGTGTATACTACTGTAGTGGCGGCCCTTTAAAGTTAAATTGGCTACTGCAGCCACATGTGAGCAATTTTAATACGTGCCTCAAGAATATCAAGATTGAGACATTTGATTGGTAGGCAACCCGTTTCCCTTACTTCAAGTAATCCTGCACTCACCGGCAATAGTCCTTACATCAGGGGGATGCCGGCTATAGATAGGTCTCCAATAGTACAGACAGAACGAGCACCTTTCCGCTTGATCTTTACGTTGCAATTACATAGCAAAAAAAAACTGGAATATGGCAAAGTTGTGACTTCATTCTGCCGTCGTCCTAAACATAATCTATTAATTCGAACAAATTCCTAGAAATTTAGCATTGCTTTGTGCGAGCATAGCTACACCTCTGATATTCAATAATGTGAAGAAAAAAGTGGCTATTAGAATGATACTCAAACCTGCACCTCCATTTTGTGTACCGAAGTCCCTTACTGCCAATTTCTTCTTATTTCCACCAAAATGAATAATGGGTGTGCCATTTGGCATGTGTTCGAAGATAGGTTGTAAATGACTCGCCGAGAAACAAAAGATGGCGGCCATTTGTAAAAACAAAAATAAAGCAAAATGGCGGCCGATCCGGTATTACTTAACAGATTCGTCATTAGTGTTTGCTAATAGAACGATGTGGTTGCAATTTGGGACTAAAAATCAAAGCTATTTGCAGTTGGCGCCAGGCGCGACTGTGCTAAGCGCTTTATAATAAAAATAAAAGTTGAAAAAATGATAGCGAAGGCCGGGGATTGAACCCGGGACATCTGGAGTACTATCCCACCGCTCCACCACTGAGCTACCGGCGGCCCGAACGAACATTTCAAAAAATCATCTCTTGATACTCGTTTAAGCTACGTACAAGCGACATCTAGTAGTTACTTATACTATGGTTAGTCCTTATCACAGAAGGAATCCAAACCATACGATGAAGCTTTGCTTATTTTCAATGTACTATGGTTTAGTTTACACTCACAGTGCAATATTATATTATTTTCATAAATGAAAATAAGTAGTAAAAAAAACACTTCTTATTTTCATTTATAAATAAACTTTTACATTGACACATTCTCGACCGATCACAGGAAAGTGTCAGTCGAGAGTGGCGCCATTCAGTTCCCAGCATCCGCCCAAGGCCAGCTGACACGATTTCTTTCTATCGTTACCAGTGTACCTCCTTATTACGCTAAAGTAATTAATTTTGAACCCTCTCGACTGTACTTATGTGGTTTAATTTAAAGAGAAGACGTAAGTACACCTCGCAGGATATTTTCAGACATCAATCATTATCATAAAAGCTTAATTTCAGCAGTAAACCTATGTTACATGTCTAGGACTAGACATCTTCTTCATCTAATTTGTGATTATGTAATTCAAATTGATTGCGATTAATTCCATTTTAGTAACTAATTGATAAATCGTAGAACACGGAGCGAATTTGTAAGTAACACTGGATTCTTGATACTGATATTTTAAAAATAGTATGATAATAAATGATACATACATTGTGCCAGCCAAAATATCAAGAGTTACATTCTAACCAATACAAATAGTCTCAAAATCTTGAAAACGAACGTCTTATAAGGTTACATCCATCTGCCTCACTACCTTTCGTGATTCGCTTCCCATGTCTCTCAATTCTTTCATAGAATGCGGCGTGTTCTTGTCAATCGCCTTCAAGACAATGGAGGAAAACGCCAATGGAGAGAAAATGTGGCATTTTCCGACTGTGACTTTCTAAAGTCAGGATAAGAGGCTCTCGAAGTGTTTCAGGAGTCGACACTACACGGGTTTAAGAGCGGATCTCGAAAGAAAGTATGTCTCAAGATATTGGGTTATACGTTGTGGATATTTTCAGAACGTATGGCTTTATGAAAGATTTTGTTATTGTGGACTGAGTTAGGTAAGGTGATATCTTTCCTCAATATCATTGGGGCTCACTTTATAACTCGTACTAGCAAAGAACTGACGTGCGTACTAGTTGGGAAGTACTTTTTAATACTTATGCTAGTGGACATGTGCCAGTTACGACTCTGAATCGCTTTCGCACAAAATTGCAGAACTCAGGCTGGCAATTTGAACTTACTTAAAATCCGATTAAATATACCTAAATGCAGAGTTACTAGGTTACGGTTAGCAGTGTTTAATGTGAAAACTAAATCTAGCCAATCTGGTTAAGAGTACTTTCTGTCCATTCTCAATCCAAATGAATATACCTCTATATACTCATAAAAGTACTTGATTCATTCGAATAGCACGATTATTTAAGATAGCTTATATTACAATTCGTTCTAACGTTACGTAGGTGCGAGCCATTTTTAGAGGCTTTTTAAAATATGACGTTACTTGCTACGTAAATCTATCCAATCCAATGTTAAAAAAAAAGATTCACGTCAGCTACCATCCTGAAAACCATTCATCACCATAAAACAATAACCCCCGTATAAACCCCAATAAACAAATAAACAACTCGCAAATAAAATAAAACGACTCCTCACACGGATCAATCAATCACCGCGGGCCTATCCTGAACCCATCCGCAACCCTTAAAGTTTGGGCACCGCAGTCTGGCCTCATCCATCCGACGGTAATATCCTCTGTCTTTAGCCCACATCGATTTGTCATGAGGAACCCTGACATGGAGGAAAGAGGGTTACAAGAGCAAGGGTAAAGCCCAATCAGTGAAGTCAATTTTGACATGACTTTACCAGCATTTGTTTGTTGTTGAAATATGATATAATATATTATAATGTCACTATCACGAGCAAACAATGTTTTTTTTACACATATACGAAAAACTTAAAATATTTCGTCGAATTCTGGACGATATACATTCAGCTCAATAAATAATGTCCAGACACTACCTAAATATGCCATGAAATTTTTGATCATAGGCTGTCAAGACGAACCCACCGTCAAAGGTATCGTGGTTTTCTTTGTTTTGTGTCCCCCTTGTGCAGATTAAAATGTATGCTTACTCTTATTACTTCGACCGGATGACAATTTATCGGCGAACGAGCGTGCAATGGGAAATTAAAGAAGCCAATTTGACATAAGATTGACATTTCCTAGCAGATTATTTCCTCTGAAGGATTGCAGCAGGAAAACAGGAAAGTTTGTATTTCAACGGGTTTATTTTGTTACGATGATCTGCAAAATTTTGTTAAACATTTTGAGAATTCAACAACATTTTGGTATCTTTGAATTTTTTTACATTTTAAAATCTCGATCATTTTAGGAATCCAACCGTTAGGTCCTTCCTATAGGACTAGAGGGTAGTCTTGTGACACGGCTTGCTGTACTACAAATCGTAATTGTTAGTTTGGGAGTTGCACACATTGTTGCACACCTTAATTTCGCTACTTACTCTACAACTTCACATACCTACAGACGAGTCTTTGTTAATTATCCACTCACGTTATCTATGAGTTCTCACTATCACTTAGCAAACTCTGAAATAAAGTAAGCATTTTCATCAGAATTTCCGCATCAAAAAAGCACGATGATGGACTTAACCAAGTCATTTACAATCGCTTCAGATTTCCGCGCCGCTAAAATGTCTGCCTGAAAAGAGGATGACTTTCACTCCGCTTCATAAAAGATAAGAGACTTGGGCCACTAAAAAGTGGTCATGATAAATTACTCCTCCCCCTTCACTCTTATAAATGGCGTTCGCACTCTTTCCTTATATTTGCATTAAGGAATGCTTTGGGAGTGTTTTTCAACGTGTTTTTTCGCCTCCAAATTGTGTAGAGACTTTTTGATATATTGAATAAAAACCATGTTATGCTCAGCTTTTTGGGTCGGAGTTTTTACCTTGAATGTGATAGGCGCGGAAGAAAAAACTTTTTTGAGTTATTTGTTTGTCAGAGAAAAAGTGCAATTGACGTCGGTTTATGCCTTTTATTCTTCTTTATCAAGTCTTGATATAATTGACTGTTTGTTTCTTAATTGCCAGTATAAAATCATTTAATTCACAGGTGAAACGACATAGCATACTGTGGTTCATGTATAAAATCAAGCTGTCACTAGGAATTATGCTCACCCATCCAGGGCCTGTCTGAATCTTGGGGTCACAGCACTGACCCTGCCCAACCTTCACGTACTTACTCAACCAAGCTTTAACTACGTTCACTTTCAGTTATATAAACGTTGTATTATAGGCGAGTATGTCAAACTTTATTTGTTGGCTATGAACGCGAATGACTTTTTGTTTCTAGACTTGATAATCGCAAAAACATCTTTGACATACGAACAGCCTTGAAACTTAATCGCATAAAAATATCATCAAGTTTTAATACCGAATGTCATTCAAGAAGAGAACAATAAATTCTATTGTGACTTTCAAAGGAGTTGAAGACATGACACTCTTAGGAAAGATCGCTTTTGTTTTCCTGTTTATTGTTTAAGATCTAATAACACAAAGAAAATGTTTAATGCGACGAGTCTCCATTTCCTTAGCACCTTGTAAAAGTTTTGCTGCAATAATTTATACCAATTCAGGTGTATTTCCAAGGAATTGGCAGTGCATACGAACCGAACACGGAAGGTGGGTTTTACACTTAATTTAACAGAACCACATGGGTAGACACGTCTACAGCCCGCTCGTGTGTAAACAAGTTGGTAACAAGACGAATTGTGCACTATTGTTTGGTCTGTTCACTGGTTTAGGGCTCTGAGTTCGATATCCCTGGATGTGTTCATTGGGAGTTTGTCTTAGCATAAATGTCAATAGGTATTCCGTAAGACGGTCGGCTCATCAATATTTGGCTGAATCTAGCTGAATAGTCAGGCTGTGGTCGGCCGATTGCAGCTTGTTGACTTACATTTCCCAACCCAAAGCCACTCACCTAAAAATAAAGCTTACCATAACATTTTACTTTTGGAAAAAGTAAAACTAGAATATGACCGCTAAGTATTGCCATCTAAGCTATTATGAAGCTGGTCAAATAAAATAATAAAAAATAAAACACAGAAAATTTATTTATTTTGAGTCGCAACATTCACAACATAGAGTTGTGGGCGCGTGCGGCCGACTGGAGCCGCATCTTCGTCATGCAGAAGCGAGCCGTGCGAGCCATGGCTGGTGTGCCGGATGACGAGTCGGCCCGCCCATATTTTGTCCAATTCCAAATACTACCATTGCCCTGCCTGTTCATATCACAGGTCGCACTGTTTGTTCATGAACATCCGGATTCATTCAGACGACAAGGCTTCAATGCGAAATATAATCTTCGCAGCAACAAGCACGGAGATCGCTTAGTGACGGAACCGCATAAGCTGGCTAGGTCGGAGCGCTCCATTTATGTTGTAGGACCAAGTATTTACAATCGCCTGCCGGACAGTGTGAGAGACGCAGCTTCTATTAGTTTATTTAAAACTAGACTTAAGAAGTGGTTATTAATTAGTCAATTTTATGACTACGATGAATATTTTGAATTGCCAATACAAATGTAATTTTATTTTATACAATTCCAACTTTGACGTGTAACAGTGTTATTAATAAAGTATTTCATTTCATTTCATTTCATTTCATTTCATTCATCTTACTTAATATACGGTAATACTCAGCATGTATAAAATTAACAACTAAGCGTAAATGTATGTGTATTTTAGCGTGGGCAATGCATTTGTGTTGTTCCATTTAGATGCAAAGCGTCTCTAGTGAAACAGTGAAACAGCAGGTGTTGCGAATGACGGCAATTTCTTCCCATAAGCTAGAACGACTGTCTGTTTATTTATACCAAAGCATAACGTTTGTCATAAGAGATTTCGCCTGTAGCTTCACTGACTCATAATGGGTTAAGTGTATCTTATTACAAGACAACGTATATTCCAGAGCATTTCTTTAAATAACAAAATATAAAAAGCAGATTTTTGTGTTCCGTGCTTAGAAAGACTTTTGAAACTGATAATAATTAAATAAATAACCGTACCGTTTAGTTATTTGGTGGATTCAAATTGATTTTATTTTAAAAATTCCCAAATAATCCGGTCATTATTGTTCAGTCCTAAATAATTTCATTGCATTAACAGCATTCTTTGCGTGTCTCTAGTTACAAATCTTGTTCTTATATCTTAAGCTTATCCTTTGTATTCATTCGTTTGTTTCCCCTTATACCCGCTTTTAACATTCTTTACTTTCAGGAATGCTACGGAAACTCTTCCTTTTAAACGCAAACTAAATGTATCTAACGGAATAAAAAAATGAGGAAATACCACAGCTTTACGCTGGTAAGAAAGGTGAAACGTTGAAAATATCAAGAATTCTGTTCCTCCTCAAAGAAATTCCTTAGTTAAACGAAGTATTTGATCTGAAGATTATAATGATTTTAAACAAGATGAAAACTGACGAGCAGTCCTGCCTAGCAAAGCAATTCTTAAATAACTCCTAAAAGAAGTTTTGTATTATTAATGTAATGTGCTCTGTAAGTCCTACTTGACTAAAACTGTTGAAAAAAAAAATACTAAAGTACAGAAACAGTCTCCAAAATTTTCCACCAATCCTCAAATAAGTTAGATAAAAGTACAGCGTAGGTTGCCAAGTCAAATTTCTCAGCTGTTCACACTACGGCGAGCGTGAAGCACCGAATTGGGGATAATAAAGCGTTTTCTTGACAAAAAGTGACCCGACAATCCTATTGGAAGAGAGAGAGCTTTTGGATTGCTGCCTACTCAGAATGAAGAATAAGAGATTGATATTTTATGGTAGAGTTGTTTGGATTATGATGATGTCATCAAGTGACCATTGTTCCATTCCGTTACGATCAAGTAGTAGTAGTTTTTAATTGGATCTTCGTTAAAAGGAAACTGAAAGTAAAAAAGAACAAAACCTTTCGTATCTCGCTGTCGCAATGCGCAATAAAATAATTTTAATGGAAATTATTTGATATGTACCATTTTTAATTAAGAACAACTTGGTGTTGCCCATGAATGAAATGAATGTCTAATAGCTGAAATGTATCAAAATTCGCAATCAAAGTTGTGATGAATGAAAAGGAATTCGATACATTTCCTTAAGAGGCAAGAGAAGAGGTTATTTCCAACATATTTTTCCATATAACTATGGTTCTTACCTTAGAGCAATTTATAAAAATAATTTTCATCCTGTATTTAAATGCCAAAACATAACTGTTTATTAAGAAGGCACCTACTCATTTTAATTTACGGCCATCATAACCCACGAAGCGAATTACCCATTAACTATCTAAAGCAGGTATCACTGTCTGTGTGTTCGTTGCAACACCTCCATTAGTGGCTGTATCGAATTTACTGCATTAGTCTTGACACCAGAAAAAACAGGTGTTTGGATGCGGTACCGTCTTAGATGAGCGTAGTAAACAACTTGTACCTTTAATATTGTACGTACTATGCTGGGTGTAAGTGACAGTGTACCGAAAACTTTGCAGTCATTATAGGACCTTGAAACTGAACAACCTTTACTACGGAGCATATATCGGATAACATTTATTTTTCGAGTTTACGTTGAATGACAGTCGGCTGATCGGGAAATTCGTATGGGAGGTCGAATTATATTTCTCGTTTACCAATAAAGCCTGTTTATGTATGATCTGGTCATGCCTGCAAAGTTTTCGGTATACCGTCCCGTACATCTATCTCTTGTACTGTACCTAACATTTTCTAGTAGGTAATTGAACCCGTATAAGTGTTACATTCACAGAATAACAAAAAATATTTTGCGTTTCTCTGAATACTTGCTTAGGCCTCCTGAACATGTGTGCAAATAAGTGTAGCACTTACTACTTATGTTCGTAGATATATTTTATACGGCCATAATTCAAATTTTCTTGACAGTTGTGTAACTCCAACTTGCAATTTACATCAGAATCGGTTTAGTTATTTTTTTAATACAGACCTGAGACTATCACAATGTTTCTCCACCTACCTATCTTCATTTTGGTTTAACTGACTTATTGCAGGTTGTTGCTTTTTGGAAATACCACATCCAAAGATCCCACACTAATCTTACATTCGAACCTCTGTGCTACCCATTAAGTTAGTTCTTTGATGGGTTTTCTTCGCTGTCCATTGGCCTAGAGTCGTGATCATGCCTCGATCAGATACTATCGTGATCCCAACGATATTATGATAATACTCTTATAATAATTGCTTCTGGAGTTAACAAAGGAATGATAATGGTTTTAAAGCGAATCTGTGAGCTCGAGGTTGTTTTTTGAAGGTAATGGAATTTTTATAGAAATAATGAAATGATGCAACGTTTACTTTATAACGCTTTACTCTTCTTTGCTATCTTAAGATTAATACTATATTCTGCTTTGAATTATTTGCTACCTATTTTGCACTTAGGTATAATAAGTAGTATACACGTTGTATACAAGTTATGCAAATTGCGGCTATAAATAAGACAAAACTTGTCTTATTTATAGCCGATTGGTGGTCTGAATAAATTTTTAATCAATCAGCAACAAATTAAGTCGTATATGAATTGAAATGAGAATTTTAAGTGACGCGTACCTTAACAAGTAATAAAAATATTATTCGTGCTGGAACTATTGCTGGTTTAAAAACTTTAAAAGGAACCGAATGCCGACAAACGTTAATGTAGGTGTGCCAACTTTATATCGGTCTCATCTCAATATAATCAAGGTGGCTATAATGTTTCTCAACATTGCCTGTTATATTTTGGTTTTCCTCTCCGGCCTTATCAAACTAGTACGTAGTAGTTTATAGTCAGCATTGGTCCACAATACGCCTGATATTAGTGGAGCGAGTCTCTTGAGTCCTGATCCTGACACAATAAATACGTTAGGCCACGGTGCCGGTAGATGATTGGATGAAGCAATTGCTGTTTGCTAGAGGAGCCATGGTTTTGAAGTTTTAGAGAACATTTTGTGTCTTGATGCGGTGCAATAATGCTGATATATGCGGACCGCAGACTTCTACAGTATGCCCGAAAAACCCGAAGATAGCAACAGCTGGTACTTTCAGTAAAAGAAGTCGCAACTATTTAAGAAAGCCTTTAATATTGCGGCAGCTTATTTTTGTGACAAAGTTATTGATAATAACATTCTAATCAACAATGATGGAGCGAAGTGAGTTCACTCAAAAGTCCTAACAGGAACTACTTTTCTTTGAGAATGTCGGAATAAAATGAGCCCATTAACGTTTCATGAACTGCGATAAGCTGACAAGCTAGTATGTGCTTACATGGTGCCTACCAGCGCTTAGTGGTATCGTTTAGCCGGAGTAATCCACAAGCTGTGGTGCCCACAAGCCAGTGGTTTTGTTGGCTGGACTAATCCTATTTCCATTTAAAAACTGAAACCGTGGTGCTCCTACTCGCCCGTCACGCGGCCTGCGGTCACGGCTCCGCTTCATTACTGACGCTCTCCAATCATAGCTCCACAGGTATTGTGGTACTAACTGTACTTTTGCACCGATTCGAACGCACTCAGAAATGAACGAATTCAAAAATATTATAGCTCTAAGACCTCAGCTTATTAAGAGAATTATGGGGGTGGGACGGGACCTAATTTGGTACACTCGAAGACAAGAAAAATATTGATAAGTTTCTACGAAGAAAATTCAAAACTTAAACTTTACTCGCGTGAAAGCGCGACATACCAAGGATCATGGAGCTTGAAAACTTCCTCACAAAAATCCACAGAATCCAGTAATCTTCTTCCTAACTTAAAACAACTTTAACAGTGATCTGTTCGGAAGAGGTCTTTATTTAAATTTTAATCATAAGTTTTGCCGCAGATGCACCATTCTAATTTATATCTAAATGCGCAATAAGAAGAAGAGATAGTGGAGAGAAATCACGATTTACCTACGTGCTTCGAGATAGTTTCAAATGTGGTGCTTTTATTTTCACAAGCTGAGCTAGGAGCGAACCAATAAGAAGTTATGGATACATCATTTTAGTTGAGCATCATGCATTGCCATATTATTTTTCACGTGTAGCCCTCTAGTCCTATAGTAGCCTTTTCTAACACTCACGGGAAAGAAAAGTGGTGTTGCTATTCTAAGCTGACAACGCACGGCAACATTAGATTTCGTTTATAAAAAATTGAAATTGCAGCACTTACAGGTTGTTCGGAAATTCAGCAACTTTAAAAGCACCATCTCGTTCAAACTAGTATAGCTGTAAGTTCGATCTGAAATAAAAATCTCTTATGTTTCGGGCTCTTGAAACTAGTCCCGCGTGGATGTGGCCCTAGCTCAAAAAAGTTAAAAATTTATTGGTCACGTGTTAAATAAACAGCCAATACAAAAAAACGTTAGACTCGTATTCAATGCATGTCTACCTATTTGTGGTTGGGACCTTTTGTCTCAATAAACTTATTTATTTATTCATTAAAGGAACATCAACATCTTACATATCTAACGTTTACATAATTCTTACAAGCTAAAAAATATTTTGATATATAAGACACATATAGATGTACACAAATGTAAACTTGCCCGCCATAACCGAAAAATGATCCTTTTTCAATTCTCGCCCCGCTCCTTGCTTCGCTCATCAACAAATGTGCCATCTAGCAGCAAGATGCAACGAAGCCCTAACTTTTTCTCGACTGTTTACCTTTCTTTAATACCAGCGCCGCTCAAGTTTTGTCTTGCGAGTTTTAACTCGTAGCTTTTACGGTTCTACGCCAAGATTCTCTGTCTTGTGTTTGTGGGTTTTGTTATTTTTGCTCTTTATGTTTATGTTTTTGATATCCGCATTTGTATTCTTGTTTTGTTAGTAGTTTATAAGTTTGTAAGATAAAGGAGTTTATGATGGGGAAATTTAAAGCTGTTTTTTCAGTTATGTATACACTGTTCCAGTCCATTTTATACTTCATGGTTTTGTTTGCTGCTCTAGAAACTACTAACAACAGCCGGTTTAATAAATATACTGTGCCTACAAGATTTATAAAATGAAACCATAGTCTGTCAGTAAGATGCTCATGCTTCACATTCTTGAAAACTAAAGAAAGGCTGTGTTTTATACAGTAGTCTATAACTAGATCTTATCATCGTTGCATAATAAATAAATATCCTGGACCATTCATACAGCGCCATCAAGCAAAGCTTGTAGTATGGGAGCTAGATAGCTGATATCAATATACTTTTTTGTTAATAAATATTATACACTAAAAATTTGATTTAAATTGACTTAACAAATATTTTTGCCTCGTGGGGAATCGAACCCACAATCCTCGGCGTAGCAGGAAGGGTTTCTATCAGCTACGCCATCGGGCCAGTCAATTGGCCAAAAGGCCTATCACATATACTTAATTGTTTTAAAATTCAGAAGATATTTTTTTATTTTTACCCTAATTTTATAATCACTTCGTCACAGGGATAGCAAACGTTCAAAGCCGTTAAAAAATAGGTATGTGATATAGAAAAAATTTAAAATCATGATTCGGAAACGGGCAAAATACCTGCAGTAATTTGTAGTTTTACAATCGGTTAAACATCAAAAATAATTTGACAGTGCAACAAAATCTTTATCGCCTCTTAAATATTGCCAAATAACTTCACAACAGTAGGTCAGTTCAATTCCACATCATTAATCACCATGAGGTTAGTCAATAGTTAATATAATAATAGTATTGATAGAGCCGAGTCACCTGTCCGACTAATCGTGTTAGAATGCTCATCGAATGTGTGAAGCTGATTAGGTAATCGTATTAGGGATATTACAAACGATACCTAATTATTAATTTATACATAATAATACCTACCAGTTACCAGATTGCGTACCTACTCTATAACTCTGATCCCGTAGTTTCGTCATCGACTGGCCGTGCCACCTGTACATAGAAGTGGGCAGCAGTTGAAGAAAATTGGTTACGTACATCAGAGGGCACGTTAAGCCATTGGTCCCGATTCATGTCTATCACCGCATCATACTACTAGCTACTTTATAAAATCACACACTCATTACGATACTTATCTTAGCACAGATGAGATGGACTAAATTCATAAAGCAAGAATACGAGGAACGAAAAATATTGACCACCAACTATCCGTTTCACAATTCCGCAAAACATTTTTAGGCAAACAAATTTATTTAACCATATTTCCCAACAAAATTCACAACACAAAATAAATTTCCAATTTCCTATCTTCCTGCGTCCTTACGACACAGTGGTCCCTGTCGTAAATTTCCAATATAAAGGAGAATTTTTAAAAGCATGATAGATAGAATATTGAAGCAGGGAGCTCTTGCAGCTAAGAAAGATGAATGAGCTGAGCTGGACACTAATGGGGTTGAGGTATTGTAATATGGAGGTTTTGGAGCGATAGTAGAGTATCTTTTAGCAAGATATATTTTTCCTACAATAAAATAATGCTGTAAATACAGAAAGAAGTTCGTTTTGGTTTTCGGGAAAAGAATAGCCAGGATATTATGGTATGTCTGAAATTTCTTGAAATTAGGGTACCTAATTTCAAGAAATTTCATCACCCAACCTTATTTTTCCCAAAATGACATTTTTGATATATTATTAAGATTAGTGCTGAATTAGGCGGTTTAAAAAGCTCTGACAACTAGGACTGCAGTTAGGAGTATTTGCACTAACCGTGGATTATCTTTTATTAAAAACATGACTTGGTAATGTTTATTACATATATATTTTAAGTTATATTTCTTGTACCAAAAATTATAATAATAACTAAATGGTTTACTGCATATAAGGTTTTTTATTCTATGTTTATTGTTATACATTGGCATTCGTTCACTTGGCACCTTATTATAACACCTCTCATTCACAACCTGACAGTTTAATTGTAGGTAGGTTGAAGTACATTATTGCATGATAATATCGTTTAAAGGTGTTTGTTTTGTAAACCAAACTTGCTAATTGGGAAACTCATGTAACATTTGCGCTACTAAAATGTAGGCCATCGTTAAAATGTACTCCACTTTAAATAAAATATCATATCGCTTATTTATTCCAAAATTAGCTACCGTCTACGGAACCATCTTTATGATTGCAAATATTTGGTGGCTCAAAGAATATTTTTTATCAAAGAAAAGCTTCAAGTTTTTTATAATAAAACTAAATGAGGAGAAGCTTTTTGTTCATTAAATTATAGCTTAATTGAATCTATTGCGTTCATTAGTGCTGTCTTTGAAATTATTATTTTTAGGGATTTTTTTGAGGAAAAAGATGGCGTTCCTTGGTATTGACGTAGAGAAGCTTAGTCATATTTTAACCGTCTTTAAAAACAACAGGCTTTTCCCGAAACATTTTTCTATTTATTATTTGAAACGAAACGTACATACATACATACATATACCACGCCTATATCCCTTTCGGGGTAGGCAGAGCGTTAACGGCCGAAAAAACGGTCACTTAAGCCTCGTCTGACGAACATTTGAGGGTGATTCAGATAATTATGTATCACTATAGTGACAGGTTGTCAGCCCATCGCCTAAAATTGCAAAACACATGTAACCACTGATGAGGCGACTAAAGGACTCCGGCCTTTAGTCGCCTCATACGACACCCACGGGAAAAAATGAGGTGATGCTATTCTAAGCCGGCATCGCACGGCAAACGAAACATCATGTTTATTATTTAATTAAATGGTATGTTGGTGCATAATCTCCAGTCCCGATGCTTAGTCCCAGCTAAGCAGGTCAGGTTCTGATGAAGGTACCTACCCTGAAAAGTCGGAGGATCTTTTTAGGTTTCATAGACACTTCCTGATTATACTTATTGATATTTTTACGACGCTTACGCTACACTTCTAAATTAAGTTACTTTTTAAATTGTCAAGAAAGCAACTTAGTATTGAGCCCTAACTCCCGCTATCACAGTTTTCAGAAATATTTTCAAATCCCGTCGTAAATTGTCCAATAAAGTGGCGGTAATTTTAAAAAACGAGGACTTTGTACTCTATTGGCCGCCTGGGCGGTAAAGATTGTGGTGTGACGTCATCGAAGAGGTTTTAGCCTGGAAATATTCGATACAATGTTTTTAAATGCAAAACTTGCTGAATCTAAAATTAGCCTGGTTTGTAGGCGGGGGAAGTTACGAAAAGAAAGTAAACGCGCGACTGCCAAATTTCTGAAAATGTACATACAAATAACATCCATCTTCTCCTACATAATCCAAATCAAATTTTTGTAGTTCTTATATAGGGAATGTTAAGGTGTATCTATTGATTTTCATAAATAAATATTCTGTCTAATTTGAATAACCCTTGTCCTTCCCTCACATATCTCTAAACTCAAACACTTATTTGTATAGAAAATACTTGAAGCATAAAACTCGAACGACTATACATACAACTTGACTTGGTTGGTACACTGATCCTATGAAAACACTATCCTATACTTCGTATAGGAAGAAACGAACCGTTATTTTTGTCCAGCCTTTCTTGAGTAGGGTGACCAAATCTTTTTAACTTAACTAGGAAATTAAAAAGATGATATCCTTAAGTCTTTAAAGCCGCGATCTTCACAAATTGCTTTATCTACACTCGTCTCATAATGTTCGAATTATGAATTCGAAAACAGATGCATAATGACCTACTTTATGCATTCTGCCTATAAAAACTAGGGTTTACTATAAATTACAGAAGCGTAATGACTTAATGAGAAAACTCTTAATACGATAAAGTTGAGAAATGAAACGAAGTTTTTTTTGCCAATACTCTTATTGCCAACTTCCGCCGCACCTGTCAGTTGTTGATGTATGGTAATGTTGCGTTTGTTTTATTAGGTTTTTGTTGAGATGTTGTTTAGTTGTTGTTCAGATGTTGTTTATTTGTTGTACCGTTGTTGTTCAGTTGTTGTTCAGATTTTATTTCGATGTTGTTCAGTTGTTGTTCAGATGTTGTTCAGATGTTGTTCAGTTGTTGTTCAGATGTTGTTCAGTTGTTTAGGTAAGTCACTCCACATCTAAACAACTGCTAAATTACAGAATTTTCAAAAATTCATATTAAGCCATATTACGTTCTCGTATTGAATTTGACCTTGTATCGAGCCTTGCAATGGCCGGTGCGTACGTTTAGAAAAGTGATACTGAGTTTTTTTTTGAGAGTGTAGATAAAATAGTGTATGCAACTGCTATAATTAGGCATTAGAATGCTCGTGTCAAACTATTATCACACTCGGCTGCGCCTCGTGTGATAAACAGACACTCGCATTCTAATGACCCCCATTATACCACAGTTGCATAAACTACTATTATTGGGCTGTTGATTTATGAACACCGTTAAACCTATCTCGCAAAGGATGGTAGTGAAGGTGTGTTTTTTTTAGCATGATCTCCTACGTCGCGTAGACATAATTGTATGTTTAATGATTGAATGATTTGAATATTTTGGTATGAGTCTTGTCTTGAGGGCTTCTTATTTTATCCACGACCCACACCAACTTATGCTCGCCGTACAATGTATCTATCAGACAATATTTCTTGGAACACATGTTCGGGGCGGGGCACCGTGAGTTATCCCCCACGCCCCCCTCGGCCGTGTTTGTGAGATGCTGTTCAGATGGTCCTTCGAGCCGGATACGAGAGATATTAATTTTTGATACGAGTTTCGCTCGGTACGAAACTAATAAGTAATTATGGCTTAGTGCGGCTGTTTAAAGATGTTCGAAGTGTTTTAGGGCTGATCCCACCAAAATGACGAGATAGATTAAAATCATCTACACGGTTCTACATTTTAAGCAGAAGAGCTTTGAGAGCCGGTCTTAAGTAGCCATGAAATTACATAGATACAATGACGATAAAAATGAAACTGACTTTCTCGAGTTGTACTCGTAGAAAATAGCGCACCTACCTAAAATTATACAAGAAACTTTCATGTTTTGGGTTCATTACGGCTAATTATACAACATATTAAAGTTTCACGGTTTCTTAGTACAAACAAACTAGTACGAAATTACAATATAAGTGACTTAAAAATATCATCGAAAATGTCTTTCAAAACTAAAAATACGTCAGCAATGACTCCAGATAAACCGCGTCTTCATCAGATCGGCCGTCTGCCTACTAATCAGTAAAACATACATACTCCATAACTTATAGACTTACTTACCTTAAATTAAGAGGAACTATATTATGTACATAGTTGCGCAAAAGTCTGAAACAAACAGTACTGTTATCCTATTTCAATATATCAGCGGTAATATTCCTACAATTACATTCGAGAAGCACTCAAATCCACAGACATATCCCCAAATATACCGTGAATGGTGCTCAAAGTTCGTCAATAAAATAACTTATCTGATAATAATGCCGTGAAAGACAAAGACGAATAACACAAGTAGAGTTTCTCACTCATTTCAGATAGTTATCACGTCTTATATCACGCAGTTTTGGCATAGAGTAGCAGAGAAGCTTTGGTCCAGAAGCGACATGGTTTTTGCAGCTTATTAAGTAGATACTCACGTTTTATTTGGTGACGAATAAAAGTTATATATATTTTTGTATTTGTTATAGATAGTTGAAGATATGCGATCAATTTTCCAGACCTTGATATTTGATTCATTTTATATTTTTTAGTTTTTTTCTAATATTGTGACTGACTTAGGTTTTGCTTTGCTTCTCTCATATTCAACGTAAAACACTACGAGTACTGTTTCTGCAACATTAGAATCCTATAACTAAATATAAAATAATACTGATTATATAATTAGGTCAGGTCTATTCAATAGATAAACAATTCTTATACCAATCAGATTAATCTCTTATAAACCAGCCTTTCTTTTTAAGATTATTCTATTTATGGAAAGGGATTTCAACTTAAGCTGCCGATAAATCGTGTTTAGTACTAATAGGTAAAAAGACCCTGCTAAGAATAACAGTATTTGCGGAGGTAATATTTAAATAGATACATGTGGAATAAAATTGATAATAGCAATATAAATCGTTCATGACTCTCAGAGGTTTTCAAACGCTAGGGCCTTCTATTATTTTACTATGTCCATCTAATATTACCCTTAGCACTTTCGCAATAACGCCCAGAATAGTTCCGAAACTAAAACTTGGCTGTAATGAAAAATGTTCCGGGGGCATTCCGGGCCCTGACAAATGTCGTAAAGTTGGTCCCGGGTATTCCCGGGTATCCCTGGGTTATTGCAATTTTGTGTTTGTTGCAGTCGGGAAAAGTGCTAAAGCGCTGAAGTTGAGGAATTGTCGGAGTTGAGCGTTTTTAGACACGACGCGACGCGGCGCCGCTTTTGAAATGTTTCTGTTGCGGTTTCAAAACGGACTCGATTGAAATTGTTGCTAAAAGTGCACGACTACATTACAATACAACCGTGCCTCTACCTTGGTCCTTTTATGAAACTCTCGTTATAATATTTAATTAGATTTAGTAATTTTATTTGGACACTTAGATTTCTATTATGAGTTTTTACGCGACCTAATAAGGAACTCCAATAACTTGACAAGATAGAACTCAATTAGATAATTCACATAACGTAAAAGAGAGTTTTCTATTTAATTAATTTATTTAATAAGTTTTCTCTATCGAGATGAACATAACTATGAAATTAAAAAGAAAAGGTTTCTAAGCTAATCTTTTGTCTCGCTAAACTTACTTTCATACATGTTATCATACACATGTCACACATTTATCCCACATATTATGTGGTAGTCAAAGTGTAAATGGCCGAAAAAAACCGTAGTTATTGTTACATTTGACAAATATTTAAGGGTTTTGTAAATTATTGTTTGTAATCAGCTCTTATTAACAAGCCTAACATTTACATAACCAAAACTAACCTATCAAAACCCCCAAAACCACATGACTGATTAGTTCACCGCGTGAATGACACTCGCCGACACGGGTGACACCGCTGACACCGGTGTCGCGTCGCAGTGTCGTTGTCACCGGCTGACAGTGTCGCGTTGGTGTCAACTGTGTCAAGTCTTGGGTGTCAGATTGCTATCGGCCGAGTGGCGTGAGAGTGAGTTTTGTTGATCATTATCGGTGAGGTTGACGGAAATTGTAGCGAAGATTTCAAATCGGTTAGTAGTCTGAATAGCTGTGGGATACATATACTCATGTTATGTAATATGTCATAAGAATGTAGAATTGAAGAGATCTCCTTGTTACTTCTTCAACCCTGGTCCGTGTAACTGGAATTTAAGTTCTGTTATGTTAGATGTATTTAATTATTCTCTAGGTTCAGCGGAAATGTGAACTGTTTCCTCTCTCATTTAAACCAGTTTCCTTTTGTTGTTGAAACATTCTTCAATATTGAACCCAATACTTGTATCTATTTTAGTAAATTTATCCTCTATAATTGATATCCCGTCACAATTTGATGGTAGGAAACGATTGTCCTTAAAACAATGGAACTCCGAACAGATTATACTTACTAAAGTACGAGCTTAACTTGAATATCAAATATACAATGTTAAATTAGTACTTACCTTAAATGTTTATGAATTCACGTACAAATAAATCTAGTATAAACTCAGTAATCCAATCAGATTCCAGATATATTCGCTGACAATACATCTTCGCCAATAATCAGATGGTTTCCTCGATTTGAAAATATTTTCCAAGTTTCAGATAATCCCGTCAATCTTGTAGCGAGTTAGGCCCGGTTTGTCACAGTCAGTACTTAAAAAACGAGTCCCGATTCGCCATAAAGCCATTATTGTTAAAAAACGTTAACTCGGTTCGTCACAATCTTCTTCAGACTTCTGAACTTTAGTCATATTTTACCGTCCCTCTTCAATTAGTCCAAAGAAAAATCTAGATTATACCAGTCAGAATAATTAAGATCGAAAGAAACTGAGGTAATATTTTTTAGCTTTAAATACTAACCATATTTTGCTAATATTTTTTTTGGTACCTTGGGATGTCCAGAATCTAGAAACATAACATACATGAGAAAAAAATCCGTGACGAAACGGTACTAAGGCAAACCGGGGCTAAGTTCTTGTAGCATGTTTGGAATATGCAAATCCTGGCGCGAGGTGAGATGGATAGATGACTCTGCGGGGCGATATGGAGTTATGTGAAATTTTGTAGTACGGGGTACAAATAAAAAAAATATATTTTATTTTCAAAATTAGCAACTAGTTGGAACTTACCTGCGAGTAAATCAGTAGCCGAGCTTTCGATTTCAATGAAACATAATAAGTGCTATGTACATCTTAGTATAACATTTCAATCTTCAAGATGGCAAAATCAGTCAGGACAAAAAACAGCTTCTTGTGAATCGGGTTTATCAATCATCATGAAACTTCTCACCACCGCCCCGCCTACATTGGTTTTATTTCGTTGTCAGTGATCATCATTATATGCTATCCTGTAAATGGGAACCAAACCGCCTGGTACTTACTGGTTCCCTGATTTTGTATGAATCTTCTCGGCTCCGCCCGGTCTGCACGGTGCCGAGCGAGTGAAGCGCGAATATAATGAGATGACGTCTCGTCTTCTGCATTGGTTATAAATTTCAAATGATATCAAAGCCACTTGGGGAATTTATTTTTATTTATATTTTAAACTTTATGCATATAATATGTACATCGGCGGACTAGATGCCAATTGCATTATCTACCAGTCTACTTTACCATGTGGAAATGACAGGTAGGTGCAAAAATCAAAAATACTATTACTAATACCAATAAAACAAAAGAATATCAAACTAATCCATATACTTGCGTATGATGCAACGTAATAAAATATATATTTTATACATATCTATCTTCTACACATATATTGAAGCTAAACGTGACTACCATTTAATATACCCAAACTTTCACAATATAATTTTGTTTGAGCTGTTTAAATTAATGACATAATATGATAATGAAACAAAAAAGATGAAACGTTTAATACCTTGTCTTTTTTAAATTTCAATATTACATAAAATTAAATTCCTTTTACTGGCATTTCTATAAAATTTATAGATATATAATGCAATTTGTAATTGTTACATTATGAGTGCAAAATAATATAAAAATAATTTACTTTTTATTCAATGAATTTCAAATGTTTGTATATAGAAGATATTCGATACTTAAAATATTTAGAGACACTAAAAGAACACGTCCCAACTATACCTAGAGAATTCAGAGGGGTCAGCTAATTTATATAATTGCAGTAATGCCTCTTTCTTTAATGGAATGGGTCGACAAACGATCTACTTATCTCTGTTTTAAGAAATTCTGTTTCAGCAACAGCTTAAAACCACAATTTACATTGTCGATGAACATGTGCAAGTAGGTATATTAAAGTTCGATGGCCTGGAAAGAGAAATATTACGTACTGACAGTTTTTAATCTTAAATTTTTAAGCTAAAAATTGGTAGCACGTCAATTAAAAACGGTAGCAATCTTAGTTATTAATTAATTAAGTATATTCCTAGGGGGAAAGTTGTTTAGTTTCATGGTCTAAATGCAATCTATAAGTATTTAAAAGACTGTCCTTACTATCGGCATAAAGATACCTCATATATTGCACTTTTAACATGTAAAACGAATAAGTACAAAAAAATATATATTTATCAGAATATTAAAGGAATATTTTAAAGGTACCTGTAGAATTTTCAAGATTATTATATGCTACTAGATTTCCGCCCAGAGATTTACCCGCTGCCACTCATTTTCCCGTGGTAATAGTTGTTTTCCTGCAGTTAAAAGTGGCCTATGTGTTATTCCAGGTTATACTCTACCTGTGTTCCAAATTTCATTCAAATCGGTCCAGCCGTATGAGCGTGAAGAGGTAACAAACATACATACACACACAAACTCTCAGATTTATAATACTAGTACGGATTAATTGTTACTACCAGTACCCAGTAGTGGTTAACTTGAATACTGGACTGGAGATATCTGAAGTAATAAAACTAATTCGCTTTTCGGGCATAAACCTCGTTCCTTGAACTATAGGTACCTAGATAGCTGCATATTCATTCTAAATAATACTTGCCTCTTTTGTCGTGTGAAAAATTAAATTAATAGATTTGTATTTTTCCTTTTGGATTATACCTGTGTCGTGTGGGTCGCCGAGTCGACAAACGACCCGTTCTTTCTTCTTCCTTTTTCGTGTGGGACACCGAGTCGTTCAACTACCCGATGAACTATGGTGTCAGAGTTTTAAACCTCTGACATGGCTGTGTATGAACAATAGATTATAAATTGGTATCGGCCATAGATTTACCGAGACTAATGGCTTAACGTGCCCTCCGATACACGGAACTATCTTCATTGAGTGCAATCAGTTAGTTCAGGCTGCAATATGCTAAGTGGTAAATATCAACATTGTGGGCCCGAGGATTTTGCCCTCCGGGAATAAAACCTGGGACCTCTAGATCCTGAGGCGAATACTCAGACCATGAAATCAACTGGTTTATCGTTTTTGACACTGAATCGGCACTCAAATAGATATTGTTGCTTTGCTTTGGAGGGGCAGTGTATTATCGTTACACTTCAAAATGCGTTTTATCCTTAAAATGTTTTATTACAGGTCTTTAACATGAAATGTTTAATTTGCAATTAATGTTCCAAAACTTTGTTGTTTTAGTGTCCTTGTGCACTGAATATACCCTTATTGCTAAACTAAGTTAGCTAAATCCTGTACATAGCTATACCTAGGTACAAAAGTTTCTTGTTTCCATGACAACGGGCCAGCTTGGGGTCAGCGACCGTAATTACTGAGACGTGGCTTAGTTAGGCACCTCTTGGTTTGTGTAAGAGGGCGAAATTGAGAACCCTTCCGACGTGATATCCCCTTGAACCTGTTTAGTTATTAGACGTTGCAAGACTTAGTTGTGGCATATTTAGTAAGATATCTGATTTCATACGATCTCTTCTCTTTTGGATTTTACCCCTTATCATACTCTGTGTTTCGGATATATCGATAAGTCAAGACTCGCGCGTGCATCATACCACAATAATGGTACCTATCTCTCTTTGTCCACTATCTTATTTAGCTTATTTGGAAAGAATAACTGACACGACCATTAGAGAGATTTTAGCGCCAACGCTCCGTCAAGATTCGGCAAAATACTAGAGCGACCAGTGTCACGCAGCGCTGGTCTACTAATTTCCGACCGGCCCGCGCGTGCAGCCCGCTCTTCGCAGCGTTGGCGCTTAAGTGTTGGTCTGTGAAGAGATCGCTTAAAGCGATAAGGCCGCCTTTGCTTATATTGTGTTGTTTATTTTGGTTCTTGTTTATGTTATAATTATTAGTGTGAGCAATAAAGTGTTTCTGTCTGTCTGTCTGTCTGTCTGTGCTCATACAGCATAGATCATCTTGATTTCAGATTATTAGTTCATTACCCTGAATTATCCATAACAGACTAAAAAATCTAGTCGGACCAATCCACAAAAACACGGAACTTCCGCGGTATAAAACTCAGACAATTGATCGCTTTTGCGAAGTTATATAATTAGACAGACAAAATGTAAAAAGTGTCATCACTGGTTATGGGAATCGACCTCGTTTTATATGTAGCTGGTGTCCAGCTGGCTACTGCACAATCGGAGGAAGCCGTCATAGTGACGACGTAAAAGGCAGACAATTGACAGCTGCAGCTCGAAAAATCTGATAAAATATTGATACCTCTTGAATTATTCAATATTGAAAGGTTGTGTGAATATTTGAGGACTGTGCAGTGCACCTACCTACTACATGCTAGTTCCATTTTCTATTTATCGATATTCAAAATAAGAACCTGTGCGTTTTAAGAATGTAAATACAGTTTCATATAATTTTAATCTTCTTATATAGCCAACGTAATCCCTAAGAATAAACCTAGGTTTATATTATTGCAAAATGTGGTCGGCGGAAACACGGACTTTAATGGGATTGGACATATTTTTTAAACTGAAAACCTAGATGAAGCGTTATGGTGATAATATAAATTATAGAACATAATGAATGTACACTGTCTAATTTTACCTTTATTTTATGCACTATACTCTTTTTTCTCTTTGATTTCTCCTATATCTTGTGCATTTTTAGTTTCAGTTTTCCTTTATGCATTTGTTTTTACTTACTTACTAAGTTTTTACCTTTAACCTGGCCGGGGTTGGTCGTATCAGATCTGATCGTAAAGGTCAACAACAATTCAAGCTTACAAGAAGGATTAACGTTTATTTTCGGAATAGGTGGATTTAATTCTAAAGACAATTTTTCTTGGGCCTATTCTCAAGATATTCTTTGTCATCGTACTTAACTGACAAGAAATCATAACAATGCCTTTATAAAAATCCACAATTCAGGATTTGGGACAATAATATATGGTGTGTAAAGATTAGCACGAAAATCTTGGAGGCTGACTGACTGTCCTGACTTGTAGCTAACAAATGATGCTGACTTTGTTGAAGATGGATTGTATGGAGTGGAGGTGAGAGCTTTGTTCGTAGTGGTAGCAAAGAAAGAAGATTGGAAGAAGTCGAACCTATCTCTTCTAATAAATGGATTATCGCTTGATTCTTGTCTATTCAAAAGTTGTTAGACAGAGTCGAAGTAGGATTCAGCTTTTTCAAAACTTGCTACGTTCCTATATGGCTTATTCATGAAACGTTTCTCAGGTGAAACAATTTTTTGAACCATTATTTATTTATATATTTATTTGATTTAGGACAACTAGTTGTTGTTACAATCAATTTTATTAACTCATAAAAGATAACTGAGCTTTATCATAGAAAAATATGTACTTCCCTGGTTGAGATACTTCTTCAGGTACCTACGCTATTTCTGCAGGTAAGCCCTCGCTCCCCACCAACCAGGCAGGTGTAGGTTTCAAAGCCCCGGGGCTAAAATCGCAGAAACCTGTCTCAAAATAAAATCACAGAATAATATGCGGTTCTAATTTATTTGCAGACCATACTGTTTACTTTGGAGGCGGAGATCCGTTGAAAACTCAGTTCAACCCACAGTTTTCTTTGTCGGTTGAACAGAGTACCTATAGAAAAATAAAAATCTGTAAAAAAAACAAGATATTGATTTTTTTCGTATTACAAACATATGAACATTATCAGTCACAACAGACTGCTGGATATGGGCCTCCCCCTATTGGGTACTGCCATACACACAACTCTTGGCAAGCGGATTGACGAGCGCAGAGGAAGAACTTGCATTCACAGGGAAAGGTGCTGCCCATTCCCTGGATAAATTTATCTATAAGCTGCTTTTTACCACGCCCATGAGTAGAAATGGGGTAATTATGTTCTAGGCTGGCATCACACGGCAAAGATCTTGAGATAAAAGGATTTGACCAAAGCCCGCCTGAAGTAACTAGTACCTATCACCACCACATATTAATATTTAAAAATAAGTAAATTTATTTGCCCCTAGAATTAGAAGAGATAGGTACAAGTTATCTGTTACGTTCACAGTTTACCTTTATTTTATGCACTATTCTTGCTTACTATAAGTTTGTTTGTTTTTTACTTTAACTTATATGAAATAAAATTATGTAAAAAAACTTTTAAAACAAGCTACCTACTCCTCCGGCATCCCTAATAGAAGAATTAGCTTGTAATATGTCTTAGTCTTTTCATTTCATTGATGGCGTCATTATTACATGGCCGAGTCCCAGTTAATTTCGAACAGTCTAATTCTTCTATCAGGAGGCCTTCTATTGACGTGACCCTAATTCATGGTGGGCCTACCAACTGCCTATCATGAACGAATTCGTATACAAAATTGCAAGTCCCAGCAGTTGAATATTGAGGAGTTCCATAGTTCGAAGACAACCCTGGATGTAGCGTCTAATTTATAGTGGGCCTACCAACTGCCTATAATAAACGAATTCGTATACAAAATTGCAAGTCCCAGTAGTTACATTGAGGAGTTCCATAGTTCGAAGACAACCCTGGATGTAGCGTCTAATTCATGGTAGGCCTACCAACTGCCTATAATAAACGAATTCGTATACAAAATTGCAAGTCCCAGCAGTTGAATATTGAGGAGTTCCATAGTTCGAAGACAACCCTGGATGTAGCGTCTAATTCATGGTGGGCCTACCAACTGCCTATAATAAACGAATTCGTATACAAAATTTTGTGTCCCAGCTATAAACCGCTGAGGAGATCTCTCGTACGGAGCCGATCCTGGCAGCAGCATCAGGTCAAATTTATGATTAACATGCATTGTCATCGGTTCTGGACCAACATGCAAAATTTCAACTCAATCGGATACCGAGAAGTGGTTCAAATTAAACTTGCAAGATTTGCACCGAACAAACATTGTTACATACTTACATACACTGCAAGTTAAATAAAAGCTTTTAAAATGTTTTTAATTGTTATACTAATACTTTTATTATTTCTGTTTCAGGTACATACATTTTAATTGATTCTACAATCTTAGCAGTACGTAAGTCGCAGTAGGCACTATTACACTTGTTTAAAGTCGAAAGTCCAATAAAAGCCGTTTTACGCACATACTAATTAAACCTTCTGAAAAGATAACAGGTGTAAGTACAGTAGAACAGTCAGTTGCAGATACAATAAAAAAAAATGGAAAGGATTGGCATGGAATGGAACGAAATGGAACTGAACGAAACGCTACGGAACAGAACGGAATGGAACGACACTGAACGGAATGGAACTGAATGGAGCGGAGCGAAACAGAACGGAAGCAACGGAACAGAATAAAACAGATAGATAGACAGATAGACGGACGGACGGACAAATCCGTGTGCCAGACTCTTCAGTTACTAGTAAAGTAGACGATTTATGAATTGACCCGATTTGTCTTATCTTCTCATTGGTCACATATAATACAACAAAAGTGAAAAATAACTCAATAGATTAAATTCATCAGGCCATTTCAAAATTTATCAACTATAATGCTCCAGACATGGCTTGTGTAACATTAACTGTTGGCAAAGGGGACCTTGGATTATGCTTTTTGATTGATGCATAGACATAGGGATTTGAATTGAATTTTCTTTAAAAAAAACTAATTTTCAATCGAATTTGTGGCTTTTGGATAGGTAGCCTAAGAAATACCTCAATAACCCATTTTAACAAAAACTATCCTGTACAACATAATAGGGCCGTATGTAGGAGGGATCTTGTTTTTCAGCAACCGACTGTACAGTTCTAGTAAAACCCGAAATGTTTGATATCGTTAATCTGCATTTCCTTTTGTAATGGCACCATCTTCCCCTCTGCCCTATTAATCCCATACCTCGCTTATGCCTTCGCAATAAGGTGTAAAACGTCTCGTTTCCGGAATCAAATGTGGTTATAATAACATTGTTCTTACGTTTATGACAGGTAAAGTTTGTGACGTATCTGCAGTTGATGGGCAATAAACCCCCGGGAAGATATCTGGGGTCTAAAACACCCCAGTTTTAAGAGGGTTAACCTTAATTAGAAATTGTTTTGTTAACGGCTAAGAAGGGCTCGGCCCATTGTAATTGGCAATCTATCTTTGCAGGCGTCGGTACTCGGGAGCGATTTAAAATAGTTAATAACGTTTTACACTCGAATTGTCTTAAACCCCTTCGATTTCGTTTATTATTTTCATTGTCCGTGTCTCTTGGTACGGAAATGCAGTGTTTTTTAAAATGTAGGCAGGGGTGATGATACCACAAACAATCCAATTTAGTTAACATCGTTTATACCTATGTTTATCTAGTTTGGTATGAATTTGGCAAAATCGTTGCTATCTCAATTTTTGCTTGTCAGAATGTTTTTTGTTGTTAGGTTTCTGCTTGCTCAAACTTTTCCAATACGTACAATAACTGCAATACAAACAGATAAAAACACAGACTAAATTTCGCATAGGTAATTTAAATATAGAGGTAATATAAATCGAAATTAAACATAAACCTGCCTCCGTAAAAGAAACTGGCGAGATAATTTTTTTCCCTTAGTAAATCGTTTACCTTTCCCAGTCGGCTGTTCTGGACAGATATAATCGGGGACGATGATAACGAACTGTTTATACTATGAGAGAGGGAACGAGGTGCGCATCACACCGTGGTGTTTTTATATTAGTTCAAATAGTGTCTCTTTAAAAAACATGAAGACATGTTTCTGTTCGTCTGTAAATAATTTACCTTTCCGAGTCTTGGAGACTGTAAGTTCATAAATTTCGTTAATGAAAATAATATAGCGCTGTGAGTGCAAAATAAACCATAGTTTTTAACTTCAAACAATAACTTGTTTTAGTAGAGTAACAGAGAAACAGAAGTCTTTTAATTTATATAAGGTGAAATTTTACCAGTGACCGATATCGAAATCTCAAGACGGGCTTGTGATAAGGGACATCTTTTCCTGGAACATACTTGAGTTTCCAGCTGATCCTTGGGGAAAGTTGTTCCTCATCAACAGCCTTCTTGAGTTTTCGCTTCAGTCACAAGTAAAATTTAGGCGACAAGCTGACAACCTGTCACTATAGTGCAAAACGATTTTTCTGCAACGGCCCTCAAATATAAGTCAGACGTGGCGATAGCGATCGAATTTTTTGGTCGTTAAAGCACTGCCCGCCCCGCAAGGGTTAAAGGCGTTATATGTGTATATATGTATTTATGTACGAAGAGCACTTGTTATGGATGAAAAATAATTTGTAACAAATTGATTTTTTTTCCTTAACTTTTTGTTAACTTACTAAACTAAGTCATACATACATAAATCAGCTTATTGCCATAGTATAAAGAAGAAGGTCCCTTCTTTATACTATGTTATTGCAGTCCACTGCTTGACCCAGGCAATCCCCAGTGATGGTACTAGGAATCTCTGGCAACCAGTTGCTAGTTCAACCTTTTTTTAGTCATCGTTCCATCTGGCCGGAGGGCGTCCAACGCTACGCTTGCCGAGACGTGGCTTCCATTTGTAGCTAAGTCATCAAGACATCAACATTATTATACAGTTTTTATGGTTAATTTTTACCGTTCAGCTCTTTGGAAACGTTTTGATACTGGTCGGTGTAATACGTGTCTAACATTGGACGGTCCAAGGGCCCCGGCAATGAGGAAAAAAAACTTTGTTTTTCCAAAACGCGCCGCCACCGGCCTCCATTGACTTATTTACCCCTCGTATTTGTTTTCTACTTTGCATTTAGGTTAAGGACGACGGAATAATATAATAATTTTCAAATTTGTACCTAAAGATGAAATCATTTTGCATTGTTTAAATGTATAAAATTGGTTATAGCTTCCTTTTCTTCTGTTTTTTAGGCATCGTCGACTAAAGATTTGGTGTAGGCCTTCTTCAAATTTCTCCTCTTCTTTCTGCTATGGGAAGTAAGGATCTAGTTGCTATCCGCCACCTTTCTGATATCATCTGTGGTCTTCATGTAGCTTGCTCTGATCTCAGGGTCTCCATTCCAATAGTCTTTTGTAATACGACTCAGATTTCATAGCTATGTATCCCGCCCACTCCCACTAGAGATTCGCAACTTTTAAGCTGATGTCGGTGACCTTAGTTCGCTTCCTTATGACCTTGTTGGTCAGTTGGTCCATTAGACATACAACTATCATTTTCCTTTCCATAGCCCTCTACAGGCCATACTCAGTTTATTGAAAACCTCTTTTGTGGTGTCACTGGTTTCAACTCCATAGATTAGGTGATGCAAAATTATCTGAATGACCCTCAAATGTAGGTTAGACGTGGCGTATGATTATAATTACTACTGTGTTATCCAATTCTTCTGGTATAACTCCAGTCTCCAAACATTATTAAAGAGAGATACTAGACCTTTTAGAAGCATGTCATCTCCTTCCTTGAGCATCTCCATCTTCACCCCCTGCCTTTCCGTCCTTAATCCTCTGATATCTGGAATATCCTCTGAACCCACATTTATTATCTTTGGGTGGTAGTATTGCTAAGTTCTAAGTAGTTTACTAGAATTTAGGTATTCCATTTAGCTCACAAATAAAACAATTTATCATAGCTATTGAGATTTTTCTCTCTACTTTTCAAGATTTTAGCAACATGTCAATAGCCGACCTTAGATTTTAATTTAAAAATGGTGTATTAATAATGATTAGAAGTGAAAATGCAAATACTGAAACCATTTATTTGACGCTTACACATACACCTAAAAATTGCGAAGTTTCTCCAAAAACTATGCTTTATTTATTTTCCTCCCAAACTGCCTCTATCATAACAGTTTTTCGAACACTCGTTTCCAATTCACAGAGCTGTAACGATATTTATCAGTGAACAAAAGAGTTGCCGTCAATTTGCGTTGTCCGACTGACTCTCAAAGGGTACGTATTTCTGAGAATTTTTATCGTTTTACGCTGTATCGAGCCCTTACTACATGTGATCGTGTACACTGTGAGAATAGAATGTGGTTTAAATAAATATGACAGCGTGATTCTGTTATAGTTGTTGTCGCAATTTTCCTTTTCCATGAGCTATCCTGTTTTCCTATTAGTGTCTGCGCCAAGTTGTTTGAAAACTGACTGAGCCCTCACACAACTCTGATTTATTTAGGTAGGTTAGCCTATTTTTAACAAATTCTGTTTGTTTGCCCTTAATTCTGTAATTTGTGAACCAGTGGTTTACATGAGATGAGACATACATATAAGCCTGAAAGCCTGAAAGCCTGAATATAACGTTCGTGAATCGAATGTGAAAACATAGTCTTAGTATGTCGTAAAGGTATTTTTGAGTAGTAGCCGCAGGCGGTTTGGAAATTTTTACACCAGGTATCATCGGGCGTTTCGTCGGTCTGTGGAGAAGAATGTGCAATCTGCTTGTTGCAAGATAAGCCACTTAGATTTTTATCAATTCCATAACTTGGATTATACAGCACCCGCGCTTTACTTTATCGCAAATTTTCCCCCTAAATATGTAATTGATTCTATACAACCCTCGGTTAACAATCTACTAATTACAAACTACTGCATAACATAAGTACCCGAATAAGTCCACTAAAGGTATAGATATAAAAACGAAAAACCAAATTTGCAACCGTTTTTGGCCTTGGCTTTGGTGATTAGAATAGCACCATCCCATTTCTACACATGGGAGTAGTAAAATGCGACTAAAGGCTGAATCCAGGGACTTGGCAGCAGCGTTCCCTGTGAATATCTACAATACCTTGCACTGCGCTCGCCAAGCGTCGAGAGTATGGCATATACTAACAGGGGAGAGCCAATGTCCAGAAGTGCACTTTTGTTGCTATTGTAGTCTGAACGAAATTAATACTCGAGCTGCGTAATGGACATTGTGAATAAGCTTTCCTGTGCAAACGCTTTGTAAACTATTTGTTTCATTCGAGTTATTAAAGTAGGAACCCTTTGAAGTGCAGTCCGTTTTATACTTTGTACCTTTATTTCTCCCAAAGTACAGCTGACAAGACAATGTTACAGTGTTCCAGTTGGCTAATTGTACTCAACTTTCGTAGTAACTAGTACCAATAGCCTGTAACAGTTGTAGCTAGTATTGTAGTCACAGCTATTCACTAGAACTACTCTGTAGTTCAGAACAGGAGTTAGATAAGTTACATTGTTTCATTTCGGATGGTGAGGATGAAATTCGAAAAACAGTCTTTATAATAATGATATCCCGAGTGTCGCCAGGTTTAAATAATAGTCCCATATTAAATTTAGAGGTTACTCTCAACTGTATGTTTTAACATAGAACAAATGATAATGGTATTAAAACTGGTAGGTTGGCGGTAATAAAAGACTATGATCTTAACCTGTCACTACAGTCATACTTGTACCTACGCAATTTCTATTTCCTCTTCAAGTTTTAAACCCGCTTATTTTCAAATGTATCAAATCAAAGTAATAACACAGTTGTTGTACCTTTCCGCCGACTTTATTTGCTAGTGAAGACTCCCTTGTTATAAATATCAAAAGCGTGTCACATGGAATGGGAAGCTAAAAAGTACGACAAATGTGTGAAATGTACGCTATTGATAGTACCAGAGTAAGCTTCTCTTGCTTACCGGATGGACGCGCGGTTTCATCCTTTTTTTGGCTTTTTCTGGATGACATCCGTGCTCCGTGGCGTCAATCCCTAGCCGGAGTTCGTCCTAAATACATCGAAACTAAAATTGATTAAACTCTCTCTCTTTTTTGTGTGGGACACCGAGTCGTCCAACGACACGATGAACCCTGGTGTCAGACTAAAGAACCTTCACATACATACATTTGATATCGAGACTTGATCGCCATTCGTAACCCTGCCTTCTTGTTCTGTTTACAAATGTCGCCAGCAGCATAGGGTTCATAATCGGATAGTATATTATAGTTATTATAGTTTACGCCGTGTGAAGCCGGCTTAGAATAGCATCACCCCATTTCTTTCCCGTGGGAGTTGTAAGAGGCAAATAAGGGACTCGAGGGTCAGTATTGCAATTTTAGGCGATGGGCTGACAACCTGTCCCTATAGCGATACGCAATTTTCCGAATGACCCTCAAATATTCGTCAGACGTGGCGTAAATTACCGTTTTGCGGCCATTTACGCTCTGCCTACCACACAAGGTATTATATGCGTGATATATGTATGTATGTATGTATATTATAGTTACTTCATATGCGGTTCATTTAACAAAAAGCATTTTAATTATCCATATTGCAGTGCTAGTACCACAAAAACCACTATCATTGAAAGGAGCTTCACTATCGATGGTTATGTTTTTACATTAGTGGTTTTAAAACGCCCCGACTCTTTTCAGGCGGCGCCGACCGCCCATTGTGGCCCTCAAATGTTTTTAAATAATTTCTATAACAAACATTAAAATCTACGACGGACAAATTGGTGTCCTATACGATAAGTTTATTTCAAGGCCGCAACAGTATTGTTATGCGTCTTTAATATCACTAAAACGGAACGTTGCCGTTCCGTAAAACGGAAAACACCATCAGTAAAATTAAGCAAGGTAACAAATCAAATTCAATGAAAATTTTATGGCGGTATAAATCCGTACGAACATTAAATATAAATCTGAGGGTTGTGTGTGTATGTATGTTTGTTACCTCTTCACGCTCAAACGGCTTAACCGATTTAGATGAAATTTGGTAAACTGGAATAACACATAGGCCACTTTTTACCGCGGGAAAACCACTATTACCACGGGAAAATGAGTGGCAACGGGGGCAACCACTGGGCGATAAGCTAGTTATGAATATTACAAACTAAATTTTTGTCTTAAAACCCAATTTAACTTGCTGGTGGGTGAGTTTTTAAAACAAGTCACCTTGGAATCTTTTTGGCGTTTGAACATTAAGTGTACCTAATGTAGAATCGATAATAGAATCATCCTTGCGGTGGTCATCTCAATAGCTCAGTACCGTTAGCAGAAAAAGTGCAAAAAGTTGTTAACGGCATGAATTTATGGACGTCGAAGCTTTTTGCTTTTGCTGACTCTCCTTCTCATACAGAGAGTAGTTAGCGCTTTGAACGTTGAGAATAAAGTGGCTTTTTTCCAACCGTACTGTTTTCACTGGCGTTTAGTGTTTGCTAATTGAAAATTGTGACTTTGCGGGCGGGCGCATTTAGAAATTAATCTGTTATTTCAAAGTGCCTCGAATAATGCTTAAGACACACACACACACACACACATATCATGCCTTTCATCCCTTGTGGGGTAGGCAGAGTGTTAACAGCCGCAAAAACCGGTTATTTACGCCCCGTTTGACAAATATTTGAGGGTCATCAGGAAAATTGAGTATTGCCATAGCGACTGGTTGTCAGCCCATCTGCAATAAAAAATTGCAATAAACACCCTCGAGTTCCTAAGTCGCCTCTTTCGCCTCCCACGGGAAAGAAGTGGGGTGATGCTATTCTAAGCCAGCATCACACGGCATTGAGACCCGATCGTACCAATACGCATTTTGAAGCTGGAAACTACAGCTTGTTCATGCATTTACAATGTATCAAATAGGTTCTCATTTCGACGGAATTAGCCAGCCGTAACAAGTGAGTAATTCCATACATTTATATAGATGTATTCTAGACAATCAACTAAGCGCCATCAAGCCCAAAATTTTGCAAAACATGTACTATGGGAACTAGATAGCTTATACTCATATACATTTTATGTACATATTTAATTAATTTTACAAAAAACACTTGTACTCATTTCACAGTTTTATTGCGGAGTAACCCGACCGGTTTCGCTCACATGAGCATTTTCAGGGATTTTTTAAAACACAAAACATTATTCAAGAAAGAACATCACATCCACTAAATTAGAATTATTTGCATAGTTTGTGAAACGAGTACAAGTGTTTTTTGTAAAATTAATTAAACATGGAATTTAACCAAGCGCCAACAATCGCAAGTATTAACTACAAATACATATTTAAATATCCACACTAAACACAATTATTTGAAAACGAATTTACAAATAGTTGTGTCTTGTGGGGATCAAACCCACGAATTTCGGCGTAGCAGGCATATCCGCTATCCGCTACGCCATCGAGCTAGTCTATTATTTATAAAACATACTAGATTTCCGCCCAGCGGTTTCACCCGCTGCCACTCATTTCCCGTGGTAATAGTTGTTTTCCCGCGTTAAAAAGTAGCCTATGTGTTATTCCAGGTTATACTCTACCTGTGTTCCAAATTTCATTCCAATCGGTCAAGCCGTTTGAGCGTGAAGAGGTAACAAACATACACACACACACAATCTCTCAGATTTATAATATTAGTACGGATTTATAATGAAATCATGGCTTTACGCGGAAAAGCCAGAGCTCTAATGGGCCAATAAAATCCATTTCAATGCGCTAGTATTTAAAACGACAGGAAGCGAATCGGTGATGCTAATCTATCCTGGCATCACACAAGCGTAAAATTCAGCATTTTTAGTTTTCCAGGAACACACGAATACGCAGCTTTTTCCGTAAATCAATTCTAGAAAAGTACTTATCCACCTAAATCTGATCCGTAGTTACTGACATGTGCGACATATGGACGGACAGGCATGACAAAATTATACGTATAGATTCCTGGTTCCCGGAACACTAACACAGAATATTTGGAAAAAAAGCTTCACTCTCGATCTATCGAGCAATATCACGCGTTGGTACATTGAAGTAGAAAATACTGGAAAGGAGTAAGATGAGTGAGTAAAAACGCTGACACCAGGGTTCATCGGGTCGTTCGTCGACTCGGTGTTCCACACGACATAAGAAGTAAAGAGGATTATATTTCCTCTTTTAGGCCTTGTGCAGATTTATAGATTTGATTACTTCTTATACAAGATATGCAGGATGAATTTGTCCAAAAACCTGAAGTCGCACTTTTGACGTGTAAGGGTGCGTCTACATTTAGGCGGAGCGGAGCCTAGCGGTGCATGAATTGGTCAGTCACTGACGCAAATCGGAAATTTCGAGGTTTATGATTGATTAATTCATATTATATTATTCATTCATTGGCTCCGCTTCTTATTAATAGATACACTACCTAAAAATTTTGGTATTTAAACTTGGTTAGGTGTATATGAAATCTGTTAAGAATAGTTCTTCGTAAGAAGGTATACCTGGGATTACGTACCATCCCTCATGAAAAGAAGAGCATTTCTACTGCATAACAAACACGAACTCATTGCCCCTCCTAGGCCTCCCTGAATCTATACCTGCCCTGGCCAGTAATCGAACCTGGGACTTTTGTCTGTAGGCAAATGCACTACCTTTGCGCCACACATGTGGTTGGGTCGTCACAAAGATGTTCCCTTGACCACGCGACACTTGCTTTAATAAACCTAAACGTGCTCCTTTCCTCCCATCCCCTACACATCGGAAGCATAGCCGAAATTCATTTATATGGTACCGTTACGATCGGCGCACCTCCTGGGAAATCGCACTTTTATTCTGCTCCGATCTATCTTGCAAACAATATCGGGCGTCAACGGTTGCCGGTGTGCGCGCTGCCTTATATCTTTCAGGTTTACTGGGTATACAAGGTAGACTGGAATGTGATCGTATTGACTGGCCCGATGGCGTACCTGGCGATTTACAAATAAAGTATTTTTTGTTTAGTGTGAACTAATAATAAATCTTACCAAGTTCGAAGTGAATAGCACTGCCGTAGAGTCACGGTCACCGACGCATGCCTTTAACACAATCTGTCAATTTTACTTACATTTTTAGGCTTTAAGCTGTATAAAAAATATTGTTTCATACAAATATTTGTTTTTTAAGTTATTTATATCTCAGATGTTACACCGGCCTGTAGCCAACACGAAATTTTTCGTTCGTCCGGGGGATATTTATAGCATTGTTTTCAGAACAACTCGTAAGCTGGTTGTTTGAACACAAAATTTCTCCGGGTGAGCTCCTGCTCCCCACCATAGTCAGGTGTAGATTTTAATAACCCCGGGGCTAAAATCATAGGGTCCAAAAAATAATAATATAGCATTGGTTTAGTCATGTGGTATTCATCGCATCACAGACAACGCTAAAATTTAATAATTTATATTAAGTTTCTATAGAATATATACCAATATATAACACCTCTGCTCGTAATTACGGTTAGATTTGTTAGGAAACGACAAAACAATTATACCAGAATCGACGAACTCTGGTGTCAAGAGTTCTTAATCGAATAACGTACTTATAATAAATACATCTATAAATAAATAAATCAGTGATTGCACATTAATTCTTACATCGCAATCTAGCCCCAATTATATGAAGTACATATCTGTGTATCTAACGACCGCCATCTTTGCCAAAATCATTAGTAGGAAAAATAACCCTTTATTGCTGCCGAGTTATGGATTTGCCTTCATAGCTTTTATTTCGTTATAACATGTTACGTACCTGCTGTAATAGAATCGCGTAAATGATGGATTATCGAGAGTGGCAGCCATTTGCTTTTGTTTACGGCCAGTATTCTTTTCCTAATACCTAATTCTGCTTGATTTATTACAGAAGAAAAAAAGGTTTATTATGTATTTTTAATACAAAATCGAAATAAAGGTCTCCCCACTGTTTATCTCCTTTTGTGACTTATATAGAGTGAATTTTTACCAGTGAAGTGACCGATACTGAACATAGAGTACGACATAGGTCGAAATAAGACAAAAATATTTGGAGCTTCCATAGTAACTCCATCAACTGATCGGCAATTTCATATGGGAGGTCCAATATTATTATTATTTATTTCGACCTATGTTCCATGGAGAAAAGTGTTCCTTATCAAAAGCCGGACACAAGTAAAATTTCACTCTTTAGTGCACTTAACCTAGATCTTCGTATTCCTTCAAATATACCTAAAAATTATTTTGCTGTCTATTTCAGGATTTACATATTGTGTCGTTATTATGAATTCTAAATGAAGATGGAACGAACTCATACCTTATTGACTTTCTAAATGTGATCTTTTTACGTTTTCGTACAATATTTTCAACAAAACAGCTACTCCATTTTGCTCCCAACCATAATATTGTTATGACAAAAATACGGTTACACATAACGGTACAATACGAAATTAAGTCATTATTGTACCCTATTACTTTGTGGTTTGTGACGAATGAAAATAATGTCGTAATAATCAGTTCATCAAACAATACCTCAATCACTGATGATTAGATTATGATAATACTAAAGTTAATTCACTGTTTATTTTGCATTCACAGTGCTTTATTATTATGTCAGCGTTGACCGGGGCTTGAACCCGGTACCTGTGGAGTACCGTCCCACCGCTCTGCCAGTGAGCTTCCGGCGCCTCGACCGGATACTTTCAAATGTTCATTCTTTATACACCACAAATAGTTACATTTGAATCCGTCTAATATTAGCGTAGATCATAGCGGACAAACAGACAGACAAAAAAAAAGTGTTCTAATATGGTTCTTATACTATTTAAAATCGCCCCCGATTAGTTTTTCGAAATGTGTTCAATGTACAGACAGATACAATTGGACTGATTAAGATGATTATTGGGTTAGGTTAGGTTAGTTTTATGTGCAACATAAAAAGAGATACAGTGGTTTATAAGATTAAGTTTATGTATTTCTCCACTGATGTCGATGTTTTTGCAACACTATGACTCGTCACCTATTTAAATGGTTTTTCCTCTATCACAATAATTTGTTTGTAACAAATCTATGGTCAATGAATCTGAACCGTTATGGTTAGTTAGAAGCAGTCTTAACATTCGTACTACAGTACTGAACCCTTTGCAAATTTCACGCACCAAAACACGCAAATTAACTTTGATGTGCTGAGAAACGTAAATACCTACATACGTACAAAATACAACCATGGCACACATTGTTATATACCGGGTGTAAGTAACGGCGTTGCCGTGTGCTGCAAATTCTAGGAATTTAACCGAATTTCTGGACTTGTTCAGCTAGGAAATAGAATGAAGTGTGGGATAATTCCATATTCCGGCTTTTGTCCAAATTCCTAGGGTTTCGGCTGAATTCCTTATACTGCCATAGTCATTCGACAGGGTCCATAGAGTATACATCTCTTTGATGGTATCCGGCAGGAAATGAGTCTTGTTTTTGGTCTCATAACATCCCACTTGATACTATCCACTTAGGTACTCTAAGAAGTGTATGAAATGGAAAAAAGTTAGCTTATAATTAATTAAAATTATATTTTAGAGAACTAAAGTAGTTTACTTAGAACAATTTAGCCTCACTCACTAAATAAGATAATGTACCTTATTGAGTTTTATTCCGTGTACGAACGCTTAGCGGTTATTATTAGGACCAAATCTGAAATTAAATAAAAAGAAGGGCAAGAAATGGGTAGTGGCATTAATCAGTCCTCAAAACCTGTAACAACCGAAGTCTAAATCCAGCAGCTTTTTCCCCGGCAGTTGGTCATCATTGCTGGCTTCACGCCAACATGTGAGATACGGCCTGTTCGGCCTTAGTACGGCAGCGTTTCCCAAAGTTTGTCTCGCAAGCTGCTTTTAGTTGGGCCCGCGCAAAGGTTTGATAGATAGCATGATGCTCATATGATTATCATATCGAGTGGGACCTGACACCGACTCGAGGAACATTGTTTGTGATCTAAACTAGCCTATATACACGAGCCAGCCAAGCAAAAATGTACTTTTTGATCTGCTAGCGGACGGTTGTCTGATTACCGTAGGCCTAAAATGAGAGAAAAACAGAATTGATGACATGACGGATCTCAACGTACCTTGAGTCTGGAAAGCTTGTCGCTTTCACACGTCTTATATCTGAGTATAGGTATTTATACCGTCCAAAGAAAATACATTTCTACTAAACGCGGCATAAAAATATGTTTATAATATAGGTAGATGGAAGAGGCGTCGCCACTAGTAATGGCGAAAGTCGCAGTTTTCAAAAATTGTATACCTAACACGGGAAGTGTTTTAAAATTTGGTTCAATTTATCGTAGGTTTCCATCGCTCAGACTACATTCAGTCTGTAAATAATGAACTAGTCGCTGGGTATTAGTTGCAAAACTAACCCGGTAGATGAAGCCGTGCCATGCGTTACTGGCATGGAATTAAGGTACAATTGCAAAATTCTCAGGCAAGGCACGAGCCGCGGTCCCTTTTTTTTTTGGAAGAGGCGTCGCCACTATAGTAATTGCTAAAGTATATATAAATCCTGCCCACGCTTGAAAATGTTGCAAGTAAAAACAAATACGTAGTATTATCTTATGGAATAAAGTATTTTTACTTTATTCCTACTAAACCAAATACTGGATCGTTTCGATTTTCCTCTTTTTTCATGGAAATAAGTACTGAAGGTATTTAAACATTGAGTGAAAATGCGAAAACATAAAACTATAATGCGCTTATCCGTTACTTCAGAATTTTCTCAACTTTGGGAACCATTGTTTTGCAGAAATTGTCGCTGGTCGTGATTCTTTTTGTTTCTTTCGCCTCCTATTCGCTGGGTCCCTCCGCCGACCTCCACGTACCGATGCACTGTTCAGAAATTTTCCGGATTTATTACTATAGTTCACGGATTTTACGTTTCAGATTGGAGAGCTGATGGGGCTATTAATTTTGTGTTGCTTATCATTGCCTGATTGCGAAAAGAAATGATTCCATGCTTCGGAGGGCACGTTAAGCCGTCGGTCTCGATTGCTGTCTATGATTACTTAGACGGCGGTCGTAACACAACCATGTCAGAGGCCTACTAGTGGTAGTAGGCGGTTGAAAAACTCTGACACCAGGGTTCATCGGGTCGTTGGATGACTCGGTGTCCCACACGGAAAGAGAAGATCATTGCCTGGCATTATCCGGAGAGATGAGCAAAACTGTCCCACAAAATGTGTTCCAAAGAAGGCAGTAAAAGTTGGCGGGTGACCTGGTACACTTGAACCCAAACTGGTTACAAACAGCCGCACCGCATTGACTGGAAAAAGGAGAAACCTTTGCCCAGCAAATGGGACAACTTATGCATTCATACATCACGCCTTTATCCCATGCGGGGTTAGCAGAGCGTTAACAGCCTTAAAATACTGTCGCTATCACCACGTTTGACAAACACTTAAGGGTGATTCAAAAATATTTGTATTGCCATAGTGACAGCTTGTCAGCCTATCGCCTAAAATAGCAATACACATGTTACCCTCGAGTCGCTTAGTCGCCTCTTACGACACCCACGGGAAAGAAATGGGGTGTTACTATTCTAAGCCGAGATCACACGGCAACTTATGCATAACAAGATGCTTACCTATTTAAGCATAGTTTAAACACTCGTAAAACTGTTTATCTCTTATTATCATTGATATCATTGTCATTCAGTTCCAATAACCTTTGACCTAAAATGACAATGCTATACTTATATCACAACAATTGCTAACCTTGGTAGAATAACCTCTAAAAATAGCAACTGTGTAGACACAGGAACTTCCAAGTATGTGTGTACCTTTGAACGGGAGTGTTTCCAAATGGGAAGTTGTCCTTATGAGCCTAAAGGATACAAAACTATGCATATTCCGTTCCTTTGATCCCACCAACTTTCCATATCAATCTGTCAAACAGATATTAGAATATTACCAATTGGTTTCAACCGGAGGCCATCACAACCCATTGATGTTTGTCATATAGGAAATAGGTCTATTTCCGGAAACGTGGGTGGTCTGCAGATTCATAAATAGTTACTAGGGTATTTGTTTACTATTGAAATTAATAGATAATTCATCATCAATCAGACCATTTCACAATTCGAAACCACCTTGATCATTCTAATTATTGTAATACAAAAGAAATTATTAAAGTATGTTACGGTGAATGTCAAGGTTTATAAAAACATGGCATTTTTCTAGCCCGACAAAGTTCTTTTTCAATGCCGCAGTTGTTTTAGATAACCGAATAGGTAAGTCGAGAGTCTTTTGATATTTGTTTATAGGAGAATAAGCAAACATCGAACCTTAGTACAAACGTTGTTTCTTCATTACAATTTATATTGCAGAATTTATTTTCTTGAACTGAAATAAAATTTATCAATGATAACTAAGAATATTTTTGATCATAGTCTGTCTACATAAACATTTTGCAACAATTTGAAACGTGTTTCTTCGTAGATGTAAATTTAATTAAAGGTCGGATGTTAAATAATAATTAATATCAAAATAATAATGAATACAATATTCGAATAATGCCTTATAGCCAAATGGGGGTGTAGGCAAAACGCAAGAAATTAAATACTTAAAAAAAAAAACTGAAGCTGAGTTTCTGTATCTAAGCTTTATCTTAAAATCTAAACCGACTAACCCACAAATTCTAACAAAAATATAGCAGCTAAATAGCGCACAGTCGGAGAAATAGGCCAGTGCGCTAACCGGGTTACTAAGGCAAGTACTGTCCTCCACTATCCCACTAACTACTGTACCCACTTACTGTGTTGCCAAATATTTTGTTTCCATCTTCTTCTTTTCGTGTGGGACACCGAGTCGTTTAACGACCCGATGAACCCTGGTGTCAGAGTTTTTCAACCGCCTGCTACTAGTGTAAGTAGGCCTCTGACATGATTGTATAACGGCCGCCGTCTAAGTAATCATAGATAGCAACCGGGACCGACGGCTTAACGTGCCCTCCGAAGCACGGAACCAGTGGTCTTTTTCGGACAATCAGGTGGTTCAGCCTGCAATGTCCTAACCAGACTAGAAACTAATTCACAAAGCGATAAATATCAACTTTGTGAGTGCCCCACCGAGAATCGAACCCGGAACCTTTTGCGTCGCAGGCAGTCGCACTACCACTGCGCCACATCGGTCGTCTAAGTTTCCATACTAAGCCTAGAAAAAATTTAGATTACGCTTAAAACGACTTGAATTATCGTTAATAGATTTCCGCCCAGTGGTTTCACCCGCTGCTACGCATTTTCCCGTTGTACCTAATAGTTGTTTTCCTGCGATCAAAAGTGGCCTATGTCTTATTCCAGGTTATACTCTACCTTTGCATTTAAATTTTATCCAAATCGTTTAAGCGTGAAGAGGTAACAAACATACATACACACACACAAACTCTCAGATTTATAATATAAGTACGGATAAATAAATATTTCATTTCTCGAATATTGTAGTTATCTGTGACAATCTACTTTCTAAGGTGTACCAGCTGTTAATACTAAAAAACTTTCGCCGAGCTAAATTGTGTAAAAGTATTTCCCGGGGCTCTGAAATTACTAGGTATGGGCTGTCCAATATGTTTTACATTTCCACTTGAGTTCTTTGGGGATAAATGACCAACATTTTTTGTACATTCAGTATAGTTTTACCGGATTTTTCGAGTACAGCTGGCAACACAGTCTACTTAACTGGCTTTCAGTGCTTTCAGCTTTTCCTTTGTGCAACTGCATCTGTTGCACTGTATGTCTCGATTTCGGAATGCGTTTGGTGCAACGCCGCCGTGCATCGCAGTGCATCTCTAACCATATCTCTGGACCTGATGTTTGTTTGTGTAGAATTACAGGGTATTGTTCTATTGCTATGGGGATTTATAAAAGCTTTACGTCTTTTTACTCTGAAGTCGACGGCCGATGTGGCGCAGTGGCAGTGCGACTGCCTGCGACGCAAAGGTTCCGGGTTCGATTCTCGGTGGGGCATTCACAAAGTTGATATATATTACTTTGTGAATTTGTTTCCAGTCTGGTTAGGACATTGCAGGCTGAACCACCTGATTGTCCGTAAGAAAGATGGTTCCGTGCTTCGGAGGGCACGTTAAGCTGTCAGGCCCCACTGCTGTCTATGATTGCTTAGACGGTGGTCGTTACACAACCAGGCCTACAAATAATAGTAGGCGGTTGAAAAAATCTGATATCAGGGTTCATCGGGTCGTTGGACATCTCGGTGTCCCACACGAAAAAGAAAAGACTCTGAAGTTAAGTTTTTTTTAAGTGTAAAATTCCTACTGTACCATGTGGGATTAAGCTAGGGCCATAAAATCTATTTAAGGTATACTTAGTTACAATTTGGTAATAATATCGCCATGGTCTGTTTAAATCTGGGCTGCACGCGCGGGCCAGCCGCGAGCGGACCAGATTCGGCAAAATACTAGAGCGCTGACAAGGGCGCGACCCGTCCGAACGCGTAGATTTCTCGCCGTATTATACTTTAGACCTTTCTACCAACGCTCTGTTAAGCGGGCAGCACGCGCGCGCCGAGGGGCGTCTTGACATTATGATCTGTCCGAATTTAAAGGCGCATCGTAAGTAACTATAGAGGGTATAAGGGACAGCCCTCCGAATACTGATAGGATGTATTCAGACCATGAAACTGAACAACTTCCAAGAAATAAATATTCCAGGACACGTAAATTTATTTAATTTCTTGTGTTAAACGCAGGCAGCTGATTGTGATTTTGTATAGGAGGTAATTTTTTTTTGTTGTTGCCTGACCTGTGTTCCTAAGGGAAAGTTGTTAGGTATGTTTCATGGTATGCATGCACTCTATATCAGTATTCGGAGGGATGTCCCTTACACCCTGTATACGGCGAGGTGTCGACGTGTTCGGACGGGTCGCGCCTGTGCTTGTTGGCGGCCCGCGTCACGCAGCGCTGCTGTATGTTGCCGAATCTAGTCCACTCTCGGGCGGCCCGCGCGTGCATCCCGCTTGACACAGCGTTGGCGCTTACACTTCACTGCAATGTCTGCTTTCAGTACAGTTATGATGCTGTACATAGTTTCATCTTTTAATAACCTTAGTAAAAGTACTATCAGTAGCAACGTGTTTACCGTATTAATCCATCATTAATTATTAAATAATAATTATTTATTTTAAATGATAATGGTAATTTTTAAATGATGTTGTCCAAACTAATTAAATTATAATGATAAGCCAGTACTTTTATAATTTAATCCGATAATTGATTAAATCGATGTGCTGCTATCATAATTTTACTGTTATATTTTGACAGAAATATTAAACCTGCTGAATGTCCTTCAAACCCCGGTGTAGTAGATTTCCCTAATACCTACATTCACGAGCACACACAGACAACATGACAGATAAAACAAATTCGCCCCGATCCGAGTGGTGTGATGTATACCACTCGAATCGGGAAATTTGGCCAAATTCCTAGAATTCTCGAAATTGTAAACTGGTTTACGGATATGGCAAACGAAGTTTAAAATTTACTTTTTTCCAATCAAATGTAGGTAGGTATATTCTTGAGTTTATTTACAATTATTATTTGTTTCTTTACAAGAAACAATTAGTTACGAAGAAAATAAATCGCTAAATTAAATTTTGTTGAGATATATTCTACACATATTGAAAGGTTCCAGGTGGGATGATTACCTGCGCCATACATCTGAAAATATTACTGAAAATTCGTTTTTAAATAATCACTAACAAACGTGAAGTTGTTTTTTTTTCTTTGCGTCTCATTATTAAGACATTTCTGTTATTATATCCTTTAGCTATTTATATATTTTGTAGTGATAACATTCTAGGGTCGGTAAGGTAAGGACTGACAACTTTGCGCAAATGACGTGTTTCGACACTTATTTTGGTATAAGCTCCGCTTGAAATCTCGAAGCGCATCTTCTTATACTGCAAGAGGGTTATTTAAAGAGACAGTTTCATTTTATTGTGGAAATTGAGAGCTCGGAAAACACATTATCATTCTTTTTGCACAGTCGGTTTAAAATCGTCCAAGTACTAAAACAAAGGCAGTGTATAAAAATGGCTGCGTTCAATAAAATATTGTGAACCGATTCACTGTTCTCTGACCAAAGCTTTTCTCTTATTTTTATTTGTTTTAGGATACCGCGACGGGCTTTGAAAACCCTTTGTATTTATGTTATCTCGTAAGTATAAGATACCTAGAATTTGACTAATACTTACCTAATAATTATTTAGTTTCATGGGTTTCCCTGCATATTAACGAAATACACAATAAAAACAAAATAGATTATTAACTAATAACAAAGCGCGAAAAGGAGTATAGATAAGGAGAGAACATTATTTTTCTCAGGCCTTTTGGCTTTGGCATCTAGTAACATAGGCAGTTCAACGCCATCTACAGAGTTCTTGGCACACTGATTCTCAAAAATAAAATCTCCTATTAGGTGTCGTATTATATGCCACTCCACTCACTACTCATATGTACTGCATGTTTCATCCGCTGTTGTAGCCCTTATTATATTTTATAGAAATACATTATTTAAAAAATCTCTATTTTCGGGCATACGGTGCACATTTAACTGGTGCCTTCATGAAAAAATAAATAAAAACCGTCGGGCGTCGGATATTATTCGTTTTGTTTTGCCAATGCGATAACCACCATTCGTCTGTATGCGGATATTAAAGCAAAATATTGAAAAACTGACAGCTTATTCATAAAATATGTCCGTGCCAGACGATGGAAAGTGTTTTTTTTTCCCCGGGTTTTATAATCCGGTTGTTTCAATAAAAAACGGTTTTGTTCGCTTTGCAGTAGTTACGCACATAAAAGCTTTCAATAAGTCATTTAACAGAGCACCATTTAGTATTCATCTTAAATCACATATCTTTACATACCTATAGGGTAGAAAAAAAGATGGGTTGAAAAATAATAAGATTTAAGAGCTGCTTTCCATCTAATTTCGTTTAAAATGAGAACGTAGGTAAAACCTTGAACGTGACAAAATATCAAACATAATCTGTAGTTTTTGTTTTTGGTGCCCATTCTCGGGTGAGGCCATGCTCAGACGAGCCTATGCTCGGGTGAGCCTATGCTCGGATGAGCCCATGCTCCCCACCAACCAGTCAAGTGTCGGTTTCACTGGGGCTTTGCATGCTTAGTAAAAATGTCACGAGTAACATTTTTACTAAGCATGCAAAGCCCCGGGGCTAAAATCGAAAAGTCCGTCCTTTATCGGTCACCAGTAACAGTTCACCATATATACTAAGCATATTATACTACCTTCGATGATGCAGTTCTAAACCTTTTCATACACCTCACGTCTATGAAGTATGAGGTATTAAAACATAATAAAACTCGCGACCCCGCAATAAATTTTATATGAAGCCACGATTTTTTACAAGACTGCTTGGAATTTTAATGCTCAGGTGATATTGCAGTGTGATATAGGTCCAACAATATTTACCTCAGTAGTCTTTTATATAATTGATAACTTAGATTTTAGGTAATACTAAAATTTAAATACAGATACTACAGAACTAAAAATACCATACAACTTATTCCTGAGGGTGATTGCCCGTGATTTGTGTTTATATTCAGTTAATTTGGTCGTTTAAATGTAGACATTAAATCTCAAAGGTAACGTTGGAAGAAATAAAAAAAAATAACAAAATTACAAATCACATAAATTGTATTAGGTATCTGTTCCATTGTGTTCGATTCGATTGGCATCCATTCAGCAATTTTATCGTTGACACTTTAATGTTGAGTTTTATAAAAGCGATAAAAGCCTATAAAATTCATCAACCATAACCCTTTGTTGACCCCTACACAAAGGTGAAAATAAAACAACAAATAGCAGCGGTCCATGCAGGCGAGCTGCTGTCAAACTGCATGTATGCAGTTATAATATGCATTCTACACTTATATGGGACATGGGCCTTCCCCTTTTTATAGTATTGCCATACTCACCACACTTGGCAGGCTGACAGGCGAGCGCAGTGCGGGGTGTTGCATTCACAGGGAATGCTGCTGGCTATTTCCTAGATGTATTTATCCCTTAGTCGCTTTTTACGACATGGGTATTCTACACTTAAAAAGTCGATAATAACCTAATTTACTTATTCTAATTATGTGTACATGAACTGTTCTTTTTCTATAAGTGTTAATGACAATGAAATGTGGAACTCGGTGATCGAGTATATCTTTAGAGGATGACAGAACCTTCGGCTTAAAAACTAACCCTTTTATCTTGGAAGCACTGCAAAGCAGAGCACAAATAATGATAGCCTCAGGGTTAAAACTCTAGTCCCTTAAAAAAACATAGTAAGGGTAGAAAAACATACAAATCCAAATAAATATTTCTTATATATTTTTCAAGAATTATAATTTGATATTCTTCAGCGCAGATACTTAAATTACGAAATATAAAAAGTAAAAGTACAGTTCGTTCTTTACTTTCTTTACAACAGTGAACATACCCTTATGAAGTCGACCAAACTTCAAATCTCATTGCAGTCCATCTATGTAAACCTAAAATTACCTTAAGAACACCCGAATAAATAGAGCTATAACTACAGCGCAAGCGGTCGGTAAATTCTCACAAAATGTCAACTTGTATTCGAAAACGGTCATTTTCGTTGGTTTTAACAGCTAATTTGGCTTTTTGATTCAGCTATTTTGACCTCCATTATCTTCCGAAGTCGGTTCCGTCATGCTACAATGATTTCGAAGTGTTTTGAATAGAATCCAACTTAAACATCGGGTCATTACAGTTGAAATCTGAATGGAGGGCAACAGTTTTGATATGCGACCACTCTTTGTAATCAAAAGAATATGATTTCTTTTGTAGAAATGCGATGTAAATTATAGTTGTAGCGTGAGATTGTACTTTTATTATGTTTTGTTGAGCTACGTGGTGAGGATTACGCGAGCGCTGCGTGCTTAATACCTGCATACTTTTGTATAAGGATCATTCATTTACTTAATCTTTGTCTAGTGTTACAAATAGGCTATCAAAGGCTGATCTATCTAAAATAAAACAAGAGATTAGACCTAAACCTACACCTATTTATCATTCTATCACAGCTATAATTAATTATAATATATATTGTTTGGTAGTTTCATATACAACATACAACATATATCACGCCTTTATCCCTTGCGGGGTAGGCAGAGCGTAAACGGCCGTAAAAACAGTCGTTTACGCTACGTCTAACAAACATTTAATGGTCATACAGAAAATTGTGTATATGTCGCAGTATTATGGCCGAATTAGGATTTCGGACGAAATCCTAGGATTTTGGCCAAAAGCCGGATTATGGTAAAATCGTAGACTTCATTCGACCATCGTCCTAAGTAGATCCAGGATTTCGGCCATAATCCTAGGATTTTGACCGAAATCCTGGATCTACGTAGTTATATGGTAAAACGAAGGCTTCAGAACACTTTTTATAAATTTTGTTGTGACTATACAGATACATACATAAATACTTGCGGAGTATGCAGAGTTTTAATGGCCATAAACAATTTTGAGGGCTATTTTAGATAAAACGTGAATGACTAAAGAAAAATAAAATGGTAATACACATGAAAACTTCCATCCGTTAGTCGCTTCTGGGTGTCGTACCCGCGGGAAAGAATAGGGGTGATGCTAGTTTAAGCCGTCATTACACGGAATAGTGACTATCGCCATGCATTACTATTTGTCTTTACTTTAATTTGTATTCTTATTATGCTTTTGGAGAGAAAAATAAGAACTTAAGAAAATTTTATGAAACAAAATAATATAATAATCAAATCAGTCTTTTATTTTTATTGATTCCAGATAGAATGTACTAATCACCATTATTATAAGGTATCTAGTCTCGATATAAAAAATAACCATTTTTATAAACATTTAAGTGCTAACCTCTTCTAACTATGATTAATGTAACAAACATTAAATAATTCGTTTTTCTGTCACTAACATAAACTTTTGAGTATCATTTCTTTCATTAAAGATTTTTCAAGTAGTAAAAACAATATTTTTTAGATAATCACATAAGTAACTGTTTATAATATTATTAGATGAGTAATAAAATAAACATTTGGGTGTCTTCTCTTTTACAAAATATAACAAGGTAAACAGAACCTCCTGTTATCATTTGCATCACCTAGTATCTAAATAAAGATTATGATTTTTAAAATAAATAAGTATTTTCGGAAAGAAAAATAATTTCACATAAACAAAAAATAACAAATTTAGCGTTGTTCTTATCGATTGGTCTTAGTTTAATCAACATCGATTCCTTTAATAGATTAGGTTGGACTCTTTTCTTAATTATTACTTATTGTGGCACTTTGACGAATTGTGGCACCTTGAATTGCAGAGTACTTAATTTTTTTTACAGATGCATCTGTTAGTTTTGCACTGTGGGGGGGAGGAGCGTATTGTTCCCCCCCGCTCATAGATTCCCCCCAATCGCGATTAATGCCATAATACTAAACAGATCTAGGATTTCGACCAAAATCCTAGGATTATGACCGAAATCCTGGATCTGCTTAGGACGATGGTCGAATGTAGTCTAAAATTTTGCCATAATCCGGCTTTTGGCCAAAATCCTAGGATTTCGGCCGAAATCCTAATTCTGCCATAATACTGCGACATATATAACATGCCTAATCATAATCCTACCTCTATATATAAGTTCATGTCCGTTATAAGCTTTTACGCATGTAAATATGCATAGGTTGATTTGAAATGTAAGTTACCAAATATATAGTCAAAATATTACATTAATCTGTTTTAGACACAGGCGGCTTAAAACGAGTGTTTCGGGTGCTGTAACTATTATAGAGTGCTGGTGCAAGTCGTAATGTCGTTTTAATGACCCATACGGGCAAATAGGGTGCACCGTCGTTATCATAAAATTACCTAATTTTTACCGAACAGTTTACTGCTGGACATAGGCCTCCCCGTTTTGGGAGGTGTTTGCTATACTCACCACGCTTGACAAGCGGGTCGGTGAGCGCAGTACGACATAATCAACTTTTACGACACTCCCGGATGAATTAAGACGGGCTAGCTCTTATTTAAGGTTCAACGATATTTATTTTCTCATTAAAACACAAATTCACTTATATGATAATATACAGTTATATAACAGTATAGGAAAACGTCGTTCAATGCTTCACATTCAGTTGCAGATCTACAATACGTACCAGTGATATGGAACTACTATTATCTATCCCGTGGTAATACTTAGTAATAAGTAGATGTGTTAAACCAAAAGCCCGAGACAAGTAATTGTTTCCCTTTCTGCTTTCTGAAATCACTCATACCATTTTATTACAGTACTTTTCTTACTGTGTTTGGAGGGTTAAAATATGTGATTGTTGTTTCTTGATTTGACTGCCTACTGGTATACTTGGTAGTTACTCATTGATTAATAGCTGTGCGATCCTCACAATAGTCCACTCTGTGTCTTGATGAAAATCCCGAAATAGAGCGCAAAAATTTGGTCTTTGTAAAAGGCGCAGGTCAAAAGGCAAAGTGTAATAGGGCGGGCATTTTCTGAATCGCTGAGCAGATTGACATCACGACACCAGCGATCAATCGGGAACTGACGCGGAGGGGCCAGTGATTTAGAGGGACGAGAGACGAGTTTTATGCTTTATTAGGAGAGTGTTACTCAGTCTTTAGGTACGATGGAGATTTTTTAGCTTACTGAGAGAACTGTTTGTAATATTTGGTAGCGAGCTTGTACTTAATTGAGATTAGAATTTAGCAAGTCTACTTAGCCTTATCTACCTAGAAAAGGTTAGTTTCTTGCTGGTTATCTAAACCATGACAGATTATGAAGTCCTAGTTAGGTTTTTAGTTAACCATACAATAACCTTTATCTATCGTGTCGATGAAAAAAGTTTAAAAGTGCTTGGACCAGTGTGTAGCCACGCGGATAGCCTCATTGGTGCACTGGTAGTATCTCAAAGATCCTCCAGCGAGCAGGTCTTGGAGCAAGCCGGGCAGGTCAGTAGGTGAGCCATATCCTGCAGACACAGGATGGATTATTGGAATAGTCCCACCGTACAGGATTTTCCATACAGCGGCCAAACTGTGATCGGAGTTGGTTGCAGGTTCTCCTCACCGGCCTTTGTAAATTTTACCCCGGGAATTGTAAATTCGACATGAAGAATGTGTTGGTCTACAGGGAAAGTCTGTCGCCGCCGCCGGCTTGTAAAAGCTATTGGGCGTTCATTGTGGGGGCAGCGCTTTTCAAAAAGCTCTTTTGACTTATCTACGCAGGGCCGGAATGCAGCCATATGTGGGGTGCCTTGGGTCCGATTCCTGCTTGGCTATTTCGGCAGAGCTCGCCGTCTCTACAAACACTGGGTAATGCAACCTACGCCAGTGAATTAAGCAAACTTGTAGGAGTTGGTTTCAGGGATTCGGTAATGATCCTATTACCCATATGTTTATTTAAGTGGTAAATCCACCAACTTTGTATGGGCGGACCGAATTCGCCTCGAGCCTTCAGCACGGCAAGGGCGCGGGCGCGGAGCAGAACTGAGTAATTTTCGTAGACAACAGACCGTGGCCACGCCTGTGCTCGTGAACAAACGCATTTATGCCGCGTTTAATATGGGATAGTACTAGCTACCAGTAAATATTAAGGCCTCGAGTCGCTCGCATTGCCGTGCCACCGGTGCACAGCCTTGCACGGGCACAAATACGTAAGGCGCGTGGCGAGGCATCTAGGCACGTCGATTTTATAAAAGTTGTATTTCTTCGTATTGGCGCCCCGCACCAGAGCCTTCTCACTGAAATTCCAGGCAGAGCATTTTGCTATATTTTTTCTATACGTGGGTATGAATGAATGCTAGCTACACTAGCGCTCAATTGTTGACAGTTATTTCATATACAAATTGGGATACTTGTTTTTTATTTTCGTAATTTTGGTGGCTGCTATTTCCTGATGCAACGACAAAAATCTTCTCACTTCCCAGATAGTTACAACTTGAGTTGCTTTCTCTGTGCTGTCTAAACGAGGCACTAAGGCGCAGTCTAAGAAAGCAATCCGTTCGGGAGCCGTAAGTATTGTAGCCTTAATTGCCCATACGATTGCTTCACTTTTGTCCCACTTTGTTTGTTTAATCGTATGGTTTGTATGGGACCCGTTTCCATACGGGATTGGTACTTGCGGTTAATTTGGTTGTTTTGTTATTGTTAGTCACCTCAGTTAGAAAGTCAAGCAGGTAAACAAAATAATGGTATCGAAATAAATGTTCTGAAAATATATAAACAGCACAATTCCTCCCCTACACAACGGACGTAACTACAAAAACAAAATTTTACAGGGGAAGCGTTTGAAAGTTAACGAACACTTTGAAATTGGGTCATTTATATTCATAACTTATTTTAATAATTATTAGTGAATGATATTTTTGGGAGTGATGATAGTGGTCATATTGATGTAAGTACACAAAAATTTTAAGGAATCCATTTGCTAAACAATTTTACTGAAATACTATCTGTGTAGTTAGTAGAGGGTGGAAAAGCAGCCAAGTTCTGTTGACCTACCTCTGGGGCTAAAATCTGCAACGAAACCGAACTTCCAATCTTTTAACGGCCGACGTCAAACGAATATTCCTCCACTTGACATTTGCCGCCGGAGTGTAAGTATCACCCACTCTGCACTACACTTTCAAGCTATCTCAGCATATTTGAAACTATTTCTTAGTTTACTCGTAAGTGTAACTTTTTGCGATTGTAGTAGGAAATGAGCCACACATTTAGAAATTATTGACCTATGTAACAGGAACAATATTATTACGGTCAAGAAAAAATACGATTCAATATACGATTTATTAAAATTTGATTTGCGAGTACGGGAAGATATGCTGTAAAATAAAAATGCCTTAGCGTCACCCGCTCCTATAAAATTTACTTTTATATGAGCAGGCGTCGCATTCCCCGCGATAGGTCTATCTACCGACTAGATTTCACACTTTGATATTTTCACGAATGAATAGTCAGACGATCGGCAAAGGATGCCTACTGTGCGTGAAATCTACAAGAGGCATTTATAAGTTTCGCAATTTGTTCTCTCTGTTACGACAGGAAATAGTAGATGGGTCCGCTCCCTGGGTCCACTGCGTAGTCATTTAATTAAAACTTTAACGCATTAATAAAATAATGCTAGTATGTATTGAGAAAATAACTATTCAGTATTTCTTTAATTAAATAGTAATCAGAAATCGAAAATGTGAATAATAATATAAATTATCTCCTTTTCGCTTCACATAGTCGGCTAAAACCGACTGACCTCACGTCAACAAACCGTTTGACTTGTGAACCGGAAAAATCTTTTTACGCTGTCGGCTTCGGTGTTACGGTTAGTTTTTCGTCATCTACTTCATAATGAATTATTCAGGACGTGATCCGAAGTTTTTTCTGTGTGACCTCACTGGCTGCGTGTACTTATGGTTGGACTTTTATTCCGTAGGTTTGTCTGGTGCCGTGAAGGTTAATGATTCTTTTTTCGAATATATTCGCACTGGGTGAAAGGCACAGCACTCCGAATACTGATAGAATGCATTCAGGCCATTAAACTGAAAATAAAAATCCCTTAGGAACATATTTCAGGAAACGTAAAAAGAAATTACTCCCGGTAAAATCAGTTGCTGATAGGGACTTTGTATGAGAGGTAAATATCTTTTTGTCGTTCCCTGATATTTTCTAGGGGAAAAGTTGGTCAATAACAAAGTCTGCATGCACACTTTCAGTATTTGGAGGGCTGTCTGTCTCTCTTACTTGTATTCTATTTCATCTTAGTAGTTTTCAGAGATGTACCTATAGGTATTTTGCTGGTAATGAACCAGCTAAATATTTCATCGAATAGAAAACAAATATCCCTTTTTTAATATTAATGTATTTTTTCAGGTAAGTGTGTCTACTAAAATGGGTTACTCGCTATACCAGCTAAGAATAATCTTCTTCATCTTTGGTAAGTGTGGTTTAAATACATAAATAAGTTTGTATACATACTTTACTATTTTGCGTTTTAAGTTGACATGTGAAGTAGAATTCTACGCAAAAATACATCAGTTTTCCATTAAACCCAAAGTATATTTTCATATAAAAAGAATATAAGTATTTTTTGACTATCGAGTAAACCGATTAAGATTTATTTTTACTTTGGCTTCATAGATCAATCATTTTCATCAAAAGAAAAAATGTGGCCTCAGCCAAATATTAGAAACTAGCTGGTGCCCGCAAACTTTGTTTCGCCAACTGAATATTATTACCGAATATTGGTAGGTAGCTATGTATTTAGCCAGTAGGTACTTAAGTTGAAAGAAGCCAAGAACTTTATTTTTCTTGAATTCCTATTTCCGCGCCAGAATCCTTCAATTTAGATACTTGCACTGGCAAGTTGAGTTGAGTGGTTTATCGACCTAATCAATAGTAAAAAGAAGCATTGTCTACTATTGAGATGGGTTGTCTGAGTTCCTCATCTGAATATCCAAGATCCGTATGTATTAACAGCTATTACGCCGAAAAACTTTTGCTGTGAAGCCATTTCCGTATCTCGTGAAGTTCAGCTAAGCGACTGTTTCACATCAGGCACTCCCGATGTCTATTTTTTTTTTATTAATGATGGGTTTGCTCTTGACTCTAGTCTAGGTCATAGGACTGAGACAGAGTCTAAGATGGAGCGAGCTCACCCAGAAGAAGCCTGTTCACTCTTACTTTGAAGAGATTAGGGTTGTATGCGTTTGGAAACACAGACGCAGGTAGTGAGTTCCACTCTTTAGCAGTGCGCATTATAAATGATGACTGGAAGCGCTTAGTCCGAATTGGTGGAATGGCAACCAGGTACGGATGATATCCGGCGGTGCGTCTGGATGTCCGATGGTAGAAGGGAGCTGGTGGAATTTACCAGCAAAAGCGGTTTATCAAACTAAATAACTTTTGCTATGAAGCTATTCTCGTATCTCGTACAGTTCAGCCAGCCACCTGGTGTTCCACATCAGGTACTCCAGACCCTCGATGACTATGTACCAGCCGGAGTGGCCCATCATATTCAACAACTTTTGCTATGGTGCCATTTTCGTATGACGTATATCTTAGAGAAACTACTGATGTTTTACGTCATGTTTTCCAGACCCTCGAGTGTGATCAAAATTATTTTAGAGGTTGACCAGGATATTCAGCTATAACCACACAAACTTTATCAAAATCCGTCGCCTACTTTTTATGTAGGTGCCAACTTGTTTTGAGTGTAATGCCAACCCCGTCTTTTACCCCCAAAATCCGTTCAGTCTTTTAGGCGTGATACTTTCACTTATTAAAATCTAAACATCTACGTAGATAAAATGGCAAACGGTCAAAAATTCCAATTACAGTTGTATCGTGTTCTGTTATCAATTTTAAGTATCCCCAAACCAATCATTCTTTTTTGCGGATATCGTCAATGTAGCTTCAGTCCTATTTTTGCATTATTGCATGTATGGAAAAAAATCATCGTGATACTACGAGTACGAAACAATATTAACCATTTAACAAGGTAGATAATACACCTAAGGTACTGTAACTTCGAAAAAATATGTTTAGTTACAAAATGTCAGTTTGCAATGGCGCCGTTCCCCTTTTCTTGTCGCGACCTTGTTATTAAAAAGGGCGCTAATGTCGTAGAGTTGTGAAACCAGCCAAGGTATGGATAGCTCTACAAAATGACTGCATGACATCTTATACCTTTTTATCAGCATTTTCTGTATATTATCCCAGTGAACCAGAGATTATAAAGGAGACGGAAAGGACAAACCTTTTTTATTTCAGGAATAAGTATAAGGTGGCTAGGAGACCAACATCCTAAACATATCTGAATTTTGGACTCTTGATCCAGGAGTTATCACCCTTAAAAGGTTAAAAACTCTGTTTTTTTTATTACTGGATTGAAAACTATTTTTACTAGCAAGGCATTAATAACCTAAATGTATAAAATAGAACTCTTGTCGTTTAGATCGTATTTATTTGTTGGTAGTGTTATTTGAAAATGTGATGTAGGTAGATCGATATATCGCCGAAAAAAAAATGCCTATCCGCCAATCAGTTGCTTTCCAGCGTACTTATACATTAAAGGCTGCATGTGCAATTGTAGTTTCTTGAACTAGGGTAGGTATACGTATCTTCATATATAAGAAACAATTTACACTATTGCTATTTTAATGGAATTACGAAAAAGACGTTTCCCATAGCAGGTAGGCTAAAGATAAACCAGTGATATACAGGTATGTCTGCAACAATTTTTCCTTCGGGAAAATTGTACATGCCTATTTATTTTTATTAGTAACCTTCTCTAAGTGTTTCTCAGTTCGGGTATTTCAGCGTTATACGCCTACTGCAGAAAGTAATAAACTGTTTTGTCCTTTTGAAAGGTATCTGGGCATTATTTAAAATGTTTCATAGTAAAAAATGAAAAACATCCCTGGAGCTTGCGAAACGCGAATGCTTGACAATTTTATTCGGAGTAGCCTTTTTCGCCACATTCGTGCTGTGTCGACTTTTATTACCGTTCTTTTCTGTGTTTTTTCTGTGTGACACATATTGTGACAGAATAGAGAAATTTGAACACGTGGAATGTTTTAGGTCGTCGACTAAAATGGAAAATAAAACATAGCGGGGATTGCAATGGATCTAAATAAGACAATAAATGATATAACCTATACAATATTTTACAGTTTTAAATGCCTGCCTTCTGATAGTTTACACTCATGCTTACTTCAAGACCGATAATAACCTTTATTATTCACACCCTTGAAAACCTTTAAATTTATTTTAAAATCGTTGCTACTTTGTCTGTCTTAAAACCACATTTAGATGACTAGGCATTGAAATGTGTTAAAAAATGAAAACTATTATTTAATAATCATTACAAACTATTAAGTGGGCGACTGTTCTATTCTCATGACACGTAAAGATAGAAACTCACATATTCCACTTTAAAATTAATTAGTCCTATTTAAAAGACATTCCTTCTAAAGTCAGAAATAATGACTCCTCTCAGATTATGCCGGAGGAGACAGACAGATGTATTACATCGTTATCTAGCTATTGGGGCGTTTAAAAATAATTCCGAGATGGGAAAGGAAGGATGCCTTTTAGGAGCAGGTGGTGATCCCGTCTACCACATTTGAAGAATTTGAACTGAAATCTAGCTTTTACTGTATTTATTAACTTCAGGTGCAATCTTAACCAATCATTTATGGTTTTTTTAGAAATGACTGTATTTTAGTAATGACTTCAAAACTTATTATGCAGATGGAGTATTTCTTCATTATGTCAGGTGATGTATTTGGGGGAGAGGGCGAAAGTTGGGTCGAACTACTTTTTACCTCGATAGATAACGCCGAACCTGCCCCTAGTTACGATATAAAGTTTTATTAAATGTTATATATCTATATTCTTCATTATGCACCTACATACACAAAAAGTTTAACCTAAAATATAAGTATAGGTGAATATAAATGTTCTGTTCGAATATAAACTCAGACGTTAATTTGTACCGACTATATCTGCAAAATTATAACCACTTACATTGATTCCTTTTCTGAGAGAAATCTGCTTGGAATCTTAAGGTTTTTGCTCGTTGCAAAATAAGTCGGAGTATAAATCGCGGATGGTTCTTGGTCCATTTTCCTCACTCCCCTGTCCATACATCACGCCGCTTAGCGTGATGGCCTTCATTGCCCCCAGGCCACCCTTAACACGTTCACTGCCCGTCTTTTTCTAGGCCGCTATTACTGGCACTGGATTCCCAAACAGGCTTTTTCACAAAATGGGTGGAAAAAGTGAATGAGGCTAAGTGGATCTTGCTTATTGGCGTGCAATCTGAGAAGCTTTAATTCAGGAGTCAGGTTCATGATAATGATCAGAATTGACAATATTTTACAAGGCGTCTTTTTGCAGAAAGCATTCTATGCTCATTTCACCCCAGCAGCGTTACACCCCATTTTCGGGTGAGAGTAGGCTCTCAGCATCAGCATATCTACTACAGGCTAGGGCCTGTAGTACGAATGCTACATTCGCAAAAGACAAACTATTACGTACAACAACAAAAAGGCAATTGAACCCATAAAAATATCAGGTTAATGAGCCGTTGGTTGCTGTCTATGATAAGGATGACTTAAACGGCGGTCGATACACAACCATGTCAGAGGTCGACTAGTTGTAGCAGGCGGTTTAAAGCTCTGATACGGTGTCCCACACGAAAGGGGAAAAGTTTAGTCCTAATCATAAAGATCCTTTAACAATAAAAGAGTGTGCCTCGAGTTAGGCATCGTAGTGTTAAACGCGCCCAACGTTTTTCTTTTCAATTTACGACTACCCTCAGTTGGAAATTGTGTAATTAATTGCCTCTATCATTTATTAGGGTTAAAGAGTTGGATGTTTTGTTTAAATGTTTTTGTGTTGTACCAATTTAATTTCTTTTGTTATAGCTGTTTTGTTCAGTTTACACAATTTTATTTTCTTCATAGTATTGTATTTTGTGAGCTTATATTTTTATATCTTCTTCAGCACTGCTGAATGTATTGTCTATTATGGTCTTAATTATTATTATACATAGTTTACTATATACAGTTGAATATTATTAGATATCATCACAATCAGGGAACCGAATGCACCTAAATGGAGGCACTGAATTCAACGTAGGGTGGGTGCAGAATCAACGGTGGGTAAAAACAGTTCTAACTTGGTCAAATTCGGCTTTCTATTGAATTACAAGTTTTAAAAAGAAAGACTATTTTCGTTTCAGGAGTAAGAAGACTTAAGTCCATAATCATTTTTCTCTCGATTGTTATTTGTGTTAATTTTATAAGCGGCTACAATTATTATTACTCTGAATATGATACAAAATTCAATTATTGTTCCTGTTACAAAATACAAGTTATTTACAACCATCAGAGTAGCAAAACCCTTCCTACCTATGATAAATATTCAAATGCCTATCTCTTTTCTCTTCAAGTTAGCACGAAGAGCAAACTACTCGTTCACCACAGTACCGAGACACTTGCCATTAAACTAACAGTACACAACCAGGTGTCTTCTTAAAATTGCAAGGCAGAACAAACTACATTTCGACCAGATTAAGTAGACTCTTGGTGCTAAAGAAAAATGTATGAAAGGAGGTGTGTTTTGAAACTGGTGGTGTTGAACACATTGCTATGCATGAAAACTGTAAGTTAGCACACGGGAGGGAAATTTAACATGAGATAAGTCGCAGGACCAAATAAGATCTAGGCTGTAAATGCCGTGAATTTAAGATCTGGAAAAGCAACTTTTTGACGCTACATTTGTAGGCTGCACCCGTTCGTGGAGGAATTTAGCGTGAAAGTAGTTTTTGTGCAAAAAAAGTATTAGCTCTGCTTATTTAACATCCAAGTTTCTTTAAAGCAGTCGGGTAAATATATAGGGTACAAGCTATGCTAGGCGATGTGTGGCGAATTGTTCCTGACTTGACTCTTTTGTTAGTAACGCTCGCTGTTTGAGGATGTTGACCGCCATAAGTACAAGCTTTGCTTAGTTTGGGGCTAGATGGCGCTGTGTGAAATGTCCAGGATTATTATTATTATGTTGGTACGTTTCCGAATCTCGGGCCCACAGGGACCCGGGCCTTTGAGGCATGTGTGAGGCCGAAGCCAACAGCACAGAGGCCTTTTTGCACCAAATTTTATTATTATTATTATTTATCAATGGCGTTTCAAAATGATCAGGATAATTAATATTCTTGAAAAAAAACTGTTTGCTGATTTTGGGCAGACTTGCCTGTAACACAACCACTCACAACAGACTGAATTAAAATAGCTTTATCTGCAAACGCACTGTCTGTAGACTGGGAAAATGACTCATTCCAATTATCCTTTACGTTCATCATTCACTCATATTCCGGAAGGTTTAATCCACAGCCACGAGTGACATGACAGGGTATATCCGTAGCTTTACCAGCAACATACGTTTTTTTAAAGATTTTTATCGATATTCTTTCTGTAAACAATGGAGCAAGTTTTAATGAAATCACTACTGTACTGGTAGGTACTGTATCTTTTGAAAGTTTTCGATAGTACCTTTATATGAATATTAGTGAAAAATCAGATTAATAAATATTTACTATAAGTCCTATTCTTCTTTATTGGACAGCAGAAGACGGGCTGATAATAAGGTATAACTTGCCCCAAGGAACATTATGTCGAAATATGAGAAAAATATTTTGAGCTTCCATAGTAACCCAAATCAGCTGATCGGCAATTTTGTATGGGAGGTTCATTTTGTTATATTTTGAACTATGTTCCTCGGGGAAAGTTTTTGCTTATCACCAGCCCATACTTTGTTTTCATTATCGATCACGAGTAAAATTTCACCTTATGTGTGCCAGTTTTGTCGTCCGTTCGTACTGAGCACTTTCCAAAAACCCCTTTCGTTGAAAAAATCTGTACGTTTACCCAACCGTACTCAGATTTAATAAGATTGCTTAAATAAAATTTGCTCGCATCTGCCGTAACAGGTTACGTCCCGTTCGTTACGTCTATTTCGTTACTGTTATCCTTCGTTACCCCTTGTCCCTTGCGTTACACTTATTTTATGGAGTTTTGTTCAAATGTAGACTAAATTGGAGCTTGTTCTGCTGCCTATGGTGGCGACTGAAATCAATTCTTTCGGATTTATTTTAATAGTCCTGTAATCCATTGTACCTTTGTCGTGTGAGACACCGAGACGACAAACTTAACCTCTTATACACATATCACGCTTTTATCCCTTGCGGAGGCAAAGCGTTAACGGCCGTGAAAAATACGGTCGATATCAACACGTCTGACAAATATTTGAGAACCGTTTCAGAAAAATCGTGTATAACTTTAGTGTTGTCAGCCTGTCGTCGCCTCAAATTGTACCACACATGAAACCCTCCACTCCCTTACGACAGTCCGGGAAGAAAATGGGGTGATGCCATTCTAAGCCGGCATCACACGGCATAAATACAAATACATGAAAATACATACTTAAATACATACTTAATTATTACCTAATTATTATTATACCTATCCCACGGTAATGGGATGAACATCCCTGATTTAATTAGGAATCTCCTTAAGATGAGTGATTGATCAGCCTCTAGATCGTTTGCCCTCTAAGCGACCTTTGGCTTCTTGTCTTTCAACCGAGGCGTTCCCAAAGGGTAGAGCGATCATCGTTTAACGGTTTTCCATATAGTTACTAGGAATGACCAAAATAGGTTGACCCCTGTGTAAGTTGAGGCATAAAAATAGATAATAATACTGCGTATAGAAACGAAACTCTTTTGTCTGGGCCCCAAAAGCCGCGCTTTAAATACCTACTTCCCCCCGCAGCCCGTAACGCCCCGCACTCTACCGCGCTTTAAGTCGGGGCTGTCACGTGCCAATAATTTTATTCCAGACTAGCGGCCAGTCAAGCGGTTGCGACCGCTGCTAACAGTTTTCCCGTGGGAACAAAATATTTACCCGTTTTTAAGTCTTACCTTACCATTTTATTGTTAATAGGTAGGTACAGAATTTTAAAATAGGTGCAAAACATACCTACGATACGAATGTGCTTATTTATCATTATCAGCTAACAATGACTTAGGCACCTAGGTAGTTTAAATTAGAAAATGGAAACTAGGTACCTACGTAAGTAAAAATAGGAGTACACACAACAATTACGTATAATAACGAATGGTAGGTACCTAGGTATTTACTGTAAAATCATCACTTACCTTGGCTCATCTTTAGGCAAGTTAAAAAAACTTACTTTTGCAGCCATACACACCACAATAATTCGGCATTGCTAAATTTTTCACAAAAAATGAAAATTCGACCCGCACGACGAACGTTTCCGCGGCGAAGCGCACTCCCGACTTAATTGTTCGCTAAGAGACAGCCAGACGGATTGACCTTGAGCGCGTCTGGAGCGGGAGTGTCATCTCTATGTGATTGCTACTCTATGGTTGAGGTACTACTGTTGGTAGTACTGTACGTACCAACTATTGTTTTTAAAACTATGAACTAAATATTTCGCAAATTACAGTTTTATGTCTACTTCCGTAAATGGAACTAGTTGCCGCAACAGAACTCCGTGCTAGGGTTTTGCTAACGTCAGTGTATGTACTATTGAAATCACAAGGTTTTTTGTTCTACACCGAGACCCTCGGTTCCTGGTTATCAGGCCGGGATCTTGCCTCGGGGATGTCTGGTTAAACACTCATTTGGTTCAACACCTTTTGTGGGAATTTTTATTGGTATGGCAACATTTGGACAAAGATGTAGGAAATGCAAATTTCATTGGATATCTCTGATGCGGTATTATTGACTGCGAAAGTTCAAAATCTATGTACCACTTTATCGAAATATGTATTGAAAACAGTTTTGAACCTCCTATATAAAACGCGTTTGACGGCCAAATGTTTGTATGGAGAGTCCAAAATATTCTTTCGTATATCAGCCTTTAGTAGCAAGGTAAAGTTGTTTAGTTTCATAGGCCGGTTCATGCCTCGAGACATTCGGTAAATTATTTTACGCTTAAAAAGCTGAAACCTACTGTCTATTACCGCATCCATTCCTACTAAAATCCGTGTATTAAGGAGGGGTGTATTCGCAATTTAAAAGATAAGATCCAGCGAAGACGTTGCCCTTAAATTATTCAAATAAAATCCCGGACGGTATCTACGATTGTAAATTTTCGCTAACAGATGTGTTTTACACTTGAAGACATGAGTAATTATAGGTTGGGTGTTATGAAGTGTCTTCCGAGGCGTTCGATCGTGTTATTGATTATGTGGAAAGAGTGAAGAGATTAAAGATAAGAGATTTTTACATTCTTTTTTATTCCTTTTGTTGGAAAGAAATGTGTCGAAATAATAAGCCTAAAGCAAAGCTGAAGACATTGCCAACACTCAATTAAATTATAAAAATCTGAAGCAACGTGGTCTGAAAGTTTGCTGTAGTAAAGGACACTACTAGTGTGGTAGATAGGACCGCAGTACCTCTTGTATGAGTCTACTGTATCTACCACTGACCTGTAGCTTCAGGTAATTTCTAAAATAAAACTTATTTCAAAAGTTTACTATCCTTCTTCGTCTTTTTACACGACCGCCCAACCAAAAAAGGAGTCTAATGTTTTTAGAGTTCATGTGTGTATGTATGTTACTCGTTAACCACTGAACAGATTCTAATGGGAATTGTATCAGAAGATAACATTATCCCGAGTGTCATAGGCTAGGCTTTATCTCAGAAAACATTCGTATTTTTAATTTATTATGCTTGTTCTCTTGTCCGCAACTGTACAGCAAAGCCCTCTGAGGCGAAGCGGTTGTTTCTGACACCACCTGCTTTCTTATTCTCATGCATAACCTAATATAATACACTCACTACTTAGCTCGGCAACAAAATATACGTACAAGCGAGAAGCGAAATGTTAATGGGTTCACGCATTATGCTAAACATGCTTCGACTGTTCCGTGGCGGTGCGTGTTTTGTGAATGAATAAAGGAATTGTTCTTTTGCTACTCTCTCAGGGCTATGATACCGCCACATTGAGAACGTGGAGTACGCGTATAAAGTCAGTATAATGTCATATTGGTATATCAATTCGATAATTTCTCGTAACCTTAATTAGCGCTGTCACTTTTCGTCAAATAGGTTTAGAAAATAGAAGATGATACCAACTTAAAATGACTTAGAATTTGAGGAAAAACGCTTCAAAAGATCGCCATCTTTTGAATTTTCCTTTAATAAAAATGCGTGATATTTTCTTATAAACGTTTTACTAAATAGTGTTTTATTCTTTTGATAGGCACACGACCAATTTGACACACATAGTTTAGGAGCATCCAGAAACGTAGAAAAATCAATTCTACTCTTTTGGGTAAAAGTTCTTGCCATTTCTACAGCTGTTTTATCAAAGATTACATGCCAAAGCTCTTATAGAGGCCTATTATACCATCACTCTTGTAATAAGACCTAGGATCCCTATTTTAGTCCTATCCATATTGGTTGTAAGGCATCTGTCAATCAGGCTTACTCTGGTAATATTAACGGCTATTCAATTTAGTACACATTGGTTATTTTATCTTACATTGCCGGATTTGCAAGATATGTATTTTATGAATTATGTTGCCAGCCAGCAATGTACTGTAAATATGTTGTACAGCGATGCCGTCATGAAGATATAGTCTCGTTGCCTATAATAGAAGGATTACCATACAGAGGCCTAGCATGCTATTTCTGCGGGATTAACATATAGTTCTGAGGTAATTCCGTGGATTTCAAAGAAGATAAGAAGAACGGGAAGTTGTAACAGTAATGAAAATGTGGTTGACAGTTTGTTTTCAAGGAAGGACAGAACAACATGTTGCAATGAGTATGATTTGTAACTATTACTTACGGTACCGAAGTTTCACTTTATACCTGAGATTAAAACGTGGATCTAGAAGTTTAAAAGACAGTGGCAACCAACATAGAGACGACGGGACCAGGCAAACTCCAAGGGGCTGAACATGGATACTACCAAACATAGTACCGAAACGTCATGTGCTGGTAGTTCTTCGGTCTGTGGATAGGACGGATGTTGAGCACGAGAGGTTACATGCAGTCCGACAAATGCTAAGCGTTTTGAGTTTGGCAATACCCAGAGTCCCATGTCCAGCAATGGACTGTTGTAGCTGTTCATGTTAAAATTAATTTAGGATGGCAAGCCGCCATTCTTTTCATTCGTTACTCGGGGAAAAAAATAATATGTTAAAGGCTAGTTTATCTCTTAAAAGAAAAGCTTGTGAGGACTGAGTACTAATCATGGGTTCCAAAGTGCACCGTCCGTCATGGGTCGGTGACAGACAATGTCATCTATGTAGGCGTTTTGCCTGCCTGATGTTACTTAACTTTTGCTGTCGGAAAGATCTCACGCCCCGATCAATATGGAAGCGGCGGCTCGTCGTTCAAAACAATAAACCTCCAGCTAACTAAGTTAACTGAAGTTAAGCACATGTCTCCTTACGATTAAATCCCATCTGGGTGTCTTCGTGATTAACTTAACAAATTAGACAGACGCGAGCCCATGTGAGGCGATACTCAGTATTCTCGAAATGTTCTCGTACAAAATATTAAGATGATATATCCGTACTAAAAATAAATCACGATTTGTCAAAGAATCAATTATTATCCTAAAGGCCATTTATGCCACACCTGGCAAATATATAGTGGTCGTTTAATTGAAGTTCAAAACGACGAAGCTTTATAAAATATAATTTTTCTGTGAAAAGAAAGGATGAACTAAGCAGGAGCTATACTCTTTTCTCAGAACAGTTATTAAAACGCTCTCTCAAACGCACTTTTGTCTGTAAGTGAACAAAAGAAAACTTTAATATTAACTCTGTTCGGCGAACAGAGTGTACAGCACAAAATGTGTTGGAAAAGTATGCCCTGGAAATAGTTACACCTAAAGGCATATTCCAAACTAACTGTGCAATGCATTAAATAGTTCAACGTTTAAACGAAAATAAAATATAGAAAGGGTTCGTTCAGTCGCCGTGTGGTGCCGGCCTAGAATGGCGTCACCGCATGTCTACCCGTGGGTGTCGTAAAAGGCGACTAAGGGATGGATTCACGGAATAGGCAGCAGCGTTTCCTGTACATGAAACATCTTGGACTGTGCTCGCCAATCCGTCTGCCAAGCATGTTGAGTATGGCAAATGCCCCTAATAGGGAAAGTCCCATGTCCCGTAGTGGACTATTGTGGCTGTTGAAGTGGTTCAGTCCCCCGAAGGTCCCCATGTTCAGCAATGGACTGTTATGGCTGTTAAAGTAGTAGTTAGTAGTTCAGTGAATGTGATTAGATCTCGCGTAGCAATTAATTGTTAGCATTGTTTTTACATTGATCTTTATATGTGATTTAGTGCCGTGTGATGCCGGCTTAGAATAGCATCACCCCATTTCTTTCCCGTGGGAGTTGTAAGAGGCAACTAAGGGACTCGAGGGTGTGTATTGCAATTTTAGGCGATGGGCTGACAACCTGTCACTATAGCGATACACAATTTTCCGAATGACCCTCAAATATTTGTCAGACGTGGCGTAATTTACCGTTTTGTGGCCGTTTACGCTCTACCTACCCGAAGGGGATTATAGGCGTGATATATGTATGTATGTATGTATCTTTATAACAATATTTTTCTTGAATATCTAGTAGGGGTTTGTTGAGTCAACACGCGCCATATAATAATTAGATCTCGCATATCAATTAGCTTCATTATCACGTATATCACATTCGCTTCGATAGTGTCGTGACTTTCTTCTGTCATGTGGGCCAACAAGTCCACAAACGACCCGATAAACCTAGGTGTAAAAAAATGACTTTCTGTGGCTTCTAGTAGGCTGAATGATATGGTTGTGTACCGTCTAAGTATTCATAGACAGCAACCGACACGGCTTGACGTGCCCTCCGAAGCACAGAACCATCATCCTTACGAAATAATATAAATAATAATGAAAATATGATTAAAAACTCTCACATGAGTATTCATCATCCTCGTCCAAAATTGAACTTTTGATATATGTTTAAACTAATTACGATTTGATCACATTTCATAAATTTAAAAAGTTGAAAACTGATACTTAATGTAAACATTTTCGTAGTTCAAATTCTTGTGATTGGATTTAAGGAAATAACCCTTCATAGTAGGTATATTTCACTAGTAATTATTCAACCGTTTCAAACATAGTGGAGACCCAACGTAAGCATGTTTAGAAAAATATTTCCTATTTTATTTTAAACACATAAGTGGAATGTAAGGAGATGATATATTTTTAGAACTGGCTTAACTTGTCCTATTATTTTTAGAACTAAATATTTCATAAAAATAAAATACGACGTTTTAATTATTCTTTGTCTTTTTTTAGGAACCACGGATCAAATCGATTCCTTTAGCCTAAAGATTAATCGTAGCCACTATCATTCCATTACCTTCACTTGCAGTATTTTCAATAGACTTGGTCATGGGCTGTTATAACAAGATAAATCACCTCATACTAAGCCACTCTACTGTCAAAAGCCCCTATCCCTAAACAGCCTGTATAAGTAAATACTTACCCAAGAAATCCAGAGCAATTTTTCTCACAAGGTTCTTCCAAGAATCAGTACTTTCCAGCAGTCCTCACATTATCCCCATTACATCCTGTATAACTCAATACCCAAGAAGTCTGGAGCGATTCTCGTCACCTGACCGCCCTTCGGAAGACGTTAGACAGAGTTCGCTACACATATTATTACTATATTATAAGTATCATTGGTTGAACCGGTTTCGTGGATCGACTTACTGGTTAAGTTAGTTGACTGTATTAACGACCGGTATATGGTGAATCTTTAAATTAGTAACTCGCTGTGCTGTAATCCTTTCGACCTCAGGTCCACTAAGGTATCGAGTCAACCGTTGAAACCGCTTGGTACGTAGTTCTTCTATCTAGGTGGGTATTATAAACGGTGAAATGTTACTGGTGACTGATAGCGAAATCTCAAGACGGGCTGGTGATAAGGAACAAATTTTTCCAACAAAACATAGGTTGAGATGAAGTATGAGAAAAATATTTTGATTTTCCATAGTATTTAACTCAAATCAGCTAATCGGCAATTTTTTGTGTGGGAGGTTCCTTACCACTAGCCCGTCTTGAGTTTTTGCTATCGTTCATTAATAAAATTTCACAATTTTTTTTAAACGGCTCTATTTCCTTATATTTTCGACAAATTTGTTTTCTGCTATTTCTCCAACTTCGTAAGTATCGTAATGACTATGGGAACTTTAGAAATATACACCAATATTTATTTTAGTTCCTAGATAATTGTATGTAGGTATAATTGCTAGAATAGCTAATTTAATTCACCCCTATACTACTGCAACTTTAAGTCCACAATGTGTTTTTTCTTCAGTTACACTTAGATTTAGTTACAGGGATCACCCAACTACCATGAGAATGTAAGCTGCTTAATTACCCCAAATTAACTTTAGACCTTATCTACTCTGGTACAGCATTTGTACCAGACATTTCGAACCTAACTTTTCTCACTTATAGTTTAAATCCTATGAAAACACATAACGATAGTGGGTACACTAGGGGTCAAATCTGTCAATACTATGGAGGTACTTACGTATATACGTCTCTTTATTATACCGTATTATTCTATACTGTAGGCACTGCAGGCGTTATGGATTATGGTTACTGCTTACCATGAGACGTACAGTTGACATGTTTGCCACTACAAATAATTATCGTTTTTCGATCGTATATTTTGAAACTAAAATATTATTTGTATCAACTCATGTTCTAGTCAAACCGAATTCCAAAAACATTCACTATAAAATCCTCCCGTCTAGCATTACTGTGATGTCGTTTTCTTTGTACAGCAGTGTAGATGGTATCCGAAGGAATGTTCCCGCAGATCCGCAAGGGTTTTTAATTAACCTTCCGAGTCCAGATGGAGTATCGGTTCGACTCCCAGCCCTTGCAATTCCACACATCTATGCAGTTTGTTTAATTAGTTTTTGATCATTTGCGTAGTTTAGATTAGAATAGTTCTTGCGGTGACTATTGAATTGTCTACGAAGTTGTAGACCAAAGATTTTTGTTAGCGATCAGTTTTCTGCGAGCAAGGTTTATTTTGGTGCATTGTATACCACAGTTATTCTAATATATAATGAAACAAACAGCTACGCCGTATTTTTTCTCCTTTGTCTATAGAGGAGTTTATGCTTGGTTGATAGGTTATCACCTGATACTATAGTGATACCAAAATAAATCTTGAAATGCCGAGGCAGCATTAGCAAGATGCTAATGGACTTAATTACCCCCATAGAATCCCACCCCACTTTTAATAACCTTTAGGAATAACGACTAATAACTAGTATGGTCTTGCCAGGTCGACAACCCTAAATTATTCCATAGCTAAACACGTCTTCCGTCTGTCTTATCAATTGTATTAACCAAAGACAAGCCCAGGTAATACCTAGCAAGGTGAGTGATTCTAACGTCCCTAGCGGACAGTTCGCCTATGGGCAATTGAATTGTACGTACATTGTGTCTACCTCCCGCCTACATTGCATACAAGGTTGTACTACATGTGTGGATTTGGCTCCAGGGCTGCCAAATATTCATGATGTACAGGGAAGCAATGGAAGAGCGTTCTTAGCTAGGCAGGTATGTAGATAAGTCCTATTTTGTGCAGTCTAGCAAAAGTCTCAACCGGACTTGCGATCCGAATCGTGCCTTCAATACAAATTATATTTTTTAAACACTTTGTGATGGACAACGTTGTTTTGAGTTTAATATGAGCACATGAGTGTGTAAAACGCTTTTTTGTACTGCTACATTATTATAAATAACATTGAAACTTCAAATTTTGGGCAGCCCTATTCCAAAGATGAGCAAGCTTCTATGTGTGATCTGATTATTTTAGGTCCGATCTCACCAATACGTAAAACCTAGCTTAAAAGTCAAGAGTTAGATATTTATCACTTCAGTTTAAGAACCTACATTAAGTTACACGTTTCAGAAAAAGATAAAATATTAAGCTTTTCCTTGAATGAGCAAAGCCTATCGTCATAACAGAAATAATAGGCGTAATAAACAAACAGATTGACCATCTGCGTTTTCCGCTAATTAATCGACTATCTTGAATATTTCGATTTACATCTCTGCTTAGTTTTAATGGCTAGAGGGCAGGGGATAGTGTTGTTTCCTGGGTTTATCGATATAACGGTAAATATTCAATAGTTAAAAAACCCTACGTTTAATTCGACAGTGAGACTTATTTAAAGTACGCGTAAAACCGACTATTCTAACCGATAACTCATTTTTGACAATCTAGTTTCAGAGTTTGGTAATCAGCGCTAAGTGATGAAATAATACTAGAATGTTTGAAGGCTTAGAAAGCCGTATGATGCTGTGTGCTGACAATCTGTCACAATGGCATTATACAGTTTTCCATATGGCCCTCAAATGTTTGTCAGACGTAGCGTAAATGTCCGTTTTTTGCGGCAAGGGATTATAGTCGTAAACATTTCATGTGTGTGTGTTATGTTATTTACATTATACTGGTAGTAGCGCAATACACAGACAGCCCAGACATTACAATCCTTAACATTTCTCTGACCACGAGTTTTGTAACTCGAGGTACCTACTTACATAAATGTAAGCAGTGATATTAGATATATCGATACTGGCACATCACTATAGGGCTCTATTAATAGCAGCCATCTATTATCACGGTGCTTATTACGTGTAACAAATTCGAAACATTTACTGTTGCCCTCCGGCAATCCAAGGATTAAGGAGAGATTTTAGTACAAATGGAAAGCGATAGTCATCTCATCTTGAATCAACGATGATTCGGATTTGTTAGAATTAATTTAAACAATTTGTATAATTTGAATAGGTTAGTTAAATAATACCTAAACGTACACATGTTATGTCATTATGTATTCTGATGACTGTTGAAAAACGTGCCTCCTTCATGCCGATTATTAAAGGTTTAAAATTACATACACATATTACGCCTATTGTCCCTATCGGGGTAGGCAGAGCGTAAACGGCCACAAAAAACGGTCTGAAAAATATTTGAGGATCATTTAGAAAATGGTGTATCGCCATAGTGTCAGGTTGACAGCCCATCGCCTAAAATTGCAAAACCCCCTAAAGTCCCTGAGTCGCCTCTTACGACTCTCACGGGACAGAATGGTTTTGAATTTTTATTACGAAAAATACAATGAATTTGTAAAAACAGACTTGCAGCATTTCAACATGGAACGCAAAGCCAACGCTACTTATTTTCACGTATTTTATGTTTTTGGTGGGATTCATTTTACTCGCTTACACACATCCTATCCATCTGTTGTCAAGCGGCGCGGGGCGACGGAGTGCGAGCGACGGGCGGACATAGCCGTCTCGTTCTCTCTCGTGTGCCGCAGCCAGCGCAGCGTCGCGGAGTGCGGTGAGGTGAAGGAGGGGTGAGGCAAACGAATACGAAACGACACTTCGCGCGCGCAGTTCTCGAGCGTCATCCGTAACGATTAACGCGTATTACGTTTTTTTGCTATTTAAAACATTCAAATGTAAATAAAATGTGGTAAAAAAATAATTTTTGTACACTTTTTACCGAACGTGCTATTTTAGTGAATTACTACGCAAAAAAACGTCAGAAACGGGACGTAGATTGCTAAACAAAATGGAGACTGAAAATAAGACATTATCGCAATTGCAATTGCAACCGCAGACTGATCAGACGTCAGTCAAAGTAGGTGTTATGCCAGAAACTATGCGCTTAATATCAAGAGTGTTTCAAAGGTGTGAAGAGGAAGGACAGATGAAATTAGATATTAATTTTAAGGACCCAATACAAAGAGCTGTCAGTTACACGGGATTGCACAAGAATGTGATAACAGAAGTTCTGAAAAACGTGGAAAGCGATCTGAAAATGGATGGACAATTCTCTGAAGTAGAAATTGAAGAAATAGACCGAAATGTTATTCAAAGAGCATTGATGAACTTCTATTTCAATGAAGATGTATTGCCAACCACTAAACAACTATACAATGAGGTGCAGAAACAATTACCTATGTACGTTGATATAAGGATGTTCAGAAAGGAACTGCTTAAAATGAACTACACGTGGAAAAAAATACCAAACCAAACTCTTGTTGTTATTGAAACACCTACATCCACTTTTGAAAGGTACCATTACTTAAAAAGAATCATAGAACATAGAAAAGAGAACCGCCCTATCGTGTTTGTGGACATAAGTTACACAAACGGTGAAAACGAATTTAAGGTCTTGGAAGACCCAAATGATTTTAAATGTGATGAAGAAGGTAATGAGTACTTCATGTATGCAGTTTCAAAAGATCAAGTTTATGCTTTAGAAGCGGCCAAAAATACCGCATTCACAAAGCAAGTTTTCGAAAATTGGATTCAAGAAACACTCTGTCTCCACATTCCCCCTAAAAGTGTTGTTATAATGAACAATTTAGGCTACAACAGCGAGGAAATAAGAACCTTACCGACCGAAAACAGTTTAAAGTTCGAAATGATCGAATGGCTTGAATTTCACGACATACCCTGCAGAGAAAGCATGTCTAAGATGGAACTCTTCTCACTTGTAGAAAAGTACACTAACAGCATCGACAAACTGTATAAAATCGATAAAATGTTTAAAGTTTACAACCATGATGTTCTTCGTATTCCGAACAGTATTAAGAAACTTACACCAGCAACTTTCGTTCGCGATTTGGTGAAGACAAATTTTGAGAGTTCCACGCACATATCAAAAAATGAATTCGTAACTTTTAAAAGTATAATGGAAGAAGTCAATCATGTTTATCTTGAACAATACGATGAATATATCGCAAATACAGAAATAACTATTTTCGAGACCGATAAAAGGCTAGACGAAAAGATGGATAGAATGTGCATAAATATGGAAGGATTACTTGCTTACGACGCTAAAGCTGATTCCGACGTTCCTACTTTGAGTGATTCCGATTAATTAAAATGCTTCTTATATCATTGCTTAAACATTTAGCTTAATATTTTGTTATCAGTTGTACTTTAAGGTCTTAAAGACGATTATAAATAAATATAAGTAAATAAGTTTTTTTATTCATTTTTATTCTTTTCTTACCAATTTGTATGGGTTGCAGTAAAAGGCAAAATTAGGAGTTCGTGCTCATTCCTAGGAAATGGGACAAAAGCCGGAATATGGCAAAATCGTGACTTCGTTCTGATATCGTCCTAGACATATATAGGAACTTGGCCAAATTTCTATCGTGCCATAGGTATATTACTATGATGATGATGATTTATTACTACGACATATACCTATACCTATATAAAGTACATTTATCATGAATTATATTAATTGTTCAAACTTTAAGGAGTGACATGAAACGAATATAGGATATTTGTAACCTTCTATTTCAAATTGAATAACTTAACTGTTCCCACCTCGCTATCGGATATCCAAAGCCGCAAGAACTGGGAGTGCATCCACCGACGCCATATACGTTTTCTCCAAAATTAATAAACTCTCATAAATAAATAAACACCATATATTTAACGTTTTTGCCGTGTGACGGCTTAGAATAGCATCAGCCCATTTCTTGCCCGTGGGAGTCGTAAGAAGCGTCTAAGGGACTCGAGGGTGTGTATTGCAATTTTAGGCGATGGGCTGACAACCTGTCACTATGGCGATACACAATTTTCCCGATGACCCTCAAATGTTTGTCAGACGTGGCGTAAATATCCGTTCTATGCGGCCGTTTACGCTCTGCCTACCCCACAAGGGATTATAGGCGTGATATGTGTATGTATGTATTTAACGTTTTTGCCTCCCTGTCACAGAGTGTGAAACTAAACTTCGAAGTAAATAAGTCTAACACCTCAAAACTGAATGATTGCCTGGCCTAAAAAAACCTCTTCGGCATCATTCAAACGCAAAGATCACATTACTTATGTTGGGATGGTTTCGAACCTAAACAACCCGGACTTACGTAGGTCTTGGTTCAATGTTAACTTAATTCCACCAAAATTAGAACCCAGAGTCGATGTAACTGTGTACTTAGCTGTACCTATGTTAAGTTCTCGGCTTCAGAAAGCCGCCGTCTTACGTGTTGGCGGGATCGGACCTCAGTTAACCTATGTAACAGTTAACTACTATGCAGTTCAGTTAATTCTAACTTGCCCGGGCTCAACAATCAAAAGTAACTACCTTAGCGTTCAACTTACCACCTAGCCTAGGCTATAAGTTGGACCTAAGTTATGGTACACTAAGCAATTACTTACCTTCGTGGGAACTATGATGGCTTGAGGTGTGTTTTACTGAAACTAGGTGATTTTTGCGGGTTTGTTTTCATGATTACACGAAAATATTCTATGGTAATTTCAAGCAGGTCATAACTATTTGAGTATGTATATTTTATCAATTACTTCTTGTGTAGTTTTTTTTTACAATTACAATTTGCAGAAATTGAATTAGGCTTTTTCATGTGTATACTAAAAAAAACTCTTTTGTCCACTCAGTAGTTTATTTGAACAAAGTCGAAAACGACAAACATACAAACCTATTCAAATACATACTAGTAGAAACAAATTGCATTGCGTAGATACTTCTAATGTTGTCAGATTGTAAGATTAAAGTAATTTGCTTAAATTGTTTACATCAAAGTCGTGACCGACTGACTATAGGCTGGTAATAGGTGTCCTAGAATATCTACCTACTAAGCTAGAATCAAGATTTAGCAGGTTGAGATATCCGCGTGCCTATTTCTGCTGCATAGTACCCACATGCTTAAACAGTAGTAGGCGGTTTAAAAACTCTCCTACAGGGTACATCCAGTCTATCGTCGAGTCGAGGGGTCCCGACAGAAAATACTATTTGCAGAGTTGTGTTCCGGTCTGAAGTTTTTATTATTATTATTAACTAGCGGCCCGCCCAGCGATTTCACCCGCTGCTTCTTTCAACCGCTTGCCCGCGGGAATGAGATCATTTCCTGGCATTAGTTATACAAAATAAAGTTACTCGTCAACCATTCGATCTTTTAAAAACTGCAACAAAATCTGTGTTTTTAACATTGAAACATTTAATATTGAAACATAAAACCTTCCTACATACATCCTTACATCTTCAAACTTGCAAACACGTAGTTGAACTCCTTAATTGAAGATTTTATTACAGATCGCATTTAAAAACCACGATTTTCCATTCAAATATTTTTAAGCCCTTCAGGGGTCAAAATTTTGAAACATCTGTGTTCAATTATTTTGGCTTTTCTCGGCTTAAATTATACTTATAAACCTTCCTCTTAAATCAATCTTTTGATTAAAAAAACCGCATCAAAAACTGTCCGTAGTTTAAAGATGCATAGGTACAGTCAAGCTCACATCCGGTTAGACATTCGAACCGCCAATGCAAGTCCATATGAACGGTCTAAAGTCCAAATTTTTCTATCCTAGCCTGATCTTGACTGTACATGACCCATCCACCCAGGACATGGGAAGGGACTTTATTTTATACTATTGTATTGAAAATACTTGTAAATGAAGGGAGAGTAAATCTATCGATTTTTGACGCGTTATTATACCGCGGTAAAAAGTAACGATATAATTTCAAAGCAATTCAATACATCAAGTCAATAGTTTAGAAAATTTACGTTTATATAAATAGTTACATAGAATAGAAAACACGTAGGTTGATATTAGTGTAGGAAAGATTTAGGGGCCTGTTTTTCCACAAAAGTTGGTCTCTTTCATTCGCTCTGCGCTAGAAAGAAACAGCCAATCCGAGGAAAAGAGAATCATTTTGCGCTCAAATTTTCGTGAGACTTATGGTTTTTTCGACATAAAAACTAGAGAAATACCGTTGCAAATATATAATATTGATAAAATTATTCAAAAAGAGGTAACTGATAATATACTCGTACATGTTAACTGTAAAATCTTCTACAAGAACATATATTGGATTCAGAATTTCATGTCTTTAATTGTCTCAATAAAACTGGTTTAAAAATCTCCGCTATAATTTGGTCCTTATGACCTTATCACCAGGATATTTCGATCCTGTTGCCAGCAACACAATCACAAACCTTTCGTTGCCATTATAGGTTTAACTTTAAAACCCTTTTAAATGTTACCTATTGACAATTACAATGTAGAGGTATAATAACCTTACATGTTGATTACTTTTAGTAATATTTCAATATAACAATCATTGTGCTGATAAAGCTTGGGCAAAGCAAACCAAAGAAACTAAAATCTTTCGTTTATACAGTTTTCAATACTAGCGAGCGTTCGAATAATAAATGTATTCAATTAACGATAAGCACACACAAACATCCAAAATAAAACACAAAATCCAAGTATTGAATTAATAAACAGGGCTTATAATGAAACACCTACGTTTCGAATAACTTTATCAGAAACCACAATGTTTTGAGCCCACCTATAACACCACATTTCTCGTACGAAGAGAGCATCGTAAGACCAACTTACTTTAGATGCCTATAAAAACAGACCAAAACGAATCGACCCGTGTAAACGCATACAATTCCATACAAAACCTTTACTATCGAAGATCATGTAAAATTGGGCATGATCGACGAAATAATAACAAAAAAACTTTGACGGGTTAAAAAGGATATGCGCAGACGATTCTGCTTTTATAGAAAGAGAGAAGTGTAGTTTTTATATTCGGTATGTATCGATAGTAGACAGATTGATAAACGGTTATGGACAAGAATACGTATTTTATATAGAGTCAAGCATATTTTAGATTCTACAAGTACAGTAAGTATAGGTAGAAGCATATTCGTTGTATTTCACGACAAAATGTACGTCGAGAAAACTCAATCTATTTAAGAATCAGGCTAGGTTTAACAGGTTTTAAGGTAACACACGTCCACCGCCTCTATGTTAGGTGACAGCCGGGAGAGCCGGTTAAACGTGTCCTCCGAGGCACAGAATGACTCTGCAATTTCATCCCAAAAGTTTTACCGAGTAGGAATGGAAACTAGTCTAGTGCATACGTTTCAAAATTACTTGACCGATCGCAGAGGCAGGGACGTACCTACGAACCTACAACTACTGGGTGTATTTGCAAAGGTACAAATCTAAGGAAAACCACGGTACGTCCTTTTGATTAAAATAAACTTTTCCCAAGTAACATGGGAGAAAATTAGTAAAATGGTAAATTGTATTTAGGCACCCACAAATCAAACAACGAAATGAAGATTTATTACATATTTTTGATCGCTGATCCTTGGGAACTGATGTGGTGTAAGGGTTTTGCAATTTTAAAATACACTCTGCATAAATGTATTAACCTGTATCCTTACTAAACATTAATACAACGCTTGCAGACCAGGTGTTTCAAAGATGGTATAGTGTAGAAATAGCCACTCCGGTCATTATGGCTTGGCAATCACCATTGGAGCTTGCGGTACGGCAATTCCGACCCAATGTCCTGGACAATACAGGGTAGTTTTAATCGAGTTTGCGTTATGGTACTGAATATAACAAGAGGTAAGATAAAGGTTATGTTCTGATGGAAATTATTTGTAGAATGAATAAAAATATTTATACCGTGTGTCGTAGCCGTAAAATGTAGATAAGGTCAACTATACAAAACCTACCTTAAATTAGATTTACTTCATTTCCACTTTGTTTTTGTGGATTTTTGCTATAACTGTGTCAAATTAGAGTAAAAATGAATTTTATACCAGAAAGACTTGTGGCTTTTTTCTCCGCAAAAATATACAGTTCATTAATCACGTATTATTAGACGAGGATACCACAGTAACTAGGTGTGACCTAAGAGTGGGTATACTTACATATCTATAGAGCACTCATGTCGCTCTGTTGTGCCTAGAGTAAGCAAAAGTTCTATAGATACTCAGGCAGTGGTTGCTTGCCTTGTAGCCCCAGTAGGCCCAGACCTAGGGCGGCCCATTATTAGGGGCGGCCAATCTTGCCAAATAATCTCACTGACTTTAACTGCAAAAGACTCGCAATCGCAACACAGCTCTGGCGCTCCCTTGGAGCCAACTGGCGCCTTTCTCTCTTAATGCTGCTTGCACCTAACTTATATGAACGTGAAACGTCGAGCTCGCTTCGTTCGCTATGCGTCATATACTACGGTTTGTCGACGTACACTGCACCTCTCGAATTTTCGTAGTGCTGCTTGCACCTCTCCATGTCTAGCCCGCAATCCGGGTAATCTTTGTATTGCACCCGTCTTAGCTAATTTATAGTGCAATTTCAAGCTCAGTATGCTCGCATCTAAAGGTGCTATTGTTTATAATATAACGATGCACCTCTCTAAGTCTAGTAAAGGCTGTTTGCACTTCATCTATTTTAGAATGATATTCCAAGCTCGTTTTGAATGCATTACGCAGAGTGTAGGTGTGGCGGCGTGGCGCCTCTTTTAACGTGAAATATCGAACTCGTTTCGTTCGCAATATAGGTGCGTATTGTTTTGGGTTGGTATACAGCTTTTGCGGGTATTCGTGTGGTGGCGGCTTAGATTAGCATCACCCCATTCTAACCGTGAGTGTCGTAAAGGGCGATTTAGGGATCAATCGAGGGAATGGGCAGCAGCGCTCCCAGTGAACATCTACATAACCTTGCCCTGCGCTCACCAAGCTTAGTGAGTTTGGAAAATACCCATGAAGGCCTATGTCCAGCAGTAGATTGTTATAGCTGGTGGAGTATAGTGTTGTACCGCCACTCTCGAACTTATTTAGTGCTAAAATTGCTCTCGCTCACTTGCACCACACCAGTTTCATCGTGAAATATCGAACTCTTTTTCGCGCAATATGTTTTATCTTTAGCATAAGCAGGCATTTATAGTTTTTGAAGACTGAAAATGTAAGCTTGCGAGTGATTGTTACTTGCAAAAGGCAATTAAATAAATTCATTAATTAGGTGCTGAGAATAGGGCGGCACATGGGGCCTAGGGCGGCTAGGACTGCAAATCCGCCACAGTACACAGGCAATACCGGAAGTAAAAGTTCTTAGATATGGTATAGCGCGCTTTTTTCTATGTGCGATGTGTTCTATGCCGTGCCACTATGGCCTGCTTATTTATTATCTAAGGGCTTGACTCATAACGCAATCATAACTTTAACTGAAAATCCATTCACAGTAAAACATGTCAAGCCTAATTTAAGCCATAATAAACAAAACCCAGCGAAATTAAGTTGGTTAATAACTTAACGTAACTTGTAATTCGTGACTTTGCCTCATACTTAACTGTAACTTAATGAAGTCATGTCAGTGAATCTCAAAGTTCTATTTACAACTTAACATGGGTCTGTGTTTACTTGTTTAACCCTTAGCAAATTGAATCCAAGCAAAATTAAGGTATATGTCTCTTGTGTCTTGTATGGGTTGTTGGTTATTAAGTTGGATGGTTTCCTTGTATATTCGTATCTATTTTAGGAATGGAATAAAGACAGTTTTTTCTTTTTATAAATATTTCTGGCCGACAAGACCATCTAGCTTAAAATTTTAGCAAAGCTTTTACTATGTAAGCTAAATAATATTACTCCAAATATCTTTTTTAATTTAAATTTCTTTCTCACACTTAATCTGCTGTAGGTACAAATCTTTGGTTTCTTTCGTCAGAGGGCCTAACAGAAATCGTCAAAGAACACACACACACACACACACACACACACACACACACACACACATATCACGCCTATAATCCCTTGCGGGGTAGGCAGAGCGTAAACGGTCGCAAAAAACGGATGTTTACGCCACGTCTGACACATATTTGAGGGTCATTCGGAAAATTGTGTATCGCCATAGTGCCAGGTTGTCAGCCTATCGCCTTAAATTGCACACCCTCAAGTCCCTAAGTCGCCTCTTACGACTCGCACGGGAAAGAAATGGGACGATGCTATTCTAAGCCGGCATCACACGGCAATCGTCAAAGAACAGTTCAGTTTATCCTTAAAACCTTGACTGTTTCAACTATTTGTATTTTGCCTTCACAGTGTTCGCTAAAGCCTTTGCCTCGCCCGCGTAGTTTGCATCGTGCAAGTCTTCTGTCCCCTTTGCATACGTTTTTCATACGTATCTGATTTTGACCCGATTTCATAGGGGATGTCACTTTCAATGTGTGTTGGCCTATTTTTTCACTTTGCAAGTGTTTAGTCAACAGCCACATCGTTACCTAAGCACTTTCGATGTTACAATCTGGATTTGAAATGACTCAATGAATGTATTTCATAAATTTAACATTTTTTTTTATTATTTTCAGGTAAGTTGCAGTGTCATAACGAGTAGGTACCTATACGCAGAGCAATCGAGGGTAAGTACAAGGAACAGAACAAGTAAGAAAGTCACTATAAATTGTGACCAAAATTATATTACTCAAAAAACCTAGATCACATAGACTAAGTAGACGAAGAGTAATGAGGTCCTGGAAAGTTTATTCTACTCTTTATCTTAACAGCACATCAAATAAGCCTAAAGCAGTCCACTGCTGGACGTAGGCCTCCCCAAAGGTTAGGTTAGGTTAGGCCATTAGGTACGATCCCCCGTTTTCGCCATACAGTCGCTACCAGCCGCCCTCTTTCCATCGGTCCATCTGGTCGGAGAGCGTCCAACGTTAAGCTTGCTGAGGCGTGGCCTCCACTCGAGAACCCGCTTGCTCCACCGTCCACCGGTTCTACGACAAAATGTGCTCAGCCCACTGCCACTTCAGACTCTACTTTAACACAACACACAAACAAACAAACAAACACAATCAACTCGACGTTGCGACTTGGTTAACTTTTCGACTCATTAGTATTGTGTTTACTTCGAAGAAATCACGTTTTCCAATTAAAAAGAATTAAGAGGACTTCGGCTGGTTAAAGATGAATTCAATTATTAAAATTGATTCTTTTAAGAAGCGAACGATGATTTGATTGTTTGTGTTATAAGGATTCTTATTATAAACTAATTTTAAAAATAACTTTACTTTTACTTGGAAAGATTTTGCGTGTTTCAATTGAAAATTTAGTTGGTCTTCGTTCGCTAGTATTAGGTTTGTGATATAGGTACTGTATTAAAATTTCAACATCGCAAATCACCTAGTACTTAAAAAAAATGGTGTTTGAGAAATCCAGTATAGTTTAATCTTTAAATAGACCAATCGAGCTGCTACTAATATAAGCTACATAAATACATCACGCCTTTGACCCTTGCGGGGCAGGCGGTGCGTAATAGGCCGATCATTTACGCAACGTCTGACTAATAATATTTGAGGGTCATTCAAAAAATTGTGTATTGTCATAATTACAGGATGTCAGGTCATCGCCTAAAATTGCAATACACGTGTAACCCTCGAGTCCCTTAGTCGCTTGATCGCCTCTTACGACACCCACGGAAAAGAAATAGGGTAATGCTATTCTCAGCCGAAATCACACGGCACACGGCTACTGATAGAACCTAGTCAAAATTATGAGCTGCATATATCGTCGTATCTATATCTGTCATTTCATACAGAAATAAGACTGAATAAAACCTAACTTGTATTAAAGAAACATTTCACCTCCTAAACATCCACTTAACAGCAACAATCTCATATCCAACATACCCTTAACCTTACGTACATTATGCTCGCTATCTACCCCATAAAATATGTACCATGGTCCTTGAGTACTTTGTTACATTAGTAGAACATTACTAGTGTCGTCGAGGCATCCAGGTAATGTCTGCTGGCCATGACCAGGATGCACTGATCTCTGAACCAAAAGTCAGGGCGAAGAGGCGTATGGAAAACGGGATATGGTAGGGATCAGAGTTATATGGACAGCTGAATAGATGAGGAAAGTGGGTGTATAGGGGAGAATTTCATGTTTTTGGAGGTTATTATTGTAAGAAATGATTTTCTTTGAATTGTTTATAAGTTAAATTGATGTCGTAAGAGGCGGCTAAAGGACTCGAGGGTGTCCTTTGCAATTTTAGGCGATGGGCTGACAAGTCGTCACTATGGTATGACGATATAAAATTTTCCGAATGACCCTCAAATATTTGTCAGACGTGGCGAAAATGACGGTTTTTTTGCGGCCGTTTACGCACTGCCTATCCCGTAAGGGATTATAGGCGTGATATATGTATGTAGGTATATAAATTGATGTTATGTCAGAGATAGTCGGATTGAAGTTTTAGTTTAAAGAACCCGTAGAGAATATCTCGACGCTGTGAACCAAGTCATCAACCAGCCCTAAGACTGCATCCTTGTTCGTCTGCCACTTGAGGTAGCTTGGCTTCAGCTTAATTTTTTATGCACTCTGTTATCAGAGGTATAAACAGAATCGATACTTTTAACCCCCCGTCAAGAATCGCTCCCGTGTGTTGCTCGCCATCTCATCATTCACCGTCACCACCCAGACCTGACTCCCTCATTGCTCAAGGATGCTCCCGCCAGCGTCAATTAAGTTGCGGTGGCTCGGCTCCAGCTTCATTGGTTATGAAGTGGACAGCCGATTGGTGAGACCATGTGCGAATGTGTTTTACATACACGTGTATGTGTATACTACATACATCTGTATGTGTATACATATCACGCCTATAATCCCTTGCGGGGTAGGCCTAATCGGCCGCAAAAAACGGACGCACGTCTGACAAATATTTGAGGGTCATTCAGAAAATTGTGTAGGTATCGCCGTAGTGACAGGTTGTCAGCCTATCACTTTAAATTGCAATACACACCCACGGGAAAATGAGTGGCAGCGGGTGTAACCGCTGGGCGGAAATCTAGTACTGAATATCTGTATTAGAGGTCCGCGCCGCAGTCCAAAAGGCCGGCGGCGGCGCGCCGGCCCTCGGACCCGGCGTGGCGCGGCGCCGCCGGCGTGGGCGGATTTTTAAAAAGTTTTTAAGGGGTGGTAGAAAAACCTCTCGAAGTACTGAATCAAACTTTATTTTAAGAAAACTATGTCTAATTAAAATCATTACTGAGTATGCTTATAATTATCGTGAGGGCAAGGGTACTGGGAAGGAGCAAAACTAACTACCTCGAATGGTGTAGGTAACTGTCACATCGGTTCCAGAGATTCTCGCCGAAATTGACGACTTCAACGGAAATCTGTATGCCTCGCATGCGCTAAAACCTCCACCTGATGCGACCACAGGCCGCAGAGCTCCACTCTCTCGCCACTTTACAGACGATCTCCCGGACGTGGATATATGCAGACGAAATCGGGGCGGCTCTTAAACAGCTTAAGAATGGGAAGGCTCCCGATGAAGACGGAGTAGCCTCTGAGCTACTTAAGGCTGGTGGAAAGCCTGTCCTCGAGGAGCTGAAAAGGCTATTCAACTCTGTTATAGTCAATGGGACAACCCCGAAGAAGGCGTGGAGCAGAGATGTTGTGGCATTGTTTTCCAAGAAAGGAGACAAAACGCTCCTCAAAAACTATAGGCCGATCACACTTTTATCAGCTGTTCTCGAGTCGTTACGAATCGTTTGGCATTAAGATTTGACGCCTTCCAGCCACCGGAACAGGCCAGGTTTCGTAAAGGCTTCAGCACCGTGGACCACATCCATACTGTACGGCAGGTTATACAGAAGTCAGAGTCAGAAGAGTATAACCAACCGCTGTGTATGGCCTTTGTCGACTGCGAAAAGCCTTCGACTCCATCGAAACCTGGGCTGCTTTGGAGTCTTTGCAGCGGTGCCAAGAGGGTTGGCGATATTTGGAGGTGCTGAGAATCTATCAATGGCAACGATGTCCGTCCAAGTACAAAACTACAAAACAGAATCCATCCAACTACTCCGAGGTGTAAGACAGGGTGACGTTATACCCCCGAAACTCTTCACCAATTCGCCCAAGAATATCTTTAAGACACTGCAGTGAGATAGACTAGGCATCAACGTCAACGGCAAAATATCTCACACATCTCCGCTTTGCCGACAATATAGTTATAATAGCTGAATCGCTGCAGGATCTGCAAAATTGCTAATCAGTCTCAATGTCGCCTCGAGACGTGTTGGAATCGGGATGAACTTGGACAAGACGAAAGTCATGTTCAATCAACACATCATCCCTGAGCCGGTCTCCGTCGAAGGTATAGCCCTTGAAGTTGTCTAGAAGTATGTGTACCTTGGGCAAACTTTGCAGCTGGGTAAAGACAACTTTGAGGCTGAAATCACCAGAAGCGTGCAGCTGGGCTGGGCAGCATTTGGAAAGTTGCGTCAAATCTTTGAATCACCCTTGCCACAATGCCTCAAGACCAAGGTGTTCGATCAGTGCGTCCTGCCAGTCATGACCTATGGAGCCGAGACGTGGAACCTGACAGTTAAACTGGCCCACCGGCTACATGTCACTCAGAGGGCTATGGAAAGGTCTATGCTTGGTATCTCTATAACGGACAAAATAAGGAATGAGACTATCCGCAAGAAGACCAAAGTAACGGACATAGTTCGGAAGAGTAGCAAACTGACGTGGCAGTGGGCTGGGCACATCTGTCGTACAACCAATGGACGGTGGAGTAAGCTGGTTCTCGAGTGGAGGCCACGCCTCGGCAGGCGTAGCGTTGGACGACCTCCGACCAGATGGACAAATGACTTAAAAAAGGCGGCTGGTATGTCACTACCAGTCATGGAGGGCAAAAACGAGAGATCGTGCCCTATGCCGTACCCTAGGGGAGGCCTGCGTCCAGCACTGGACTGCAAAAGGCTGATTTATGTATCGTGAGAGGGATGCGGGGGGCCTCCAATCGCACATCACGGCAACGTCGCGTATTGATTGCGCATCGATCGCGTCGCACGAGGTGGTATCGTCGCATCGATCGCGTGCAAGAAACATGGTTCGCGCGGGAAATTTGAACTCGGCGTGAGTTTTTCTGTAACCCGGCGGCGGCGGCGGCGCGCCGATGTCACCCGGCGGCGGCGCGCCGGCGTGGCGCGGACCTCTAATCTGTATAAAGAACCAGTGTATGTAGATAATAAAATGTTTGTCCCAAGATTTATCCGATAGTACCTGCATATATTCTAACGACCTACCTATTCCATTATTTCTGTAAGTTATTTAGAGAATGTTATCGTAAATATTTGATTACCTTCTTCTACATGTTTTCGTTACCCGACTGCGCAAAGCAATCGAGGATAAAAACTTTATATTTATCTACGTTTTGAACGATGTTATTGAGTTATATAACTTTATACGGGGTGCAAGGGACGGTGTACCAAAAACTGTGCAGTGCTGTACTCAGACTATGAAACTGAACAACTTTTTCTATGGAGGATATGTTGGGGCACGAGGAAAAGGAAACGACCTTCCATACTAAATTCCCGATCATCTGACCATCTTTCTATGGAAACCCGAAAAAAAATCGTCTCCCAACATAGACTCCATAGTGAAAGTTGTTCACTTTCATGGTCTGATCATGCCTGCAAAGTTTTCGGTACACCCTTACACCCTGTATATACAAGTAAGTACTAGGGTAGTAACATGCTCGTACCATCCGAAGCAAGAAAAATATTATTCTTCTTATAATGTTTCATACATGACTCAATTATATCACAGTATTTTCAGCAGCGCCTCAAGTTACCAATATAAGGGATCTAGTTATACAAATTTTCCAATTAACCTAGGTAAAACACATTCGCCGTGTGATGCTGGCTTAGATGCCATATGATGCCGGCTTAGAATGGCATCACCCCATTTCTTTCCCGTGGGAGTCGTAAGAGGCGACTAAAGGATAAGGGTATGTATTACAATTTTAGGCAATGGGCTGTCAACCTGTCACTATGGCGATACATAATTTCCCGAATGACCCTCAAATATTTGTCAGGCGTAGCGTAAATGTCCGTTTTTTGCGGCCGATTACGCTCTGCCTACCCCGCAAGGGATAATGGGCGTGATATGTGTATGTCTATGTAGTATTTGAATAAGACAATCAGACGAAGACGCAGGCTAAAAGATAGTATCTCCATAAACGTATATCTCCGTAACTCCTGCAATAATGGGTGACATGATTTTTACTATCGTGTTCACCTGTAATGAAATGGCTGGCTTGGCATGGCACTGGCAGTCTGTTGATTCGCGGTTATTACATTTTGGTATTTGTCCGCAAGTTTACGCACACATTGAGATATGTTTGTGTGTGCAAATAAACGTAACTGTCTTGTTATGTGTACCTATTAGATATTACAAGGATGAACGCGTAATATCAGCAATACCTCAATCTACAGATTTAGGTATCAATACTGATCTTCCAAAGTATTATTAACCACAATATGCTAATCTATAAGATTTGTTCCAGGGTACCTCAATTTCCCTCTGGTAGTGGGTATTCACGTTTTGAGTCTTGATTTTTTGTTAGCTAAATAATGGCTGATGTTCATATTGTATTTTATGGATTCTTGTCTTTACATAAAAAAAAATAGTTTCCGATTCGTCCCGAATTTAAAAACCTTTAAATTAAAAAATTTAAATTATTGGTTTGTCTCAGGTTTGGTACAGATTCGTAGCGGGGTTGTTAGCGTCAAAGAAAAGGCTTAAATTTGCTTATCGAGCCAAGAATCCAACCCCCCTCACTTGGCACCACCCCCAGTTTTTATCAATAGGTCAAGTAGTACCTGCATCTAGATTTTCAGCTTCCTGTCGTGATGAGTAAAGCTGAGAACGTTAAGAACCCCGCTATTTCTTATGATCTTTCGAATAGAAGGATGAGGGTCTCTCTCTTTTCGTGTGGGACACCGAGGCGTCCCAAAGACCCAATGAAACCCTGGTGTCAGAGTTTTTCAGAATGAGGATGAAAACTATACACTAAAGGACTCCACTCTCGACTGTGCCTTTCTTTCGTGATTGGTCAAAAATGTGTCAATGTCAAAGTTCAGTTACCTCTTATTGATGCTAAGCATTGAAGAAGCGCCTGCTGACATCCACAGTAAGCTTTGCGTTTTCCTCCCCATTTAGCTCCAATAGAAAAATAAACCACACCAAATTTTACATTTCCACAGACCGACGGTAGCGAATCGCGAGGTGAGGTGAGCCTCAAATATATTCCTTTGATATTTAAATCTTCGACTAATGAAATGATCCCGCGGGATCTCCATGTCGGAAAAATTCTATGCGGTGCAGATATTGATCCGAGATTGGAATTTTAAAATTTTGAAATACTTCACTTTGATTCAGACTTTTTTTACTACGATAGGTACTTAGGATCCCACCGAAATAAGAACCTTAAGTTTTATTCTAAACCTATATTTATAGTAATACTTTGTATCATTTTATTTCTAAACGTTTATCAGTCGATAAAATAAAATTGATTAACACAAATAATAAAAATGGTATAAATGTTGGCGTAATATCTTTGATGTTGTAAGATGTAAGCTTGTTTGGTGCTTGCTTTGCGCCTGGTACATTAGAGCTACCATGGTACAACTGAATTGAACATAATCTCATTTGCAGAAAACCTCTCGGTGTTTCTTTTCACACTCACTTTCCTGAGAAACAGAGCATAAAATATCTTAGACGTTTACATCGAAATAGACGCCTGTAGTACAAAATTCATATACAATTCAATCTCCATTTAACACAGTTATCGCGTAAACCCTCAAAAAATCGTTGCCTCAAAGGGCTGTTTTTTAAGTTTTTTTTTAGCCTGACCACCAGTCATTTCCAAGCTCATCAGCCGAAGCTATTAAAGGATGACGAGGCCACTTCGGGCCTGGCAAATGATGTGGAAGCGATGACAGGACCGGGTTAGGGCGGGGGAGGGGTGATAGGTTCAGGCGGGGTGATGTTTAGAAAGAGCTTGTTTTTGCTGGGATTGTCGTTGCGAAAATTTGTTAAGTAGCTATTTTAGGTAAGGGCGGATTCAGATGAACGCGGGCTCTACGCATGTTACGTAGCCTGAGGAGTCTACGCGCGGGTTGTTTGTATTAACTCGCTCATCACACGCGTACTTCTGAGCACGCCCTAGAGAGTGTACCTAGCCGTATGAAAAAGTTCTAACTACAGGCAAGGCTTTTGTGATCGCGACAAGGTGAATAAAAAATACTTTGCAAATAGTCTTTATCGCCTTGTATAGGCAAAAATAAATCTGTTTTTTACACCAAAGAAAAGTAACGGTAGGTACACGTACAGCTGGATGAACTGATTTCATGGAAGCTAAAATAATTGCCTACAATATGTAGGAATATAAAAATAGTTATTTAAATCAATCAATATAATAATAAAAAAAAGACCGACTGTAGAAAGTAAAAAAAATATTAAGTAAATACAATATATTCTTCATTAATTTTAGAAAACTTGCAATTTATTTCACGGGCAAGATTGGAACTTGTGACTTTTACAATCACTAGAATCTCTTCCATCTAGGCAACCTGCGAAATTTTGCAAGTGTATTTTGATGCTAAGAAAACGTGGTACGGCTCCATCTACCGGGTTAGTTTTGCCACTAATTCCCAGCGATGGAAACCCGCGGTAATTTGACTACCAAATTTTTAAAACACTTTTCGTGTAAGGTATACAGTTTAAGATAACTTGCAGAACTTACAGATTTGAACCTGTGGCTTTCGCTATCACTAGAAGTGACGCCTCTTCTATCTGGACTACCGCGGCTCATCCATAGCCCGCAAAACTTTACAAGTGTATTTTGATGCTAATAAAGCAATCAATCAATTATTTTAGTCTATGATGTTTGTGTTTAATCCCATAAAAATATTTTGTAATGTAAAAAAGGAAAAAAAATGCTAGAAATATAGGTACCTATACCTACTATTATTTCATTGAAAACATCTGTTACGTTATACTAAGCAAGTATAAGTAAGTGTGACGCCGACTTAGCCGACGTGTGCTGCCGGCTTAGAGTAACATCAGCGACTGAGGGATTAATTCATCCAGGGAATGGGCAGCAGCGTTCCCTGTGGAAGCGATTTTCTTTTACTGCGCTCGCCATTCCGCTTGCCATACGTGGTGAGTATGGCAATACCCCCCAATAGAGGAAGGCCCATTTCCAGCAGTGGAATTTTGTGGCTGTTTAAGTTGATGAAAAATAGTTGATTTATAAAGGTACGTCAGTAGATATTTACTTAATGCACATCGAATGTTAAGCCTCTAACCCATTTAGTTCTTATCCTATCCTATACAGATTAAAGCTTTTAGTCTAAGCTAGACACACACTTACACCGAAACACCTCAGTAAGCCGTTTAGCATCTCAGCCTCTTCTAAGGTAGACTTCTGACTAAATTCTAAATCCTGGATTCGTGGAACTAAAACTCCAAATCGAAATTAGTCTTGCATGCAATACTTTTCTTAAAATCAGCTTTGCGATGGCCAATATGTTTGTAAATTTTTAACGGCTGGACTCTAAAATTTCAGCTTTTAAATCTACACCTGACTATTTGGCTCACCCGGAGAAGTTTGTGTGGTTTTTCAAACAACTAGCCCAATCGCGCCTTTGAGGAAGAGCGGCTTGGATTGAATCTACCCGATACGTGCCGATAGTTCCCAAAATGGGGAACAAATGAGGGACCTCACTCCCGCCGGCGGGGGCGTCGGTCGCTTGCAGAGCTTGTGAATCGTCATCTACTTGCAATAGCAGCAGCGGTTACTGTGATGTCGTCATCATCATTGGAAAGGACGTGTCTGGGACGGCGTTTAAAACGCTAGGTTTGGTGGGGGAAGTATTTGGACGCGGCAACTTTTAAGGGTTTTTTATGTAGATCAATGGTTTTTTATGATGGGTAGCGTTGTCGAAAAAGCGACGAGACGTTTCTTTCATAATATAGGCTTTAATGGAAGGGATACCTTAGTCAATATGGAGGTTGGCGTTCCGCATGGACCAGGGCGCCCCGGTAGCATTGCGCATGAATCTTTTTTTTGGCCAATTTGTACACCATAGATACTTACTTAATATATCGTTACTTCTTATTGAGAGACAAAGACGGATATACTAAATGAGACAGAAAATGTATAAGTCATTGTCTCAGTTACAAAGGCAACGACGCATTTAGTATCAGTTATGGACGTAAATATGAAACAAAGTTACAATAAAATATATATAAAATGTTGTTAATTTCCAGCAATTTTGCCGGTACCTGGTTGCTAGCACCAGTTTAGGATGTTTTCTCACTTATCCAGGTTCCAGTATTAGGTGTCACCGTAGTTAAGATTAATATAATTATTCTTCCTCTTTTTGAGTGGGACACCATGAACCCTGGTGTCAAAGTTTTTTAGCCGCCTACTACTATTAGTAGGCATCTGACATGGTTCTGTAACGACCATCGTGTAAGATTTCATAGACAGCAACCGGGACCGACGGCTTAACGTGCCCTCCGAATCACGGAACCATCTTTCATTTCGGACAACCAGGTGGTTCAGCCTGCAATGTCCTAACCAGACTGGGACCAAATTCACAAAGTGATAGCTATCAACTTTGTGAGTGCCCTACCGAAAATCGAACCCGGAACCTTTGTGTCGCCCCTCACCACTACCACTGCGCCACATCAGCCGTGAACCGTATGTTGATGTAAAACCATACAACCGTAAAATAAAACCCATACGAAGATACGTATACATTTAGGAATAATTAAACGTAGTTGTGCTTTAGTGATATGCAAAGAGCGACGACTCAAAGTGAACATTTATGTTGCACAAAAGAGCACATCACTGGTTTTCAGTATTTACTGTAATAACATGGCACAAACATATGGAACCATACAGACAAATTTATTTACTTTGGTTCGTTCTTGCTTAGCTTACACACACGCCATTTTCAATTACAAGTGCACAATTATAGTTGAAAGTACATTTAAATTTATACTCAAACATACCAACAATTTAAGGCTAACACAGCTAATGGTGCCTTTTAGGGCCGGCCGGCACACTCTTATCTTACTATTTATTATATCTTACTATTTGGCGCTCCAAACAGTAGCGATTTGAAAAACTTACAGTATTTTTAATAAAATAAAGTTGGTAAGTTGTCTGTTCGCGAAGCGGCTCACACTGCCACCGGAGCCCCCTGCTCATGCCTGCCTTTATTTTATTTTAACTAAGTACTATACAGCAAATTTTTGCCTTTACACGATCCTCTTCTAGCTCAAAAACTCAAGTAACATTCTAGTGGGTACTAAGTATTATACCACTTTATTTTCTTATACGAAAGCGTATACTCAATTCTAGCCAGCTGTAGTTGCACGAAGCGTGTTTTATAAACACAGTAAGTGCGCTCAAAGTCCGCGTTGGTAATTGGACGCGAGACCGAAATGAGCGAGCTGAGACGCCGTCTGATTGTGCGGGGCCTTTTTAATAACAACCCCTGCTTTGACACAGATACTAGCACGCTGGAAGCGATATATGAAATCTTAAAATACTAGCTAGCTTAGAGCGAGATCCGAATGTGTGCGGGGCAATTTTAATAACAAGCCCTACTCTTACACGCACACATTTGGCACACATTACCACGCTGAAAGTGATGTCTTGATTTGATTCTCACAATACCAAGAATACAGGTTAGCTAAAGCATTAACAGCGTACCCGAACACAGAAACTAGTAATGTACTGGAAATCGATTCTTGAATATGAAATACGAAGAAATTCTTAAATACAGATCTATGACGTATATACCTATGATCTAGTGAAATTCGAGACTTTTTCAATCTAAGCAAACCACAAGCAATATCTACCTATTTAACCAATATTTTCAAATGGATCAATCTCCCTTGTCGTGGCAGACACTGAATCCACAAGGTTGGTTTCAAGTTTCTCACTTATAGATAAATACTCTTACTTCTATATCCATGTTTACACCAGTTTGCGGGGCTATAGAAGAGGTTTTTATTGTCGGTGCGAGCGCGGATAGTTCCCTCACACGTGATTCTTGGAAAGATCATCTTTTTCTTATTATATTTCGGATTACGGATGTTGTTGTTTATTGCTATTGGCTAATTGCTGATTACCGACAGGTTTCGTATTTCGTATTTACGTTTCGAGATATCACTTTACGACAATGTCCTCTGTTGAAACAAATAGGTATATTCCATATTGTGAACCTGGATTAGGGTAAGGCTTCAAAATGTGGTGTCCCTGTTAAATTGTCCCTTCTTCTTCATCTTTTCGCGTGGGACACCGAGTCGTCCAACGATTGTCCCGATTCTTCGTAAATTTTTTATTTTTTTTTAAACTCGTTTATGTATTAGTGTTAGTAAATTAATTAATATCTTATCTTGTATATGTTTACTTAGCCAAGAATCCAAAACTGTTTCAGCCTGACCTGTCCTGCCTTCATTTGAAACATTTAAAATGTAATAACGTATGTTCTAGTTTTATGGCCGCTTTATGAACTTAGGAATTAATTAAACTTCGTGTCCGACCACAGGAACTTTCCGGCCCTTCGCCACCCTTTGCTAGGGCCTTTTATTTATGACTTTGATGTACTGCTCTGTTTTTGACAGGCTTGGTAGACACGAGTATGAAGTAAAATTAATTTCTAGCTTTGTACATGAGCTAAATAGTTTTCCCAATGGGGGGAGGTCCATGTCCAGCAGTCGACAGCTGAGTATGTGTATGAGTTACTCTGCATTAAAGTATATGTTGAATTAGTTACTGGCGACAGAAATTACTTTGTAGTAGGTAAGTAAGATACTACATCATACCACACGCCCACGCGCCTTTCGAAACCCCGAAATAAACATGGCGACACTCCAGCCCAGAACCTTTTCAGAGTATCGTTCAAATACCCGTACGTCTTTCAGAAACTCTTTTTTATGACAGTTTTTCGATTTTGCGGAAAAATAATAAGTAAGTTTAGGAAACCATTTCCGGTATGCTATCATTGACTGTCCCAGTTGACAGACGTCACTTTAGAGAAATGGACGAAATCGTATTAGGGCGCAAAATCTCTAGCCGTTTATGACTACTTATAACGTATGTGTACTTTGAGAAGGCCATTCGGGTCGTTGTTAACGAAGACGCTAAAAATTTCTGGGCACCACGATACCACTGTTCATGATTAGTTCTGAATTAATGATTTAATTGTTTTGTTACATTTATTCTTCTTCGTCGAGTCAAAGGTTTGTCTATGTTTATTAATTTGGGACTATTACTTTTATACTTGAAATAGACCTAACGTTTAGAAACAGCTCATTGAAAATGTGGTCAATTGAATTTTGATCTCAATATCACCGTATCCTTCCCTTCCTAAAACGTGTTTATCCGTATAAGGTCCGAACAACCCGTCAGTACCTGTCCTGACAAGGACCGATGGTAGGTCGGCCCCCCATTTGTTTCAGGTTAATAGGACGTCTATTTACCTACAAGAGGAAATTCTGTCATGCTAGTCAAAATAGGGATCTTCGTAAACATCGTTTGGTGTTTTAAGGAAATGACGCCTTGTAGCCTAGTCCAATAGTTTGTGTGTGTGTGTGTGTGTATTTTTGTTATCTCTCCACGCTCAAATGGCTTGACGGATGTGTATAAAATTTTAGTAGTTACCTACACAGATAAAGTATATCCAGGAATAACACACTAGCTTCTTCTACCGCGGGAAAATATGTGATCCCGCTGAGACTCCTCGAAAAACAGCTGGGGACTACTGTTAAAATAAAACAACTTTGCCATCGAAGAACAGACAAAAAAGGAAAGTTTATTTGCGTTTCATGAAAATGAATCTAATCGATAAGACAGGAGTAGCTACAGTTTAGGCTTAATCTTTCAATCTTTAGCTAATCTAGTTAATAGATACTCTGCCTAACTTTGTGCCAAAATACCTAAGAGTCAAATTTCGTTAAGGATAAAGGCCTAACGCTAATATATTACGTCATGACATAACCACGTTGAAACTTCGACGTCCACTGAAGCTTTACCCTGAAATATAAGGAGGGTCCTATCAACAGCATTTCAGGGAATTTTTTTTATGGTTTTTCATACAGTTACTAAGAACAACCCGTGTAAGTTGATCCCTTACATGGTGAGTAGATTTGGCGCCGATGTTACCGCCTACCTACTACTACAGCCATTAGAAATAAAGATCGATATTGGACTCGTGTGTTATGAGGTGCCGGCTTAGCATACCATCACCCCATACCTACCCGTGGGTGTCGTAAAAAGCGACTTACGGAATGAATCCAGGGAATGGACAGCAGCATTCTCTGTAAATAAAACACCTTGCACTGCACTCGCCAATCCGCCTGCCAGGCGTTGTGAGCATTGATCATAATCATATGGAAAATATCCCTTTAAAAGGGTAATAGAGAGAGGCCCATGTCCAGCAGTGGACTGTTGTGGCTGTTATAGTGTTTAGTCGTAGCCAAACATCCGTAATACCTCTACAAAAGTGGGCAATCGCCTCCCTAAACAGAACTGTATGCTAAAGTGGTCACTCTGTCGCCGTGGGTACGAAAATAGGGCTTTTCTTTGAACCTTAATCCTTAAACACGATTACTGCCGTCTGCCTTAGCCTACCGAAGCCTCGACCCTTGTTGGTACACTAGGGAGATGGTGTAATTAAATATTCTGTCAGCTACCAGGTTTTGATTATGAGCCATAGTGCGTGGTTCAGGAGTAGTTTGTTGTACTTTATCCTAGTAGGTATTTAAAAGAATATACACAATGGCCTCAATTCGGGATATAAATTATCTTATCTTACCTTAAATTTGTGCTGTCACTTTCCGTCAAATAGGCTTTGAAAAGAATAGGAGATATTTTAGTCGTGTCATGTCTTATAATTACATGCAAAATACGTATTATCTGTCAAAATAGGCGACGATCAGAACAATGGCGACTAAATTGACTAGAAAAAGCGAAAAAACCATTGACGTTTTTAATAATGACAGGACTTAGATATCTTCTATCCTTTTCTAAACCTATTTGACAGAAAGTGACAGCACTAATATAAGGCAAGTTGGGATAATTTTTATCCCGAATTGAGAGGGCATGTGGCATTGTGTGGCATCGATCAACGAGATGGGAGATCGCGTTGCTCGAAGTTGTGTGGTGTCAGACAGATGTGTAAATTCTTAAATTTTACGTTATTCAATTAAAGGAACAATATGAGAGTTTAGCTCACAATTTGATAAAAAGATATTGTCCTAGTTTCTTTTTTATGTTACGTTTTACAATTCAAGAAATAAAATAACACTTTATCTTACAAATGAAATATATTCTCCTACTTTTTTTTTAACCTTTTTCTTAAAAATTAAACATTTATTTATTTATTTATTTACAGTTTATTGCACACAAAAACATTACAGGAAAGACACAAAACATAAAGAAATACGACACAACAGGTACAGCTTATTTCTAAGTAGAAATTTCTTCCAGCTGACCCTCGGAAGTGAGACATTACAAAGTAAGGCAGAAAAGACGTGTACAACAGCACAGTTATTCTAATAATTAAAATTTAATCACTTATAGTATATTAACTACACTTACCTAACCTGACAATATATACTTATAATAACATTATAATATCCAATACATATACAGTAAATATACATAAGTTAACATATACCTACACGATATAATATAATAATAAATAAAATACGTATACAATACATATATACATATATATATAAACATAAATAATATTAACAGTCTAGAGATAGATAATGCTCTTTCACTCTTTTTTTAAATATATTGATAGAGGGACTGTCTCGGATCGTGTGAGGAAGCGAATTCCACAGCCTAGCCGCATGTACAGTGAACGAGTAAGAGTAAAAGTCAGATTGATGAAGAGGAATAGAAAGAAGAGTTCGAACGTTCGAGCGACAAGGTTTGTCCTGAGGACGAGAAAAGTTAAAACGTTCACTGAGGTAGGCAGGAGTTCGTGGGTTGTGTAAAACATTGAAGAGGGAAGAGAGAATGTGAGTATTCCTGCGAAATCGGATTGGAAGCCACTTCAGCTTTTTTCGGAAGTGAGAGACATGGTCGTATTTACGCAGACCGAAGACAAAACGAATACAGAGGTTCTGGATACGCTCAAGTTTGTAAAATATATTTTCTTAATTAAATTAAATCTTTTTCTAATATAACTTACCTTCAGAGAGAGATATCTAATGACAATTAGTGTCCAGTTAGCTAAGGAAATGTGAAAAATAGTCTCGGGCAATATTATACCGAGAAGGTGTTTTAAACATACATACAACATTTACGTCACGTCTGACAAACATTTAAGGTACATTTAGAAAATTGTGTATGACAATACACAATTTTCTAAAGTGACAGATTGTCAGCCCATCGTCTAAAATTGCAATTTACATGTAACCCTTTTGACGCCTCTTCCGCGACCGACGGATAAATTAACGTGGGGAATTGGCAACAGCGTTCCCTATGAATGCAAAATATTGCACTGCACTCGTCAATCCGCTTGCCAAACCAATGGGGGGGCATGTCCAGCTGTGGACTGTTCTGGCTGTTAATGTGGTCTCTTTATGATATTTTCTAAAAACGAAACTTCTTTCTGAAACTACTGTCTATAATTACATTATTATACAAACTGAAATTCTTCATAAATAGTAGTGATGAAAATAACTTTTTGTGATAAAAAGCGTAATTAAAAATGTCATTAAACCCACAGCTGGGACGAGACGGTGCAGCTAAGTGAGCACTGTGATACAAGATTGCGCTCACTGGTACAAATAGAGGTACTCATAAACTTGCGATTTTGTACTAAAGTTTTCTATTATTTGAGCTTGTTCAGCATTGAAAAAGTCGCATTAAACAAAAATAAATTGAACAGCCTTCACTTAAGACTAGTGTAGTTGTAGCTGTTATTAAAGTTATGGCAATTAAAACCAAAAGTTTTTGGGCAGCGAATATTTCATTGAGTTTGTAATTTTACTTAAGGATAATACTAAAAACTTGAGCAACGGTCATCTTCTGATAGAATGTTTGTAGAAAGAGAAAATAGTTTTTCTGTGAAGTGGCGTCACTGTCGAGGCCGTTCACGACTACACGCGCCTTAATAGCTTCATTATAACTAGTGAATCATTGTCGATCAAACTTGTTGTGGAAAAGAGGAAAAATCAGTCCAGTATTTGTGATATATGAGGACAGTACAATATGCCCCTGCCTGCTCCATCATTCGTCAACTACGGATATAAAAGTTCAATGTTTTTGTATTGATATCAGAAAATGTCAGCGTTTATATTTTAGAAAACGCGAACAGTACGAGTGCTGAAGTTTTTATTTTATTGAAAATATTGGCCAACAATTTTGGAACTCAAACATGAAATTTATTAAACTGAATTGCAGATTTTTTCAGACTACACCCAATGTTAACCCACGTTTCGTTTTTCTCATGAAATTTGTACCACCTGTAAAAAACACTAATAACAGTCTGTGCTTGTGATACAGCCTGAAAAATACCTGATGCTAAGTCGCTCGTTTATATCTACCCTTAATAGCGTATAATGGTGTTGTGTTTGTGCAATATCATTCGTTGCATTCAAACTGCGGCGGATAATAATGCATCCAGCGAAGATATCTACATTATTACTAGAAAAGACATCTCTTGCTACGTAAATGTAAATGGCGCCCATTGTTTTCAGCCGTTGCTACCCGTAATCCCGCAGATAAGCATTGTATATCAATGTTGAAATTACCTACTACCGATGCCCTGCCTTACGTCCTACCGTGTATACAAGCTTTAATTTTTTGTTTTCAATGGGTATCTTCCGCTTCTCATATTAAATTATAAGTTTTAGTAGAAATATTAGAAATTGGTCGGATCAGCGTTGATTTCTTTAGCATGCATCTCCATCATGCTTAACTTGTAGCGCAGCGCGAACATTCGTTCATGATGTTGTGAGTAAATTAAAAAAACTGCTGTCTATCTAGTTATTTCCTTCCGTGTGGGACATCGAATTAACGAACGACCCAAGTAGTTAGTGTTCGAGCGCAAGCTCTTTGTAATGACCAAGTCCTTCCAGAATCCCACTTTACGTCTTTGTTGTCTGTGTTTTTACTGTCGCTAAAATGGGTTTCCGGGTCCGCTTCTTATATTTTCAGTTTTCAACGCTTTGCGGCGACTGGATTAATATTAAAATTGGTACTTTATTTCCTTGCTTTTTCCTTAAGGAAATAAATCCTAGAAAACGGTTTTGAATTGTTGTTTTTGCTTGTTAAGCTGTGAGAAACGTTTGTAAGAAGATGGATTGAGTGGTGTTTGTTATTGTTTTTAACTGAGGTACCTACGCCGAGTTTACATTGACCAAGATGATCCATTATATCCCTTGATTATTTTATCTTAAAAGATCGTAAAACCGTTAACATGTCAAAACCACGCCGAAAAACCGCATCCTCAAATAATACGCCGCGTTCCCTAACCTTAAATACCCCTAACTTCGGCGAAACAATAGGTTCTCGTTTAACTGAAGGGAGGGAATGGTGTATTTATAAATCGCAGTATCATACAATTACCCTCCAAATAGACCTACTAAGGGTGATAGTATCAGAAGACAATACAGGACGTAATTTATTATATCGCGAGCAAAAAGAGGTTTCAACTTGAACTCGGAGACATACGGGGTAGGAGATTGAAAAGCAATGGAAATTCAGGGGTATTTTTACGACTGTTATGGTGTAGTGTTGCCGTGTGATGCCGGCTAAGAATTGCATTACCCCAATACTACCCGTGGGTATCCTAAGAAGCGACTGAGCAGCAGCGTTCCCTGTTAATGCAAAATCTTGTATTACCATACTCACTACACTCGCCAATTCGCTTGCCAAGCGTAGTGAGTATGACAATACCCCCCAATACGAGGAGGCTCATGTCCAGCAGTGGACTGTTGTGGTTGTTAATGTGGCGCAGTGTTAGTGCGTGTGCCTTCTACGCAAAGGTCCCAGGTTTGATGATTTTAATAGTGGCTAAGATTGTTTACGCGTTTTTTTTTAACAAACTAAAAAACGCGCGACTTTGCTGGGTTGAAATAAAAAATAAATAAACTCATCAATACTTGTTTGATTAACATTTGGTGTGGTGCCATCAACGGGATTGCAAAAAAAAACAGTTGATAAAAATACGGCGTCATTTCTCTTATTTTTACACAGGACTCAAACGCAATCAAATCAAATCATATCAATTTACTAGTAGTAGTAGGCGGTTAGAAAACTCTGACTCCACGGTTCATTTGGTCGTCCATCGACTCGGTGTTCCACACGAAAAGAAGAAGATATTGAGACACTTTGACAGGTTGAAAACAGCTGTCTATTTCACGATTCTTTTCTTCGTATGTTTGAACAAATGTTTTGCATAATGGTTACCACCGGTCCGTCTGTGTGTAGGTTTGTTAACTTTTCACGGCTGCTTTAACTATCTCCATGTTCAACCGAACCAAACACAGCGTAAACACAGCGGAACCTTCGTCAGTGCACGTCAACCGTGGCCCGGGACCAAGCGGGGTCCAAAAGAAATGTTTTTCGGCCCCCATAACGCTTGTGTGTTCTCTACAAGGGACAAAGCACTGAACGACTAAAAGGAAATTCATCTGACTCTATTTTTTATTTAAAAATGTACGTCAAATAATAAGTCCATCTGTATAAAAATGTGTGAGGGCCGCGCAGTCATTTCACAGAACATAACTTAATACTTAGGTACCAAAAATCTCATTCTCATCGTTGCCGTGTGAATTAGAATAGCATCATCCCGTTTCTTTCCCGTGGGTGTCGTAAGAGGTGACTCGAGTCGACGGTTACAATGTGTATTAAGGACTGATAACTTGTCTCTATGGTGATACAATTTTTTATGAAAATAACCGTTTTACGGCCGTTCACGCTCTGCCGACCCCGCAAGGGATATATGCGTGATGTACGTATGTAGGTATTCACAAATCTCATTAAAGACTTAAATATCATTATCTGTTTGGTTCGTTTGTCCTATCTAGGGTGAGGTTAGATAAATTTGCTTCCGCAAGGTTGGATTGCGTTTTTTGGTCCCCAATATCCAAAGGGAAGGATGTGGGTGGATGCTTCCCATAATTATAGAATTAAGAATGCATGAGTTATTAGTGGGTCGATTTTGTTCCGCGGTGGAAAGGAGGAGCTGTTAAATGAGTGTGAAAGCCGATTAGAAGCGGTATCATGTTTGGGTCTAGAGTGACTTTATAATTCGTGTGAGTCTAATATACAATTTTGTCTGAGAGTGAGGTATCTCACTGATATTTCGAATTTGATTATAGTGCAAAAAGTCACACTCACAGTCACACTAATAACATTTATTATCGCAAAAAAGCAAAATCCGCATTTTTCAGATTTTTGGAATTTTTTGAAATTTTCGAGTGAATACTAGTATGAATGCTATGAATACTAGTCTATAAGACACAAAAGATGGCCACTGGTTCAATTTAACAGTAACATTTTTTGCATTGATTGCTCAAATCGACAATAAAAGAACAGTTACGAATACTAACTATCTCAACAGAAGCAAAACTGTAAACGACCAATGGAAAGCCGCAGTTTCCCAACTAGCACTAGTTCCGCCAATCCCAACTAAAAACTAAAACTCAGCGCTGTTCGAAAAATCTCGTCCAGAATTGGTGTTGGCACAAAATCTGTTGAACATTTGAATTTGAGAAATGCGACTTGGAAGAGGATTTAGTGCTACAGAGCTGAATTTATGCTGGACCTTTGCATAAATTGCAAGTCGCTGTTAAATGTATCCATTACACGTTGACACTTTTTAAGGGGCGCATTTGTGTCTGCGACAAAATCGCGCGTTTTCCGCCGAGCGGGCAGTGGAGTAACATAGTGCTATATCTCATGCAGGTGGATATCAATGAACTTTGATGTGTGTGTGTGTGTGTTTGTGCAAAATTTTTGATACATACTGATGAACTTACTTAATGTGCCTCGTAAGATTCATGTCAATGTCTATTGAAAACACAAATTCCGATACATGTTTCTTTTTTCATATCAAGTCAGCGCATCCGAAAGTATTAAGTGGCACATTTTGTAGTTTGAACTATGCAGCTAGCAAAACAATCACACAAATACGCTGACAACACCGTCACCAGCAACAACCTTACTCACGGAAAGCGTAGAGTCGCATTGTCGCAACACCAGCTTAACCCCCTCCGTGCTTTGGCGTGGCTCCAAGCCGCGAGTGGCCGCAGATGACGAAGCTCCTCGGACTCGTTATCGCTAACGGCTCGCGTACACGGGCGACGGATATGTACGGATTGGGTAGTCGCAGACCGACGACACTAACAGACTTCAGCAACTACTTCTTCGCCGAAAGCACCAAGTCGCATTGTCGCAACGACATGCGACAGCTCAACCACCTTCGTGCTTTGGCGCAGCTCTAAGCCGAGGGTGGCCGCAGATGACAAAACCCCTCCAACTCGTCACCGCTAATGGCTCACGTAAGTGGGCAACAGATACCTATAAGCATATTGGTAGTTCCAGATCGACAACGCAAATACTTCTAACTTAATCTTTTGCGATAAAATATATCTGTGTGTACCCTAAAATTCTAAAGTAGATAACTAAATTTTCGAGTCGTATCTTATACTTCCGTATATTTTCAGGTATTTCAGCCATCAAACTCAATACGATCCAGTTATCCGAACTGTACGAAACATTTCTGTTATCTTTTACTTTATTTTCTAGCCTACCTTCTGCAGCATACATAATAATCAACAAGTGCGATTTTTGTATCTTTGCCTTCGTGGAAGCAGCGCGCCACTGCATTTATCACGCTGTCGTGTCGGTGACCAGGCCACAAGTCGTCCGTTTGTTAGGCCCGTTAGCACACCGGTGCTAAATCGTACCGATAATTGCGCCGTTTCCTGCGATTCCTGTGCCAATATTGTACCGTAATGGTGGAGACATGCTAATGTTTTTAACTATAGTGTATGACTATACCCGTACTTTGTATTATTGCTGTGGCGACAAGTTGATCGCATTTTGGTTAGGGTTGCAGGTACGACTTACCAACAAGAATTGTATTTTGTAACAAAATCTAACTTTTTATCATAATATTTAAGTTTTGCAAATTTAGTACGTTCTCATACAAAATTATGTCTAAACTATATAAAATTAATTCAAAATAACATATTTGGCAATTCAAAATATTTACTTACTGTATGTTCCGACAGTAAACGTGTGCTAGCAAAAATCACAAACCATTCACATTCACCTCACACACACCCCAGTATTTGTATTGAATATTACAAGTCACGCGTAAAATCGTTGCCTACCGGAAAACCTGATGACCGAAAAACCAGTTGACCGGGAGCCGAATAACCGGAAGACTCGGTTATCCGGAAGAATCGGTTATCCGATGACCGTGCACCACTATCGCCATCTTTCTATATATTTTGATGAAATTTTATTTTCCGAGGCATGGGCGTGAAGAGTAATCGACGCAATGTTTTTGTTCGTAGTTTCGATTTATCCGACTTTGCGAAGTCGAAAGGCAGAGAATAAACTATCATCAGCTGATGTTTATGATGTGTTGCTCTTTTGTCGGTATGAGGCTCGCGTGATAGTTCCCAATTGAATCTAATCTACAGGACTAACAGTGACCTGCTGTGAACTTTTCCTATGCACGCTTAATTATGATATGACTCTTGGTTACACCTGCTAGGTTCCGACTAGTTTGTATAGAGTCTTTTAGAGCAGATCGTCCACTGCCTTTTTCAATGTACCTACTTAAATACACCTAAGTATCTCTACTTTCTATAGGCTGTGCAATTGGTGACATGCGGTATTGTGTTCCCTGATTGCAAATAGCATTACCTCATTTGGGTGTCGCAAAATGCGATTTAAATATGAATCCGGGAAATGGGCAGCAAAGTTCCCTATAAAACGAGTAGCTGCAAGTGGAAACGCCGTGCGGGCCGTTTGCTAACGGATAAATAAATGCTCCTGTTCCCACGCCCGACACATAATTTTAAAAAGTTGCGATTACTACGGGATAAATTAAAATCATGCTTTTCACAGGTCACATAGGTCAAAGGCACACGACAAACCACAAAGGCCAATCAGATAAATCATAATAGAATCGATGCCCTAATTGTATTGGGCAATAGTAAATCTAATTTAGCTACTAGCAGTTATGACGGTTCATTAAACGAGTGATTTAGATAGCAGGGTCGCGAGTTCGATTCCGAGGCTATCAGTTACTATATTTATGCGATATATTTACTTTAATTCGTAGCAAATGGATTTTTGGACTAGATTTTATATGTTTTTAATATATATATATATATATATGCATTATCTGCCAATCGAGGGTCAGGATATAAGTTTAGGCCCGATCTCACCCATAAGTAAACCCGGAAGATACATATATTCAATTTATTCTTGATGTTGAATCTTAAGTCGGGTATTTAATGTTAAATGTGGAATTCGCCCTTTTTAACCGAGATTAACACAAAAGATCTTGTAAGACGCATATTCAGACATTTACTTGCAAATGGTACAATATATTGCAGATAAAGTATTTTTGAAGAAACTCGTCGAAGTGCATGGTGGCAACATTATAATGAGATTCCTAGACTACTGCTCATTCAGATACAAAATTGCATTCAAAATAGGTTAAAAAAAAAAACGCTCATTTAAAAAAACCGCGAGCAGTCACGCAACCGGCATAATTTATCTAATTTAAGAGCAGCCTATATACATGGTGTAAATAAATTACATCGACTCGCGTGTGGGCCGTATTTATTATCCGTTCGGGATATGAATCATCCTGTATAACACGCGAGGTGAAGTGGTGACGGGTTCGAATCGAATATTATTTAAAAAAATAACAAACTTACATACATACATATGTCACGCCTATAATCCTTTGCGGGGTAGGCAGAGTGTAAACGGCTGTAAAAAACGGACATTTACGCCACGTCTGACAAACATTTGAGGGCAATTTGGAGTATTGTGTATCACCATAGTGACAGGTTGTCAGCCGATCGCCTAAATTTGCAATACACACCCTCGAGTCCCTAAGTCGCTTCTTACGACACCCACGGGAAGGAAATGGGGTGATGCTATTCTATGCCGGCATCTGTGTTGGTATAAATTGTAGGTTCTTCAATGCTAAAGGGATGGCTACAGTTTACATAAATAGTTCATCATCATCGTTATAAACAGCAGTGAGACATCCTTTCTGAACATAGCGTATCCGCTGGCGATTCAATAGTTGTGTTGGCACAAAATGATTTGATTTTTGATTAGCTTTTAATTTTCGCTACCGATCCCGACTAACATTATTTTCGAGAATTATCCTATTTAATCTGGCAGTAAAGAGACTAAATATACCTACTGCTGTCCTTCACGTTGCCTGCTAAAGTGACTGCGAATAATGTTGGTCAAAATTTTGGGCACCTATGTCTTGCACCTCATCTCATTGTTTAAGACTTGTACTAACATTTTCTTTTTCATTGTTACAGGTAAGAAAACTACACTGGAAATATTCTATGCAACGGCATCTAACAAACGCTACAAAGAATGCAATCTTTATAAGTACATTTTGCTACAATAGTCTTACACGAGTTCTATTCTACTTCGAACTCAGATCACGATCTTAAAACCTTTTCAACTATGCAAAACATTTAACAATACATCTATTCTGTTCAACGCTTGTGTCCCTTAAACGTTGTTGATGTGTGTACTAAGACACATTTACACATGTAAACCGATTTAGGTTCTCGTGTCAAAGGAATATAGGTTGAAGCTTTCTTTCAATAACAAAGAAACATGCTATACAAAGGTAGCTGATACAAAGTTTGAGAAAGTTCTTTTGTGGGGATGGGGGCAGTTTAGAGGGGGTGCCATTAGAAACTAAAATTGAAAAGAAAAAAGGGGAAGAAATGGCAATATTAAACGAAGCGGGAGGAAGTTTTAACTACTTATTTGTAACCCTGATTCACATTAGCTGCTTTTTACCACGGGAAACATCTTCCCTCAGGAAGGATTAATAAGTCTGTAGTTTTAGGCTTTGTAATGCGGTGGTTGTGCAATCGGTTCTAAGGCGATTTCGCTTCTATTGAACTAGCTTATTTTCATTATTATTACTTGCTACGCTTACCTGAGTAGCGGAGTGTCATGTTCAGTCCTTTCCTATTAGTATCCTAGTAGTACAAATTATGAATAAAACTATGAAAGAATCACCAGTTTACATTAATTTCCCATATCAAATTACTCAATAAACTCTTCAAATATTAACTTACACTGATTCTGGCATCGAAACAACAAAAGCGTGGCCCTTTGAATGCAAATCATAATAGACAAGCATAATAGGTGACCTACTTCGGGAATTGGTTTCCCTGCGTCGTAAATTAAACGTATTAAGGGGGTGGAATGGGAAAATGATATGGGAAATGTGTAGTTAATTAAATTTACGATGAAATTCATACGAGGAATGAAAAATAATGAATAATAATGAATTTCAGAAGATGAAATGTTTATTGGCCTCATCATCAACCGATATGATACGTCCAAAGCTGGATATAGCGCCTCACCTGTGCGTCTTCGTAGGCCACGGTTTTTGACCGACTACATGAAACGGCTGCCCAACTGGTTATTGCGCTTAGGGTGAGTCTCCATTGTGGCGGAGCTGTGCGGAGCGGAGCCGAGCGGTGCATGAAATGACCAATCACAGAAGCGGAGCGGAGGAAACGTTTATGATTGGTCATTCATGCACTGCTAGACTCCGCTCCGCACAGCTCCACCATTCTCTGGTACTTCTTATTCCTTTTCGCGTGGGACACCGAATCGTCAACGACCCGATGAACCCTGGTGTCAGAGTTTTACAACCGCCGACTACTAGTTGACAGCAACCGGGACCGACGGCTTAACGTGTTCCCGAAGCACGGAACCATTTCTCTTGCCGGACAATCAGGTGGTTCAGCCTGCAATGTCCTAACCAGACCGGGAACAAATTAACAAAGAGTTAAATAATAACTTAATGAGTGTCCCGCCGAGAATCGAACCCGGAACCTTTGCGTCGCAGGCAGTCGCACTACCACTGCGCCACATCGGCCGTTATTTTTCTGGTACTGTAGGCATGGCAGCTGTTCGGTTACTTTATTAAGAGATCAAACTATACTGGTTTTCTATACAGTTCTAAGAACTACCAGCATACGTTGATCACTTAAATTGACAACGCTTAAGTACTTTTGTAAATACATAGGTACAAAAGTACATTCTAATATCACGCATAATATGCCTTGCGGAGTAGGCGGCTAGTACTGCTTATAATAATTTCCAGTTTCCTCTTTATATCCTTTTTTTTCCTTATAATAGATCTCGTATCTTTAGTTATTTTGATTTAATGTCATATTAAAAACTCGATGTTTGTATGGGGGAAGTGTGTATTGCCATAATAATTATTTAACGATAAATATTCGGTTGATTTTATGACCACTAAAATATTATATGATCCTATATTTATGACGTGTGAAGTTATGTTTCGGGTGAATCTTTTGATAGTTAGTTATTGAAAAAAACTTGTTTCTCTATAGTATGAGTTAGGTACATGTTATTCTAAGATTTTCAACAGAAACGCTTTATAGATAAATATGGCACACCATTACTATACATATAAAAACTAGTGTGAATCCTAATGCTGTGTGATGCCGGCTCGGAATAGCATCACCCCATTTCTTTCCTGTGGGAGTCGTAAGAGGCGACTGAGGGACTCGAGGTTGTGTATTGCGGTTTTAGGCAATGGGCTGACAAGTCCGAGAACCTGTTACTATGGCGATACACAATTTTCCGAATAACCCTCGTATCTGTCAGACGTGGCGTAAATGTCTGTTTGTTGCGGCCGTTTACGCTCTGTCTACCCTGCAAGGGATAATAGGTGTGATATGTGTGTGTGTGTGTGAATCCCAAAACAGTTGTCGTCTGGCGACCTTGGGGCTAACTTTCACTCCATATAAACCCTAGTTGGGTCTAGAAAAAGAATTAGGGTTCCCTGAGCGCATGAGACGGTCGCTTAAATTTTACATCACGTAAAGATAAGACTGTTGACCGTCTGGTGGGAAAGTTTTTATTTCGTCTTCGTTGAAGGGCAACGAGACACAGACTCACGGTTGTATTCCCATGTGGGGTAAGCAGAAATATTTTGCCTTTGAGAAATTTGGTAAACTGTAAACATTTGTGGTGGATAATAAACGGATCAGGGTCAGGCTGGATTAGACAGTTTAGACTTTGGATCGGTCTTATGCCGCGCGCATAAGACTTACATTGGCAGTTTGAGTGTCTAACCGGACGTGAGCTTGGCTGCACTTACCTACTTATGAGTTAACCACTTTTTTTATTTTGCTTTGAACTACAAGTGATGCCTAGAGGGATGAGTATAGCCAAGATAGACAGAGATAATTCGCTCGGTGTAGTAAAACAGACAGACAGGCAGACAGAAACACTTGATTGCTCACATTTATAATTATAACTCATTAGTTACCTTATTTTCGTAATTTTATGCTACGTTCACACTATGCACGTGCTCCTGCCGCGGAAGTATCAACGCCAGCGAGTGTTTACACACTGCCGTCATACTCTTACCGCAGAAATACAAGTGAGCGGGGATACCAATACATTCCATGATTCCACTCGCGTTCATGCTGCCGTTCCTTTGACTCGCGCACGAAAAGCCGGCCCTAGCGGGAGTACGGGATGTTTCAGCGGCATGACTCACGCTCCCCACTTTCCTTAGTTTTTCCCTGCCCATAAGGACATAGTGTGAACGTCGGTATAAAGATAGAACAAGTTCCATTTGAACCTGCAAGATGCTGTATGGCTGAGTTGAACAAACACAATCAAAAGGAGGTGCGAGCTTACTCTCCTGGTGTCTCCGCACTTTTCGCTACATTGCCGGCAATACACTAATAAATTTGGTAATTTCTTTTATTTCAAGACTGGTGTCTTTAATTTTAGCCCCAAGCTTTGAAAACTACACCTGGCTGATTGTTGGGGAGCAAGGGCTCACCTGGAGAAGTTTGTGTGGTTGTTCAAACAACCAGCCCAATCGCGCCCTTAATCTAAAATGTGTTTTTGGTCTCAGGTAGGTAAGCCAGTCGTACTGTAACTGCGTTTTGTACTAAAAATTTATTTTTGCTAGCCAAATGGCGCCCTTAATCGAAAATGTGTTTTTAGTAGGTAAGCCAAACGTACAGTTTGTAACCGCGTTTTTAAATATATTTTCTATTTTAAATGTAGTTTTATTCAGTTTGAAGGACTTATGCGCTTTAGTACAAAATCTAATCTTAATAAAGACCTAGTAGTAAAATACGCTCTTGTTGGTAGAGCATTATCCATTTCTATCTTTTCCTTGGTATTAATTTAAATTAATTAATAAAAAAGGCAAATAATTTCTTTGGCCGAACTTCTGTACCTACTTTAATAGAGTTAGCTACATTATCTATTACGTAAAGGTAAATCCTATAGATGGATAAAAAAACTACTACGTAGCGTGCAATGGATGGCTCCAGCAAAACCCATCTCTAACCAGACTAGAGTAAATCTAATAAGTAAAGGTGAACGCACACCGGGTGAAAAATTCCAGGTGGCGCTCGCGATGCGCTCACATTCTGTCTGCACTAACATTGTTAGCACTGTGGACTTAGCATTCTCTACAGGATTTGTTCTTAACGTGTGAACTTTCTATGCCGGGTTTTTCTAGGAAAAATGCCATACGAATACAGAGAAAACTGCTGTATTACGTTGCAAAATAATGTTCAATAGGAAATCATTTGATTTTCCTGGCATAACAGAGAGTTTACCTAATCGGAAAAACTAACTCCTCGGCATTTTTATACGCCTAACATACGAACAAACCATACTACTGGACCTCTCTTTCACTAAATCCTAAGCATTTTTTTCAAAATTTTCTACCGCAGGCAGGATTTTAACGAACTGCTACTTTCATGCCACGCGTTATTGGCATAAAGATACACTTGCGAAATTCGCGGGCGATAGATGCGTACGCGGTAGCCACTAGTGATAGCGAAAGTCGCAGGTTCAAATCCTTCTCGTGATAGAAGATTTTGAAGTATTCTGAAATAGTACACCTTACACGGTAAATGTTTGCAATATTTGGTATTCACTCTTTACTGTGCCTGAGTGCGTTGTTTCATAGGAAACCTTATAATAAGGTTCTATTTTCATCTGTCAGAAAGTTATACGAAAAAAACATTAATCTGCAAGTCTGCATTGCTGTGATCCTAATATAGACATATCGTGTTTGATTGTGTGTGAAAAAAAAAGTAAGCGGAATCTTTCAAATCAATTAACGAACTAGCAACACAAAAAAGGCGCAAAACATCTCACACATCAAATCAATTATCATGCCTCAAACCGGTTGTCAAACATCGGTAATTCTATTCCAATTCCTTATCGATATTATCTTAATCGCCTCCTTAACAAGCAATTGGCAGTTATCAGCATAATGATTAATGAGTTATGCGACAAACTTGATTCTATGCTAATGGCAATTGACTACTGTTCTGTGAGAGGCGAATATTGTTATGGCAACTTTCTTTAGAGATCCTTTAGTTAAACTTTTTTACTAAGCTTCGGAGGGCACGTTAAGCCGTCGGTCCCGGTTGCTGTCTATGATGATTACTTAGACGGCGGTCGTAACACAACCAGAGTCAAACAAACACTGTCAGAGGCCTACTAGTGGTAGTTAACGGTTGAAAAACTCAGACATCAGGGTTCATCGGGTCGTTGGACGACTCGGTGTCCCACACGAAAAGAGACAGAGACTAAGCTTCTAGTCTAGAAAGACTGGAAGAAGTTTGAAGAACGTTTCGTGTGTGTTTACGTACTATCTGTACATGGTTCTAGATACATAATTACGTACGACAGGCAATCAGGTCTATTTAAGAGGTAGCATAATTTTTTGTATAAAAGACTAACCCTTGCGAAATTTCTACATAAATACATAAATCACGCCTTTATCCCTTACGGGGTAGGCAGAGCGTTAACAGCCGTAAAACGGATATTAACACCACGTCTGACAAAAGTTTGAGGGTCAATCAAATAACTGTGTATCACTATAGTGACAGGTTGTCAGCCCATCGCCTAAAATTGCAATACACATCATTTCCTTGAGTCCCTTAGTCGCCTCTTACGACACACATGGGTAAGTAATGGGGTGATGCTAATCTAAGCCGGCATCACACGGCAGCGAAATTTCTACTGTTCCAGAAATATGTCCCCCTGGTGTTCACCGCGAATCCAAGTACTCGGCCGGCATTCGAAAAGAAGACTGTCGAGTGCTCTAAGTTTAAGCGTTATTTCCACAACACATGGAAAACTAGAATGAAACGAATGAAAGTGTTATTTAAATGAAACATAAGGCGAACTCGTACGTGATACGGAACCTCATGGTTAAATATTATCAAATTATAAATTAGCAAGTTCCTTCCCATAATAGATTTTAATAGCCCAACTTTCATTTCCTTCCACCTGTCGCACTTGACATGACTTTTTTAAGTTAATTAAAAATAAATAATCGTATTTTAGTGATTTTTATTACCTACCGCAAAGACTTGTTCCGGAGTAATATTTAGCTTTCTTTTGGCCACCAATTTCTATCTACCTATCAAGTTATACCTACCTTACTAGAATATACTAAGTTGCAAACTTGGGTAGCCAGTCTACCCACGTCCCGTTCTCCTTGTTCTTCTTAACGGCCTCAGATAGCTAGTAAATGATAAATATATCCTAATTCTCTACCTATCGTATCTTCAAAAGTACGAAAAACTTATTTCAGCAGATCAGCCCTAAGTTCAAACCAAGGAACATTTACACATTTCGGTTTTATTTTTCTGGCGACGTAGAGGCACAAGCTAACGCAATATACAGCCAAGTGCCGCGTCCAAACAGCTAGTTCGTTAGTTTCCCGCCGAAACTCAATTTGGAACGCGAAGACTGCGCTATTTGTTCAGTTCTTTGTTAGGTTGGTATTACACTACTCTGCCGACATGGACCGATTCGCCGTACATGGCTGGTTATCTTTGAGCTTATTGATTGAAACCCGTAAGATAACCAGCAATGTTTGCCGAATCTAGTCCAGATGGCAGGGTAGTGTAATGATAGCTTTACACCCAGTGTGTGTTGGTGTTTACCAGTATCACATTTAAATGTTTGAGCTATATATCATTGTGGTAAATAGGGCCCGATATGTCCTTTTCTTACTTAACGGAAAGGACTCTTGCTGTTTTTTCGAGTATGAACAAAATCTTATAGGTAGGTATTTATGATGTGCTGTGACACATGTCAGTAGTAACCTTATTAGTTAAGGCGTTAACCGACCACAAAATTTAAATCTTCTATCATAAGATCTATTTACAAAGCGAGGTCACAAATCTTTTCTTTTAATCATCATTACCTAAGCTAAACGAACTAATCCTTTGATAAAGCTTTCTCAGCCTATGGAGGCTCAATTTTGTTATTTTGATCGGTCTAAAATATACACTTTTACTTCAACTGAAATCCTATCACAAATCTTCAGATCTTAGCTTAAACGCGCGTAAAGTTCTCCAAGATATAGATCAATCTCGAGCTAAACCTGATGTATTTATAGTCTGTACCAATTCCCATAGAACAACAGCATCCTAAGAAATCCCTCTTACGCCAAACAGATCTTGGATACATGTCGCAACCGGCAAATTAAAAAAGATCTCTAAAGATAACAGTTTCAGCTGGTAAAGACGGTCCATCAAAAATGGTCGCGGATTGTTCGCTGTGTATACCCAACAACATCCAAAGGTAATTGTGATCATGAATCAATTCTATCTTGAAATCCGTCTGTCGGTATCGAAATCTTGCGATCTTTTCGATTATTCTTCATTGCATTGCGTATTTCGTTTTTGACTATTGTCTGGACTGTACTCCCTGACGAGGAAGGAACATGTTCCTTGGGATATATCGAATAGATGTAGAGTATAATGGGGGAGATCGTTGGAAGCATAGGAAAGCGAAAGTTTACGACAGTAATACAGCGAATTCCGGACTATTCTAAGGCCTATTGCCTGTCGTGTGATTTGTAAGTCGTATTAATGCCAAAATTGTTTGTGTGTCCGTAACCCGACTATATTGATAGATATATTGAAATAAGAATTTATCGTTGGTAGTACAGGGTGGTAAAAATAAGGATAAAAAATTTACAGGGCCGTTTTTGCAAAGATTACCTAACACATTAAGATGTATTACGTAATCTTCGCAAAGATTATTTATTTTTCCTTGTTTATTTATTTATTTATAATGGGGATATCGGAAAGGCCTCTAACGATATTCATGAAATTTTGTGTATATGTAACAACTCTTCGAAGTGACAACATTAACCTTAGAGACATGTTCGAATATTCATCCAAAATCTGAAACTTTTACTTTTGTATACCTAAGTGTTTCTGAATGCAGGTCTTAAATTAAGAAACTGGCACTTTTATTAAGTTTGGCCCGATTTTGCAAAATTACTGCCGAATAGCTGCGAAAGAAAAATATCGTTTTGTTTACTCAAAAACTTTACGCTGCCAAACTTTTCATTTTCTAAAAACTCTGTAGGTACCCTATTTCACAACTCAAGTTAGTTTTGTACAAAATCAGCTGGTCTGTGCGTGAAAACGCGCTTTTAGTTTACTACTTTTACAACATTTTAAAAGACCTATAAAAATATATAAATTCCAGCTGAAAGTGTGAATCGTAAACAACCTCAAACTTATTGCAGCCCGCATCCGCAATTCGGAACTTTTATTGTTTTAAATCGATGACGTCACCGAGATATTTTCCCGTCTATTGCTGTTCCGAAATGTGCGCTCAGACTAGCGAGATGCACGTTTAGCGGGATTTTATTCAGTGTTTGCTTTACGGATTCCTACTACTGGCTGGAACGTACGTTCGGGTTTCGTTCGAAATTTGAAAATTTAAATAGCAGTTCTTGAAGTAGCAACGTTGTTGTTTTTATGGCGGTTTCTTTCAAATATTTCGAAGAAATGGCGGATAACTTTGTTTTTGACAAAAGTAGGTTTCCAGGGTAGTTTAAGTAGCTACACACGTATAAAACCATAGTTTTTTCAAAATAAGTAAATATAACTTACGAACCACAAAATGATTAAATAGTTAAGTAGTAATATTGCAATTTTGCTACTTAATCATTTCAACCAAACATGTATAAAGTAGTCAATAATTTTGCGTGAATTTCGAATTAATTACATCATTAGGGGCAGTCAACCAAATTCACCAGTAACTAACTAAAATTTTAAGTCCAAATTGTATGGCATTAGTCATTAATTGGGAATTGTATGGAATTAATAATTTGAATGTTGGCAATTTCTCCCAAATGCTGGGGACTAATTAATGGGGTATCCCGAGAGACGAAATCAAAATTAGCCTAATAGAACAAATGCTGAGTCGATAAATTTATGTTTCAGATCACACCGTTTCGTATCTATATTAACTAGCAGAGGAGCGGCTTCAAGCAGGTTGCTGTGTTCCGTCAATATATGGGAATGCTGGTGGTTTTTTTACTTAGGGCTTGTGGGTGATGTCGTTTCATCTTCAAATCGGTCTCACTGCTCAATTTTATACATACTACGGAGTAGCATAATGAGTCTTGTTTGTGGTTTCGTACATGAACGGACCTCGTCGCCATTTCATAGAGGCTTCCTAGCACCCCTACATATTGGAGAGTTTTGTCTCCTTTCTTGTAAAACAAAGCCACAACACCTCTGCTTATGTCATCAGGGTTGTCCGACTAGCAATAACGAAGTTGAATAACACCAGCCTTAAGTTGTTTAGAGGTCTTTCCTTCTTCCCCGGAATCCATTTCATTCTTGAGCTGTCTGAGAGCCGCACCGATTTCATCTATACCTATGATTCTACGTACGGAAGATTGACCGTAAGGTAGCGGTATATTAGAGCTCTGGGGTCTCTTACCTCAGATGGAGGCTTCGGTGTATGCGAGGCATACAGATTTCCGTAGAAACCCTCAATTTCAGCGAGAATCTCTAGGACTGATGTGATGGTTTCACCATTTGAGGTAGTTAGCTTTGCCAGATGACTCCATAGTGTCTTGCTAAAGACCGTTGACCCCCGATTTTGCTCGATTGCCTCCTGTATTCCAGCTTCGGAGTTTCGGCTTAGGGCGTTGCTAAGAGAAAATCCAATCCCCAACGACCACACAGCCTACCAGACGGCAGACCAAAAGGCGAATACTTTCTGGCAAGACATCTGATATATAGATCTAATTTAAAAATCAAGTATATTGGTCAGTGGTGATTTATGAGATGATGCGACCCTAAACTGGCTTATTAGCAGGCAGTCATTACCGCCGTCTCCTATCCACGCAGCTGTATGACTGAATTGTTTGCTTCGATAATTGGAACATCAGGCGTCTAGCAGGCTGTGTGTAATGGTTGCTAGGGGATAATCGTATCTAATCGAAAGGTAAACAAGTCGTGGACGTCACGTCAATGGCCTCATTAGCCAATTATGGGTCTGTTATATTGTTCTGTAACTAAGACCATATTATTTTGTCTAACCAGAGCGGTAACGATACTTACAAAGTTTAAGGTACACTGTACACGGAATTATTTAATCTAGGTAATCTAGTCAATGTGCATCTTGATCACACACTCTGTCCATTTCGCAAGGGACACTAGCTTGATTTTATGCGTGTAGAATAATATTTTATTGCTCAATACGGTGTGATAGACACCCTACCGCAATGCGCCCCATCACCGGCAGAATATATTAACTCCGCTGCATTCCAAACGAAATCATTCGGAAATAACCTGACGGGTCGAAAGCCGATCACTCGACTATTCGAATTCGAATACGGCATTAGTTTATTGCCAAAATCCCCAGTATTGAAGTATACGTACGAGTATTTTTAAGAGTAGGAATATTTTGAGACGTATCAAGTAAGAGCAAAGGAAAAATTTATCCTTTGCTCTTACTTGATACGTCTCAAAATATTCCTACTCTTAAAAATACTCGTACGTATACTTCAATACTGGGGATTCCTCTTCAATTCAATGTTTTGATATTTTAAGCGAAAGTATATTCAAAGTTTGGCTATGAAATAATTTAAAATAGTTTTAGCTGATTATTTTTACAGTCTATAAAATCACGTTAGTTTGAAGTTTATTTAAGATATAAGTACCCACTATACTACAATCCTTCATAAGTCCTTATCTTACCATATTCTGCCTATTTTTAGGATAGTAACATTTATATACATTACATACGATTTAATATTCTTGACACACATGGTAGAATCAGGTCGCCAAATCGCAGGCACGATTTCATAATACAGAGACGTGTGAAAAATACTGCTCCTTTTACGAAGTTACCTTACACTTACCTTACCTATTCGAGAAGCAGTCTCAGCCTATCATAGAAAACGCATTTAATATGTTTTTAAAAACATATCTTCGACCACTGTTATAAAAGTGATAAAAGTATAGAAATATTGCTAAGAATACTAAACCAGACCCTGCCTAGAACAGGACACAATATGAAAGAAAGGACAATATACCTAAATAAATACATAGACAATGACTCGAGTGGCTAATTGAAAGTATGGGACAACCAAATTATTTTTATTCTTTGACCTTACGACACGCACGGGAAAAGGGGTGATGCTATACTGAGCCGGCATCAACCGGCGTGTTCGTGTTCACACCTGGAAATTTAATCAGTTTTGTTTACATTCTATATTTTTCAAGGTTAAAGTATACTCCTGCTCTGCGACTATATTATTAGACTTCATACTACACGACTCACAGCAATTAGAAGGTATACCTTCTATTTGGTAGGGCTTTAAGCTTAACACGTTGTGAACGAAGAAGATCTAATAATAACATTGAATTCTGGGTTTGGTTACGTACTACTGATAATTTAAATGTAGTTAATTCAGAATAATTTGGTTATTGAATAGTTCTATTTTAATAAGTACCTACGTTTACACTCTAAAAAGTATTTTTCGAACAGTTCTGTTCCAAATTTTTCTCCATGTAGAGCTGACACTTGACTTTACCTCCTAAGAGTTTGGAGGCCAGCGGATACCTTTTTGTTATTCCAAGCATAGGTTATAAATCTGGTCGTCAAATCGTTGTCACGCCCGTGCGGTTCTCGTGTGGGGTTTTGTCGGGGACCTGTCTAGTATCTTCTATCTACTATCTGTTCCTATTTACTGCCTGGCTATTTTATATTTCTAAATGCTTTTTCAGCTCTTGTAAACGTAGATGACTATGAGCAATTTCGTAACTCAAGGTTCGATGTTATGCAACACTGAGATACGACGTTGTTAATGAGGTTCTCATTTGTTATATTCTTGTTTTGTGTACTAAATGAATTTTATGTTTTGTTTCAGGTAAGAATCCGAATATCAATTTCATTGTAAGGGTCGCTCGCTACAAAATGCCAACTCACGAAAGTAAGGAACCATGAAATATTTGCACAAATAAATACAAACCTTAATTTGAAAGTTTTCCGGCTCTTAACTGTGCTTACTTTATTGTTCTTTTTTTATAATATAAACACCTTTTAGTTTTACTTTTCTTAGGTACAGTTATATAATACCCAACAGTCTATTTAAAGTAGAAGCTTTATTAAATATCCTTTCCCAGGGAGACAGCTTTTCCTACTAAGATTTCTGTCTTTAAAATCGTATTATCCACCTTATTTTCTCGGCTCTATCCGCCACCTTGCTTTTAACAGTGTTCTAGTTTCTTGTATAACTTCGATTTGTGTTTTTCTTTATATTATTTTAAAACTTCTATTGCATTTCGCGTTTCAGTTTTTTGCATTTGAGCGATTTTTTGTAAAGTCATATTTTTATTCCTTCGGGAGAGATAAAGGTAGTCTTTCACATATATTCTGCCAGTACAGACATTATCACATAGCACGAAGAGCTTGGGTTAAACTGATAAAAATATGTAGATTATGTAATCATATGTTCATGAGTTTACGTTCGTGCGAAATTGGTAGGTCACTCTTCATGTAAACTTTTATAGACCAAGTTCTTCCAGGCATTTTCGGTGTGTCTAGCAACTTCTTTATCTCGAAGTGCCTGGAAAAATACTATTTGGCCCAGATACAGACAGTTATTGACATATACCATTCTCTCATGTCCACTATTACTCTGTATCTTGTGCTATACGTCATCAGCTTGGTCTTTGACATATCCATCATAAGCCCCTCTCCAAGAATCGCAGTACTCAGATCTTACTGCATAAGTTGTAGTTCTGACGCTGGTGTCGAAAATAAGATGATGTCATCGGCGAAACGAAGGTTTGTTAACCTCCTTCCAACGTCGACACCTCGCCCATTCGAGTTACCAGAAAATTTCCCCTTACACGCTAGTAAACAGCTTTGGAGACAGAGGGTCACCTTGCTTGACGCCCTAACGGATTTTGAACGATGGACCTGTACTTTCTAGTTTGATGGCAGCGCTGCTATTGGAATATATAAGTTTCAGTATATCTATATAGTTTTGGTCTATTTCTTGTTTCTGTAGGGCATCAAACATTCCAGTATAGAGTGAAATGTCAAAGGCTTTGAATAGTCTACAAAGGCAAGGTATAGTTTCAGAGAATCTTTAAAAATCTTTTTTATCCCATTGCTCATTGATCTCCATTGCTTCCTTCCTTATCTTCTTCTTTTAAAATTTGAGCTGCGAATGAATTGCTGAAAGCGATGTTGAATTGGTCGGTCAGTATTTGATAGGTCGGCTCTATTAAATATTTTTATTTTTATTTTTATTAAGATTTTCAGGTTGAAAAATATAGAAGCTCAAATAAGTCAATGGTCAGAACTACTTTCTCTCTAACTTTTCTTTTAGAGATTTTTAATATCTAAAAGAAAATATTTCCTAGGCGAAGGGCATATATTTTTTCAAGGGCAAACTGAATGAGCCTTGCTCCATGTTTATTGCTAACACCTAGACCATGAGATCCGACTTAATTTTCGATGTCCATATTTGCCTTTTACCGACTTCAGCGTTGGAGTCGCCTAGTACGAGGTTTCTTGTGCTAAGATTTTTTTCTAGGGCTTTATTTAGGAGATCATAGAAGTCTTTTATTTCTGCGTCGGATTAGCTTGATGTTGGAGCATACGCTTGAGCAACAGTCAATGTTTCCTTCTTGCTCATACAGAACTTCCTTAGTGCCAATCTTTCAGAGTAGGCCACCAACTCTTTTATGTTGCTAACCTGATATAGCCAATGGAGCGACACGATTAAGGAAGCCACCCATACCACATTGCAGCCACAGCACACATGGCTCAAAATCAGAGAGTTTGGAGGAAGCTGGTGGCGAACACAGTACATGACAGTCACGTCCCTCAGTCATGAGGCTACAACGAAGAAGAAGAAGAAGCAAACAGAAATCCTACTCCGTGGGTACTGTCTGTCAGCGATTTTTCTGGAAAAATATAATGTTATCAAGTTGAAGTACATCCCCCGCCATCTTGACGCACATCTGCAAGACCTACTTTGTCCCATTTTACTGTCTTTTAAGCATATTCTAGTTACAAAAAGCGCTCTTATGATTTAAAAGTTGAGAACGGGTTCGCAGGTAAGCCAGCCAGTCGCCAAAGAGCAACGTTGGTCGAGAAAGGTTCCTGTCAGTGCGCTAGTCAATATTCTGCATTAATAATAACCTATAAGTTCTTTTTTCTGCCTTTTACAATGTGCCGGGGATGAAAGGCAGCTGACACATTCTTCGTTTTTCTCTCGCTCCCAGACCAGCAGCCGAAGTACCCTTTAGTATTTTGAAAAAAAAATTGAATATTATTCCAACCAGCTTCTTTTAGGCATTAGAATTTACTAAAGAGGTAATTAAATACACTTTTTTTCAACTAGGGAATTTTTCCTGTTTGGGGGCGCTACAGGGCTCTCGAACCACTTTAATAACTAGAATATAACAATTTATGCAATTAAACTCATTCAAGTACACTGCAATTGTGATATCTAGTACCGGCGCGGCGCCACAAAGAAACCGGGACGCCGACACAGCAAAATAACGTATAAACAAAATACCGGAACGAATATTGTAGCGGAATCCCGGAACTTACGTATTTATGGGCCACCAGGGCTGCGTTTTGTCTTTGTTTGCGTATAGAATTTGGGGTTGTGTCGAAATTGCTGTAAATTTGTTTGCATGACCAGCCTTTTTTGCGTTGCCGTATTCGATTTATATAATAATATTTCCATATAATAATGGACCGATCAAAATTTTTACTTACATACACATATCACGCCTTCATGCCTTGCAGGGTAGGAAGAGCGGTAACGGGCGTAAAACAGTCCCTGTGGCCACGTCTGATAAATATTTCAGGGCCGTTTCAAAAGAATCATTTATCACTCTAAGGTAGTAACAGATTGTTAGCCTGTCTCCTTTACACATGAAACCCTCGAGACCCTTAGTCGCCTAACGACATCGGTGGAAAAGAAATGGGGTGAAGCCATTCTAAACCAGCATAGCACGACATAATTTTTACACATACCGTATCGTGGGACCCAAAATAATACTTAAACAGGCGTTTTATTTGATAGAAAATAATTTCAAGCTGGTTAATAAATTGCATATTTAACCTTGTAGCACCTAATCTAAATTCCTAAACCCTATTTCAAAATTAAAGTCTACGTTAGTAGCAAATGCAAAGCCGTACCTGGAATGCGAAGCGTTTGTTATTATTAAATTAATTTGAACCGTATAGACAGGGCAATTATCATCAAATTCAATTGTAATTGTAAGAGGAGCGAGCTAAATTTTAATTAGGGATGGTCATAGATATTTTGTTACCTTCACTTTATAGGTTTTGGCCCTCGTAGTTCACTCACATCTCGACCATTAGGGAACGTTTTATTTCAAGCAGAATCGTAGACGTGAGAAACAAATTATTTAAAAGGTCATCATGATTTAATAATTCACTTATAGAATACATACATATACATACATATAATCACGCCTCTTTCCCATAGGGGTAGGCAGAGACTACATCTTTCCACTTGCTACGATCCTGACACAACTCTTTCGCTTCTTCAACATGCATCAATCTTTTCATACATGCTCGTCGGTTTAGGGTACTCTTGACCGTATGTCACTTATAGAAGATCTGTATTAAAAAGAACGCAGCTAATATTTTGACTTCAAAAATTGCCTTGTTATCAAAAGTCTTACCCAAACACACATTTATAAAATTTCCAGAGCAAAACTTAAATCTGGCAAAGGCCATGTTATGTTTTGGCAGAGTGCTCTCACGGAGTCAACACTGAAATTTCATTGAAAAGCGTTTGGCAAAGACGCCGTGCTGCTCTTTATTCAGTACGGATGTCCAAATCTCGTAGGCCGAGTGAAATAAATTCACTTTGTTTGTGGACAAAAGCGATGAAAGCTAAAAGTTGTAGAGTTCTAAATTGTGGCAGGGCTAAGCACATTCTACATGTTTACCTATTATTTTGTGAGGGATTCTGTACCTATTCTGTATTGATGGTACCGGGCCTTGCTAATTATTGGGTCAGTTAAAACTAGGATTTGACCATGCATTTTAATTCTGGTGAGCTTACTTAATTATGAGAGAAACAGCAGGTAAAGCTCATTCGCTTAGATAGTGTCGCGACCAGCGTAACTGACCTCTATGCTCGATACACGCACGTACTGGGCGCGTACTGACAGTTAAGTTGGTCGCGACACTATCTTAACAAATAAAGTATACATAGGTACGTAATATTCTCATATATCCTTCAACATTGTCGAACTTTACGACCCGTGTCAGTTTGCACTAAGTTTTTTGAAGTATCGGAAATGGCTAAAGTGTTCTTTTACTATCCATTGCTCGTATCGAGGTAAGCCCCTCAAAGAGGAAGGATGGTCCTGAAATAAGAACCAAATTTTATACGTTAAAAATATAATGCTATACTATTCGCTTCAATTCGCGTATTTAAGTTTTAGTATGTTAGTAGGAAATTGCAACCTTTTTAAATCTTTCTCAAGTATCGTCACGGTACAGTTCAAAAGCGGAGTGGCAGTCATCCTAGGAGCTTTCTGATCATACACAGAAGAGTTAATTAGCTGACCCAAACAATCCCCCCTATTTTGACCCTGCGTGTCCGATATGGGTCAAACTGAAAAGGTTCTCCATCGGGCCCAGCTGACTTGACCACCACTTTCCCAAATGGGGGCTTAAGGGTGTCGCCATCCCCTACTAGAGTAACCCTAGGCTACATCATGAACGATTTGACCACTCCACCGCCTGCCCAGCGGTATGCCCAAACTGCATCGCCTCGCCCCACTGGGCAGCCGAAGAGTGGCGCAGAAACCTCAAAATATACATATTGTAGTCGACGCAGTGTGTGCCATATGACTTGATGCTAATGAGTTCAAAAATTCAGGAGTGCTAAGTTAAACTTTGCTTACTTACCAGTAGGCATTTTAAGAGATAGTAAATAAAAACTGTGTGGTGCTGGGTTTGAATAGCATCACCCCGATTCTACTTGTAGGTGTTGTAAAAAGGGATTAAGGGATAATCATCCAGGGGATGGGCAGCAGCGTTCCCTGTAAATGCATCATCTTGCACTGCGCTCACCAATCTGCCTGCCAAGCGTGGTGAGTATGTCAAAACTGGGAGAAGGCCTAATGCCCAGCAGTATATTGCAGCAGTGTTGTGGCTGCTATAGTTATTTTGTTAATATAATAAAATAAAAACAGCAATGTAATGTAAAAGTCGCCTTAACATTCGCTTCATCAGTCAGTCACGTCTGCCCCCCAATAAGGGTTGAAATATTAACTTACGCGGGAAACATATTCAAAGTAGGAGTAAAAAGCAGTAGGTAAGAAGACGTCTTGGCAAATATACTTGAAATTTTATTTACATTATCTCAAGACAGGTGTGCATGGCGCTAAAACGATAACCGATGATGTACCTATTGAAATTGTTTCCTACCATGTTTTGTAAACCTACTAACACATTAAAATAAATTAAGAAGGTATTCTACATATATTGGTATAATTCTAGCACTGTGGCGTAGTAGCGCATTTGACATATTCCGTTTCCAGCATCATTTCAATTTTAAGGTGTCGGTTGGCTCGCTCTACAAGTAGAAGGCGACTGGTATACATTTTTTATAAAGATATTCTACGGTATATTTATTTTTACTGTAACATCGTCGACTGCTCCGTTTGAAAACTGTTATGAAACATTCATGTGCTATTTACCGACATATTACTTCGGTGTAAATAGAAATCGGAAGAGAATCTGAAATAAATAAAGACTCTTCAATGATTTCACATCTTGTAGAAGTTTGAAAACATTGTACAATAATTACAATATCACAAGAAATGATCATTCGTGGTTCTCAGCATTGCAAAACCATAGGAGGTAATAAACATACTATTTTGTTTAGGAGTAAACCAGTCCTCAAAACTGAACAAGGTTCCTAAAGGAAAGGTCAATATAAGAAAAATTGGACCACACATACAAAATGAACCTACAAGTCGAACACGTCAATTCGCACGGCATCTGTTTCGACCTATGTTCCCTGGGGAAACTTGTTCAGTTTTACTTACTATATGTGCAGGTAATTTTTTACACCTTATATTTGACGAATATTTGTGTAAATACCGTGTGATCTGATGGCATTCTAAATAACACTTCATCCAGAAACTTTCAACTCAGTAAGTAAAGATCTCCAAGTTTTCGAGTTTCCTCTTAAATCTGTGTAACCTATTTAGGTCAAATTTGTAATGAAATGATGCTCCGACGAAAACTTCTACTTGACAAAATATTGCTCGAAAAAATCTCGAGTAACTACGACTCTCTTCGATATAACTTAATTATACGGTACGGCTAGGGCTGCCAACCTGCGTACAGCCGTAGAAAAAACTGTACTAATTATAGTTGTAAGTATCTTATGCATACAAAGAAAACGCTAAAGGATCTTTTGGGCGTTGTATTACTTAATATTGGCGTGGGTGGTAAGTCTATTAAATAATTAATTCTAATAGTTGATTTTGCAGAAAAGGGCTAACAGAGCTGTTCACATTTGAATTGATTGAAAATTTTGGTAGGCGGCAATCCTATTCGTATCTTTTGGATTCCATTCTCTTTTTCAGAAGTCACTGAAATTTTCATTAGGTAAGTATCTTGTTAGCCTCTTTTTTCAGAGGGTCAAAGTTGGGCACTTTCTTAAGATTTGTTTTCTTCTAATTAACTTGGTATCCGGAAGTTAAATTTCCACGGGGACTCGAGTTTCGGTGTCGTTTGTCAGCTTTTTGATTATGTTCTCTATTTTGGAGGTAATTTTGAGAGGATGATTGTGGGGTTTTTGTGAGTAAAGTTTGGCCAACTAAGCATTTATTTATAGCTATGCTTTCATTTATTGAAAATTAATATTAATTCCAAGTACCTTTTACTTTCGCTTACTTATTTCCTTCGCAAGAAAAACAAGATAAGTCGCGGTAAGTACACAGAAGTGCTGGCTTTTTTGAAATGTATTTGTTTGCAGTGTTCTTCCGCTTTCATCTGTTTATTCATTGGAGATCCACTTAGCATTGCAAAATACATTTATTTACTTCGAGCACAGTATAAATCAACGATTTCTGCCGACAGGGAAAACCGAAGGAATTTGTAAGCTAAATTGCGAATTTATTTTATCAGCAAGTTTTATTTGAAAATTCTTTGCTGCGGTCAAGGTGAGGTTTTATTTCTTGAATATGAATGTCGACCTCATTTTGGCACACCTCAGATATACTGAGGACCTAAAGAAGTAGGCGGACATCGATGACGTTAGCGGGGGATCGTGCTCAGTGCGTGCAGTCTGGGCTTACCCTTATCCAACGTAGGTACAGCAGTGGACTGCAACTTGCTGATAAACTGCAGTTTTTACATCAACTCATCATTCAACTTAGCTTAGCTTTCAAACAAACTCTGCTTCAAAGGTCCTTACTGCTTTTCTACCCGGCTGCTTTAGGGGTATGTTTCTTGAAAGTATGTGTATTTTCAGGGAAAAAAATATATGATTATTTTTTTCCGATATCATGGCCTTTTATATTAATGCATCGCTGCAATTTCCAGTAAGCTAAGTTTCAAAAGCCATAAAAGCTCCCTTAATTCTCAATTTCACTGCATTTTCAGTACCTAATCGAGACCGAACAGGCGGTTGAAAGCTCTACAAAAATGATCCCCAATTATTTCATCCCGAATCCCGACTTCGTCCCGATTTTCCCGTCCCGTCCTCAGACCAAAAAATAAAGTAAACACCCTTCTTCTGAGGCAGTCGGGTAAATTAAAAGGTCACTGATAGGCAGACTTTTCGTTGCTATCAGCAGAAATGTTTTAAACTTTTAAACACCAAGCCCAAAGTAGGTAGCTAGATCAAAATTTGAAAGAAAAAATAAATGCAAATAATATGCGCTCGAAGCTAGGTCTGACGTTACCATAATATTGAGACCCGACCTCATTTAATTTTTTTGTCATGTACTTTGGAACCGGCTTCATTTTGCTGTTTGCTGAATTCTTTCTATAAAATTTTATCTGGCCCATGCTGCCGTCCTAATCGAGTCCCGCGCTGAACATCTCACCATAATCCTCGAAGGAATTTTGCCAAAATGGCGTCTGCGCTGCAATACCCCAGATCGTTCAATTTTCGTCTCGAGCTAGTTTCCGATGAACAATAAGGTGAGGAATTATTTAGGTATCAGAGAGATTCCGGCCTTGAATTGGTTTCTGCTGGTTTGGTAAAATAACAAAAGTATTGCAAAGAAATACTTTTTTAGGGTTACGTAGTCTACTACAAACCCTTATCAAGTCGTCAACTCTGTCTTTCCATCTGCCTGTCAGTATGCCCGCCAGTTTTGGGCTATGGTATTTGGTATAAAGATAGAGCCTATTCACTAGATTTAGCAATAATAATATTCAAACATTTTTAGACCACTTCCTTTACAAGTGAAAGGTGCGGGAAATTAGAGGAAAATATTAGATAACTTTTATAATGTACGATCAACTTTTACTACGTAGCTATTTTCGTAACTTATATTGTTTAGCTGTGCTCTTGGTTTAACAATTCGTTTAATTGTATTTCCGATGAGAATGACATATATTTCTGCCATAAAACTATATTACTTATATGATAAAAGACTTAGTGCCTATACAAAAAGTTTTATTCGAATCCTTCCTATAGTTTCGGAGATTAGCGTGCACAAAACCGCAGATAAACAGACAAAAATATTAAAATCGTTGTTTTGAGTTCTATTGCGTTTATAAAAGCGCCCCCCATGACAGTTTTATACATTAAAAAAATAAGATAAAGTAGGTACGGTCCCAGCCATGCTAGGAGGAGCACATAAGGGTAGCTTTTTGACTTTTTTTAGAACGGTACGTAGAATTTTCAGTGAATTGCGCAATTGGTGGACGGTCATTTCCTATCCTTATTTTATTTGTCGACTATTATTAAATTTAACTTGCGCTTGTGTACACCATTCTCGAAGGCAGTGCATTTGAATTGCACACGGTGTATGCCTCAGATAAACTTTTGCGTGCGCTACTGGACGGAATACAACAAACTTCATTAGTACGGGTTTCGGTATACGTCTACCGTCTATACCTCTGTGTTAACTGCTTATCGGAGTTTGTCACGAATTCACATTTTTTTTATTGCCATCCTCAATAAATAGGTCATATACGATACGTGCTTCCTCACTTTACTTGTTTCTAGTTAGGTCATTCATTACACGTGCAGCCACTACGTAAGTATGATTGATAGAATCGTAATAAATGACTTGACTTTAGCAAAGAGAAAGAATTAAAAAAAGAACTAAGATGGCCAATCTTTAGTGACGTCGACTGTACGTACATGTGGACGCACGATAAATCAAATACACGTGCGACCGATGAGAGTTGCTGATCGATGTTCGGTATTGCTTTAAAACATCGTGTTGCGTCACTTGGAAATAACGTGTTATATTATAACATTATAGAAAGGTTCTTCTTCTTCTTCTTTTCGTTTGGAACACCGAGTCGATGCACGACCCTAGTGTCAGATTTTCAACCGCCTGCTTCTAGTAGTAGGCCTCTGACATGGTTGTGTAACGACTGCCGTCTAAGTTATCATAGACAGCAACGGAACCGACGGCTTGTCGTGCCCTCGGAAGCACGGAACCATCTTTCTTTTCGGACATTCAGGCGGTTCAGCCTGCAATGTCCCAACAAAACTGGGAACAAATTCACAAAGTGATAAATATCAACTTTGAGAGTGCCCCAATGAGAATCGAAACCTGGCACTTTGTGCCGCAGGCAGTTGCACTACCACTTCGCCACATAGTTCGCCGTTAGGGCGCTGAAATATCATTCCGAAATTTTGGAATAAATGGGTAAGAGATCACTAATTGTATACGTATTTGTGGCTTTCAGTGCTCTGTCAAATTAATCCGAGCATGAACTAAGTACACGAACTAAGTACAAAATACAAATACTCACCTAATATTTGATAAATTGAACCAAGAAACTCAACAACTTTCCCCAAAGCATATACCTAAGTTGTAATAAGGAAATAAACTTTGACGCTCCCTGCAAAAAACTCAGTTATATATTTTGTATAAAAAAGCAAAATATATTTTCATCGTTGAGAAAAACTTGTTCCGTTATAATATACTGGTTTCTTATATAACAATCTGTCTTTATAACGTTCAAATAAGGATTATGGAGCGAACGACGTGGGCTTATTACGGGGAGGTATCAAATGTCTCCTCTGTCTGCAGCTAGACATCGTTTATTTTTACTTAATATATATTGTACATATCCGTTTCGCGTATCAAAGCTTATAAAAGCAGGCAATCCAATAAAAGTCAACTTTTAATCCCTTTATAGATTGTCGGGTTGCGTTGAGTCCAACTGGTTTTATTATTCCAGACCATTGCGTTTCTATTTACGTTTTGGATTTCAATACGATACTGGTTTAGTATCTGATAGTAATGCTAGTTTATCCGCGATTACACCGAAATCACATTTGCATTACAGAAGGTACGGTACGGCTGTGATTTTATCTAGTTATACACAGTATTTCAGGGAAAATGCATTTGAGTGAACAGGTTGTTTAGGACATTGCACTGAACAATATCACTACGAGCTAATGCTGGAAAACAAATAAGTAATTCATCCTCCCGTACAAAGTCAATCAACTGATTGTGAATTTTGTATGGCAGGTCGTAAACTTTTCACGTTTTCCGGCATTGTTCAAATAGTGAAAATTGGGCAGAACCATGCTCTAAAAGACGTGTCCAATTTTATGGATTTCTTCTGGCACACAGTGTATAGGGTGTATACATTTTGGCTGCAAATATTTGAACCACTTCATGAAATTTAACAACTTCCCCAAGGAACATAGGTCGAAATATGTTTTTTGAATATATTTTCCCCTGAGTTCCTTGAGGAAATTTGACCAGTTTCATGATCTGTTTCACCGCTTAAAATATTTGTAACATTTTTTACACTATGTTATTAAAAATGATGTGACAGAAATCCCAATACTTGTGAGACATAATTCGAAGCGAAAAGAATCATAACGTAGCTATCGTGCTTCTAGTGCTTGTAGCACATAGTAAAAATTCCCAAGTAATACTTGGTTTTCCCGTGTGATGTCAGTTTAGAACAGCTTCACCCCATTTCTTTCCAGTATGTGTCGTAAGAGGCGACTTTCAGGGACTCAAGTATAACATGTGATTGCAATTTTAGGCTATGGGCTGTAATTAGCGATACAAAGTTTTCTGAATTACACTCAAATGTTTGTCAGACGTGGCGTAAATGTTCGTTTTTACGGCCGTTTACGCTCTGCCTTCCCCACAAAGAATAGATATGAGTTAGTTTAAAGTATTATAACAAGAGAAAAGTTATTCTGTAATAATTATCCTGTCGGTTTAGAATAGCATCACCCCACTTTTACCAGTGTGTCGTAAGAGGCGATTAAGGGACTCAAGGGTAACATGTGTATTGCAATTTTACGCGATGGGCTGTCATTATACACAAATTTTTGTATGACACTCAAATTTTTGTCAGACGTGGCGTAAATGTTCGTTTCTATTGTCGTTTACGCACTGCCTTCCCCGCAAAGAATAGACATTAATTCTGAAATAATTTTCCTGCGTAACTGACGCAAGCGTTTATAATTGGTCGTTGACGTTCCGCCTATCTCGTAACGAATTACAGGCGTGTATATTGGAACAGAATGAGCAAAGTGAATGCGGCTAGGTTTAAATTAACGAGATTGTTATCTGTGCTATCGCGTCCCACTATAATAGGGATTGTGCTCTTTGTAATAGGGCTGCCAATTATCTACTCCAGTTTAATAAAGGTATTAATTAGTCAAGCAAAAAAAATCTGCCTTAGATATTAGGGCTAAATACCTAACTATATTATAGGTTTATATTGCTTTGGTTTAGTCGTGTGGCAGCTTTAATAGCAATATAAACGTAATTTCTAAACGGGAAATATTGTAGTCATATTATAAACTTGCCTCAAGTTGTAAGAATTAAGGTCATATCAAGCTGAAATAATAAGGAATGTGATAATTTGAAACGGATTTTACTCTATTTTGAATTTGTTTTATCTACAATTAAGTTTGATGATTAATCCATAAAATCCTCGTGGAGCATAGGCCTCAGTAATTTGTCTTCAGACAATCAAGCTTGGTCTTTGGCAGCCCTATTCAATCCAATGGTCATTTCCTGCGCATCGGAATTCAGTGGTCACACATCTGATACACATTATCGTGCGTTTGCGTTAAATTGTTTTAATATTCAATAGTTTTAGCCGTGGCAATAGAATTCCTGTTACTTTAGCGTAGGTGGTCCAAAGTTATACGGGTGGTCTATATAGTCTATGAGATCGATGGGGTTGGAACATTCTGGAATGGCGGCGACAATCGGAAAGTGCAGCGTGGGATAGCGAAATGTACTGATGACTTTGTAAGGTCTTGGTAGGCCTAAAATTTCATTTTATGGAGGCGCCTGGTGGAAGCCTCATCCACTCATGGACAAGCGGCTGTTGATGATGATTTTGATTTGGTTGGTCTATCTATCTGATAAGGTAATATTTCGTTTCAGGTCAGAACCTCTTAAAATTAGTTAAAAAGTGCATATGTGGATTCCTTTTAAATCCAATCTCACCAACGCGTAAAACCGCACTTTAAGGCCGACAAGTTAGGTATTCTTAAAAAAAACTTATATGTTTTTATCGTAGGATCAGCCCTAGCCCAAATTATATGATGATTATCTTCGTCAAAAACTTATTAGATATGCTCAAGTAGGTACATGTTATCAAAAGAAAATGTATTCTTTGAATATCCCAGACTTTTAAAGAAAAACGAAGAGATAGTATCAATGCAGATGATACCATTCCAAACAACCTTAGAGAATGTACTCCATATTCATTAAAGCTATCACTATTTAGTTACATTTGCATGATTCCACGAGCTCGCTTAGTCTGATGCGACCTTTAGTTATTCACCCTCTGTAGGGCCAATAAATATACGTTTTTTGTTTACTTATATACATAGAAAAACTACTAGTGGTGTAACGAATGCCATTTCTTGACCACTCGCTTATGCGCACAATATCTATTACTATTACAAATGCAAATGTGAATGCGTATGCGAATGCGAATGTGTACCTTTTTTAATAATTTTCCAAGGATTGCTAAGTTAATTCGAAAGTAAGTGGATGGATTTTTATTGAAAAGTGTTTAGTTTTAAGAAAATATTTTAATTAAAGATTAAAGCTAAAATTAAAACTATACTTCTGAATGATATGTAAATGTATCTAACTAAATGCTTCTTTCCCTCCTTTACCTATGTATGTTATCACATCCAAAAAAAAAAACATTGATATTAGAATTTTGTACATTACCATTTCTGTGTATTTTGTGTCGAAAAATAAATGATTTGTATTTGTAACTACTTTTTAGTGGCCACCGAAAACCTTAAGTGGAGTATTCTTACTATCCTTTGGTCCCTTCGGGGGTGTGTTGATCTTGACTTGATGGATTTCAATATCGGACACTTATTGACTTATTAAGAGGGTCCCAAGACCTTATTGCGAAATTTTACTCAGAATTGTTTGTAAGGATTCCCCGTTGGATTGTAATCTTTGTTATTTTGGATTGCTTTTTCGAGAATTATATTAAAAGTAAATATTTTTACCTATCTTACCTTAATAACATTTACGGCACAGTTCTGATTCATGTTATCGTTTAGGTACCTATCCTACGCGCTATATCTGCTTCAGAAAACACGTTTTGAACTGTTTCCACTTATATTAGTTGCTATGCTGGAAATATACCTCTATTTATCTGACTTGTCTTAGAATCCAAATTATACTATAGTGATAATACTGTACATCAGCGGACTGTTCTGGCTGTTCATGATGTAGATAGGTCGAAAGTTACTGGATATAATGCCTGTTAATTAAGTTCTAATTGTCAGGTTCAAGTCGTTACAAGTTGTAAACTTAATAAAATTGGAAATACAGTATTAAAAATCCGCCCGGTCTACGAAGGAGGATTGATTCCCGCTTAAGGAAGTGTCGTCGCGACGTGATTGAAAAAGTTTTTAATTCAGACACTTTCGTATATCCGATCGATGTGGAACCGAGGAAGTTACTAGCGGATCTCGATTCACTACCGTCCTAGAAACTAGGGAATATCGGGTACACTAAAGATGCGACTCTAAGAATGGCGTATTTTAGAATGAGTAACAAAACTCATTCACCTGTTCGTTTCGACTTTATAAGACCGGCATATCATGCATTTTTAAATAAGAACTACCGATTTAACGCTCATTTAGTAACTATGGTTGATATTCTATAGATATGACATCAGTTATTGAAAGAACGCACGTGTTTTAAGCGAACGCTTTTAAAAATATCTGGTAGGGGTTGTGTAGAAGGTCGGCTGACGACGGACAATGGACGGATGATTAAACCAAGTTATTTCATTAGCACTCAATCTTTGGAATTTTGTAGGCAGCGTAAGCGTTAACACATTTTGGACGGCCACACATTTGATTAACCTAACCGCGAAGTTAATGGAAAAACTTGGTTGGATGGTTTGCCGAATTGTGTAAAATAATTCGATTTAATTATTAAGTAAAAATGATCTGCTTTTGTGCTGCGGTGTCATGGTACACATACGTACAGTTTGTATGGTTGTATGGGTATGTGCAGTCACGCCTAAGTCCGACAAAAGGGGCAAAACTATTCCGCCAATCCAACTTAGAAGTCTATTCTGTTAAAAAAAAATAACAATAAAACATGAGCGGGACTCGAACTCCGGGCTTTCGGCGTACTTGCATCTAGTGTTTCTAACTAGGTCGGTATATCTCCTCTATTTGCGTCAAAGTGTGACGTTAGCGCATCAACTAGAACTGCTTTTTCATCGAGAGTTCTAGAATTTTTTGTTTACGATTTTTATTATAATGAGACATCGATATTGAGTCCACTGTATTCGTTATACCGAAGATAAGTCCTTCGACAGATTCTAATTCTATCACCTGGAATGAAAAATACATGTTGTAAACAAGTTGGGCCTGTATTATTAATGAATGCAGGAGTGACGTCAAAACCCTGACCCCGTTTCCTCCTCTGGGGAGAAGTGGTATGATTACGAGAGTATTTAATTCTACGAGCCTACTACACACTCACAAGTAGTACATGAGTGACAGTTTGTTCTTATTTACTATGGTGAATGCATTTTTCTAAGCTTCAGTTCTTTTCTTAGACGTACCTGTATTTTTGCTTGGAATTTTCGTATGCGTGAATTAATGCCGGTTTTCTAGGCCTTGACGTTACTATGGAAGTTTAGGCTGCTACCACTCGTCTCCCAATGAGAACAAGACGTTTTTCGTGGGTTTTCAGCAATAAAAAGCATTCTTGGTTTACTTAAGGTTAATGAAGTTTTCCAGTCGTGAAAAAAAAGTAATCGGGATATTGGGTTTATTTGATTTCGACCATCGGTCACATAAAAATATACATATCTTTACTATTTATATAAATTATAAATACACAATTTTCCGAATAACCCTCAATTATTTGTCAGACGTGGCATAAATGTCCGTTTCTTGCGGCGGCTCTGCCTACCCTGCAAGGGATTATAGGCGTGATATGTGTATGTATGTATATAAATTATTCATTTATTTCGCATAGGACGCTGAGTAGACAAACTAGCTGATGAATCCTGGTTACAGTACGATAATTGATGCGGTTTGTTCCAAATTGCATGAGAGTTGTTTATGTTGGACGTCAATCGCGTTTCAGTATCACAAAATTCGCTTTTTACCATGGTAAATATTCAATTTTCATTAAAAGACTTACGATAAGAAAAACCGTTGAACGAGACACGAACAGCTAAGAATATTAAACCAGCAGTAACACAAGTAGTATATTCTAGGCCTTTCCAACCCCCTCATAAGATGGCCCCATAAATCCCGTTGATATTTTTACTCCAGAGATTTATTCCTCCCTGGCCTTGAATCGGGTTTCACTTCGAAAGAGAATCTCTTTAGTGTAATCTTGTTTCGATATGCTTTATATAATTTCTCATTTATTCTGAGAGTGGTTGGCCAAATGATTTTGGTTGTTCTGCATGCTTGTCCCAGAAAATCCACTGATAGGTATAGACAAGTAGGTATTTGTCAGTATTTAAGCGGATTGACGAGCCTACTATTAATTGAGTATCACTGATGCTGACAATTGTAGCTATAAATGCGAAATTGTTAATTTATGGCGTATTAGTTTTGGAAAAGATTTCCATTCCACTCTATCGTCAAATAAACAAAAACTATACTATAAAGAAATATACCACAGGGAAATATTTTATTCCACAGATAAAAGTATGAACCATTTTATAAAAAACACTTTGAAGAGTTTATTTGAATCTTTTAAAAGGCTAAGAACTTGCTTGTGCTGGTCAAAGAATTTTGCTAAGAATGTTTTAAAGAGCGAAAGAAATTTCCCGCAAAGATGGGATTACGATTTATATTTTTTTTGGGCTTTTAATGTTAAGTTTAGGAAAATCTTCTAACAATCTGACTTTATTTTAAGCTATATATCGATCTAAGGATACAACTAGAAAAGAAAACACATTTCAGACAATAAACAATCTACTACTAATATCTAAGTATTTTCAGCAAATCTTCTCCAACCAGTACCCTAATTTGGTAAAACCTTAAAAAATAATTAAATTCCCTAAATTCTTAATAGCCCCGAGCCTACCTTTCAAGACATGACCGGGGCAGATTGGCAATTATAAAAAAACTGGTCCCAAATTGTCCCCGATAAAAAAGGGGACAAGATTGTTAGGGCTTGAGAGATGGGTGATCGTACAGTTGTTGGCTTGAGGATATTAGAAGACATAATTTTCGGTCTTTTTGTGTTGATATCCAATTTCGTTTAGTGTGCCTTCCATGACTTGTATCCATTGCAAAATGCGCTTTACTTTAATTGGAAATCTTAAATTGCAACTGTATTAATCTATGATGCACATTTGACTTATAATTAAATAATTTATCATTATTTGCTCGAATAAACAGGCATTGACATAAATATACTATTATGTACATGACAATTATAATAAAACACTTCATACTTATAAGACAATGTTTATCTACACGGCAATGCTATTGCTTGGCAATAAAAGCTTTTGAAATAAGTATTATAAATCTATGATGGTTGAGACACAAATTTAGATGCTTAAAAACTGCTAAGCTGAGTCATGACACGCATGACTGTAAAACATATTTTCATTTACATTCAAGTCTTCTTTTTCTGTTTGTGTGGGACACCGAGTCGACGAACGACCCGATTTCAAGTAATAATAAACAAAACTATATTTGAAAAAAAAAAAACAGCTGGTTGCATGGTCTACTAAATACTTGAATTTTTTGAACAAATGGTGTCCTAATCTGTACAATATTCTTGAACGGATGATAATCCATCTCGCGTTCCCAGCAAAAGTTAAAATGAATATTACGTATTTTTGTGTAAGTTATAAATTGTTTTTTGGGTAATAAGACGACTTTTAAACTTATGCTCAACTTTAATAGCTTATTTTCTTGCGATATAGCCAAAAATATTGAGGGATTTGCCTAACAGTTTGGTTTAAATCTGTCTGACACCATCGTTTGACTACCATTATTCAAAAGTTTTTATTATATGGAAAATCTTGGTCGGTTTCTACTTTTTTCTTGTTATTTTACAAATATAATTGCTGTGATTTATTTTATGTATTGCGTTGTTCTCAGCAGAGATCTATAACATTATGTTATCTACAATTGAGGTACAATAGCTAGTGAAAAACTAGAGTATTGAATTTGTAATTTTAATAAACACCTCAAACAAAATTAGCCCAAATTCATATCCCTATTAGGATCCTGTATCGTATTGACATACACGAAACATACACAAATATAACATACGTTAATGATTATCATTCAAATATCTGTCTTACACATATACAAATATCACGCCTATAATTCCTTTCAGGGTAGGCAGAGCGAAAACGGCCGAGAAAAACGGACATTAGCGCTACGTCTGACAAACATTTGAGGGTCATTCAAAAAATTGTGTATCGCCCTAGTGACAGCCCATCGCCTTAAATTGCAATTCACACCCTGGAGTCCCTCAGTCGCCCCTTACGTCTCCCACGGGAAAGAAATGGGGTGAGGCTATTCTAAACCAGAATCACACGACAATATCTGTCTTGTCCGGGAATAAAACCTGGGAGCTTTGTGTCGCAGATATTTTATTAGCACTGCGCCCACGGACTGCGCCACGCCGGACGTCAAAACAATCTTCCAACAAAACGTTTCCCAATTTCCCTAAACATTTGCTTACCGCCCAAGCCTATATCGTTTCAGAAATCCGACGAAACATAAAGGGTATTAGCAGAAGATCTTCAGGATAAGTAGGTATACAGAGTGTTACCTGTCTGAAGAACTTAAGCTTCGGATTGTTTTCACGTTTATATTCATGCTGTATTAGACACTTGTGTGGATTTGGAGCTGAAACCTTTTAGGGGAGAGTTTGTGTCCTTGACGCCCTTAGAGAGTTTTGAAGGTAACGAACTTATTAAATAGGCGTGCAAACAACGTGCCATACATGTCAATCACCCCAACAACGGTCGATGAACGCTCTTGTCTATAGAATATTTACTTATATACTAGTTTACAGGCATTAAAATATTCTTTCGTTGCTCTCTTGTTTTCTGTTAAACGATGATTTGTTTCGTCATTGTTAGCGTAATCATTTACATACATATATCACGCCTTTATCCCTTGCGGGGTAGGCAGAGCGTAAGCGCCAAAAAAAAGATATTTACGCCACGTCTGACAAACATTTGAGGATCATTCGGAAAATTATGTTGTCAGCCCATCGCCTAAAATTGCAATACACACCCTCGAGTCCCTTCGTCGCCTTTAACGACACACACGGGAAAGAAATGGGGTGATGCTATTCTTAGCCGGCATCACACGTAATGATTTAAAGCCAAAATAATCTTGCGCTGGACATGGGCGCTCCCAATTTGAGGGCCATTTTGTGAAAGATTTTTTCTTGACACCAAGCGCTGCTGCTCATACAAGAAAACGCATGGCCGGCACAACACACTTGAACGGTATTGGCACACTGTCAATCAATTCAATCGCGTTATTGTTACTACTGATAAGTAGGTTACATAATATTTATGACAGGTGTACGATAACCATGTTAGATTTATGTTTTTGATCGGTGTGCAGATGATGAATAAATAAATCTCGCTGTGAAAATAAAATTCAAGAAAGGAAAATCAGTGTTAAAAATCTACTAAACCCCAAAAACATCCAAATTATTTCCTATCTTACGTAACACGAGGTACTTCACGGTCTCTCTTCAGACCCAACCTTGTTCCCTGACAATAAACGCGACATTTGCATGTGCCACACTAACACATTGGTATTCCCCTCTTTTTCCTTTTTTTCACCGCGATTCCACACCCCTAGGTCGTTTTGTGACATTCGCGAGACATTTACATGATATCGTCCCAAGGCTTACGTCAGAGGTTTTTTTTATAAAACGTAGGTACTGAAATCTTTGTTCCAGGTAAGATTTTCTCCTTACCTACACTCCACGGTGAATATTTTATGTTTCGTAAGTGGGTCATTTGAAACCGTACTTTCGTGTGGGAGATTCCATACTAGGCAAACCTTGACAACTGTTTAATAAAGTAAAAAGTACTTTAAATTATCGATAGATGGCGATGAACATTTGGGGGCCATGTTTGCTGGGAAGATTGATTCTTTTCTTTTCGTGTGGGACACCGAATCGTCCAACAATCCAATGGACGTCCTTGAAAATTTATTAATCAGTTAAACTTTGAGTTTGATTAAAAGTTTGTAAATAATATTTGTGGTGCTAGTGGCGCTTATTTTGTTATCACTAACAATAACTAATGACTGCGGGTCCAAAAAAGGAAATATAAAGGTTTACGAGGTAGAAAACAGTTCTACTACTTAAACACATTGAGCGCCTTGCGTGGCTATATGAGAATCCCCCAGATGTTTAACGCCATCTACTGGCGTAAAAAAACGTAAGTCGTTTTATCTGTGAAAAAGGTCCTTATTATTTAAACAGCCACTAATTTAATTTAGTATGCAATAAGAAAGTAAAAATGCAAACTGTCTATCCACCTGATGAAAAGTGGTGACCACCGCCTGCTGACATTTACTGCTGACAGAATAATATATCATTAATTTAGCCCCTTTTAAAAAAAGAGTAGAACGTCAGACCGCAATCCGCCCCAAGGACAAAAGTGTGGAATGACACGCCCCGCGAATGCAAGACTATCAGAATAACAGTAATTTTTAAAAGTACTAGACCGTCATGAAGCTTCCTTATTTTATAGAACATACTCGGTTTCACCCGCTGCCACTCATTTTCCCGTGGTAATAGTAAAAAGTAGCCTATGTGTTATTCCAGGTTATATTCAACCTGTATTCAAAATTTCATCCAAATCGGTCAAGCCGTTTGAGCGTGAAGAGGTAACAGACATACATACACACACACACAAACTCTCAGATTCATAATATTAGTACGGATAAAAGGGGACTTGATAAAGTAGGTTTAACTAATAATTATCTTAGATAGTCTGCAATTAATTGCATTGGCTATTCAATTATATAATTGCAAGCAATAGGAAGTTTTCCAGCGTTAAGTAGAGGGATTCTCAAGTGACAAGCAGAGGGCGTTGAGTTTATTAGAAATAACGTTTCTTTACACGAAAGTGTGTTGCCCCTTTAGAAATTATTCTTTATCTTGTTTTTATCGAACTGTACCGATTTTCTTAGTAATTTTCTGTTTACTAAGAATGAACGACACTTAATGTAATAAAAAGACGACTAGTTTATTTTGTAGCAAATCACACCATCATTTATTTATTAGTTACAAACACAACGTGCAAAGAAAACTGTGAAAAAGTATGGCTGCCCCCAGCCATATTGATTTTTTCTGATTGGCTGGTATAATGTAAATTTAGCAGGTTTGCACTACGACCTCTGGTTTCAAATTGAGGCGCTGACTCAGTACTGTCAATAGAAAAATTCCCATTGCACTGCGAAAATTTAAAACACTGCAAGTAACCAGAACCACTAAGGGCAGATTTGTGTAACATTCACATGTCAATGTACCTTCCGATCTAGCCAAATAATGTAAATTGATGATGATGTATTTTCTTCTACAAAAAAAAGTCATGGATTTTTTATGAATTTATATTTTGTATTACCAATTGTAAAGCATAACACTTCATATTTCACTGAATGAAATTGAGCATGAAAACGATAAGCATCATGCGTGGTGAAAATACCTATTGCTCCTTAACTTGACATTTTGATTATTCGGGTTTATCGTGTGTGATTGTATTTTGGTAAATTTGAATTATAAACCGTCACGTCACATTGCCTGAGCTGTGACAGCTTGCATGCAACTGGGTCCACCAGCTTCTGCCACCAAACTAAAATGTCCAGGTACCTATTTAGTATACTAAAATTCCATGGCGATAGATCGGTTTATTAATCAGAATGAGTAAGTAAGCGCGAGTGCTTAGTTAGTTATACGTTCACACATCACGCCCTTTCCCTTGCAGGGTGGGTTTAACGTCAAGGGCAGTAAAGATTCGGCCATGAAATAGTTGTACGTATTGTTAAACATGACAGTTTTAAAATAAAATTAACACGGGTTTATCCACTGCCCTAAATGTTAACTTGGCCACACTATACTTTCAATCCAGTCGATGTATTTAGAAACTCTAGTATACACACCGGGTGCCATTTTTCTTCCGCAGTCTCTTCCAAATGACGTCACTCCTACTATCATATGTAAAGGAAAACTGCTATTACAATCTATTCTATCTATGAACACTTGTAAAGGTCCCCCAGAATCTCCCTGGCAAGTATCTCTACCACCCTTAGCGTAATCACCAGCACACATTTGAGATTCAACAATTCCTTGACCTATAATCTTTCTTTTGATGAGAGGTTTCATAGATTTGTTACAGACGGTATTTTCTATTCGATCTAAATCGACTTTCATTAGGGTTTGGCTGGTTACAGCAACTCCTGACGTTGTGGTTCCAAATCCAATTGCTGTTAATTGAAGGTCACCAAAATTGTCAACTGGTGATATGCAAGCGATGCGTATATCTCTGCTTAATACAAACGCAGGTTGCGCACTCATTAAAGCTATATCATGATATTTCGAAGGTGGCTTATAGCCTGGATGTGGTATGATATCTTTAACGCGACTCACTTGTGCTAATTCTTCCACTTCATCAAATTCAAAAGTAGCAGTACCGATTCTCATTAAACTCGCTAAACCGTTTTCAGGGTCTTCTTGACAATGCGCTGCTGTTAACACCCATTTTTCACTTAAAAGACTACCACCACACTTCCATACTGGTTCGTCTTTGGTTTCCTTTTGAAATCCTATTAAAACCATATGAGGGTATTGTAACATATCTATTGGCACACGAATTCTTGATTTAGGGTGTAAAACATTATGACATTCTAGCATTGATTGTCCGTACGCTTTGCAAGCCTCGAATGCCTTATCACCTACCGCTGCTTCTGATAACAATGTCCACATAGAAGAAAACACATTCACTAAAATAAAAGTTAACGTTTTCATTATACAAACAAAAACATTTCAGAGGAAATCTTTGAGCAGTAAATAAATTTCCAAGACCGTCTTGTATGACAAATTCGCCATTACTGAATTTTCTATGGAAGATATACCACACAAGTTATTTATAGCCATAGCAAGAAAGCAATCTAAGCTATGGATGACATAACGATCTAAGGCGTATTATACCTCTACTTCTAAGGTACCACTTCGTCATTAATAGAAGCAATAAATAAGTTAAATATCCCGCTTAATTCTTTTTCTTATCTATGATTTTCGTGGTTGTACACATAAGTTTCAATCACTCAAACATGCTGCAGTACAAAACATTGAAATTAAATAGGTATATACGAGTATAACTCTAACATAAGTGTCCAGATAAGGTTTAGCGTTTTTATTAACCTAAGTACTTTTTGAGACAAATAAAACCTAAATTTTTGGACATCAATTATTTATTATTGGCAACCCTATTCCATCTGAATCAAATGAGTATGGGCAATTAAAATTTAATTAAGTTTGCTACTAATTTACAATGGCATGACGAATTGACGATCACGATCTCGACTTTTCAACTAGTAGAAAGACAAACATTGATATACACAATCGCAATTCAATCTCGCACGATATCCGATTCTTTGATTCAGTTTTTTTAAATTTCTTAAACAGTTGAAATCGGTATTTCCATTTTATTAAAATCTTAATTGTTTCGGTATACTCGTATGCAGAAATTGTTTAAACCTTATACCACTATCCCTAACAAAAATCATTGATTTAAAAACCGGGTATTCTCGACAGTGAAACAAAACTTAATTTGAAAAGTTATTGCGTCTAATCGTAGTAGTGTTGTCAATGTTTACCTTGTCATTTAATCTTGACAATCAGTTGTTTTGTAGAATAATAGAGAATGTTTCACGGCTTGATACGAGCCACTAAACTAGTGGGAAATTTACGGTTAGAAAAAAGCTATTTGAGATTTCGCATGCGAAACTTGCCATTGCGTGCGTGACTTCCATTTTGCATAGTTAGGAAATCGAGCTCCTATTCCATGGCTTTGTACAACCAATACATAAAAATATATTTGCTAAAGCAAATATTTTAAACCGTAGATAGATTTTGTACATACTTCCTGTATGGTTCCTATTATTAGGACCAGGATTATTATATTTTAGATGCGAATTATCTTATAATTTTGAGTGATCGACTAAAAATTCTTTGAATTCCCACCGTACTTCATTCTACTGATTCAAATACCATACTTTTAAATCGTTCTCGTTCAAAAATAAATTCTTATGAATGCCTTTCGAAAATGGTATGCATTTCTCGATATCGGGTAGTTTTATTGCGAGGCTGGCAATACTAGGAAAAACTAACACCGATTTTGTTTGAACGGCGTTCAGCGACTAGCAATTTGACCCGGATTCGCTTGTTGCTAGGGAGGCCGTCACTCCAGTGAAGAGAATCTCAAAAAAGTTACGAGTAGTACTGTGCATTATGTTATGCCTAGTTCTGTTGCTCTTAATTATTTTAAACTATTTCTAGGTTCTTTATGCTTTGAGATGTTTTCTTTGTAATTAGATGGCAGACACAAAAATGATTATTTTTGTCCGCGCCGATTTTTTTATAGATCCTTATGTTTTTTAATCAATCAGTATAAGAACAACATGTCTTCATGATGTTAAACCTTGTGCTTAAGGCGAGTGTACCCGTGAACGGCCTAGACAGTCGCGCCACTTCACGAAATCAATCTATCAGAATGTACGTTGTTCAAGTTTTTAGTATCATCTTAAGTAAAATTAAAATATGCAAAGTAAATTAAATATTGCCGTGTGACGCTGGCTTCGAATAGCATCACCCCATTTCTTTTCCATGGGAGTCGTAAGAGGACACTAAGGTACTCGAGGGTGTGTATTGCAATTTTAGGCGATGGGCTGACAAGGTTGTCACAGTGACAGGTGTCACTATGGCGATACACATTTTCCGAATGACCCTCAAATTTGTCAGACGTGTCGTAAATATCCGTTTTTGTGTCCGTTTACCCTTTGCCTACCTCGCAAGCGATTATAGGCGTGATGTGTGTGTGTGCGTGCGTATTAAAGTTATAGTAATTATAATATTAATTGCCATAACTTTAATTACAGCGAATATTTCATTGAGTTTGTAGGTGCTAATTTTACTTAAGGGTAATACTAAAAACATGCACAACGGACATCATTCTGATATGAATGATTTCGTGAAGTGGCGCGACTGTCGAGGCCGTTCACGGCTATACACGCATTAATAGATACCCTACAAACCCTTGCGAAGCTTAACCATTTAATTTTAGGTTTGTCGCAATCATAGTAGAATTCCAACTTCATTCTGCCACTGAGGTAGGAGTAGTATAAGGGCTGATCCCACTAAATTGAGAACCTAAATCGGACGACCAAATAATGTGATATACCTTGGTATATCACATTATTCTTTTCTTGCATTTTCTGCATTTTTAGTTTTACAGCGCGGTGGTGGTACTGAACATTTATCATTTTAGAAAAAACCTTACGAACCTTTAATTTTTCTGCAATCGTATCCTGATTTTGAAAAGTGCTTTCTAATAAAAATAACAAGATAATACCGGAAGCTTAACATTGATTGAGTCTCAGATTCTTAGAACTGACTAGCGGGAAAATGATAATAATTGTTTGCAAGTGGCATGAAAACAAAAGGTCGTACATGTGTTAAGATATTTATAACAAGAAAGCAAAAAACTGTTTCTGTAATCGAAATACTTAGTTTAATTGTTTTAACCAATTTAAGAATATTCTGGTGTCTATATTTTGGCTTGAACTTCAGGCCTACGTGGATTTAGTTTGGGATGGTAAGGTTACTTGATAAAAATACTGGATATTACCCCATTAAATGGTTTACCTATTCTTTTTAAAACTTCACTACACAAACGCGAAAATTGGCGGCAAACAAGCAATCAAACGCGGCAACATTTCCCCGCTCGGCGCTGAAAAGAAACGTTTTCCCGGCACAATGGAACTGGATGGCCAAAAGAAAAGACCTCCTCCAATCAGAGCCATGTGGGCCTTGTCTGCATTTGAACCGAAATTTTGCTTCCGTATTGGTGTTGCCAGACCCACGTGAGAAATATGCCGGAGTTTTTCATTTTAGCATATATGTAGTTCAATATAATGAACTGGACATATAGTTAGCTCGTCAGTCGTTAGAATACAGTTTTTTACTTTGTACGGTTTCACTCTTGCATGTTTTCTTTGGCATGCAATAACAAATAATTAATTACCTACTTAATACCCTGTAAAATAAATCATCACTTTCCTCTTCACTATATTGTTAATGGTTGTTTTTTTTTAATGTATCAGTTAAAATTTAAAACAATGTGTGTGAAATATTATACTACATTTGGCAACACTGAATCTTTTTACCTTTTTTCATATTTCTTTTGGGAGATGTTTCGGCTATGATTTGAAACAAGTGTTTTCATACTTGTTTTGTTTAAAAATTCTTTTGAAACAGTTCTTTTCGAATGCTGAAGAATTCTAGCGAAAAAGTAAGGTTATGTACCTATCAAATTTTTGTGTGTGATAGTAATGTACCTATGCTCTTTGTGCACACACACACACACACATCAGCCGTCAGACACGAACTCCCGTTTCCGCCATCCAGCGGGCTCTTAAAGTCATCGGTCTATCTGGCCGGATGGTCCAGCGCTACGCTTGCCGAGGCGTGTACTCCACTCGAGAACCTGCTTGCTCCAACGTTCACCAGTTATTCGACAAATGTGACAAGCCCACTGCCATTGTAGTTTGCTACACTTCCAGACTATGTCCGTTACTCTTCTGGCGAATAATCTCATTCCGGACTTTATCCATTAGCGAGTTCCCGAGCATACACCTTTCCATAGCTCTCTGAGGGACATGTAGCCGATAGTCAATTTTTACTGTACACTTAGTCGCAATAAAGGATTATTTGATTTGATTTCATACTGTCAGGTTTTACGTAGGTACTAGATCCGTAGGTCATGACTGACTCTTTGTACAAAAAATAATAATGAGAATATTTTTAAAAGCTCTGTCCAACTCTGCAGAATAAAGTTTATTCAAAATAAGCTTGTATTTAACTTGCAATGTTTATTTTTATTATTTTATTTTATTATTCTTAGGAAGACTAACAGCTAAATATAAAAATACAATAATAATTATAAATAAACAAATGCTAATAATAAGTCTCCACCTATAGTTTTTACCTACCTTGGCCATGTCATGCCCGCTTAGAATAGCACCATCCCAATTCTTCTCGTGGATGTTGTATAAAAACGGCTAAGGGATGAATATATTCAGTAAATAGGCAGCTGCGTTCCCTGTGATGCAACATCTTGCACTGCGCTCGCTGATCCTCCTGCCAAGCCGCCCTACGCCACGACTACACCTACCACCTCTCGCACTAACGGACCTTTAGTGAGAGCACGTCGCATTACTTTAAGTTTCTATTTTCAAAATAAATGTAACGTAGAAGTTAATTTTTTTCATCATCATCCTAGTGTCAAAGTGTAATAACCGCCATGTTACGGCATCCTCGGTGGGCATGTCCGACTCGCACTTGGCCAGATTTTTTAAGCATGCCTGCCTTTTATTTCAACTTCTGTCAATATAACCGTTCAAAATCTCGCGCTAGTTTTTTTGTAAGTACTTAGTTCAAAGCCTTTCACAAGTGGCTGAAAATGGGAAGTATTCGACTCACTAAACTCGTCCAGTTAAACTGGGCAGTCATTTACCTTCTATCCAGTCTAGCCTTTCGGGTAGTTGGCAAAAAAACAGTTTAGCAGGACTTTGGCACGGTTTCTTTTGAACTATTTAGCTGGAGGAAGTTAATTATTTCTTTTTTACTAGCTCGAATGTGTCGGTTTTATTTTAGAACATGTAGGACCGGATTTCACTGTTCCCAGTTAAGCTAAAACACAAAGTTAAATATTAGTTGCAATTTAAGCCTGCGTTAATACACCGTGTTTCGGGGTAAATGCATTTAATTAGACATGTTTTACGGAACAATTTTCACTATGTGACCAATGCTGAAAATGAGGAAATAATTTGGACCCATAGGTACAAAGTCAGTCAGCTACTCGTGAATTTTGTATGAGAGGTCGCAATTTTGTTCTCGTTTTTCAACATTGCTCCCATAGTTAAAATTGTTCAATAAAACGCTCGTGTCCTTTTTTAAGCTCTTTCCTCCGAAACACGGTCTAACTTACTTTAAAGCTGACGTATTTTCTTGGGGCTTTCATCGACCCATTGCCCTTTGCCATGTAATGTTCGCTTCGAATAGCATCACCCCATTTTTTCTCGTGGGTGTCGTAAGAAGCGGAGTTACATGTGTATTAAAATTTTAGGCGATGGGGTGACAACTTTTCACTAAAGCGTTATACAATTTTCTGAATTACCCTCAAATATTTGTCAGTCGTGGTGTAAATGACTGTTTTTACGGCCACTCACGCTCTGCTTACCCCGCATGGGATATCTATCTATTTATGTATCTAAAGCCCACTGCTGGACAAAGGCTTCTCTTTCACTGCGCCTTTTACTTCGGTCCTGTGCCACACGCATTCAACCTCTCCCTATAGCCGATTTTTTATTTATCATTTGAAAAATCTCATTTTAATTTTTCTGACCATCGGGCCGATGGTCTGCCCACTGGTCGCTATCTGTCCCTTGGCTATTGGCTTGATATATGTTTGTATGTATTACCCCTCTCGAAGAACAAGAACAAGACTAATAACAACTGGAAAAATCACGCTTATCTCTCTAAAATGGTACCTGGGTTTAAAATACATGAAAACAACAACACGGTTAACAGTAAACAGTAACACGGTATACGGTTTATAACAACAATGGTTAGACAACGTCAAAGAAAGAGTATTTAAACACTGTCTAAACGCGCGTCAAACTTTTTTATAATAGCACCATTATTGTCTCACCCAGATTTCGGTGTTTAAACGCGGTGTCGGTGAATCGAGCGTTGTTCGGTTGCAGAACAGTTTAAATTAGCACTTAATTAATTATTAATGACACAAGCACCTGACAACTCCACTAATTCGCAAGTGGAAAGCAAACTTCCACTAACATTACAGTTTTCAATGAAAGTTTCGGAAGCATTATCCGAGGAAGACCTTGAAAGGAACGATCTTATCCAGATAGGCACGAGTTGCGCACTAATTGTAAAACTTGAGAGAACTTTTGCACATCGGAAAATAGATGGCGCAGTAGGCAAAAATACTGAAGTCGAGTTAGACTGGAACCCTTTTTTTACATGCTTACGGCACCGATTTGAAAATACGTACGATTAAATGAAGAGATTGCAAAATTCGCTATTCCTGTTGAACACGAGGTACATAGTATAAAATAAAGTCACCCGTGGGTGGTATGCCGTAGTATTTTTAAAACTGCGCAACGGATTTTGTGATTCAAGAAGAAGGTTGATATGTATAACACATACCAGTAGTTTTTATTCCGGCGCGTTAACGTTTAGCAGCGCGTGAAACTGCTGGGGCGGTTAAGACGCAGTAAGATTCAGTTTTGGTTAAGAACTAGCGGCCCGTAGTTATTAACCAAAACCTTGATTTGACCCATGTTCTTCTTCTATGTTTGCCTTAACGTCGTCATGGAATATTGCGTTTTATTTTTGTTTAGTTATGTTATACTATACTTATCTTTTTATATATTTACTTACTAACCTTATCTTGAAAGCACCTATTACCCACGACGATACATAAACAGCAATCAAGTTACGTTTAGATGTTTCTGAATCAGGCTTTGATGTCAGGACGTTCTACTGTTCTTTGTACCTCTACTGTGACTAGTACTGGAACTTACCAAGTCCTAATGAGATCGTACGTACCTAAGTATGATGTTTGCGTGCTATCCAAGTTTCATCCGTATTCGTGAGTGGTTAAAGTTTCACTGAAGGTGAGCTTGAGGGGCTAGAGTGGTTAAGTGTTGCAAAGGTCAACAACAACATCCTGATATCTTTGTAAATCTGATCAAATTGACTCGAATTTGCGATTTTGATGATGATCACAGACTTGATCAACCATTGATATTCCTTATTGATTCCTTAGTTAAACATAGTGACTAGGCATTGGTCTGGTTGTACGATTATCTGTAGCTTACTGTGTCTGAGTGACTTATAGCACAATATACCAAGGATGAGTAGTTTAACTTTATCCCGGCTTGCGCACTCACGCATACACACGCCCGACCGACCTATGCGTAAACCGTACTGCCGCCGCGCGTTTTAGTTTGGGTATCAGGATCTGGGTAAATGTATAGGTACCTAAAAACCGAATTCTTCATCAAATAAAAATGTTATTCATTGTTGTTTACTATAACTTAGTACCTAAGTGTGACATCACTTAAATTCGGGTTCGCAAAACCAATTTGTTGACATCCCTGCTAGTTTAGGTACATTCAGGGAAAAGTACAACATAAGGCAAGATATGGACCCAAAAAACAACTGGGATTCAAACTCACGCACGACTTTCAGCGTACCTTGCCGAGTGTTGCTCTAACCACTGAGCTACCGTATTTACTAACCCGATCAGTTAAACAAGTAATTTCTATTTACGTCATTGGTTACGTTAGTTAGCGCCATTTTTTTGTCACGATTCGAGTAGAAACCAAGAATCTATTATTTACAGAATAAATACTTGAAAATAAAGCGTTTCATTTAAGATTCCAATGTTATTGTAATTCTAGTCTGGTATAAAATGATTTTACTTTCGCTGAAGCAACATCACAACTTTCACAACAATGCTGACCGTACTTCGCGTATGCGACTACTTTTATTTGAATACTGTAGCAGTTACAGTACAGCCAGCAAAACAGATAAACCACATGCACTAGGGAACTAGGTTATCGCGTACAGCGGGCATTAGGCGGGTAGCCAAACGTCTCACACAATTACTGGCCTAATAGCCTAGTCCCGTCAGCAAATAAACTGGAGTAGGTATCTTCCATTATGTCCTTTTGGAAAATATTTTGGGTGCTGGCCGCTTTATCGAAAGCATTTTCTGGTGGCTTGATACGTATAGGTTGGTCTAGGTAATTTTTTGTAACTAGTTATTAGCCGCCGCCATGATTCCAAATCAAAATCGTTTTGCATCAATAATTATAAAAAACATAAACTCAACTGCGGCTCGTAAAAAGAAAGGGAAATGATCATTCATGGTCAAATGAAAACACTATATTATATTGTCAATTTAACGAAGAATAGCCACGACAATTGTGGCACAAAACATGGACACAAATTTATTTTTTAAAAGTTTATCAACAGTTACCCATTTTCACCAAAGGTTTTACTGAGATGTGAACCTATTTACGCTGTTTACCGAAGGGGACGAATTTGGAACGAAATGGACTCAAAACATCAGCATTTTTGTCTCGTTCAATCCCGAACTTTAACATTCAATAATTCCAGAATTTCTGGCCTAACTAAAGAAGCCTCTGTTTTAAAAAGTTAAGCAATAATCACACTCTAAAATCATTAAACTTTAGCCTTTATGCGAAGCTTGCAAGTGTTGTTGCTGGATTGGTGCAAAGTAGTACGAGCATCCATACTTTCGTGGGTATGTTCTTTTTGAAGTTATATTTTTCGTTAATAGGTACGTAACCATTTTGAATTTATGAAATTTTACGATAGACAGAATCTATACGTTAACGTCTGTCCATCTACTTGGGCCATACCGTGTGAGAAAAAAAATGTTGTCCACATACAATACACAGATACACATACACATATCACGCATATTATCCCATGCGGGGTAGGAAGAGCGCAAACGGTCGCAAAAAACGGACATTACGCCACGTCTGACAAATATTTGAGGGTCATTAGGAAAATTGTGTATCGCTATAGTGACAGGTTGTCAGCCCATCGCCTGAAATTGCAATACATGACCTCGAGTTCCTTAGTCGCCTCTTACGACTCCCACGGGAAAGAAATGGTGTGATGCTATTATAAGCTGGCATCACACGGCACATCTACATCTACACTAATATAATAAAGAGGAAAGATTTGTTTTTTTTGTTTTTTTGTTTGTTTGTATGTAATCGATAAACTCCGAAACTACTGGACCGATTTCCATAATTCTTTCACCATTAGAAAGCTACAACATTCCTGAGTAACATAGGCTACTTTTTACGACGGGAAAATTCCTCATTCCCACGGGAAAACGGTTAGAAGCAGGAAAAGCGGGAAATATAGCGGATATTACCCAAATTTGCCAAACCGATTTAGCGATCTTCGTGAAATTTGGCACGGATATTGGTGGTATATTGAAAACGGACTTGGACTACTTTTTGTCAGCACTTGAGGATCTGGAGTACCTGATGGAGGGCACCAGGAGCACAGCTAAACTATAGGAGATACGGTAATGGTTTTAAAGTAAAAGTTGTTTATCATGACGGGCCGGTTTTGTTGGCACTTGGTCATTGAGGGTCTGGAGTACCTGATGGTGGGCACCAGGAGCACTGCTAAACTATATGAGATACGATAATGGCTTGATAGCAATAGTTGTTCAGCATGACGGGCCGCTTCTGCTGGAACATGGTCATCAAGGATCTGGAGTACCTGATGCAGACCACCAGCATCCCATCTAAACTAGAAGAGCTACGGTAATGGATTCAAAGTAAAAGTTGTTAAGCATGACGGGGCGCTTCTGCTGACACATGGTTATCGAGGATCTGGAGTACCTGATGCATACCACCAGCATCCCAGCTAAACTATAGGAGATACGATAATGGCTCGATAGCAATAGTTGTTGAGCATGACGGGCCGCTTCTGCTGGAACATGGTCATCAATTATCTGGAGTACCTGATGCAGACCACCAGCATCCCATCTAAACTAGAAGAGCTACGGTAATGGCTTCAAAGTAAAAGTTGTTCAGCATGACGGGCTGCTTTTGCTGGTACATGGTCATCGAGGGTCTGGAGTACCTAAAGCAGACCATCTAAACTACAAGAGATAAGGTATCGGCATCAAATTAAAAGTTGTTTAACATGACGGGCCACTTTTGCTGGCACATGGTCCTGTTGAGTCACTTCTGCTGGAACGGAGTAAAGAAGTAAACTACTCTTTACTGCGGGCAAAGATCCAATTTCTACGGGAAAACTGGTAAGTAGCAGCGAGGGAAACCGCTGGGCGGGCCGCTAGTACAATATACATATAGAGGTACAATACATATATACAGCAAGGGATATAGGCGTGATATATGTACGTATGTAATTTCATATGGCTGATGTATTCTCGCGTATGTAATAAGTTTCCCTAACGCGATCATCCTAGCTCGGATAGTTTGCCATTCAATTTCAGCTTCACTACAAGCCTGATACTAGATAGTTTCATATAAATTAAAGTATCGAATTACGTGAATATAACACCCGACTAAGAGTAATTGATGCTGTTGGTTGGTGTGTTGGCAGGTTGGGTAGCACAGCCGTTTGTATTGTGTTACACAACTGTACAGGGTACCTATTGGGTCACACTCTTTTATAGGACTAAACGTCTAGGGAGCGGAAGAAAAATCTACTCTACAGAATGTCCCGCAAAAAGTATATTTTAAAGCTGATATATGAACATACCAATAAATAAATAAATAACGTTATTTAAAATGATTTAGTTATAATCAAGCTCTAAAACATGGGTAAAGAATGGCCTACTCGCTCTTTCAACTTATCGCAACTTTAGATTTGAAAAATTCTATTCAACGACCAACGACCATCTATGATACGACGACTCATCCACACAATTGCGTAACGAAATATTTACATACTTTTTATTCAATTATTATGGACATAACACCCTTTTAGTATGAAGGATTACGACCCCTAAGATAATATAAGGTAACAGTCTAATATCAATTAGGTTAATAGTTGGGTACCTGTAGCACAGAATATATAATATCCTATGGGAACAAGATTAGCCTTACCAACTCTAAAGTGTATTTATTGACATTTGCTTGAACTGTTTGATTGCAATTTCAACATGCAAAATCAAATAGACAGATGCTCATTTATTAGACTGGTACCAAATTGAAAATATAACTTTTTAAGCACTCACGATCACTTTCACTCATTTTAAGTATTAAGACCGGGTCTATCGCGATAGTAGTTAGGTAAATATTAGTAATTTACCTGTGTCCCGACGTTTCGATACAGTTTCATGTATTGTGGTCGCGGGTTGACTGAAATTGAAAATATATTTACCCTAAACTCCCTTCGCCGTGTGATGCCGGCTTAGAATGGCATCAGCCCATTTCTTTCCCGTGAAAGTCGTAAAAGGCGACTAAAGGAGTCGAGGTCGTGTATTGCAATTTTAGGCGATGGGCTGACAACCTGTCACTATGGCGATACACAATTTTCTGAATGACTCTCAAATATTTGTTAGACGTGGCGTTTATGTCCGTTTACGCTCTGCCTACCCCGCAAGGGATTATAATCGTGATATTTATATGTATGTATGTTTTTACCCTACATAAATTCTTGTCTTTTTCACACACTTACTTCTGAATGAAAAAAAGTTAATTTGCAATATGATAGGCAAAATTACTAACCTGTACTAAATGTACACTTATAAAAACAAAAGTCCTAACTGACTGACTGACTCATGCTACACAGTATTACTTACGTTACATGAAGTTTGGTCAGTAGGTTTATTTTACTATATGTATAACCATCCGCTAAGAAAGGATTTTTAGAATTTATACCCCTAAAAGGGTAAGAAAGAGGTGAAACGTTTGTATGAATGTTCGTGTTCTTTAAAGTGACCAGTTTTGGGGTTCGACTTAGAAACTAAAATAATCAAACGCGTGTTTCCGGATAAAAGTAAAGTTTTACCTCTAAACGGTAGAAAGGGGTGAATTATGTGGTTTTTAATTGCGATCTATTTTAAAATTAGTAATAAGACCAAACGAGTGAAAACTATAAAACACGTGTTACAGCATTCATAAAGGAGGTTAAAGTATGTAGGAAAGTTCGTAGACTTTGATGTGATCTGTTTCAAAATTAGTATTAAAATAAAAATACGGGTTTAAGGGTTTTTTGACTTTTAACATTCAAGGGGTAAAAAGAGGATAAACGCTTGTACGAAAAGTATGGGCCTCTGAAGCGATCACTTTAAAATTTTGGGATTCAACTAAGCAGCTATAAAATTTTACAGGTTTGAAAAATAAGCAGCTAAATTACGCGAATCAGCATTTCTTAAATTTTAATCCCTAAAGGGGTAATACGGATTGAACCCCTATCCAAACTGTTTAAACAGTTTGTATGAAAATTCATGGTGTTTTAATTGTATCTGTATAAAACATAATGAAGTACGTATTTGCACATTTTTAGTAACTTTGTCGGGTTGTTTGTTGACTCGGTGTTCCATACGAAAAAAGATTGCGCGAGTGAAACCACGGGCGGAAACTCTAGTATTTTTCATAAAGCATCAGCAAAACAAAATTATTTATTAGATTGAATAATAGTATTATGGGAATTTGATTTAGAAATTGGTAGTTCAGTGAATTTCGATAAGCCCGTGGAGTTTTCAATTCATTGATCAGCTAAACACAATTTCTGATACAAATTTGTAACTTAAATACAATTTTGTTGTTTAACTTGCTGATGGAGGTAAACTTTGCTAAGCGTTTCACCTTACTGATGAAAATATGTTCCAGTTATACTATAGACCTTAATTTTTTTTGTTATTTTTTTGCTTTTTAGGTATTTTTTTTACTAATCATACTAATGATGATAAGTACATAGACAGACTGAAGGCTTGCTGGCTTATCGTGTGGTGCACCAATATGGTGTAGTCTGGAAGTGTAGCAAACTGAAGTGGTAGTGGGCTGGGCACATCTGTCGTCGCTCCGACGGACGGTGGAGTGAGCGGGTTCTCGAGTGGAGGTCACGCTTGGGCTAGCGTAGCGTTGGACGACCTCCGGCCAGATGGACCGATGACTTAAAAAAGGCGGCTTTTAGCGACTGGATGGCGAAAACGAGAGATTGTGCCCAATGCCGTACCCTGGGGTCGCCTACGACCAGCATTGGACTGCAATAGGCTGATGTATGATGTACTTATCTCACGAAATTGGAGAGACCCGAGTGGCCGAAATACATCAAAATCGGGGGTTTTAACTGCATGTTACAATTTGTACAGACAGCAACCGGGACCAATAACCTAACGCCAACACCAAACAAAAACAATAGAAAACGAACGATGTGTACCATTTTACTTTGAACCTTTGTCGTGTGATGCTGGCTTAGAATAGCATCATCTTCGCCTAAAATTGCAAATCACATGTGTTTTGCAATTTTAGGCGATGGGCTGACAATATACCTCTATGTTGAATAACAATTTTCTGAATGACTCTCAAATGTTTGTCAGACGTGGCGTTAATGTCCGTTTTACGCTCTGCCTACTCCGCACGGGATAGAGGCGTGTTATATATTTGTATTTACTTTAAAAGTTTTATATTTGAAACCACTTAACGCTTTTGTTCATCACTAAAACCAATACCATGGTTGAGCTGCCATCAAGAACAATTCTTCTAACACGTTCAAATATTCATGGGCTGTCCCTAAAGAGTCCGGGCCCGCGCGGGGATGCCCCCACACTGACGGGTGGTTCTGCCCCCCCTCGAAGTGGGTCAAGTGTGTGTCCGCTTTATATGCCGACTGTACTTGTATTTGGGAAACACGAACTGTGCGTTTTGTAAGCGGATACCCTAATGTTTTGTATTGTTTTGTTAAACTGTGAACCTACTTAGATATGGGAAATATTTGGAGAATTCTTGGAGAAAAAGCAATGGAAAGTTAAAAGCTGGACCGGTGCATCATATGGTAATATTGTAGTGTTTGTTACTGGGATTGTTCAATTCCGTGTGATGCCGGCTTAGAATAGCATCATCCCATTTCTTACCCATGGGTGTCGTAAGAGCCGACTAAGGGACTCGAGGGATGAGTATTGCAATTTAGGCGATGGGCTGACAACTTGTCACTATAGTGATACACAGTTATCTGATTGACCCTCAAGCTTTTGTCAAACGTGGTGTTAATATCCGTTTTACGGCCGTTAACGCTCTGCCTACCCCATAAGGGATATAGGCGTGATTTATGTATGTATGTATTGTTCTATTCCCAATTTCACCAACACATAAATCCGATTTTGAATTTTAAATTTTACCATCGGTTTTTTAACATCTAATTTAGATTAATGCTTCTAGGCGCGATCAGCCCAGTGCCTTTTGCCTGAGCTCTACAAGAACACTATACAGGATGTAAAAATATTTACTGCAAATATTTTAAGAGGTGAACCAGTCCATGAAACTGAACAACTTTATCCAATGAACGTAGGTCGAAAGATGAAAAAAATACGACCTGCCATACAAATTGACCCACCCGGTCAGCTGGAACATTTTTATATGGAAGTTCCAATTTTTTTACATATTTCGGCCTATGTTCCTTGAGGAAAGTTGTTCAGTTTCATGGGCTAGTGCACCCCTTGAAATATTTGCAGAAAAAATTTTTTGTACTCGAAATCTTGTCTATGTATTTAGAAAATAACATTGTAGCAGCCTAATCGCGACACGCTGTTTTTCTACTAATTAGATTCAACAAAGAAAGCCTAATTACTCGAACTGGCACACAAATGATAACTTCTTGAATGCGAGCAGATTGCCTCTACAAAGTTTGTCTCAACTTCAACATTCAAGGGGTCATTAGTTCTTTGGGACTCTAGAAGTTGGTTCGAATTGCTTGCCTAGCGAAAATAGCTCATAAGCACTAAAGTTGTTAATAACGATTTTGTGTAAAATGTGGCCAATCTAAATATAAGTAGAATTTTGCGGATTACTTTTTATTGAAACTAAATGATGCGTGAAAAAATTTAATGTGCTTCCATTCTCAAGGTTTCTTATTTCAGGAAGGTACCACGTACACAATGATTTTAACGTCTAAATTCAAGTATTTGCCTATTAGAGCTACATTTATGTTTCGAACTGATTTGGTCTTTATAGGAGATATTTTGATGAAAATGAGTCGGTAGTGTGAGTGTGTCAAAGGGCACTTGGCGGAGTTTCGAACTTAAGCCAACCATTGGACTAAATTACTAGGCACTTTTCGAATATTGAACTGAAACTAAATACGTATGTATTTTTAAACTATTAGTAAATATCTGAAAATATTTCAAGGGCTAAACCAGGCCACGAAACTGAACAACATCCCTCGACGATACATAAAATGCGCTAGTTTCAGAACTTACTCTGACGTCGACACTTTTCGAGCAGGTCTAAATATATTGTTTTGTTTATATGTTTCGACATTTATTCGTCGGGGAAAGTTGTTAAATTACACGAACTGGTCCTTCCTTAATAATACATTGGGTATTAATAATAACATAATGATAAAATTATCATTTAGTTATCAGGGAACCCCCTAGTGACAATCACAAGTCCAAAGTTTACCGAGCCACATCCCGCGGGCCGAATCTACATGACAATGTGGAGTTAGTCGACAATACAAGTTTTATTTTCACGCAGACTTTCGATCACCCTGAATAAACTTGATATCGGATCGGTCAACTGGATATATGGCTATTGTGTGTAAGCTTTTGTCCCGTTTTGTTGATACTATTTACATTTTTATTGCTTTATTTTGTTTGTAAGTAGAGACGGCAGCGACTAGTTTCCGGGTGATGGCAACATGCACATTTGATTTGCTTTTGGTTTGTGATAGAGATATACCTATTTAGGGAAACGAAAACATGCCAAAAAATGAGTAAGATAGATAGATAAAGATAGATTGATATATAGAATCCTTAAAGGCTCAGCTACAACAGAAACACTTATTCAGTGCACTGTAGTTTTTTTAATATTGCACAAATTTGCACAATACAATTTTTAAAAACTTTGAAAAATTTTCAAATTGTATACCTAACACGGGAAGTGTTTTAAAATTTGGTATTCGCACAATACACTTGATGATCAAGAAGAAAAAGTACGACAGTTATAAATGAACATACTACCTCCATATATATAGTGACCATAAAATAGCTGACCTAAACTTGAATTATGAGGTATTATTATATATACTTAGTTATAGTTACAGAGGGCCGAAAGAAGCTGTGAGCGGTTCGTATAAATACATAACTACTATACTTTGTAATTTTTTCTTATACTTACTTCGCAAAAGCATGCATCTTCCGAAGTAACCTATGCTGCGTTTTGTTGAATAAAATTCCTAATGAAATTTAGTAAATAAGTTTAAACCATCGGTTTAATAAGTTATTATATGATTTATTATTATTTATAGATCAAAGAATTTGTTTTTAATTTATTAACGTGAATTCAAGCTGCACATTGAAATATTCCGCTTTCATAATTAAGTAGGAATTTGAATACGTTAATTTCAATTTTGTATTTATTTTCACTAAAACGGTATTAATTATTTTATCATAAGTACCTAGATTGAACAATGTTTATTTAAATTTGATTATTTATAGTAATATGACACTTGGCAGGCCATTTGGAGAGAGAGTTCTTCCCTAGGGAACCTTCCTGTCTGGTTATTGGATTTATTCTAAGCTTACGCTCACTTAAGAGCCCCACCCAAGAATCTACGCTAAACGTCAATTTCCTGTCTTTTCACGTCTGACATGACGGCCTTAAGACAAAGGCCTTAATTCCACGGTTACCAATTAATTGGTTATTTCCAATTGAATTGAGTTCAATTGAAATTGAGTTTACAAGAATAGGGCATTGTCGAACGCTTGATTAATTTTGGGGGAGTTCCCATTATGATGATTATACATTGTTAAATAGTTATTCTTAGAAGTTACAGGAGTAAGAGGTTAAGATATAATTCATCCATTGTTTGAATGTTTCTTAAGTTTTAACTAAAGTCGACGAAGGGTACAAGTAAATTTGGAAAATTTCCTCTATAAAATATTAATGATTAAGTTCCCGGGTTAGACAGAGGTACTACCACCTCAGCAGTAAAAAGAGTAACGTATTGTAAGGAATCAACCTGTTAAGGTTTTACATAGTAGTGTTTTCTAGTATCAGTTTAACTCCTAAACGGGTAATTCAATGGCTCCAAATAGTACCTAACGTTTAAAAACGTTCATAAGCTTATGTTTTATTAAAATCGAAGCAACGAGTAATACACTATTCAGTATTCAGCCATAATGACACTTACCTAGACCAATTTGACATGTGCATATTTTCCCACATTTGGGTGTCCGCGTAAGCCTTTAAATTAGAATGCTAGCCTTTGATTACTATTGTGTCTGCAAAGTGTTGTGGAGTAAATAAAAGGGAATAGAAAATGTTGCCTAGATATTTTACAACTGACTTAGTAAACGTAATAATAACGTTCGTATTATGTATGTGCCGTGTGTTGCCGGCTGAGAATAGCATCACCCCATATCTTGCCCGTGGGAGTCGTAAGAGGCGACTTAGGGACTTGAGGGTGTGTATTGCAATTTTAGGCGATGGGCTGACAACCTGTCACTATAGCGATACACAATTTTCCAAATAACCCTCAAATATTTGTCAGACGTGGCGTAAATGTCCGTTTTATGCGGCTGTTTACGCTCTGCCTACCCCGCAAGGGATTATAGGCGTGATATATGTATGTATATATATGTATGTATTAGGATCCATTAACATTGAGCGTCTCGGCCACTGCGGCGCTAAAGCGGCCAGTACCCGATATTATCAAACAACAGGCTACAATTTTGCAAGTGAAATTCGATGTTCATTGCGTAGTCGGTAAGCCATTGTGATACCAAGAATATCAACCGGCTACGCAATGTACTAAAAATTTCACCTGTAGATTTGTAGCCTGTAGTTTAATAACATAGGCATCTGGACGTTGCATTGTATTTACTAGGTATAGGAAGTAATTCTTTTTCTTCTATTTCTTACCTTTCCTGAAATATTTTTTGCGGGAATTTGTTCAGTTTGATGGTCTGAATGCACCCTATAAGTAGTCGCAGGGCTGTCCGTTACATCATGTATATATACTAGGAGATAAATATTTACATTAGTAATATTATTATTTTTTAAATTTCGCTTATACTTAATATCATTTTATTGTTTTCAGGTAAGATCGCTGCATCAGAAATTTTTTCAAGTGACTCAATTTTATATTAAGGATCTTGAAATACAATATCCACGTCGGTAATATCCTTTGTAGGTATGCATAACATTTTCTGTATAATTGTTTCTACATAGGTAATCATTACGTACAATTTCATACAAGACAATTTCATCATTATTAATATCTAGGTAAGTACCAAAATGTACACATAACTTCAGTCTTAGCAATGCATTTTATATGACATGCAATTAAATTAATTTCCATCACATGACAGTTCACATCGAAGCAATTTGTTAATATCAAAGTAGAGTAGACATACCTAGTCATTAAATTAGTTAGAAATTAGTGTACATCAGAATGTCTGCCACTACGCAGTTAGTATAGAATTGGGAATTTCAATAATTTAGGAGACACGGCGACATTTCTGACTTAGCTATCAATTATGTGTTTCATAAGTACTGCATTTAGTAGCGGTGGTATGTCCCGTAAATCTTAAACATATTACAAAAATTGCTTTTCCATATTGATGTGGGTACTATAATTTTTTATCTTAGCGTAGAGTGTCATACTCGTAGGCAACCATCCCTCTTTCTTCAGGCTTCCCTATTCGCTGAACTCATTGAGGTCATCCCACCCATTCTTCTTTGGTTAACCCTTTAGGTCAAAAATTTTCTATGTTTCTTTCAGAAAGTTCTATGTCTATAAACTCATTGCACGTAGATTCAATCCAACACCTAACAGATGCGTGAAAGGTTAGATCCTTCTAATCAAACGTCCTGTATGACCTTTCATAACCCAGCAATTTTGTATCCATTTGTTTTTACCATAAAACTTCTAACAAACATTGTGCAATAGATTTTTTACCACACTTAAAACCACCGTAACATACAAATTGACCTTCAAAGTAGTTTTTTAATGCATTCCATACAAAATTACACGTGGGGCCCTAACTGATAGAGTTAACTTGACCGTGACAAAACTACAGCTGTTGTGACCCCTTAACAAACAGAAGGTTAAATTTAACCACCAGTTAAACTACCGCTGGGGTTGGTAATGTTGGTCGATGTGTTACAGTTATTTGATTAGACATTAGATTTTTTCAATACCTATTCGTCTGTTGAATGTCCCTTTAAATTTTTATAAATTTAAATTCTTATAATCAGTGACAAAATTGAAGCATATAAACTCACCATCAATTTGTTTGCGTTGTCTGACTCTGGGCAAAACTTTATTAAGCTTCGCCTATTGGTTAACCCACTGCTACACTTTTTATTGGTCTCCCTAGAACAAGAATTACGTTTTTCGTGAGTATGTATGTATGCATGTAAGTAATTTTTTTTCACGGGCTGCAACCCAAACGGTTTGACGGATGTCATATGAGGTGTCATTAGATTCGTCTTAGCAGCGCGAGTGACACGGCTGTATTAAAATTTCGTAACTTAAAAATAGCGGATTGACAACGCATATTTTTTACTAGTTCTGTTATAACTACATAATAGTGTAAGATTTGTCATATATTCGCACATGGGTAGGATCAATCCTAAGTAACAACCTAATTTAAAGATAACGCCTACTTACAACTTAACCAATGTTAGACATAATAGTCTGGCGTTACGATTGCGCTAACCGTTGTGCTACCCTAAATATTCCAAAATAATGATGTATAGTTAAAACAAACAAATTAAGTTTAATAGTTTACGGGTAGAGCACGAAAAATACTCTTATTTTCACTTGTTATCTTTATAGCCGAGCGGTTTATAAATACGAAAATACACGTTACGACGTTATTCCTTGAAGGGTAGAAAGTATTGCCATGTTTGTCAATTATTTAGGAGATTATTACAGATTGCATCACTGCAGTGGCAGGGTAGACCAAAAAATTACGTTACTTTGCTTACATGCGAAATTTAGAACCGACGCAAAGATGTAGGTGTCAATTGGATAATGCTTTTTTTTTTATTAATGATGGGTTTGCTCTTGACTCTAGTCTAGGTCCTAGGTCAGAGACAGAGTCTAAGATGGAGCGAGCTCACCCAGAAGAAGCCTGTTAAGGCACTGGCACTCCCACACACTGACGGAATGCAGCAAGCTACTACTAAAAATTGCGCTGTTTCTTTCCGTCGAATAGGTTTAAGAACGGATAGGAGATGATCGCGACTAAAACTAACTTAAAATTTTCAAAATTAGGCGACGATTGAAAAGAAGGCGACTAAATGACTAGAAATCGCGAAGAAACACAAGTCATTTTTAAACATCACATGGCTATATCTACTGCCTATTTCTTTTTAAACCCATTTGACGGAAAGTGAGAGCGCTATTTAAAGATAAAATTGACAACACTAGCTTTGAGGATTGTCGTGTATGTACGAATACCAAGGCACTTTGCGTGGATCAAACGGACAGCTTGACATTTATTTTTCTTTCAATTTCAGACTTTTACCAGCAGACGTAAGATTCTCTTTGCCGTATTTTTAAAGTAAAACAATGCAATTCCCGGTAACAAATTCAAAAGGTCTCGAAATATCTGAAGTGTACCTGTGTTAGCCCCATTTCGTCACAGTACCGATTCGACACACATAAAATTCAAGCCCTGACTTGTCACAGAGCAACTAGTTTAAAAAAATACACGGCCCGTCACAATCTATCTTAGCCTTGAATGTAGGTACAGTCAACATAATTTGAACATACTAAGCGAAGTATGAGTGATGTGACAAACCGGGACTTCCTAATTAAACCATTATAATTATTTAGTGTGACGAACTGGGACTGTGGCGAATCGAGATTGATTCCTAGAGTGTACGTGTCCTAGTTTCTTATTCGACCGAATTGACTACAAATCGAATCGGATGTCAGGATCTACTGGGCTGGCAGACAAAAGCTCTTCTAGTTCTGTGAGCTTTATTTGTTGATAAAATGCGATTTATCTTTGAGAGATTTTTGCTGCTTTGTCTGAAACTACCTACCTTTACCTACCTAGGTGTATTGTTCTCAATTGAGTATCACCTACTGATATTTAAATAAACCGTAAATAAATAACCTGATTTGATAACTGGTATTGCACATCTTCAATCTTGATTTATTAAATTAAATAGGTATCTAAAATATATGCCTACAATAATAAAAGGATCCTTTTTTAATATTTTTCATTTATATACATTAACAAAAAGGAATAACGGCTAGGTGGACCGCCTTGACAAAAAAAAACTGACAATATCCAATCCCATTTACAAGCTACAAAAAAATAACAACTGCTTGACATTTTCTCGACAAAAACATAACCCACAATAAACCTTACCCTATTTTTTCGCCACTTTTCTCAACACGAAGAAGCGGGAATCGTAAAAAATAACGTTTTATAGGTAAGAAGGCGTTATCGGTTATATCGTGAGGGAAAAATGAAAACTAAATAAGAGTCGCGCTGCCGTCAAATATTGGCAAGCATCTGCTATCAAAACTTTGGGAACGAAGATGCTTAGTTGCTGAATGAGATAATAGCCTTTTTCGGATCCAGGTGAACCCGTCCACGAGAATCGTTTCGGAGGTCCCTCATTTGTTCCCCATTTTGGGAACTATATAACTATCGGCACGTGCCGGGTAGATTCAGTCCAATCCGTTATTCCCAGAACAACTTGTAAGCCCAGTCGCGCCCCCTCATACAGTCAGGTGTAGATTTCATAGCCCCGGGGCTCAAGAGTCCAGAACTAAAAAAATAAAAATAAAAAAACTGCAAATCCACCACATTTAAGCAATAAATTAGCATTGCCAAGTCCGCGTAAACGTGTTGCAGTAATAGAAGACGAATGTTTCAATCAATTGAAATTTGTTTTAGCATGCGCAAGTGTGCGACATAATCCTACCCGTATCACACGTACTATCTACACGCAACAATTCAAAAAATAATATAAAATTAATGGATTCAATCGGCATCGCACTGTTTCATCTGAAATATTATTTAAAATCAGATTAACCAGGAGGATCCTTTTGCAAAGCCAAGCTCAGTCCTTCGCCGACTCTACGAGTATAGTTTATGTGAAATAAACTAAGAATTAACAGTAAATGAATGTATAGCTGCAGCACATAGATACTCGTATATATTGTTTAGTCTGCATACACGACCACTGCTGGACGAATAACTCTTTCTAATTGCGCTTTTCTACGAACCTTTGCCGAACACATCCAACAGTTCCCTATAGCAGGTTTGTATCATCTGACCATTGGACTAATGATCTAGCGACTGGTCGGTTTTTGTCCCTCGGCCGCTCTTACCGCTATGTCAAATTCTCTTTTCTCTATTCGGCTTCTTTTCCTGCCTAGTGAATTTATAGAAAACAAATAGCCTCTTCTAGAGCATTTCTACATCTACATCACGTATTCACGAGGATATTGCCGGCCCCGTTATTGCTTTAGCCGCCGATTCCTCGCTTTTTCTTATAACGCGTTATGCACAGTCGTTTATGTTTGTCTCTTCTAGTCCACTTCTACATCTACATCGCGTATTCACGTGGATATTGTCGGCCCAGTTATTGCCTTAGCCGCCGATTCCCCGCTTTTTCTTATAACGCTTTATGCGCAGTCGTTTGGCTTATGTTTGTCTCACACAGTTTCGCAGGGACGTTTCTTTTGCGTAAAGTCGCGTAAGACTCGGGGATTTAGTAAAGGTGAAAACACACTATGATGCTATCCCATCCCACGCTACGTGATCTTACGGCAGCGACTTGGTCTACACCACGCGTCAGAGCAGATGCACACTGAACTTATTTGATGACAATACACGCCATCTAACGAAAGATCATTATTTAAATTATAGCACTGTAAGTTGGTCCGCCAGGGTAAGGCAGAGGCGCGTAGGACAGTGAATTGTGCGCGGCGACGATGCGTAGAAGAATGATCAAAAACAGGTTGTTCAAATATTGATTTATTACTTTAGGAACCAAATTTGCTAGGCAGCCTATGTGCATTTTATTTTAAGACTCTCTTTTATAATTATACGTAGGTAGATCTTTCTTAAATCATTTATGCATGTGTGACAAACAGTATATCCCTTCAGCTTGCAAAACACCTCCTATGTCCCGTCTCCACTGAGCAAGTGCTAAGACCTTCATGATGCCTTCTGACATGATGTCAGATGACGGTTTCTTACGCCCGCGCAACACACGTCCACTTGCGTTCGGTTCCTTCACCGACGTCATGCAAAGTTAATGTGCTTCTTAGTAATTATTGTTCATATCATGTCAATGGAAGCGAGAGTATTTTCACGGGCATCAACTACCTACATGCACGTGGAATGGGATAAGATAAGTGTGTCTGCAGTTTACACCCTTAGGTTCTCAGAATTCAATAAGTTATTTTTATATGTACTTCTTCGTCTTGATTTTAATATGTTCTTCTTTGCGTTGTCGCGTAGAACACTGAGTCGACGAATGACCCGTTTAGTCTTTGCTTTTGTACTAACCAAAGTAATATGTGTTCCTTGCCACTTAGATCACTTTACTTACGAATATTAATAATTTTGCATTATAAGTTTGAACATTACATATATTATATATTTTTGACGTGTACGCACCCTGGAAAGATCAATGGTAATAAAATGTGAATAAAATAAAAATAAACAAAGGCTATGTAGGTTTTCAATTGATTTTTTACGTATTACTTTTTATTACTAAGGCCTTAAAATAAATCTAGCTATGATTAATAGGAAATAGCTTAGAAAAACACTTTGGGATAATCCATGGCACATAAAAGGAGATTTTCTATGGGCATTTGTTATTACTACCAAAACACGGTTAATGCTATTCATTGTGGAACCCCACTTAAATTCAGGGTTCCTTATCGGGGAGAAACTGAAGTGACAAATACAAGGATAGAGCAGGAATTGAAGTGCTTTAATGAAAGTGAATATATCATGATTTTAATATAACATTAAAAAGCAACACTGCATATTAGCAGCACGTAGAACTACCCATTCAAGATATCAACTTACACTGTTTTTGTTACAGTTAGTAAGGATGACCTGCTGATAGGTTGATCCGCTGCTGAGAGTACCTACCATGGCATATTATATTTCATTTCGTATTGGGATTCGCGTTATTTTGAGCTTTATCGCGAGTAACATTATTAATTTGAAAAACCTTTATGTAAGGCGTTGGGACCGATTCTGTCAATGCGATCATTACACAGACGGAGGCCTTTAAACACAAAAACTTTTTGCTGTACGGAACCACCAAACTAACAGTACGTATACCACAACTTACGCCTCAATAACAACCCTCTTTATTTGTTCTATCCACCGCAGTATGCTCGAATAGATGAAATTTTACTGACATTGATTGCATAATGGAATAAAAGCTTGCTACCATAATTTAATAAAATTATCTTTGGGGATAAGGCTTTTAATGTATATTTTCCTTCGGCTGTTAAATCGGTAAAAATGCTGGCTGTAGCACTATTGAGAAAGCTACATATTTACCTACAGTTGGCATAATATATAAAAACTTTTCAAATTAAATGCATATTGCCTGTTTTTATTAACTTCAAAATTATTTATATGTGTGTGTATGTTATACTATCAAAGTTGGTCGTGGAATTTCATAATGTATGCAGATTGTAGGTAGTTATTAGACATGATACCCTTTCAAACAGAAAGCCAAATAAAAATCGAATGTAAAACATACTAACGCAAAAGTAAGCATATTTTCGTTGAAAACACCCCATTATAATGGACAAACATACTCGAATATTCTTTTGACAAAAAATAAATTATTCTCATACCTAAATTACCAGTTTAAAAGACCGTATATAAAGGACTGCTGTTTATAAATATTGCAGAGCATTTTCTTTGACAAAGTGAACCTAATATTTGAAAATAATTCACTTTTTAATAAAAACACGTCCCATGCAAGTAGCGGACGAACGAATAAATCTAATTTAAAGTCTACAAAATGTTTTGAAATATTCATTTTCGTAAGCACAAAACATTGTTTAGTCAGAAGGTTTAAAGGAGACTTGAATTTTTAAATTGCGGAATTAAATTAAATGAATAAACAGATCATTATCAAATATTCTCTGAAGAAAGTTGTTCACTTTCATGGGTAGTAGGTTGACCCCGTAATATTTCTCCAGCATTTTTACCTGGAACAATTTCTTTTCAAACGTGTTTTACTGAATCTAAACAAAATTCGCTTTTCCTTTTATTATTTTGTCAAAATATGAATAAAAAAATTTACCTCCTTTATAGGTAACTAGATTTCCGCCCAGCGGTTTCACCCGCTGCCTCTCATTTTCCCGTAGTAATAGTTGTTTTCCTGCGGTAAAAAGTAGCCTGTGTGTTATTCCAGGTTATACTCTACCCGTGTCGAGTCTACTCTGAGAGTAAACTCTCAAATTTATAATATTAGTACGGATTACCTGTTTAGGTTGATCTTTGTATGAATGTTGTTTTAAGAAAACAATAAATCTTACTAACTTATGAACTGAAGGTTGTCTATCTGTTAAATCTAAAATAATGTAGGTAATGAGGCAAAATACTTAAATGAGGCGATACTCGATTTTGTTGAATTGTCTGATATTTCAGCCCAGTTGCAAACTATCAGGTATATAATATTAGTAAGGATAATGTTTATAATATCTTCAGTACGGCATAATTGAATAAACATAGTCGGTTTTTACTACCCCTGGATATACTACTCGATGAACTTTGATAAAATTAACAAGCACTCAAGATTTGAATGTGAAACGTATTTTGACCTTATCCTCTGGTCCATTATAATTATCCTACACCTACACTCATCCTACAAACACTTAAAAAAAAGTTAACCGAATAGGTACTAATGAAAATTAATATATTAAATAATTTTGCGAATCAAAAATTTGGATTTTCCATCAATATAAAGAACTTTAAGGAGCATTATTGTTCCTCGTTTGGTTTGGACTTTGCAGAATGACTCGAACGTATGTACGATGACTTTAGAGGTTTTTTAAAGTGATATGCCACGGTTTTTCTCTACGATCAGCCATAGCAGTCGTAACACAACCACGTATGAAGCTATTTTAAAACACCAAGTTTCATTGGGTCGTTCATCGAAATTTCCAACACGATAAGAAACGCCGTGTGATGCCGGCTTAGAATTCGCCGTGTGATGCCGGCTTAGAATAGCATCACCTCATTTATTACCCATGGGTGTCGTAAGAGGCGACTAAGGGACTCGAGGGTGTGTATTGCAATTTTAGGCGATGGGCTGACAACCTGTCACTATAGTGATACACAGTTATCTGATTGATCCTCAAACTTTTGTCAGACGTGGTGTTAATATCCGTTGAACGGCCGTTAACGCTCTGCCTACCCCGTGAGGGCCATATAGGCGTGATTTATGTATGTATGTATGTATAAGAAACGACTGAATCGGATCAGTAATTTGCAGAAGTGGATGAAGGCCTCCTGTAAAAAAATCGTATCAGTCAGAAAAATAAACGACTTGCCACCACAGTGATGTATCCGCAGTCGGTGTATAATGACGTCACGATTCACCGGCGATCGCGCAATCAGCCGCCAGTGTTCGTCGCAGCCAACAAATTGTGGAATAACGTGCCACCATATATTGCACTCCCCTCGGGGAACAATAGACCTTTTCGGGTGCGGCGCGAGTCTTACGGGAGCGTAAGGGGTGGTCGTGTATTTCGGATTAGTCGAATTCATACTTTTCAGGATTTAGATTGCTATTTAAATAAAGAACTCGGGTTTTCTGTGTGTTTTACCTAAACAAACTCTGTTGCATCAGTTTGTATGAAAAGTTTACATAAAAAAGATTTTAATTCAGACTAGTTTCCTACTCTTAGTTTAATGCCTGAGCGGGCTCACCCACTGCTACTCGGTTTTCTGTAAAAAGTTGCTCTACGAACTATTTCAGCAGCGCTATTTCATATTCCTACGTACCCGTCGCATTGATAACCTCCTTTTTCGTAGTCGGATAAAAAAAATTAAAGCCAAGATCCCACCCTACACGACTGATCCCTTCTAATCTAAGGGCCCCACTCAACGGAGGAGTACCGCCATATTTGTTTAGCTCCCTAAATCAACCTCTCATTTCGCCTTGTTTATATTTCATTACTACATGTGCTATCCGAAATCGCTATTCATATTCCATTCTAGTATTTTTGGAGAGCAGATGTCTACAAGTTATAAGAGACTATTCATAGGAAATTTTGGGGGCCGCCATTATTATAAAGGAGTAAAATTATTGAGATTAAATTGCTAGTTGATGGGGATATTTTAATATCGCATATGTGACTCCTATTATGTGGGAGGACCGTTTTTTGATATTATTGAAATAAATAGAGAATTCGATGACTGGAAATCTTGCTGGGATAAAATATTTACCTTCACTTCATAGATTTCAAAACAAACTTAAAACATGGCTTCTCGAGCACACGTTTTACAGCTTGACAGAGTTCTTGGATTTAAAACTATGTGCTTAATGAATAAATGTACTTACAGATAAATCAATATATAAATACTTTTTATATAACTATTGTATGTTACAACAATCGGTCAGTACCTATAGTGTTGACTTAACTATTGTGTTATTTGAATAGAATAATACCTACTACAGTCCTACAAGCTGTAAGTTTAATTTTTCCATTTGACATGCAACAATTTACTATTTACTAAATATACGAATATACCCTACTACCTTTATACTATTTTATCATACTCGCTTGTTGTAGGTATTAGTATAAGTGAGTAAGTAGTTATTAGTACGAATTTGTTATACACGGCTTAAAAAACCTCGTGTAATCGTCAATTGGTGATATATTTCCGTGAATATAAATATCACCGCTACGACACAAGTGTAGAGTACCTACCAATGGCAATCAGTATTTTGATTGATTTGGTATGGATATTTTCACGTTACGGTTTTTGCAATATCTTAAATAATCAACAATTCGATCCACTTTGAAAACAAATTCGAATATTATAGGTATGTGCAATATATTAAAGAAATAATAATAGTTATTGTGCCGTGTGATGCCGGATTCGAAAAGCATCATCCCATTTCATTCTTGCGGGTGTCCTAAGGGACTTGAGGGTTTCATGTATGTAACAATATTAGGCGACAGGCTGACAACCTGTCACTATAGTGATACACGATTTTTCTGAAAATGTCTAGCGCGCGTACACCGCAAGGGGTAAAGGTATGTATGTACCAAAATGCTAGTTACGCTTAAAGCAACGCTTTCACCCGCTGCAACTCTTTTTCATTTGGTACCGAGTTATAAAGTAACTGCTCTTACTCAGGAATTCTCAAAATTATCACTCGTAATAAACAGCTCGGATCAATTCTGTTTGACTCAATACCAACCGAATAGACCAGTATTCCCAAAGATGTCTGCGATGTGTCCGCGAGGAATTCCATCGGCGACCGCAAGTCACGCCTCGGTGCACCGCGAATTCTGCATGCTATACAGGATGTAGGGGAAATATTGCAAAACCTTTCGTACTTAGGTTTAATCAGTTTTGCTACTCAGACATATAACAAATTTTTGACTAACCTAGTTGTATCTAAATTAGGAATGTTCGTCTTTGCAATCGGACTGAAAAATCAATTTCATAAAAATGTGGGATAATTTAATAACTTGCCGTGAGGTGCCGGCTTGGAATAGCAACACCCCATTTCTTTCTTGTGGGAGTCGTAAGAGGCTACTAAGGGACTAGAGGGTGTGTATTGCTATTTTAGGCGATGGGCTGACAACCTGTCACTATGGCGTTACACAATTTTCCGAATGACCCTCAAATATTTGTCAGACGTGGCGTAATTGCCTCTGCCTACCCCGCAAGGGATGATAGGCGATATATGCGTATGTATGTATGTGTAATAAAACTCATTAGATTCCAGGTAATCTTATTCTGTAAACAAAAACTGAGATGCGTCTTACAAGTAGGTACACGGGGTAATTTTATATTACGACGCTAAAAAAATAGCACGTATTACGTTACTGATAAAGTGACGTATCCACCCACGTTGCCTCCCACCTACTTACCATTTGACAAAAGTCCCAAAACGGTGGTTCTGGAAATGACACTTTCACGTAATGCAATGTGGAATTCGGCTCAAGTACAATTTCTGTGGCTAAATAGACCCACGCTGACTTCGCTTACCGAATTATTAGATAAGTACATATGCAGTGCAAGCAACCACAAGCCAAACTAGAAGACTCAAACGTTAACTTTCTTTCTTTTCGTGTGGGACACCGAATCGTCAACGACCCGATGAACCCTGGTGTCAGAGTTTTTCAACCGCCGACTAATAGTAGTAGACCTCTGAAATTGTTGTGTAACGACCGCCGTCTAAGTAATCATAGACAGCAACCGGGACCAACGGCTTAACGTGCCCTCCGAAGCACGGAACCATTTCTCTTTTCGGACAATCAGGTGGTTAAGCCTGCAATGTCCTCACCAGACCGGGAACAAATTCACAAAGTGATAAATATCAACTTTATGAGTGTCCCGCCGAGAATCGAACCCGGAACCTTTGCGTCGCAGGTAGTCGCACTACCACTGCGCCACATAGGCTGTCAAACGTTAACGTATAGGGTTCATTGTACCTACTTAGCCCCGTGTCAAAGAACGCAACTTGGTGAATTACCTGTTTATCCGAAAAATAAGATATTTTGCTACTAAGGAATAATCGACTATCCCCGTTGCTTTCGCTACACAACTAAGACGTGGATTCCGTCTGTAAAAACCTAATCACGGTGAACTCTCAACGGACATTTGTCGACTAAAATAACACCCAAACGAAAGAAGAATATTTCACAAACCGCCAGAGTGGGAAGGGAAGTAACCTAAACATTGAGAATCATTTTGACACATCATTACCGTTCAGGCGTTGGAAATGCCATTAATTTTTTATTTGCTGATTTTAAATTACGAAGCATCAAATGAAATACATTGTAATTCTCGCGCCTAAATTAAGTTGGCCATTTGAATTTAGAGTACGTATTCGGTGCTGATTTCGAAATGAAACGTTCTGATTTTCTATGAGCCAAAGGAATGAATTGGGAACGATTTTTCGGCTGCAATATTTTTTTCTGAAAAGACTATGACGATATTTTCCCATTTTTGTCTCTTGTATTGTCACAGTAAAATAACAAAACCCGGAATTCGGCAGAATTAAAAAGAAAATACCAAAATTTGGAAAATCCGTGACTTCATGCTACTATCTTCCTAAACAGATCTAGGAATTCGACAAATTCAATAAATATTTTCCAATTAAATGTCGTCATGACTATTTTTATATTTTCTTAATAAAAGTATGACTTAAGAGGAAATGAATTATTTAAATAATTATTATAAAAATTGTTATTTGCGAATTCCTAATTCTGCAATGTTACTGCGACATACGGAATAGGAAAATAATCACATCCAACCTGGAACTATTTTCAAATACCTAATGGATATTGGTGATTTTTCGGAAATAACTCAACAGATAATTAAATTTAAAAACTCTTTCCATTCCATTAGTCGACAGACTTTTCAATGATTTAAACCTATCCTCAATTTGTCACTAAAACCCGAAAAAATCGGGCCCAATCTATCTCGATTTGGAAATCACAAAGGCTCGTTTCCACTGAATATATTTAGCGGGGAAACGTAATTTTCCCGCCAAAACCCGCCGGCTGAACGATGACGGCCCGTTCGCAGACTCGTTTGCATTAATTCGGTCAGGATTCGAATTTTTGATACTATCTTTGTTTGTTAAATCAAATGGGTTGAATATTTTGCCTGTCCAGTGGTCAGCTTGTATGTAGGTAAAGAGTAGACTTTTCAATTCGTGAAAATGAACTGTTTGTCTTGTATTAAGGGCATCTAAGTATAAAACTAAAGTATGTCCGAACTCCGAATCTTACTGTGGCGCTTAGTATCTGATACACACTTTTATGTCTTCTTTAATCCTTCGTTTTAAGTACTCTTCAAATTCATATATTTATGGTTCATTATTACTTTTTTCGTTTTGTAATAGATAGGTAAAATAGTATTATCAAGTTCAGGCGAACGAGGCAAAGAGTCAGGTAGCACGTGATTTCCGATATCGAAACGTACTCTTGTCTAATTTAGTGCGTTACATTGCTATACAGATCTGGAAGAGTAAAATAGTCTTCATCTATATATATTCTTGTTGGCTAGTCCTAGGATACAGTCCCCTATTTCTTTTTCTTATTTTCGTGTGGGACAACGAGTCCTCCATCGACCCGATGAACACTGGTGTCAGAGTTTTTCAACCGCCTACTATTACTAGTGGGCCTCTGACATGGTTGTGTAACGCCGTCTAAGTAATCATAAACAACAATCGAGACCGACGACGGTTTAGTCAATTTTGTAAGTGCCACATCGGCCGTTATAATATTAATACCAAAAGTGGCCGTTTTTAGGCATTTTTTGCCATAACTTTAATTACAGTGAATATTTAATTGAGTTTGCATGGTTCTAATTTTACATAAGGATAATACTAAAAAATACATTCTAATAGATTGTTTGTATAAAGAGAAATATTTTTTGTGCAGTGGTGGAACTATCAAGCCTTTCACAACTACACAGCACTCGCCTTAAGAATTTTCAGAGTTGACCTTGAGAAACGAGTGTGTCTCTTTGGCCACTCATTTTAGTTTGTATAAAGATAAATTGTTTTTGTGAAGTGGCGCAACTGTCGTGGCTGTTGACGACTCACTCGCCTTAAATTATGTTAGCTTACTCACTTACCTACTCCATTCTGTAATCTGTATCTAACTACTACATTCATAAAACTCTGTACTGTATATTTCTATATCTACGTCACTCTCGGCCTGTCAGTAATGAGATTCGTAGTACGTTTTCCATCGGTAATGGCCAACTTCAGCTTAGTTACAGCTGAAATGTACGTGATTCTCGAGTTTGTTTGGAGTGAGGTAATGAAGTTTGCCGTGCTATGCCGGCTTAGAATAGCATCACCCCAATTCTACCCGTGGGCGCCGTATATAGCCACTGATGTAAGTTCGCCAGGGAACGGACAGCAGCATTCCCTATGAATGCAACTGCCATTGCGCTCGCCAATTTGCCTGCCAAGCTTGGTGAGTATTACCCTTCGATTTGGGGGAGGCTGATTTCCAGCAGTGGACTGTTTTGGCTGTTAATGTTATGTAATGTATGAAGTAGAACTTTGAAAATACTTGCTATTTATTTATTTATTGTAAAAATGTTTTACAAAATGTATTTATACAAATCTCTCGCAGTGTTTTTTGTGACGGTGGTGCTGTAAGAATGTTAGGTGCTTTCCTAGGCAAGGTTTCTGGTTTATACAGTATGTACGAGTAGGTAATAAAATATTACAGAAGTTTCTAAGAAATAGCTAATCTAAGCAGTCTGTACCTAGTTTAGTACCCGCCGTTAGTTATCCCTATGAAATAAATAAAAAATACGAAAACGTACCTACCTTCTTTCTTATATTTTACTTGAGTTTCATGGTAATTATTATAACGATTACCCAAGGAACTGGGTTAAAACGAAAATTGAATTAGACTAAGATTTATGTGGGTTCGTATTAGCAGGTGAAAAACAGGTTCTAACATCGAAACTAATAACATCTAATAACTTGCGACTTTCGCTAGAAATCTCATTAAGATTGTCTGCGTACTGCAAATTATATTGTTATTAGAAAATTGGATTTTGGAATGTTGTGTGTGTAAGGACCTCGAAGATAAGATATGAAAATCTTTACACTTAGGCTAAAACGTTTTGTTTTCTCTATTTACCTACCTACCCAGGTACCTTTACTTAGCAAACCTGAAACTTGTGACTAACTTATGGAATTCATTATTCAAACTAGGATAGGTATACTTATCATTATCATACTTTCAACGGTTATAACAATAGTATGTTGGTATAAGCTATAGTACGGAGAAAACCCAGAAATGATCCAATTTGTACATTTAAAACCTACATTCCAGTCATTATCCCGAATAAGCTTATTTTGGGCATTCCATTATAAGCTTAAAACTGTAACATGGCGTGGTTTTAGGTCAGCTTTGTATATTTTCAGAACCAATTCAATACTATCCCGTATGCTAAATTCAATTTTGTAATGTGACTTTTGTCGTATCGCAAATGGGAAGTACTAAGTATCTATTTTATTTTCATCTAAAATAAAAAAAGCTGTTATATTGTTAAAACATCAATGTCTGATTTGAAAGACAGTTATAGGCGTATACAACATTTCTCTTAAAAGTAAACAAAATGTAACATATAAAACGTTCAACATTTTATACACTTAAAGTGTATAAAATGTCAAAAAAAATGTCTACTTATTGTCAAAAAAACAGAATAACCTTTTGCGCACTGGAGCAGTAGTTATAGCGGTCATTTATGTTCAGTCAGTCTTTTATCCCAATCCAATCCCAATGGCTTTTGACGGCAATTCATAATGCGAAGAAGAAAGCTGTTGGACTTTCGTGGACTCCGAGCCTTAGCGCTTATCTTAGCTTGTTCAGCCTCAATTTATCCATGGACAGATATGCATGTGTTATTTTCATTGATCTACAACAACCCTAGATTACGCGCGTACGCTCAAAAGGTGGGCCGGTAAAGTAGTGCACAATTTGCAAGCGAGCACTTCTTTCCCACAGTGCGTGGCTGGCCGCTAAACTGTTAACATGACCAAGTACGGGCTAACAAATAAGGCTGAATTCAATAGATTATGGTGAGGTTCGTTGTGATATTTTGAATCAGGCGGACGCAATGAATCTATAAATCGCTATGTATGACTGTATAGTTCAGTAGGTGACAAAATTTTAGCGTAATTTTGTATGAGGCGCTAAATCTAGGGTTGTTGTAGATCAATGGTTATTTTGCCTAGAGTAGACTGTTAGGAGGTTAGGAGGTACCTAGATACTAGTCTAGACGTAAGTGATCCTAAGTCGCATTAACGTAAGTACTATTTGTAATACTTAGTCGGTTTTTAGAAATTTGGTTATAATTTCGAACGTTTTAAAATTTAAACTTGACGTCCAAGCTTACCTTATAGGTATCTGGCAATACCATCCCATTTGCGTTTTTAAAATTATCGTTGCGGTTTTCAAACGCGCCTCGCAGCGTTTCAATGTGGTCGGGGACCGATGTTCCCAGCTCTAGCTGTTTTATTATAACGTATTTTTGGTATAATTTCAGTAAAAATAATGTGGTTAAGGATGTAAGGTTGTTGGATGGTTTCTGTGGCCTTGGTGGTAACGTGTGGATTATTACACTTACGGCAAATTAAATAGCTATAAAACTCATATAGAATTATGGTTTTAATAAAATTACCAACGCCGCCTTGACGTCTTAAAGAGTAATCAATAGTAGACGGAACCTAGAATATCTTCATAGCATATCTTTGTCATCCTTATCTCACTCTCAAGTAGATCTTCGATGAAGTCGAGTACATTTTGAGAAAATTTTATATGTCTCGTGCCATATAAAATATTAAATAAAATTTACTCAGTGCCGTGTTATGCAAGCTTAGAATAGCATCGCCTCAATTCTAGTCTACTACGAATAAATAGAATACCAAATTTTTAAAACACTTCCCGTGTTCATAAATAAATATCGACATTATTTTCGATTTGCGACTTTGGACTGAGTAGATGGAGCCACGCGTTATTCGCATCAAAACACACTTGCGAAATTCGCGGGCAATATACGAGCCGCCCGCCGCGGTAGCCCAGATGGAAGAGGTGTCACTACGAGTGATGGCGAGGGTCGCGGGTTCAAATACTGCCCGCGTTGGAAAATTTTGCAAAGTTTTCTAAAAAGGGATAAAATTATCCTGGGAATGGATAGTAGCGCTCCCTTCGAAAGCATCTTGCACTACGCTCGCCAATCCGCCTGTCAAAAGCGTGGTTGGTATGGCAATACCCCTCAATAAGAGGCCCTATGTCCAGCAATGGACTGTTGTGGTTGTTAATGTTAATATCTCCACTCAGTAGCAATGGCTGGTAATAAACCGACGCGTTAGGTGACGTCCCCAAACGCGGCATCACCACACTCCCAATATGGCAGAAGCGCAGTGATTTGCGACTCGTTGATTTGGTTGGTCCCATTTGTCGTTCTGTGGCCTATTTGAACGGCTGTTCTAATTGGAACTAGAATCAATGGACTCTGTTTTTAGCTTTAGCTTGATTTGTCGAAGCTGGAGATCATAAGAATCGACGATTAAGGGAGTTGACAGGAACTTCTTAGTTATTCTGAAGAAAATATGGAACATGGTGTAATTTTTTAATATTCCCGCCATTTACCGCCACTGCGGTAAATGACTGTATTTTCTATGGTATCAATAGATAGCAAGGCGCAGGCTATCGATGATATCATGGGGTTAAAAAGTCATGGTCTTGAGATGGCCATTTTAAGTGGACTATGACTATTTACCGTATGTTTTGTTTTACTCTGGCCGTGTGATGCCGGCTTAGAATAGCATCACCCCATTTCTGACTAATGGGTGTCGTAAGAGGCGACTAAGGGTCTCGAGGGTTAGATGTTAATTGCAATTTTAGGCGATGGGCTGACAACCTGGCACTATAGCGATACACAGTTATCTTATTGACCCTCAAACTTTTGTCAGACGTGGTGTTAATATCCGTTTAACAGCCGTTAACGCTCTGCCTACCCCGTAAGGGATACAGACGTGATTTATGTTTGTATTTTATGTATGTTCGTTTTACTTTCTTTTAATTATTGCTTGACCTAGCTTGAAAAAATATATATTTTTTGCGCCCAGTGGAAATACCGATCGGACTTGCGAGTGGTATCATTTAGTGGCCCATTCTGGTTTGGTGGGCAAATCGTCGGGACCTCGGTAATTCGGCCGCGGACTGGGAATCCCTAAAGAGTTGGGCGTGTACGGTCCAGTGACCAGCAGTGTGTGAATTGTGAATGCGGGTATTTCGAGGACTGAGCGATAGGTCAGCATTTAAAATAATGTGATCACATCACTGAAAGTTTTCCTCTGCGTATTGGCAGACATATTTGAAGATATGTAACTTGGAAAACGAGCTCATCCATCATCTTCATCAACAGCCATGAGACGGTCTCTGCTGGACGTAAAGTGAAGTACATTTCTCAGCTCTCTCTATATCTTGAGTTTTATCTACCACCTCTCTTTATACCTGTGTGTGGTATCGTTTGATTCCTCGTGATGTCCTTGTTCAGAATACCTATCACGAATTCTTTACGACTAGAGATCTTGCTTCAGGACATCACGAGGAATCCACCGGGACCACACCTCTCTTTATACCTATGTGTGGTAACCACACATATGTGGATTCCTACCACACATAGGTATAAAGAGAGGTTGCAGCTATAAAATATCATCAAGTACGGCTGTGTAGCTAACTAATAAGCCTTGCCATAGCGTCTTCGTTGATAGCAATGTTAGGCTGACTGCATCCAATAGCTCTCTTATAACGCCATCCAGGAGCCTAAAAATAAATAAAAACGTCTTACGATATATCGTAATAGGTCACATACCATCGAAAGACTAAACTGGTACTCGTAGCATGGTGAATTGGTCCATTTTGTACGCATATTTTAAATAGCCTGTAAACACGATTTTTCTGATACGACCTTCTAATGTTTGTCATACGTGGCGATAGCGATCGTATATTTACAGGCGTTCACGCTCTGCCTACTCTGCAAGGGTCAAAGGTGTGTAAACAGTATACCTGTAATGGACTACAGGTCTTATAAGAAATAGATTTTCGTGTAAGTTTTTCATTATTCTTATTTCCGGCCAGTCCTACATACCTCTCGTAGTTAAGTTTGTTTACCCCTCCCCCCCTACAAAAAAGAATAGTTTCACCTTAGATATAAGCAGGTTAAATAAGGTGCTCCCATCCCAGACCCCGCTGACGTTGACACGGGTGCCGTCACTGAATTAAACACGAAGCCCTGCAGCCCTACGCTTCTTTCAGCCCTTTTTCCACACGTTGGGTAAAAAAAGGGCAATGTATTTTTTTAAATGTAATAGCTGTTTGACCTTCATCGCGCCTAATGTTAAGAGATAATGAGGTTTAAGAAATGAAGATCAAATAGAATAAAAAATACTTACCTATAGTCTTTAACCTGGACTACGTAGGAAAGAGTAGGTGGGATTTGAAGAGGAAACGACATCCTTAGACATGTGGCTCGACTGAAAGGCGTCTAACAGCTTATTTATAAATACAAGGTAAAGTAAAGGAAAAAAAGGTAATATAAAGTTTTTCCTGTGACTTTGTCCTAAAACTTATTAGAAAAGGTGATCTTTTTTTCTTTCCAAGTAGTTATTGGACTTAATGGGGAAAACATATTCTGCACTTAGAGTCGTAGGCGTTCGATAATGCATCTATTCTTTAGGTTAAAAATTAAGAGTTATAAGTAGATAAAGATAGATAACTGATTTCTTTGTTTTGCCTTCCGTAGAATGAAACTATTTCTAAGGTTAGGATCCTGGTCTTATACAACATGGATAAGATATTTAAAAACCTGGCATCGGAAATAATGTTAATTAATAAACTGAACAGCCACTTTTTATTACGACCCATCAAAAACCTTTTCCGAGGAAGTCACGAGGACAAACTTACGGATACACCTCATTAACTCAAAACGTCGTACAAAGTTTCTTTAAGCTGCATTTTATCGACCCTAAAAGTAACTTTGTAATTTTATTTTGTGTTCGGTTCGGTATCGAGTTACTATCACGATCTTTCGGGATCGAATCGACACGTCACGACTTAATTTTTTTAAATAGTGTTTGAAAAATAAAAGGATTCAATAGATTTTTATTTCTCGCCCGTGACTTTTTGTTATGGTTGCATATAACATAACAACAGCCGCGTAATAAAGGCCGATTTCTCGCACGTAAAACCGTACTTAGTATCCGAAAATTAAGATTGACATTATCATGTTGTTTTCGTCCTAGGTTCGATTTTCGAACCTCGCCCCTAAAATCTATTGTTATATTTGCCATACCTAACACGGACGTACAGATTAGTAAGTGATGTACAAGATGTTTTATTATCTGATCATCCTTGGATCTTACTACTTTGCGTGTGGAGAATATTTTTAAACATTATTATTGTTAAACCATTAGGTACGGATCAAATAGGCAATCTATAAAATAAACTCTTACCGCCGCAGTACAATTACGTGAGATAGACTGGACATTACAATTAAAATAGACTTTCTACCTCAAATTACCTTTAAAGGAAAACCACCATACCTGCCTAAAACTGCTACTCTACCTTTTTTTTATTCACGATTAATTGAGAACCAAATCCTTTTTTTAGTGCGTTATAAAACATAACCTATATTTTATACATAGTAGCAATAACAAAGTACCGGACTCAAGATGTTATTTGAAGCGGGGCCGTAAAAATGTATAAAACCCACGTGAAAATGTCGGCATGTTCCCGATATTATGAATGTGTGTTGCTATAAAAACGTAAAAACAAACAAATGTTTCTGTTAATTCCTACTAGCATAAAATGGGTCGAAAATGTATATCTACTAAGGATAATATTGATCAGTGTTATGAAACGCGGGTTCTGGATAGTTTAAAAGAGACAGTATTAATTATGGGTTTTTGGATTTTGAAGGGAGGTTTTATGTAGAACTTTGTACCGATGTTTTAGAGATCTGGATAAGAACTCCTTAATTATTTCGATAGTTAAAGTTAAAATATAGTTATAAGTAGGTAGGTTGGTATAAAAAATACATTTTATAACTATTCTTAGAACTTTTCTAGCAATTGAGCACAAAACTTCATGAATCTGTAAAATTTGTAATCTTAAACGTGCACAGACCTCTTGTGTCCAATGATTTCTTCAAATTAAGTTTTTCGACTGCACTCATGACCACAAGAAAGGACCCCTAAATACTTCTTCATACCAAACTACTAAAGACGCCAATAAAACGGTAACAAAATGGTAATGGAACAGATACGAGGACTGGTTTGTGGTGCCCCCTGCCGCGAGCTTTTGGTTTTAAATGATTTCAAATTTCGAACTGTTCTCTTTCTTCCCATCGCGCAGCGGGACCGCCTATTAATACATGTCACTTCTATTTTAAAGCACTGTTCTTTTTGGTTCGATTATTGGCTGTGTCTTGGATCAATCCAGAGATCGTGGGTTCGATACCCTATGAGGATTATATCTTGTAAGATTGTTCTCTGTTAGGTAAAAAAGTAAGTGACTTATTTCAAGGGTTGGTTTCCGTGCCTCTTGGGCTCTGGTGAAGCGGAGGCTAGGTACCTTCCATACTTTACTGTTTTAAAGTGCGTTAACATGACGCGTTTGTTGTCCGTTCTGTTGCAAATATGGAGTTGTAATCATCCCATTGTATATCAGAACATCGCTTGGAAGACAGTTGCGCAACACGCCGTGTGAACGCACCCTTAAAACTCTGGTCCGAATTTCGTTAGTAATATAACCTCATCATTCATAATATTAATAATTTAAAAAACTAGGCAATTTTTTTTTCTTATTCATTTTAATAGTCTTAAAATATCTTTCATTTCTTAGACCGAAATTAATTAAGGCTTTTAAAGTATTAGTGTGTTTATCTTTTAGTTTAATTAAATTTGATTTTGCAAGAAGAAACTTTAAGAAGCTTATATAGTAAAGAGGAATGCGCATAGTAATTAAATTAATTATTATGTCGGTCTCGATTCTGGCTTACCTACTCAGTTTTTAACTAACCAAAAAAAAACAAAGTCCCTTAAAAGTATAACCTGGGTATAAGAATTTTAATACTCTGACATCAGGGTTCATCAGGTCATGGCGATTAATATCAAGAATATCATAGTGTGTCCTTGAGAAGGCACCTTAAGGCCTAAAGAAACCCACGAGAGGTTTACTTAAGGTGCTTTTCCGAAGGAAGCGGCCGACTACAGCGACTGTCGCCGGTTGTTTATCGGTTTTTGGGGTTTGTCGGGTCGTTTGGGTTGAATGGGTCGTTTCGGTTTGTTGAGTAGTAGGAGTTTATCGGGTTGTTAAAATCCCGACAAACTACCTTTCCTAATGGACCAATACGAAGAACCTGTTACACCCGATGAACCCTAACAACCATTTGAATCCTAATAACCCGAAGGACTATAACGATCCGGCGAACCTTTACGTCCTAATGAACCCTAACAGCCTGAAAACAAACAAAGGACGTGTAAAGATAATTTACCAATAATATTATATTAACCCTAGTCTAGTACCCGATGAAAACTAACAACCTGAACAACCCTAACGATCATCAGCGTCCAATGCACTATGTTTTCAATGGCTGGTAAAATACGTAAGCTTCATATGGTAGTTGCGGCAATGCTGGGCCCGGATTCCCTTATTTTTTTACCCTTGTAATGCCAGCGACACTCAACTGTAATTTTATTCTCACCGTGATATTCTATACTTGAAACTGTTAGCAGAATACGAATCGCCCAAAACCATGCCACTGACACGCTATCTACATAGATCTGAAACGATTTTCATTAATATACTTCTGGCCCTGGTCTGCAGGCGCCGGCGCTGCACGTGCCGCAGCGGCTGACAGCTAATGCAGTTGCGGTCGCGTTCGGATAGTATTTCATAGAAATCCATACAAACCAGTATTGCCGCTGCTTTACATGCTGTCGGCCGTGGCTGTCAACCGCATCCTTCGGAATATCATCTTTACGCTTTTTTTTAAATAATACCTACCTGGAAACTGCCTATGAGCACAAAACAACTATTGAAATAGTTAGGTTGGTATCAAGTTTTTTTATTAAAATATTACTACATACGTTGTCTCTCCTTATTTCTATTTTACTATAGCTACAGAAAGTGATGAGTAAATACAGCGTCATATTTCCTTTCTCAAAGCTTTTCTAATTATAGGAGCCTTTGAAAGACTCAATCTATTAATTATTCTGTTTTGTTCGACGTAATACCTAATGAGAAATCTTTGTTTTTTGTCTGCGGGTTTATCATGTACTCTGATGTCAGAGGTTTTAAAGTGACAGCCAACTTTGAAGGGAAGTACCTTTTATTATAGACAGTAAAGAGACTGACGCCTTAATGCGTCCTCCAAAGCACGAAATCATTTTGCCACTAACCAAACTGAGAACGATGTCACAAAGTAATGAATGAAATCACTTTGCCACTATCCATACTGAAGTCGATGTCACAAAGTGATGAATTTACGCCTATCATTACCAAAAACCCTAGCTTTGAATGTGCACACAAAAATAATGTTAACTGCAACCGTAGACCAATAGCATGAGTACATTGTTTGATGTATCTAAGAGTCTAAATAGATGATAACTTTTCTTGGTCTTCCCATATAGACTTCGTCTGTAATACATATGCTTGATAAATTCTTTCATTCAACTTTTAAAGTTTCCTTAATTACCTTAAAGTGTACCACCTATCTATAGTAGATTCATTTTTAAGTTACTCGCATCTCTTCTTGTTTGCTTGACTTTAAAATTACTTGCATTAAAATAGTCTTTTCAAATCAGGTTTTAAAAATTGCTAGTATACAAGAAGACAAAAGATAATGAACTGTAAGGATATATATAACAAATTATTTAAAATGTAATTTTGAATATAACTGTAAGTTTGTACAAAATTTTCCATAAGATTTGACGTTGTGAAAAGAAAAGACTGTTTATATATTTTTGTAATAACACTGTTAATATTTAATTATTATAACCATAATACCATAACCATAATAGGCAGGAAAATCCTTACTCCAATCGCTCGTAAGCATTGCACTCACTCTGTATCGGTAGGAAATTCTGAGGTACCCAAAGTAAATAAGTACTTTGGTGACAGAACGCTAGATAAGCGAAACCCATACTTTTTGAATACTTTGCCCACAGATAAGACAAGAAATTTACTAAAATAGTTTTGCATCCAAACTTGAAAAATATACGTCAATTAGCTTGTAAAATGACAGTAACATTTGTAATGTACCTAACATAGCTAGGCATTGCTCAAGTGTTTATGTGGGGCTATGCATTCGTTTCAATTCTGTAATTTCGTTTTAATCAATTCAATCAGATTACAAATAACTTTGTACGTCTAGAAATCGAACTAATGATCTCCGGACCGTAGCACCAGTGCGTGGACCACTTAGCCATGGAAAAAGCTTTTAAGCCTTCAAAGCAGTCTATCAGTATTAAGTAACGTTTAACAAACCGCCAAACTGCAAAAAGCATAAAATTCAAAATTTGATTTGTTCATTTCGAAATTTTGAATGGAACGATCCAACTTTTTAACAAAAGGTTTTACAAACAAATTCCGTTTGAAGAATGAATAAAGTTGGGCTTTTCGGCGGAGAAGAAGTTGTGATGTTGCCAAATCTGGTAATTATTGAGCTCTACGAATGTTTTCTAAATTTTGTAAGTCAGATATTACGGATTTTACCAAGATATTTTCTATATTTGTATAGTAATGGCAAATTTTTGAAAACTTCTACTTGTATTGTGGGACACCGGAGTCGACCAACGACCCGATGAACACTCCAGTCAGAGTTTTTCTCTGAGTCCTGTTACTGAAAGTAATTTCTAATGATACTTTACTGATGCAAATTATGGTTTGAGATAGGAATCTTATTAAAATTAATTAAATTAGTCTCACTTTGCGAAATATCTCATAAGTAAATGTTCTCACATAAGGCAATAGAATGGCAAACTCATTTTTTCATCTGGCAACATTGGGTTGGATTTGGTAAACATGTACCAACTTGAGGGCAAAATTAAAATTTGATTTTTTCATTCCACCCTTTGAAACACTAGAACCGCTCATTATAAAAGTTAGCAGACGAGATTTTGTGGCATCAAATTTGAAAAGTTTCTGTTCTTTGATTTACCTGCAAATTATAAAGGGTTTGAAAATTTTAAGATTAAATTTACACCTTTTTAGACTGATTTTTATTCAGTATCGTTTTAGTTTTAAGGGCTGATCGCACTGTCTCAAGCTAGAGCCGAAATCTGAGAATGATTTAACGTAAGATTATAATAATGTTAAGTGACTGTCGAATCAACCCCACGTACTTATATCATACTATGTTGCGTAGATCCAATACCTACATGATATCGATGTATAGCTGGGTTGTAAAGTTGCGTTTGTTACGAGAACAAACGAACCATTATAAGTTTAAAATATGAAAACACATATAGTATAGAATAAAAACAAAAATAAAACCTCTTTCAAAGTTTACCATATTCCCAATCCACTTACCTACCTACTTTATTTTAGTTTTACAACTAACTAGTACAACTCAATTTTCTAAATACTTTGTAAAATTCATAGGAAAAGCGAATCAGCCCTGTTGTAAAGCACTTTTTACAGCTCCATAAAATATCTTAATAACAGAAATTGCAAAGGCGTAACTCCAAACATGCAACTAAGTTGAACTTGTTAAGGAATAAGACTACCTACTTATTTACCTAACTATTTCACAAAATTGCTAATTATATGGTACAACTAGTAGTCACGAAGGGTGCAAAGTTTTATTATTTGTGATTTGAACTCGTATGTGTGAGGAAATACGTCTTTTTTTGTCTAAACTAATCGAATGAATGCTTTTCTAAGGGATGTTCAGATGCAACCGGTTTGCTTAACGCGAAAAGTCATAAGTCCATTTCCTGTTCACGCGATTTCGAACACTATTTAAAGTGGGGTTAAAAGAGTTTTCGGGTGTTTGGCAGAGTGAGATAACCCACCAAATAACGGGTCGGTACAATATGCCTTTGGGATATGCGTCTCTATTGAACCAAGTTTGTACATCCGCCCTTTTTTCTGTGTACCAGATGTCTGAAAACAGGGTCTTTTGTGTGTGCATCTGAGTGCCCAATTATATTGTTAATTTTACAAATATTAAAGCTTTTGAAATATTACACGCTGGTACGAATAATAAGCCATTATGGGGGTCGAAGTTTTAGCAAATGGTAGGATTTCGCGAGTGTCGGGTTTCGCAATTTAAGGTGAGAAGGAATGCACAATGAGTGTGTGAAGTAATGTCGGTTGTTTATTTTGATTCGCATTAGTAGCTTACGCCGAAGTGACGACAAATTATTCTGTCAATGGTGCATCAGCGTACTTACACCTTTATGGACATCGGCATTTATAATAGGGTTATTCTATTTAGTGTGTAGTATCAAGCTTGGACTAATTGATTTTAAAACCTTATGGCTCGCAATATAAACTAAGGTTCGAGCTACTGACTAGCTTTCTTCAACATCATTTAACTGTTGTACATGTAACTAAGACATTAGAGCTAAAGTTACTAAAACAAACTTAGTGATTTGTTTGGTGATAATTATCTAACATTAACTAGATTTATAGACCGTTTGGTGTAGATTTATCTTATCTCAGAAATTGCGCGGCTAAACTTTGCTTTAGCTGTTATTTCTGTTTGAGGTGTCGGGTTTCTCTTTATGGCGTGATATTTACGGTCTTTGAATAGAAAACAGGGCTAGATTTTATGAACTTCATCACTCCAAATAAAGCGCATGGTACCTATCGTTTGAGGGCGGTCTACGTCCAGCTGTGGACAACAATAGGTTGATGTATGTACCTATACATTAATTTAGTTAAATACATTTGACTTTTATTCTTGTTAAGGAGCATATAGTTGCGTCTTTGTACTTTTTTTACAGTGACCTCGATAAACTACTTTCTTGCTCCAAATACTTTTACAATATTGTAATCCGATAACGATATAAATTATCGGAATTTACAGCATTTTATTTTGGCAGTTAACTGTACCCGATACAGGTTTATAGGTTGAATTTTAAAGTGGATTGTACTTACGACCTGTACAATGTTGTACTCCAATTAAGCCGGATTTGCTGTTATTTACGGCTGTTTTCATGTGTAAAGACATGTATTTATGACTTCAAGTTTATGGAATATAATTATTTTATTTTATTTTGATACCTTATTGCACATAGAACAAAAGGCAGGCCTAACGACAAGCGGCATTCTATACCGGCCAACCAGAGGGTAAACCGAGAAAAAAGATACGGGTGCACTCGGGTATGAAGTCATAATTATAGAAAATAACAAATTTATTAGTGATTAGATAACATTATTCATATCATTCCTCAAATATACTTACATAAATAATTTATATTTATACACACTCTAATGTTAACAGAAATAAATTAATACTAATTAAAAAAAGTACACCCTCAAGGTCAGCCAAGAAATCATCAGTAGCAGGACGAAATGCAAGGAATGGGCACCGTTTACATTTACGTCATGGAAGCAGTATTCAGCGGATTGACTGTATGCTGAAAAAAATCTACGATATTTAATGAAAGATTCCCACTCCACCGCATCCTTTTCGACGAAAGACCTGATCAACACTGGTGTCAGGAAATAATAATAAAACAAAGCCAGAAAGAGAGAAGGCGTTTGAAGCAAAAGACAGTGTTAGGAAAGTTTCAGTACTCCGTGAATATGATAATGATGCTTACGAACACTTCGAGCATATTGATATGAGGTTTTTCTTAATCTAAACACGACTTGCGTTTCAACAATAATTTTGTGCTAGGAATTTTATGATTCATTCTAAAGCTTTCAACGAATCGAAAATTCTCGCCGTCGCCCAGACTTTTCGTTATTTTTCCATTTTTATCAAGAATTATTTACGAGATTTCGAACTCTTTAACTTTTTGAGATATTTGCTGATTCAATTTCTTTCTACATTTGCGATGCAAAGTTGTTGGGTTTTTTAAAGAAAGGATCTCATGATTTAGTAATGTGGGGTGGTGTCATTAACTGACGTGGCAATGTGAAGAGGGGTAACCTAATCTTATCTAAGCTGAACACTTTCGGCAACATAGTAAAATTGATTGAATAAGTGTAATGGGCAAACATAGAGTTTAGTGCCATGAAAGGAGCGCAATACTTTTTCTCACTCTCTCTCCCAGTAAAGTTCATTCCTGATTGTTAGTGATCTTCTCGTGTTATATCACCAGAGAGATACCAGACGCAATACACATACACATATCACGCCTATCATCCCTTGTCGGGAAGGAAGAGCGTAAACGGCCTCATAAACGGAAATTTGCGCCACGTCTGACATATATTTGGGGATCATTTGGAAAATTGTGTATCGCCTTAGTGACAGGTTATCAACCCATTGCCTAAAATTGCAATACACGCCTTCGAATCCGCTAGTCACCTCTTACAACTCCCACGGGAAAGAAATGGGGTGATGGTATTGTAAGCATCACACGGCGTGAGGACACCAAACGCAATACCAATAGTAATTTACAACTACAAGCCCATTCCAAAGCGTGGATCGTCACACTAATACTACATTTAGCCGCAAGGTGAAGACCAAACATAGTACACACAACGCCGTCAGGAAATGAAAGCACACATCCTTTGACCACAGATGCAATCACACTCTAAACACCTTCCTAATACTACTATTGGTTGCCAATGTGGCGCAGTGGTAGTGCGTCTGCCTGCGACGCAAAGATTCCGGGTTCGATCCTCGGTGGGGCACTCACAAAAGTTGATGTTAATCATTTTGTGAATTGGTTCCCAGTCTGGTTTCGGACATTGCAGGCTGAACCACCTGATTGGCAGAAAATAAAGATGGTCCTTCGGAGGTCACGATAAGCCGTTGGTGCCGGTTGTTGCCTATGATAACTAAGACGGCGGTCGTAAGACAACCATGTCAGAGGCCCACACTGATTCGACGAACGACCTGATAAATCCTGATGTCAGAGTCTTTTCGTAACGACCACCGTCTTAGTAATCATAAACAGCAACCGGAACCGACGGCTTAGCGTGTCCTCCAAAGCACGGATCCATCTTTCTTTACATACAATCAGGTGGTTCAGCCTTTAATGTCCTAACCAGACTGAAAAGAAATTGACAATGCGATAATATCAACTTTGTGAAAGTGTCACTGGGACTCGAACCCGGAACCTTTGCGCCACAGGCAGTCGCACTACCACTGCGCCACATCGGCCGTCATTTACTCACTGTGATATTGATTCACTTCTGTGCAAGTGTATGTGTGTGTGTGTGTGTGAATGAATTGCTGGGTCTGGAATAAACTACTTTAATATTTCTTCGTAATGTACTCGGGTACAAAACTCAGCGAATGTGATAAAATCAATAGAACCTTTGCTTTCTATTATTCATTCGGGATGGGTATGGCAATTAACCTTAAATACACACTACTAGCCTACCCTCTTGTATACCTACGTACCTACATTCATACACATCTAACAATTTTGTAGATATCCATATACGTAACAACCTGTGTTTGCCGTGTGATGCCGGCTTAGAATAGCATCACCCCATTTCTTTCCCGTGGGAGTCGTAAGAGGCGACTAAGGGACACGAGGGTGTGTATTGCAATTTTAGGCAATGAGCTGACAACCTGTCACTATGGCGATACACAGTTTTCCGAATGACCCTTAAATATTTGTCAGACGTGGCGTAAATGTCCGTTTTTGCGGCTGTTTGCGCTCTGCCTACCCCGCAAGGGATTAAAGGCGTGATATGTGTATATATGTATAAAGGCAAAAACTTCATCTAAACATGTATGTGCCAGTCTCAAATTCCACCTTCACTTGTAGAGCGTGCGGAAAACTATGCTTATACAGCCATGAAAAGTCTTGCCTCAGACACTAATTAAATCGTCTGTCACAGACGTGTGAGGCCAATGATGATGATGTATGTAACAACCTTACTGAAAGTTTACTAGTGGTACACACTACAGATGACGAGCTATTTCCAGTAAAAATTTAACTCGTATTTTTCCAAGTATTATTTTGATACTCATATAGGTGATCCATGTACAGGAACTTACTAATTGTAATATACTTATATTATTACTTCGTAAAATATGCGTAGGTACCTAGGTAGCCACAGCAAGAAGAGAAGGAACAAGGATTTGTTGATATACAAGGTGTAAGGGACAGACCTCCGAATAATAAAATTAGAGTACATTCAGACTATGAAACTGACGACAATAAAAACGATTTCCCATACAAAATCACAATCAGCTGACTGCATTTACTATGGAAAGTCAAAATTTCCAAAATAATTAAATATTTAAAATGCACCCTATCAGTATTCGGAGGGCTGGCCCTTACACCCTGTATATCGGATATTTTATAACTCCGGAAGCATCTTTTGATTCCAATTTCCAATTTAAATGAAAATTATTCTTCAGTTTTTCCTTTCAATTCAACAGAAAACCTCTGTAATTTTTTTTAAGCTTCAACTTGTATAAACAACAGAAACTCTCAAGCGTTGACAAGAATGCTAAAAAAATTGTAAGGTCAATTTTTCTCTCATAATTTCCCAAGGGAATCTTTGGGGTTTCTTAGAAAAATAGTCTCAAAATTACCTTCGAAGACGATAAAGAATATTATTTTTATTTTGCTCTTTTTCGTTTTTCTTTGAGGCTAAGTGGCTGATTATGTTTATTTTTGAACAAATCCTGCCTCGTTTTGTATGTACTTAATCTCATGGGAATAGTATTTCTCACTGAAATAACCAATACCTAACTTAATAAAAATATTTTGTTTATTTTCAGGTAAGCTACGAAAATCATTAGAGAGGGAACGTAAGTTTTACAGAAAGGTTCATCATTTGGCGGACATAATATTACCGTATGGAGTAGTTAGGTGGGTAATAATAAAAGTTATTAGGAAGTTAAACATTGCTACACAGTTTAAAACAATAAAAGAAAATAATTCGCGAGGGAGGAACAAAGTCAACGTCGAACGAAATGAAAATTTGATTTGTTTCATTTTTGAGCTTGTTAAGTTCGTTTATACTTAAACTACTGTTTATTTAATTCATTCGTTACGAAATTATACAATTCCCTATAAGCTTCTGGAAATCGAACCAGCAATCAAGGCATGGCACATCAATAAACACCTTAATGCCGTAATGCTGATAGCTGTAGCACGTCGAATGCTCAAGATAGTTCGCATTAGCATCTTAAGCTATGCGTCCTAGATAACCAGATACGTTGCACCTTGTAAATTCTAGTTGACGTATGTAGGTGACGTGTGTGTAACCTGTCTTTGACGATACAATTACAACTGGGAGATGTGCGCCGTTTGCGGTAATGAATGAAATTGATATGTAATAGAAACGATTGAACCCGGGACCTGTGGAGTACCGTCCTACCACTCTGCCACTGAGATACCGGCGTGCCGACCGAACACTTCAAATTTTCAACCTCTTGATACTCGTCTTGAAGCGACGAGTACATGATAAGAAATATTGCAAACAAAGTTTAAATTTTGTTTCGCCTTTATAGTAACATTTGAACTACGTTACATCATTTAGAAAAACGAGCATATACGCGAATAATACAAACAATAACCTCAAAACATTTTCTTGGCATATATAAGCTGTTTGTGGAGTCGTTGCTGCGTCTTCACAGTTGTTAAGAAGAATTAAGAAACATTAACATATGAGAATTTTATGTATAATTTCAATTGAATCTTCATTTTCAAATACTATTTAGACATCATTTCCATCATGATCTTGGTTCTCTTAAGGAAGCCCCTTTCATAGTTAGCCGTAGGCGAGGTTGTGGTATCCCGATTCCGTCTTTCAAGCCGATAGTGCTCGGATTCCTGATATTCCGACATTTCCGACACGTGCGGCAATGCGGTCGTGATACCGATTACAGAATACACAAAATATACCCCTTAATGTAACAATGTAAGTCTTTTATCATAGTATCGTATCCGCAACATTTCAATTGTAGTTTACCGGTCGAAAGATTTAAGGTTATAATTTATGTAACTTATTACTTTTTGAAATATTGAAATTACAAAACAAAATGCAAATGTTTATTCCTAACAATATTTGGCACCTAAACGTATCAGTCCGCTTTATTTCCTTTGGATTTCAATCGTGCCGTGTGATGCCGGCTTAGAATAGCATCACCCCATTTCTTGCCCGTGGGAGTCGTAAGAAGCGTCTAAGGAACTCGAGGGTGTGTATTGCAATTTTAGGCGATGGGCTGACAACCTGTCACTATGGCGATACACAATTTTCCGGATGACCCTCAAATGTTTGTCAGACGTGGCGTAAATGTCCGTTTTATGCGGCCGTTTACGCTCTGCCTACCTCGCAAGGGATTATATGCGTGATATGTGTGTGTGTTTAATCAAACTTAGGGAGTACCTATAGTATTCTTTGACCAAAATAGTCAAAACTGACCAGTCCTACTCATATACATAAGTCCGTCTTTTCAGATGTTCGAAGTTAATAAGCCCATCAAGTTAAATGAGGTTCGTTTCTCAAACATCTGGTTTGTTATATATTAAAGTAAAATGAAACTAAGATCTATTTACAAAGGTTATTTAAATTGAAAAAACGCGGATAGAAATAGCAAGCTTACAATCTGGGCAGTACCAGACTTTTGATTTCTCTAAAAAAACTTTAGTTCACTCCTTAGCAAAATCACATTCGCTTTCACTAAACTCCAGACCAGCCAGACAGATGCGACCAATCACCCGCACTACCAAACGTACCAGCGCCGTACAATCCATCGTCGGCCAAGCGTAATTAATCTTGTAAGAGCGGTCACAAAAACGCTCCATACGACGTTCGATGAGATGCCGACAATGGTGCGCGAGGTCACTGCGATCACCTGGCGATAGAACCATTGAGTGCTTTTTTATTAACCGACTTCAATAAATGAGGTTATCAATTCGATCCTATGTATGTATGTAACATTCTCAGAATTAGTCCATATCAGAGACTAGACCTTGCACTGTACAGATAGCGATAGAACCCAACCAACTGGACTTGAAACAATTTGGAAGCAACTTTAGAATCGAACCCACGACGTCGTCATCCAGACACTAAGACTCATCCCACGGTTCACTCGGCGGCGTGAAGTGGCATTCCTACGCGCGCCTCTATTTGAGCGGCAGCTACGCTCCAAGGCATATAGTCCTAGCGGTAGACCAGACGACACTGCAAGTAAAGGTACAGTAATAAAAATCGATACGATTGATCTTTACACTAATATAATCGATTTGACCCATAGTTCGATAAAAGAATAAAAGAGGGAAGGTAACACCGTGTTTTTCTGTACGGGAAAACGGTATTTTTGCCGAACTATATCGTGTGTAATAATGAGAAAGTAACTAGGTTATTATTTGCTTTTGAGTTTTAAAAAGTAGTTAAGTATGAAGTTCTCAAAGTAATTTTTGAAATTAGGTAAACAAGTATATATTAACAACTACAAAAAAAATATTTTCGTAGTAGTTTTCTTGCGGTGAGATTTGAGGATATTAATATTACAATCATCATTCAACCGTATCATATCTGTTAGAGCTTAGAGTTAGTAAGTATGTTATGAAAATATTTCTTATTTCATTTTAAGCCAATGACTAAAACACCTTATTGTGATCTATTTTGAGAATCAGCTTAACCCCTATCACGATATATATGTCAGATCAAAAAATATTTATTCTCGTACCAAAATAAGAAGACGTTATTACTCTCAAATAAATTTTTGTTCATTTTTTTCATCTACAGGTCTAATCTATTCGTTTAGCCTTAAGACCAATCGTACTGATTTTCATTATTGTACCTTCATTTGCAGCGTGTTCAATAGACTTGGGTTTTGAGCCGCTAGGGCTAAATAAAGGTGGAGAAAATTCTGGAAGGCATTCTAATTTCGAACTAGACGAACAGTATTTCGAAAGGGTTTTGAAGATACTTAATAGCTTATTGGAATGAACTGAACAGCTTGTAATAAAATATCTAGTCTAAGGAAACTTGGATTGTATCTAAATGTGTTCTAGGCATGTTAGGTATACAATGGAGGTTAAGGTGTTTTGTCTAACTGTGCCTCTAGCTCCAGAACACAGACCTATTCTCTGGCAAGATTGACTAAATTCGGTCCTTTCTGGATGTACAGCATCGAATGATTAACAGAGACAAAGGATTAACAGGGACAAAGGGATATTGTATTTGGACTACGTCAACGACCGCAGTCCTGGATCATCGATTGAATACTAATTGAAACCAGTAAGTATTGAATAAACCTATATTTGCTATAAATACAAAAATATCTTTCAGTACTACAGACTCGGTGTCCCACTCGAAAAAGAAAGTACCAACTACAAAATATGATTTTTTCCCCGGAGCGGTACTTCCCTGGTTTCCCCAAAAGGCTGGCAGCATTACCACTTTGGATGGCCAAACTACTTTGGGTAAAATTGAACTCATTTTTATAATTGGCAGGTTTTGTGTCTTCCGTTGCCTTGTTGAGAAGCCCTTTCATATGTTAGTTACTTTACTACGTATTTGAAGAATAAGCACCTAACTTAAAAAATAAAATGCCTTTATTGGCGCTATAAGAGGTTTGATTTGAGGATACTTTCGTACACCTGTTTCGAAAATTTGCGTGTAATTTGGGATTAAACATAATTTAATAAATACTCAAACCACGAAGGCGCTCATTACGCCACTTTAGAACACAAAATATCCAGTTCCGCTGTTCCGGCCCTTCATTATAATTTTTACATTGAACATTAATTATTTTAAATACTGGAACTAATAAGCAACATACAGCTCGGTGTTGCCAGCCTTTACCTACATAAAGACCTTTCCAACTGTAAAAAAATAATGCTACGTACTTAATAATAAATGCAACTGAGTAGTTATATAACATACAAAAACTTACATATTTACAAAATTCTATAGACAGAAACTACAACCGAATAGATTTAAAATGTAAAAAAGTATTGAAATCATTTTCATTATTATTATTCAGTAGATGGCGCTGTCACTATAACTTTCAACAACTATCTTCCTTCTCCCTATCTACACAGAAGTGGTCTGATCTGTTTGATACAATGAAGCATTGAACGAATTCGCGCATTATTTTCCACTTGGCAACCCCTTTGTACAAAAGCATGCCAACTCGTTAGCACGCAAGTCGGTAGCATGCCACACCTGCCCCGGGCTTCTGCAGTATAAGATTACAGGACACTTGTAGGGCATCCAGCCAGCCGCCGCAGAGGGTGGAAAATTGAAAAAAAAAAGCGTTGGGTGCATAATTCATATCGATATTGTAACATGCGGGGTGATGAACTGTGGACTGACTGTGGACTGTGTACCTCTTGGTAATACGTACATACCTACATATATATTATCACGCCTGTATCCCTTGCGCGGTAGCCAGAGCGTAAACAGCCGTAAAATACGACCATCTACGCCACTTTTGACAAACATTACAAACAAACCTCCTGGTAATGAGTTTGATTTAGAAGGTATAACTCCAAATTGTTCAGTCATGGAATTTCGGATTGCATGAATGATTTTTATTTAAGAATAATATTTAAGATTTTTCTCTTATACTTATCAAATTTCATGAATCATTCATACCAACAAAACTAAGGTTATGAGTGAGTTTCGCCTCTAAATTTTGACTAAAATCGGCTTTGCGGTATTTCCAGACGCATAATAGTTTACTACGCGTCTACTTTCTTTTTATAAAAATAAGTATCAACTAGTACTTGATCCCATATCCGACTGTATTTGATGATCATTCATACTCTCCTAAGGCAAAATGTGCGACACAAGCACTTCGCATTTTTTAAACTAGTTCTGTGTGTACCGACGACAGTTTTTTTGCAAACCTCATAGTTTTTGTTGTATGTTTTCAAACTGGTTTCTTTTTTCCTATCCCTGGCACAGATCCATACGATCTCACCGTGTGCCGAACGTTGTTCATAGTTTGACAACATTTGTTATTGAATTTCAACTTTGTTCTCGCGACATAAGCACCAACAACTTTGCTGAAAACTTGCTTAAGCGGAGCGAGTGTGTCTTTAGGATTAAAAGTTGATAGTTTGGTATTTTTTTTGTACGAAATAAGATCTGTTGATCCGTAAATATATTTATTTAGACACAGGAACCGTGAATATGAAGTGTTTGTTTTAAAATGGTTCAATACAAAAAAACTCTAAAGATGCCGATGTGCATCTGTGATTTCATAAGTTTAGTAGGAAGTTAAGTAATGATTTTTTATGTAGAACAAAACCGTTGATGGTTCTATAAGCTTAAGTCACGATGTTCAATGAATTTTGATGCCGGATTTTAATAGCATGACTGATACCTGTTACTATCACTACAGTGATAATGATATTCACGCCAAAAGGTAGGTAAGGACCTATTCTGACATGGTTGATGATCTGCCTACTCTTTATGGGTCACGAGCTTGATTTTATGTAGATATATGACGGTAACAAACATCACACATAAAAGAAACAAGTCGCTCATGCAAATAGAATAAAGAAAAAATGCAAATAGAATAAAGAAAAAAATCTTTTTCTAGGTACATATTTATTTCCTTGAGTCCAAGTTTCCAGTATTCTTAAGCACATTAAGCTCATTCCGTTCGAGTTGATAATATCTTGGAAACTGAGAGAAGACGTCGCAAAACTTATATGAGAAACTTTATAAAACGCATTTCACCAACAAAATGGATGTGTCGCCGCAACATGTGTCCCTAAGAATTGTTTCTCTCGCTGCTGTGTCTTTGCTTATGAAATATATATTTTAACGAGTTTTATACGAGCTTTTAAATAATATAATGCAATCATAAGCAAGCAGCAGGTCTGAGCAAACGCGACTTGTTTATTTTCTTCTCTTATTGAGTCACCTAACGGGCCGCTGGATCCTGAACTCTGTTTGGGGTGATGAGAATAGTACCGTCAATGCATTCATTTTAGGAAACCCATTTGCTGTTTTTTTCCACAATAAAAAAACAGTGTCTTAATCGTTTGACAACGTTATGGAAAAAATATTTAAGCAGCGTCTAAATGCGCGTCTCACTTTTTGTAATAACACGGTTAATGTTTTATATTATTTCTATATTTCACGGAGTCGGTAGATTCAGGAGAGATTATAATTATAATGAATCTGATAAATTATTTTAAGAACTAGGATATAAGTGAAATAATTGTATTTTACTTACATAGATATTAAACCTTTCCTTCCTACGACGACATTCTGTATAGACGATAGAAATTCATTGCAAACTAGCACCCTAAGGGCATCTTCCCATTATTTCCAAAACAGAGAGACCGCAAGTGTTGTAAACAGTATTCTAAGAAAAGTAGGTACTGGGGAATACAAAAGTTTACGACACTAAAAAAATAAACGCGCGCCATGCATTATGTGGCATGCCTTTGTCACAAATTCAAAATTTAAACGTCAATTATTGGCTTTAAAATAAAAACGGCATTGTGTTCGTTTCATCACTAAAGGACCAGTAGGATTTATTAGTTTATGACTCTTTTGAATAGTGTATTGTTTTGTGTTCCATTTGACACTTGCATTCGTTTAGTTTACTCGGAACCTTTACTTGGGATGAAACGCAATTTTCGGTGATTTATTCAGATGTCAATGTTGCAATCCTTTTAAAGAATTAAAGTGTTATAGCTTGTGATTCTTGAAAACACCAGCGATTTCTAATTCTAACACTGGAACACATATACCGGACAGTGACAAAGACATACGTAAATACAACCCATAATAGTAAAAAAATATTTACTAAAAATTCGGAAATAATTGGTAACATTAATAATCTGTCGCAAAACCGATGGACGGTGGAGCAAGTAGGTTCTCGAGAAAGAGGCCACGCCTCGGAAAACGTAGCGTTAGACGCCCTCCGGCCAGATGTACCTACCCTGGGGCAGGCCTTCGTCCAGCAGTGGACTACTATACACTGATGTGACGATGTGATGAAGACCCGCTACGAAACACACACACCGTTAGTGTAGTTACACTGTGTGTAGGTAGTGCCTGCTAGACTGTGTCAGTAGGGATAAAGATTTTTTGATATAAAGTAAGATTATTTATATCCCGAACTTCTTTTCAACTTCAAACAGTGGGAAGTATGTTTTATATTCTCTTTTGTCGACTCCAGAATACAGAAATAGTACAAGTATAAAATTAATTTGAATGAAACAATGTTCAGTTAAATAAATATACTAACTTGAAGTCTGACATTAAATAAAGTAAGCTTTTGCCGAGTTTTGATTTATTATAATTAATTTTGATGTTATAACATTGAATAATCTACGTTAAATACTCGCTCTCAGCTTAAGTTATTTTAAATAATTATTAGTGCAATCATACGGCTTATTTAAACAGGTTTTAACCGTTTTTGTAGACAATATGGTAAAACAATGCCAAACAGTTAATGCATACGCAAACGTTATAAGTGAAACTTACGATTGATCATTTTCTTTTTAAGATCCTTTTTTATAGTGTTTGTGGTTTCTGGCCAATATAAACAAACCGTGGTTGACTTCACAAAACGTATTCACGTTAGAATTTCAATTCAAAACAGAAATTCGTTGGAAGCTAGCAATAATATTTAAGTTCATAGAATAACCGACTTTGTCGCAGTCTCAGATAAAAATAATCTAGTTACTCGAGAAGGAGAAGAAATTAAGTGGTAAAAAGGTACTTTAATTAAAACTTTATAATATTTCACACCAAATTGACACAGAAAAGATACGAAAAATGTTAGTTTCTCTATAAACAATGACGGCAAACTGAAGCCTAACTTAATCAGTGCACAATTTCAAAGGATTTAATACGTTATTTTGAATGGAGTTTTGAAAGGGGTTTGACTGTTTATATACCTAGTAACTTCGATATTTTGAAGCGGTAGCACGCTCCGTGGTCACAAGTCGGACTGAAAGGACAAAGGACTCAAAGGACTTCCTCTATAATATTGTTTTATCTAAAGTTCGCAGTAGTGAATATTATTTAGATTTCGTACATTTGGCGTCTGGCAAACCGGAAGTACGAGAGAGCTTCGCTAAGATATTTTTGTATGCGACTGTACCCTCCCCACTAAAAGTAAATGGATATGACAAAATTGAAAAGCAATTTCTGTCCTTTTTTGTAGCTGGTCTCATGGTTTTGTACAATCGAGGTTAAGCCAAAATTTGTGATTTCTTATATATGGCAATGACTCGCTCGCTGAAATACACAAGTAGGTAGGTACATACGGGGTGTTAGGGACGGTGTACGGAAAACTTTGCCGATTCAGACGTTAAAGACGTTTATTTGCAAAGAATATGGTACAAAACGTATTGCAGATGGCTTTGGATTAAAGTTCTGCAATCTCAGTCACGTAAAATCTCTCATACAAACCGATTAACTGACTGACTTTCAAAGAAAACTCCATACTAATAGTTTTTCAAAACAGGCTCCATACTAAAAGTTATTCAGTTTCATGGTCTGATCAAGCCTGTCGAGTTTTCATTACCGTTCCTTACACCCGGTATATCTGCGCACTCAACCTAATAAGTATATACACCGTTTAATTTTCTAGTTTTCTCGGAAGGTTACCCCCTATCCACGTGTACCCAAGGCCTAAGCGAACAGAATATTTTACAAAACATTTAGTACCACAGAAAATGAGTGAGTAGATAGTTAGTTAGTAGGTAGGAACATTTCATACTGTATAATATTATATGGTCTCACATGCTTTTAACTGATTTCCCGTGAGAATGAGACATTTCCCAGTGGCCTAAAAAGTACCCTACTGCTACTGAATATTGTACCTTTAAAAGGACGCAGGAATTTCTGGAATTAGACCAGTAGTTTCCGAGTTTATCAATTCTATATTTAGACAAAAAATAAAGGATAAATTTATGTTTTGACAGGTAGAAAACCAAAGAGAGAATTTTTTCGGGGGTATATATGTTCCTTGGAATTTTTTGTGTCGGTAACCATTAGGCTTCATCTACTCTATGTTCTAGAATAGAATGCACTTAGCGCTCGCATCTGCATACATAACGTTCAACAAATGAGATCTCATTAAGGCTGGCCGTTGATTATAATGCGATCCGATATGCTGTTAGGTTATGGACTACAAATATGGTTGGTAAGGCTTTTCAGTATTTTGTATGAAAAGGAATGGCTCGTATAATCTTATCCAACTAGATTCCCTGGATTCATTCTGACTCCAAGTCTAAGTGCGACATGACATAAATGACATAAGTTTGATTGTGATTGTGACTTGCATCATGTAGGCGGCTGAGTGTGGAGTTTAAGAAAATCATGCTTTTTCTTTAAATTTAAGTATTTTGAATAGGTAGTTAATTTTGTCGCATCACGAAGTCTTCGCAAGCTCTTCAAATGTCTAATAAAAAACTGTGCCTTAATCCCTAATCTTTGCTCCTTAACCGCTCTTAATCCTGGCTTAAGCTCTTCTCGTCTCAAACGCACTTCAAACCTGACCCGGTCCTTGCCCAAACGTGAATTCAAAATCAAATTACTTTCGCAACCGCGGGCGTAGTCGCGAAAATTGTTAAATTATTAAAAATCTACATCGAAACACCCCTGGCTAATCCGGCCTGCCTTCAAAGGACAGGTTTAATGAACTTATTTACATATCCTTTGCTGGGATGCGTACATACAACACATAGTCAAATTTACTGTGTCGCAATTTTCTAATGTGCGCTTATTTGAAATGTGATGTGATTTGGCGGTTTACATTGCCCTCATCTAGTGGGTATTTTAAGAGTGCCATATTTACAGCTACGCAATTCGAAGCATCACAGTATCACTGCATCACACCAATGTCTCAGAATATCGTGTAAATGACTATCAAGTTCTTTGGTGTTAACTGTACCTATTATCGAATAGAGTTACGACTGCCGCAACACGAAATAATCAAAGTATGCCAAGGCTGTCATTATTTCCAAAATATTTACTATGTTAATTTTTATCTCAGCCTGCCTACCCTACACAATCTAAACCATACACGATCTCAGCCAAAACTCTTGTAACGTTTTGTCAATTCGCGTCCTCAGAGGTAAAAAGGGCCTGATGAAAGGGCATTGCTTATTGCGCCCATTGTTTGTCCCCTAGGCTTCGGAGATTTCATGAATAATTACCATAGGAAATATGATTTGCCTCTGTGCATTGCTAAGTTCTAATTCAATTTTACGGGTCGTAATAGTAGCTGTTTATTGTATCATAGAGTAATAAGAGGGCTTTAAGAGGGTAGGCTTTGTTAGGGTAATGTGACATTATGGGTAGTAACTAATGCAAGTCAAAGGTCTTTTGGTGTATTGGAAATGATTGGCATTGTTCTATTCTACGTTGCAATCCAACCCTTTGTAACAATAACAGTACTAATTACAGTACGACAATGCTAATTTGTCATGTATGGTTCAGGATTGTCAGGGGATTTCGGTAAGGACAGAGGCCATAATATGGAGGAGGTGTACCTACCGAGAGCAGCCATACCGACTTGCGACTTAAAAAGATATTTGATCTGCGTATGCAGAAACATGTATTATGTTATGAATTTGGAGGAGGCATGGAGCGGTAAAGCAAAGATTTTCTTAGCGGGTTTCTGTACCAGGTTTCCGGCAATATTAACTTCTGATACAGACTCTCTATCGCATGTGTCACGCCCGTTTATCTGTTAGAATTTTTCACTCGCTTTCCTGCTGGGCTTATGGTTTGAGAATATTATAAGTACTGAGTTACTTTGTTACTGTTTACAAGTGAAAATCAAAGCTTAATTTGATTCAGCTCTCTTCGACACCAGTAATTATGGAAACAGAATTACGACATCCGAATAGCAAGCAGATACTATAGTATTAGGAAACTGTACGTTCGGTAATTAGTACTGCCCTCTGACCAGCCTACAATAGCAACGGTCTCAATTGTGGTAGCTACACGTAGGAAACTAATTTGCAGCAGACACAGCAGCGATGTCCGGTAATACCGTACTGTCATGGGACGGGGAATCAAAATCCAGCTCCTACATAATTAGGCCGTTGGTGTGGGGATTCGGTTAAGGCACGGTGCAGACGAGCAACTTGGAGAAAATTATATCATTAAACAAGAGCCTTGACTTGATTTTTAAGACTTTAGGGAGTCAGAAGGTTACTCTGTGATATTGCTATTTGTTTTCTTGATATCTTTTGGCTCACACTCGAGCGAATTTGTTTGGTTTCCAATTCATATTTTCTAATTCCAACTTATTCCAATTCATGGTTTCCAAATAAACCGGCGTTACACTTTTCGGATTTTGATACTTAATTAAAGGTTTAATTACCCATAGTCGCAGATTATGCCTGTCGTCTGTCTGCCTTGCGGCGGACATGAGCAAGTCTTTCTACTTTGTGCGGTGGACACGAGGAAATATTCCTGGCAATTAGTCGTAGATTTTGTCGCTCGTCTGTTCGCCATGTTTGGCCGACGGCGTTGCTCGGGGGCACGAATTGGGCACGCAGTAATTTGCATTGACTAGACGACTGCACGGAATTGATTTCCTGACTCCCAGAATGACAGCAGTATCGAATTCTAGTCCCTGCAGGGTGTTAGGTGTTCGGAGTGCATTTACCTACAGATCTGTCTTAATTAAAAGATTTTATCGTATTTTTTTCTAAGAATCTGAAGACTTAAGTATTTTGACTTTCTTTATCTTTCATTTTAGCTTTACACCCCTGTCATTGTTAGCAGTTTGGTTACCTCATTTTGACTCCCGCCGTAATGAAATGACTAGAACTGTACTCGCTAAGAAACTACATTATTATTTATGAAAAAACACTTTTCGGTCATTTATTTAAGGAACAGTCATTGCTTAGATGAATATAAGTTTTGCTTGTTCGTTTGCTATGTTTTCCACAGAATGTATTTATATGTGGTCTTTATGTAAGCTGGCAAATGCGACAAATTTTCAGCTAAACCATGCATACTAAGTATATAATGGAGTGAAGCTCACAATCAGTGCTGAATGTCCTAAACAGGCGGCTTAGCATAACAAGCGCAATCGTCATACAATCATACAGGTGAATGCATGGGTTCACCTCTGCACGGTCTATTAGTAAGGATTACCATATCCACGACCTGGCATAATGACCAGACTAGAAATTGATTGATAGAAGTGCAATGATATATTCTGGAAATTCCGTAACAGTAAAAGAGTAAGGCCTTACTCTTGGCCTACAAGAGTGAGGCCTTCGTGGGACTCCAAGCAGTATTATGTATTATGGGCGCAAGTGAAGGAGCTTAAGGAATAGGTCTAGGAAATGTGCGGGAGCATTTCCTGTGAACTACTTAGGTACTGATATAGCTACGCCTGGCAAGTATCACGATAAAAAATAACTCGTAACTCTTCTAAACTTGAAAATATTTTTACACGACTGCCCAACCAAAAATGGAGTGTAATTTTTTTAGAATTAATGTATGTATGTATGTACACGTGTACATGTGCGAATCTTTAAAGGACTGAAACTCATTAAGAACAGATTCGAATGGAAATTGTATCGGAAGAATCCTTACATTAAGAGTCTTAGAGTCATAGACTTTATCTCGGACCGCAGTCGTGTTTTTCAATGTTTAAATTTATTATGCTTGTTACAGTTTATATTTTTCTTTATAGTTCATTATAAAAGCTTTATTATTATTATTATTTTATTTGCGTTTCCGACAAGGATATTATGGTAATGCTTTCTGTAAGGATACTTGCGTCACAGGTTCGAACTAGTGCCGGATGTACAGTTATTTGTTAATGTCGAAAGATTTTTTATTCATTTATTCTCACTAATATTTTCGTCAAAAATTCTCGCGAGTGACTCAATCAATTATTTCTCACATAATCACAATCTCGCCATTTCTGTTTGTTCACTCCGGTTTCTGTTTGCACTGCGCCAATCAGAACGGCCGAACTCTTGGAATCAACTATTCTTACCCTGGGGTGGAATGTTAATCAGTCAATCAGTGGTTAGTCTGCACTCAGGAAACGATATTTGCCAGTGGGGCGTTCGTTGATTCGTTAACCTCGAGGATATAAAGAAGTCTGATGTGCAATTTGTAGAGAAGTAAAGTTAATAGGAAAATAACACTTTAAATATAAGTATAATAACAATTTTCAATAGCGCAAGTCGCAGGTTCGTGATCCTGCCCGCGGTAAAAAAATGCAATTTTTCTGAAGTTGTACACATAACATGGGAAATGTTTTAAAAAATTGGTGTTGAAAATATATTTTTTTAATTTTTTTGTGATCTAAACAATGTAAAGTATATATTTAAAATATATATATAAATACTTAAGAACAAAATTATTGATTTGTTGATTCTACTTACTTATGAAGGTATTTCGCCAGCCGACATTGTCATATTTTTCTAGAGCCAAATGGTTGCGTAGTTTCGTCTAAAATTACTCATCTTATGATTAATTTTCTTTTTACGTTCTCTAATCTAAAATCTATTTTTCGAGTACCAAAAGGTAAATATGGGTAAGAATAAGGTACATTACATCGTAGAAAAAAAAGACGTTACAGGTGTGTTAGATTTTAACGAGAGCCTGCGAGGTGGTATAAAACGTTACTAAAATAGATTTTATTGAACATGTTTTGTCACGTTACGCAATTTACGTTAATCGGTGCCTCCAGATTTAAATACGCACAAGTTGAGATTCGTAAGAAATTTGAATTTCATGTGTAACTTGTGTTTGCAACAATAGCCCCTAAATGTCAATTTTCACAAATACCATGTGATTTCAACAAGAGGTTCGTAAAAACCTACACACATTTTGATCATTACACACTCTTGCGGCAATGCAAGAGAAAAAAAACTCGACGACATTCTTGTTTAATCTTAACATCAAACTACCATTTTAATCTGTCTAATGAACAGACAATACAAATTCTAATCTTTCTTTTATAGCCAAAGTTGCCTCCAAAATATTTGTCACAAAAAACCACCCCTATAAATATCTTGATATAATTTTATTAATTAATTCCAAACTTTGTGGTCCCCTTTGACTTGGGGACAAAAGAGAAACAATCTTTGATGTTCAAAGCTTGTCGTGTAGTGAAAGCTATGTTTTTAGATATGTTGCTACTTTTTATATCTAGTTGTTGTTTACTGGGCCCAGTCCCATTATTACCTAGAACTGCATTTTAAAGCTGAAAACCTTTTTTAGGCATACGAGTAGTTTTTTTAAAACAAACGTATTTTTGTAGAATTGGTCCTTAAAATCTACCCATAAAACAAAGTTAAATAATAATCTTTATCATTTACGCTGAATTAAAATTACTATTCATTGAAATTAAATAACTGACAGGTGGAAATGTTCACCTATGACGCTGAGTTTAGTTAAATAATGTAGCAATAATTATTTATTTATAAAAATACACCATTTTTAAAGTTTTTAACTTCCCTGAAATAGTATCGCATTGCTCCTCTTGCACTACGTTCCCACAAAAATATCGCATCCATAACTTTTTTTTACCGAAGAAAGGCTCTTAGAAGATTCTTGTCATTGGGCTTTGTTTATTTTGTGCCGAATGTCTTTGATGGACGGACAGACAACGAATTGTTATTGTTTAGTATTAGTCGAAAGCTACCAACTTTTGTTTGCCAGTGAAGTATTTCATTGATTTGTTAGATTTTTCCACAATCCTTATGATATTTCACATGAACTATTCGTGTCTTAACGACCACCAAGTTATGCTTGTAATTTTGATATTATGAGATCCCATAATAGTTGAATATAACCACGAGTTCAGCAAAAATTCTGAATGAAATTAGGCAGCAAACTTTCCCAATCTAATAGTACCCAGTTTATACTTATCACTAAAAGTCACTTATCCATAAGACTTATGGTAAAACCGTCGTCGTCACCAAGCGAAATAAATTATTTAAATTACAACGTTTTTCCGTAAATTTATCTTTGGAGGCATGCCGAAAAGGGCTCAAAAACAATTTAATAATCTTTATGGCTTTCATTTTTTCCTGTGATGATACAGAATTGATGGGTTGTTCAAATCTAAGGTTATGATCAGAATTTATAATTAGTTTGGCGTCCTCAGGAGATGGACCGATGACATTATAGAATTCCAGTTTTTGGAGCACTTGAGATTTCGTTGAAGAAGATAAATGGGAACACGAATTTTAAACCCATATCTCCGAGCAGTTTTGTTTCTTTATTTGATTCCTAAGGAAGCATAATTTTACTCAAGGAATACTTAAATTGTTATTTTCATCGATATGTACTAAAAACAAAACCAATGCAATGTCTGTTTTTAGTGTAGGTCATTTATAAACAAACATCCTTTGTAGAATGAAACAAACAAAGTAAATCAATTTCATGCTTCTAATGAAAACAAAATTGTAATTGGTTTCGTAGTCTATATAGTTTTTGTTCAGAAATAGAATAAAATAAATTAATGATAATACAAATAAATATTGAAAATAAAAACTGATATTGAAAATAAAAACTGATGTTGAAAATAAAAACTGATATAAGGTAGTATCTAAAATGCTAGTAATGATCCTTACCTACCTTTTTGGGTTTAAAATAATATCACATCCAAATATCAGATGTTTCGCCACGAATAGAATAGCGTCTCGCTAAATTATAAACTATCGAGACGGCTATACAATTAGTCCAAGGGTTGTTGATATAATCAAATTTGCAATTTATATGCCGTATGCATAATAATTCGGTAACAAGGGTTAGTTTGTTATAATTCCGGGACTCGGACCTCACTGTTTGCAGAGGTTGTTGTGTCTACTCGGTTGGTTTAGTGTGAAAGAATCAGTTGATTGAGGGTTTTATTATTAAACGAACAAGCATCACTCATTATTGTAGTTTAGCGACTTACTTGTCTATGATTTGGTAGTGAGTTTAGTCCGTATGTTTCGGCTGCTTAAGACAGCATTCTTCACGGAGGTCGACAGATCACATACGCCCGCCCGTCAGCTGTGATTGCCGAACACTTTTACGTAGAGGGGTAAACTCTACCAAATTAAAAACAAGTAAGTCGCGTATACCTACATCTTGATATACGTCTCTAGGTATGTTATGTAGTGCACGTTGAAATTTACTTTATTCAAAGTAGGATAGTTTTATCACATATTGACGTCATGGTAAAAAAAAGAAATGTGTATAACACAACTTTCTTTTTATGACAATTTGGTATTGTCCTAATAGAAAACCGTCTCGAAAAACTAAAGGCAGTGGGTACATAAACATAATTGTCAATAATAAGCCCACTAAATTGTTTAAATCGCCTCAGTGTTCAGTGATAATGAAGCTCTGAAGTCTCTAGTAGGTATTTGCTGAAAGGAAATTGTGGTTTGAAACCAATGACAATAGTAGCGACAACACAACCGCTATACGACAAACCAGTCATACAAGAGAACGGGAAGTGGAAACTGCTGCACTTTAATAAAGCAACACTCAGAACTGTGGTATAAAATACTAAAATACTACACAGACGAGCAGATTTAGTTCTTCTTCGGAGATGGAGACAATTTTATATCTCAATGACAATTTGTTTTAAAACACAGAAGTAGAAAAGAAAACTTATGATTGAGCGCCATTGCTTCATTTTACCTTTCTCTACGCCTGGCAAAGACTAAACTCAAGTCCAAACTTACCTCCAATAAACACAGATATTGTTTAATCTTTTCCAGCAACTAAGGGATCATCACATAACATCAGCCTATAGCAGTCCACTGCTGGACGTTGGCCTGCCCCAGGGTACGCCTAAGGCACGAACTCCCGTTTTCGCCGAATTGCTACCAGCCGCCCTCTGTCTGGCCGGGCCTAAGGTATAAGACTAGGAATAGAGAATGGGTAGCAGCGTTTTCTGTTCATTTTTAATAGAAGGGACGCGTCCAGCTATGGACAGTTATGGCTGTTGATGTTCAGAGAATAATGATTTGTAATCGCTAAGATCCCAGCTATAGCTCCATGGCTTGACCTATTGCATAACTACAAACCCCTTACGGCCGAACAGCCTTTTAAGGTTGTTAATGAAAAGTGTACATCCTCTCGTCTGCTATAATATACAATACAGCACTCAAGCAAATAAGCGGGTGACAATAAACGAACTAGTCTCGACCCAATAGTGCGATTGATCTTCGTTATTGAGCCCGTCGTGTTTGCAGCGGTTTGATGAGTTAAAAACAGGGTCTTATAGGTATATAATTGTTCTGCAAAAAAATTATATATTTTTGTGTAAACTATCCAAAAAATCAGGTTCGTAACGAGCTTTATCGATTTTTCCAATCGCGTCTACTTTTTTCACTCTGCTTTTTGTAATTAAATAAGACAAAATTTAGATTAGATATGTTATGGACCTAATAATTATTTTACAGAAATACTTAAAAATTAATTTAGTACTTTTATTATTATTCAATTTTATTAAGCCCTGAATGAAATGTATTGCAAGCTGTGGTAGCCTGTAAGCAAGTGTAAATTAGATGTAAGTTTTTTAAAATGTTTTACTATGTATGTATTATGTTGGCTATCCATATTTAAAGAAATAAAAAATAAATAAATAAATAATTATGTTGTATTTTTTTGTGTTAAAGGCAAGCATTAGTCTGCCATCTTAACTGTCGGTAGCTATAAAGGACTACGTAGACGACGTTGTAGCATACTTCTTCATAAATAGTCTATGCAGTTCATCCTTTAAAGGGCTACAGTATATAGCAATAATTTCAACAGATTCAAACTTCCAAACCTGAAAAATTGCGAAAAAGGCAGGTCTCTTTCATCCGAGGTGAATAGCAAAAATCTCCAACAGTATCGAATTTAGTATCGAAGATGGATGATTACATATTCATCTAACTAAATATTAAAATAGATCCCGGTGAAATGCACCGGCGTCCTGGAGGGCGCATAAATCATTGCTATCGCACCTCCTCTGGGGATGAGAAATATGCGACATACTGACCTATTTAGGTACCTATACAGTAAATTGATCGCGACTTAGAAAAACACCTCTAGAAGCACTAGAACCAGCGAGTAGAACCACGGTTTTTACATCTGGATTTGCCTGCTATAGTACCGCCGCCGAGAGAAGTCGTATTTGACAGCTGTCCGATTCGTGATAATACTATGGCAGTGGGTCTATTTTCCTTTGTTGACATCTCATTTAGTATGGAGATGACAGCTGTCATCAAAACCGACTTCTCTCGGCGGCGGGTACTATAGTTTTTTTATAAAATAGATATGTTTTCTGGAAATAAAAACTAATGTAATTTTTTTATCACTGTGAGATTTTGACTTATAACAGCCCCCACCCTAATTCTATCTGTAGAAGTCGTAAAAAGTGTTAATTTTTTCGTCCAGGGAATGGACAGCAGCGTTCCCTTTAAATGCGACATCTTGCATTGCACTTAAAAAAAGCCAGAAACATAAATTTGATTTTTTTATTCTGAGGATTTGTTTTAAACCTTCTATTGGAGTTTTTCATCAGTCAACTGCGTCAGAGGCCTCCTAAGCCGTTTCTAAACGATTCATCGAACTGTGGAACACTTCACTAGTAAAAACAGGTGTCAATATTTTCGATTATTTAGGTACCGTATTGATTGGCTTATGAGTCTACCCAAAAACTGCTAAACCAACAATCTAACAACTTCAGGAATATGACAAATGAAGATATTGGCTGCCAATCGCAGGTTCACACAAAACCTCAGACACAAAATTTCTATATAACTTTTTAAAGTCAACCCGCGACCACAAAACATCAAACTGTATTGAAACTTCGGGACACAGGTAAATTACTAATATTTACCTAAATACTATCGCGAGAGACCCGGTCTAATACTTAAAGTGACAAAATTTCAAGTACCTTTAGTCTTGTTCAAGTTATTTCGACAGTGTATTGTGATTATCAGTGTATTGGTCACTACAAGAAGGATCACCCCGTTCGAATAGGTACCTATTAGCACTAGTGGATGTGAAGTCCTTGCAATACTTACTTTGTGTCCTTGCCGCCTTAGGGCCCAGGCTATGTGTAGCCACATTATATAAGGTATTAAAAAAAATCACTGCAAATATTTCAAGGGGTGAAGCACCCCACACATTTTTTTTTCTATGTAACATAGTGCAAAATATGAAAATTTATTAGACCTCCTACAAAATATTCCAGCCGGCCGGGTCCATTTGTACCTATATGGGTGTAATTTAGGCCCAGGCTTACTGTGGCATAAGCGCAAATCCGCCGGTGCCTATTAGGTTCATGCTTATTACTTATTTATTTCCCAAACTAAGAATAGAACCCGCACCAACTTCACCACCCTACCCTACGAATAATTCACCTCTGCTCAGAAACGATGGCTCATTTCGTATTCTCATTTTAAATCACCGCACCGCCCTCTACCGGGACCTTAGCGTATGCGCACCGTCTCGGCTGCACAATATATCGGTAATGAACCATTTAAGGGATCAACCTTTACTGGCCATTGTTAATAATTTCAGGGAACACCACTATAACTTGATCCCTTAAATGTACAAGCTATTCTTAATGTCATTTAGAACTACAGTATATATTGGTACCTTTAGGTAATGGTAACTAAGCTATATTGTTCGTACTTATCACCTGTGGGTTTGTATTTAAGCCATGAGCTCTTGCTCCGATTGTCTTATGTTCGAATTCCGTGGGAGCGAATTGTTACATATTTCCACCAATTACCTCCTAATAAGTTTACTATCTTTGTGTCATGTCATTTATGATTATTACGGGCATTCTTTCTTTTTCGTATGGGACACCGAGTCGTTTAACGACACGATGAACCCTGGTGTCTGAGTTTTTCAACCGCCTACTACTAAGTAGAAGTAGGCCTCTGACATGGTTGTGTAACGACCGCCGTCTAAGTAATCATAGACAGCAACTGAGACCGACGGCTTAGCGTGCCCTCCGAAGCACGAAACCATTTTTTTTTCGGACAATCAGGTGGTTCACCCTGCAATGTCCTGACTAGACCGGGAACAATTTCACAAAGTGATAAATATCAACTTTGTGAGTGTCCCACTGAGAATCGAACCCGGAACCTTTGCGTCGCAGGCAGTCGCACTACCACTGCGCCACATCGGCCGTCATTACGGGCATTACAATGCAAGGTCATTAGGTGGTTCAAACATTCTAAAAACAGGGTTCATCGGGTCGTTCCATTCGATAATCTCAACCGAAGAAGTGAATTTATTCCACTTTCATTCAATGTCGGTCGGAAACGTCTCAACTCCTACAATGGTACTAATGAAACATGTATCACGACACGAGCTTTTGTGGTACCACCGCAGTGTCGGCCAATCAGTAAGCGGATCACAATTTGAATTTAGAATAGAAGGTTAAACAGACAGGAAGAAAGTGTGATTCTATGAAGAAAGTCTTGAATTGCTTTTACGTTGTTTTTGGTGCAGTTAATGTACAATGTTTTTAAATAAATATTGGTAGTTCTAGTTGTAGGAAATACAAATTCGATAAAACTTTTTTTTTTAAGTAGGGCAAAAAATAACAATCTTACTGCGACTGAGTGACAGCTATTATGATCTGTACTTATCTATCATGACATGGGGACAGTTTTCTGTACCTAGTTAGTTTACATTCTTTTCCTACTTTCGTTGTCACTTTCAAGTAAAAAGGATTAGGAATGGATCCACTAAAAATAAGAGGCAATATGCATATGGCGCCAAAAATGTACGGTTAAAATTTAGTGTTACGTAATTTTTTAATGACCCCTTGGTCGCGCCGCCGCCAATACTTACTTTGTGCCTTGGTGGACGGGCTCGCGAGCGCAGTGCAATATGTTGTATGCACAGGGAACGCTGCTGCTCGTTCCCTCGATGTATATATCCCTTTTTACAACACCGTCTCGGCTCAAAATGCGATGATAATGTAGTAAGCCGGCATCACACGGCAATTTATGACAAGCTGTTCCCTATCGTACTAAACTACAGGCTACAAGTCTAGGTGAAATTCTTAGTGCATTGCGTAGCCGGTTAATATTCCTGGTATCAAAACGGCTAACCGACTACGCAATGAACATCGAATTTCACCTTTAAAATTGTAACCTATAGTTTGATAATATCGGGCACTGATCTCCTATTTCTTTAAACCCTTTAACTGAAAATGGTAGTGCTACTTATTGCCTGTGAGGCGATACGAAATTGCGTCGCCATCATACCATTTCTATACCTAATAATGAGGGAATCACAAGTTATGCTCTATTTTATACTCTTACGTTATTATTACGTAGGTACCTACATCCGCTACGAGCTTGATAGGGCCTGAATTCAATTTGACGCGGCACTGAGATATCTTGGTTAGCAGGGACGTATTTAGTACGTTGCACTTTTTCATTGATTTTTCTCGCTTGTCAAGGCAACTTGTTACACGACCGCAAGAAAAGAAAATTGAAATGTTTTTACTCAAGACCTATTCTTTTTTGCTATAGCACCTATGGAACAATATATTTGCAAGGAGACATGTCCTTACACAAATAGATCTTAAATTTGAGTCCAAAACAGTATTCTGCTAGCTTCAAGCGTGCAAATTTTTATTAACAGTGTCATTTTGAATAACAAGTATTACAATTCTAAAAATAGGAGATAATTAATTAATTATAAAATGACAAATTAGTTATATTGAAGCAATATTTGTTGATAAGTATAATGTCAAACGTAGTTCATATATTCCCCTGAACTATAAAACAATTTGTCAACAACCAATAGAACAATTTCAATTTGATTATATATTACACCAGTATAGGTAATCTAAAACATATTTTAATGTACTATAGTTTATTAGCTGTATAATCTTCATAAATGAAAATAAGAAATTGAAAAAAAAAAAATAGTAACGATGGGACGGTACTCCACAGGTCCCGGGTTTAATCCCTGGCCGCCGCTAACATTTATTCAATTTCTTATTTTCATTTTTACTATTATTTCAAATTCGAAATGAATTGCGCATTTGCATTCAGCAGCCGCTGGCACTCTTCTCTCTAAAAGTGTCTGTGCCCCTCAAGTTTCCTTACTCCCGCCCTGGCAACGCCTGGATATCAAATAATATGGCTGCACAGTAACTACATTTGTAATTCCAACGGAGCAAGATCGGTGAATTTGCCTCCCGATATTACACCAGATATCACAGTTTTAATCGAATTCAATATCGCTTTGGCATCGACAAGCTTTTCGCCGTTCGAATTTCTGCCGAGCGTCGGAAGTCGTGGCGTGCGAAACATACTGGGTTCAGGAAGTAAACAGTTTACATACCATACCTTTGCCACATATTTTATTTTTGATAGTACAAATTTATCAATTAAGGCATGATACTTACTTTACTTTTTAATCTTATTATAAGGAAACGAGCGGAAGTAGCGGGTCATACCAACTATAAGCATCTACGGATAACTTACTGGGAAGACCCGGCTAAAGTAAGCTTTTAAAATAAATGTTTTTTTCATTAAGACGATTTTTGAGTAAAGTGTATATAAATAATAGGTTAAACGGTAGGTATACTATTGCCGTTATAGAAAGAAATTAGCATTTTTGATTAAAAAGTGCTACTTACTGAAGTCATAGCAACCATACTACGAGTAGAATTCATTTAGCCCTTAGCGGAATTTAGCTTTTTCCCTTGAGGTCTTTTAAGAACGCCTCTGTCAGTGTAAGTCAATAATTGAGCTAGCTATTAAACTGTAGGTAAATTTTCTAGTAAATTTAATTTTATTTTATTTGACGCGATGTTCACTGTAACATAGGCTTAGAATTTCCAGTACTGTGTTACTTGACTGTAGGTATTTTCAGATGTTAATAGTTTAACACCCTGGATCTTGGTGTCCCATAATTATTGAATGAGGCAGTAAAACTTGGTAATTTTAAGTTTTAATAAAGATTCCATTGGATTTGTGCCAAAGTGCTTCAGTTCAATGATAGCTTTCTTGAACACAGAAAATATGATTATAAGCAGAATTATTATATTAAGTTGGAGATATAGGTATGTACGGGTCATATAAAACATTCTTAAGTACTTACTGTTTCCGTTCAAGCGTATCAACTCATGTAACTTAACAACATTTAATTATTTTTTTTAGTGCAAAGAATTTTTTTTAAGGGAGGTTCACCGCTTGGGTACGATCGCAGTACTTTTGCTTACACCCTGTTAAAGTAATTTTAAATTAACAAGATAATTTAGAAACCAAAATTTTACGATTACCTATATAAAATTGCAAAATCAATCTTTCTTATAATAGCTCTTAAGATATGCTTTAGTCTTTGGCGACACTCTCGTGAACCGATTAAAGGCTTATGTTAATTTAATAATACTTATATCAAAAACTACTTACGTCTGATGGTAGACACGTTCACATTATGCTGCCGTGAATATTCGAAATGCTTTTCCGCGGAAGTATCAATGTGAGTGAGTCACACACAGCCGTCGTACTCTTCTACCAGCAATACGAGTGAGCGAGATAGCAATACATTCCACTCGCGCTCGTGCTGCTGTTCCTTTGACTCGCGCACGAAAAGTCGACACTCGAGGGAGCATCGGGAAGTGGCAGCGGCATGACATGACTAGTAGCAGCGCGAGTAACCGTGTACATGCTAGCGCTGCCTACTTCCGTTACTATTTTGCTGTGTAAAGAGGCATAGTGTAAATTTGGCATGAGATGTAAACCGCAAAAGATCTACCGGTTTTCCTCGTCAGTGTATTGATTCTGGATTAAACTATAAGTTCCTGCTCGCTAGTAGATACAATCAGCAAGCCCAGACGAAACTTGCGAACATGGAAACACTTGCTCGTGTATATCTTGACGATGCTCTAGGTGAGAGATGGAAGAAGCTTAGAAGTCGATGTAGCAAACCGTTTAGTGTAGTATCATAAAGCACAATTAAATTTCAATAGGCTATCAAAGTTTGGTATAACCTATATTATATGGCTGGTTTTCTGTCACACAGGCAATCGTTATCCTACTACTCGTATAATTCTGGGGTGGTATGGGCTCGTCCGTCATTGCGCAATGTATTTTGTTAATTCCTTCGAAAGTAGGAAACAAAAAAGAATCTTGTCAGTAATAATATGGTCACATTTGACCCTTTGGGCAAGGAACTCTTGCCCAAAGGGTCAAATGAAATGGAAGATAATGTTCAGTGGCGAGCAGTTAGAGATGCCTGTGTCCAGCCGTGGACTCTATAGGCTGGTGATGACGACACAGCTGTTTACATTTAGTATACTGTCCCGATAAACTTAGTTTAGATTAGACAGCCTCCTATCACCGGCCCACTGTTATACCATGATCTGAGATCCTGTTATGGTATAATTATTATGATAATCTTGGGATTTAGTTCGGCTGTTATGCATAGTCGGAGTGATAAGCAAGGTTAGTTAACGGTGTATAGGCACAGAGCCAAGTAAATCAGTTATCAAACTGAACAACTTCTATTTATCTAATAGTGTGGAATAACATATATTAACAATCCGCTCCACTTACCAAATTTGGCGAACGCAGTTGGTACAAGATGTTGCATTCATAGGCAACGTGGCTGCCCATTCTCTGAACGAATTAATTTATTATTCGCTTTTTACAACACACGCATCACACGGCATGGTTAGGTATTCTAGTGTCGGTAGAAGCTGCAGCAAGCTCTAGAGTGGCCGGGAAAGCCTGTGCATTTTAAAACGCCTGTGAATAATAGCATTTATACCAAAGAAAAAAATAGATCCCAGCTGTATACCTACACTATACAAAAGGATAAATCTCAGACATCTCAAGAATCCAAGGCTCGCCTTGCAGAATTACCTAGATCCATTTCGCAACTAGATAGGTCTATCCTCCCTGGATAGGTTTTTAAGTGATTGCGGGCTCATCTTGTTTATTTTGCTGTCGGGTAATGGGTAAAAAGGCTTTTTAAAAATCCTTCGTTAAATAAAAGCGCCTTTTATTATAATGTGCGGATAATAGTGTTAGTAAATGAAATAGATGAACCACACCGTCAGAGATTTTAAAGGGTATTTCTCGCTGTTTGGGTAGTGCGCGGGCTGCAATCCTTTCTTACCGTCTTATCTTAATTTGTGTCAAATTTTAATAAAGTAAATTTTAAATTAGAAAACGCAGCAGACAGACAGGTATTTGTAATATCTTTTAATCGTGTGGATTCGGTTAGTATTAGATATCAGATAAGCCAAAAGTTCTATTAATACGAAATTAGGCTACGCAAATGGATTAAATAAATCAAAGTCCTACGCAACAGTTACTCATTTACAATATATTGGATGATGCTGTGTGATGCCGGCTTAGAATAGCATCACCCTATTTCTTACCCATGGGTGTCGTAAGAGGCGACTAAGGGACTCGAGGGTTAGATGTGTATTGCAATTTTAGGCGATGGGCTGACAACCTGTCACTATAGTGATACACAGTTATCTGATTGACCCTCAAACTTTTGTCAGACGTGGTGTTTATGTCCAACAGTAAACTATGTCGTTAACGCTCTGCCTACCCCGTAAAGGATATAGGCGTGATTTATGTATGTATGTATTTGATGAATTCCGGAAATTATTTTTATCATTTGATAGGAATTTTCTGTAGGGCATGAGGATTACAGAACAGCATAAGACTGGTTAATAAAATTTGTAATTAGCCGCAAAATGAGCTTGTTAATTATTTCCTTTATAAGCGAAGGATTGCCGTGTAGTGCCGGCTTAGAAAAGCATCACCCCATTTCTTTCCCTTGGGAGTCGTAAGAGGCGACTAAGGGACTCGAGGGTGTATATTGCAATTTTAGGCGATGGGCTGACAACCTGTCACTATGGCGATACACAATTTTCCGAATGACCCTCAAATATTTGTCAAACGTGGCGTAAATGTCCGAATTTGCGGCCGTTTACGCTCTGCCTACCCCGCAAGGGATTATAGGCGTGATATTTGTGTGTGTGTATAAGCGAAGGAAAATGATTAGTTAAAAAAACGCATCGTTTCGCCTCAGTTATGATCTTGTCGGTTTGTGTGCTAGTTTATTTTGAACTTGCAGCGCTATATTATTTTTATAAATGAAAATTAGAATTTGAAAATTGTAAGCTGCGACCAGGTCGTGGAGTATTTTCTTTTTATTGTGGATGGGTTTGCTCTTGACTCTAGTCTAGGTCATAGGACAGAGACAGAGTCTAAGATGGAGCGAGCTCACCCAGAAGAAGCCTGTTCACTCTTACTTTGAAGAGATTAGGAGTATCGGCCGTGGGGTACGTCTCTGCCAACTGAACTACCGGCGCCTCGACAGCCACTGGAAAATCTTTAGCGCCCAATGGTCCCGGATTCAAGCCCCGGCCGCCGCTAACACTTTTTGAATTTCTTATCTTCATTGTCTGTTTGTGTTAGTTGTCTTGTCATTTTAGATGGCAGTTCAACTTATTACTTATTTGGACCTAGTTATTTGGGAAATTGTTCAGTTTCATGAATTCTGTGAGTTCTTTTTACCATACAAGTATCTAATGTTCTTCCGGGATAATAGACGGCAGATACTGTATAATTGTTAACTCAATTTATGCAATGTTTACATATACCTACACTGGATGAAATCAATTCTGAAAATAACATTTATTATCATCATAATACATCCGAGGGCTGCCAGCGGGCAAATTATGAAACCACCTCATCAATACAATGTCGTCCAAATTGTCACATCACATGTCGATGTTTCGCCAATGTGCGTATTTAGTATGGAAATCCCAACATTTTCCCGGATTGAAATGAGACATAATAACAGGTAACAACATCCCGAATTCACGATCTGTATGTATGTTGCAGTTCAACTGAAAATAAGGGAGGTATGTAAAATGATTTACTTAATTTTTATTAGAAAAATTAAATTATGATTTACTAATCATTCAAAAGTACATAGCTGTGTGCGAATTACAATTAGTAAAATTAAAAAGGTTCACAATAATTGTCAATATCGAATTCACAATACAAAACACAAAAATACAAAATTATGATTAACACATTATAAACTAAAGTTTATCTTTTATCGAACAACCCTTAGAAAAACTGAAAAATATCAAAATATTTAATTGTACAACAAAATAGGTAACTTAGATCAATTAGTGTTAATTCCATAAAGTTTGATGCGAATTAAGACGCTGTTTAAATTATATTTCCATACGATTTGACGTTGTTGAACAACTTGGACACTGATCAACTATTTTTTTGAACAACACCGTGGTAGATAAATTTAAAATCACTCGCATCGTAAGCTAGGCAAATGGCAAAAAGTCAAGTTTCATTATCAAACTGTAACCATGTTGATATGTTGGAACATAATATCGGATTTACCTGGATGACATTGTTAATACGCCAGAGGAGTATAAGCGAATCGAAAAAAGAATGGCAATTCTTTTGTAATTTGCGTGCGTATTTTTTGAATACGATTATCTGGATCACTGTGTGATTCGTTTTATGAAAGTATTTGTAAAATTCTTGTATGAAAATAAATTAACTGTATCGCCCTGGTTTTCAAAATACAGTGGAAAAGTAAGTTACAGTCCTTGCAAGAAACTCTCAATACCTTTGGGTTCCTCAACTTGACGCACTTTTAAATCCAACACTAATGCCATCTCATGAGTAGGTATGGATTACAACCCAAATATCAAATTTATCATTTTTCTACGGGACTGTGGGTGGGTACCGAAATACATAAATGCACGTTGATAATCGAAATTCGCCGCAGGCATTCAGTGATATTTTAATGTGTCATAAATTGGATTGGTTATTAGTTATTACCAACATACGTTTATAGGCAAATGATTTACCTACTTTTTGAGTAATTGGTTTCAATTGAAGTACAGATTAAATTTTCTGCTTTGGGATGATTAATTTTTATACATAATTTCTTTTAAATAAAAATCTAGGTTTTCTTTGGTCGCTTTCAGGCTACGAATATGCATACAAGTAGGCAGGTTTGTAGTTTACATTCTAAACGTTGCCGTGTGGTGCTGGCTTAGAATAGCATCAACCCAATTCTACTTGTGGTTGTCGTAAAAACGACTAAGAGATAATCATCTAGGTAATGGGCGGCAGCATTACCCGTGAATGCAACATCTTACACTGCGCTTGCCAATCCGCCTGCCAAGTGTGGTGAGTATGGCATAACCTTCCCAATAGAGGGAGGCCCAAGTTCAGCAGTGGACTGTTATGGATGTTAATGTTAATGTTCTACATGTCAAATTCATGAGGTGACAGGTTGTCTACGGTTCTAAACACCCATTATTTGTTCTCTTAAAACTTCTTATTCATTACCAGTTACATGCTTGTAGGACATCAACCTACCCCATTTCAGGGATCTTGCAATACTGGTTACTCTAAATGTGAGTTTGGAGACCCTGTTTATACCTATTGGTATACACAACTTGATTTACATTGGTTATCACCAGTGTGGCTACGAAGTTAGCGATATAACACCAACGTTATCAACACCAACCTCAAACAAAGAGTCATTATCTGTTATTTTACTAAGGGAAAAGATGGGCCATTCTTGAACATTACTTTGTAAGTGAATCACACTCATGTTTACACGGAATTATCAAGTTATTACTAAGTTATCAGTCCTACCTGGGAACCTTGTTGTGATCTAGGTACTTTCACATTGAATGTTAAACAGGGTCTTAGAGTAAATGATTCAAATATTTTTATTCTTTATCTGAAATACGACGGGCGATGTGGCGCAGTGGTAGTGTGACTGCCTGCGACGCAAATTTTCTAAGTTCGATTCTCGGTGGGACATTCACAAAAGTTGATGTTTATCATTTATTCTGGTGTCTGGTTAGGACATTGCAGGCTCAATCACCTGATTGTCCGAAAAAGAAAAAAGGTTCCGTTCTTCGAAGGGCACGTTAAGCCGTCGGTCTCGTTTGCTGTCTATGATTACTTAGATGGCGGTCGTTACTCAACGATGTCAGAGGCCTACTACTAGTAGGTAGTAGGCGGTTAAAAAAAACTCTGACACTAAGGTTCTACGGGTCGGTGGACGACTAGGTGTATCACACGAAAAAAGAAAATCAGAAATATAAACAGTCCTTTTCATTTTATCACCGCCAATACTTAGGTACTTTGTGATAAAGCTTCCGAATACGAAACTGTATTTTTTCAACACGTTCCATACGACGTACCTATTTCATATTTGACAATCGCAGTGCCAGTGCGTCTGCCTGCTCCGCAGAGGTCTTAGGGCTCGATTCCCGAACGGGCAGATGTTTGAATGATAAATTTGGTGTGTTTGTGAGATTCTGTGTCATAATTATGGCATCCCGATAAAGGGAATCCTTGTAAGGTCTATGAATATGTCCATATGTTCAATGAATGTGTTAGTATTATTTACGTAACTTTTAAAGCACTCGAATCGCGATTACTTTCACACATCTTTAGTACTAAACTGGGTCAAGAGGTTAAGTGATCACGATTAGAACCTTATTGTAAGCAATATATACTAGCTTATTATTTTATTTATAGTATTTTAAGGACCCTGTTTTTAACATACACACATTGAACACTCATTTTCAAACAATTTTATTATCTGGATATTCCAATGACTGTTGTAGTAGTGAGTCATCACGGCATGGTATATGGGGTCATAAAAAACCGGTCAAGTGCGAGTCGGACTCGCCCAATGAGGGTTCCCTAACATGCACATCAAGCCCTTTCATATGATATTATACCACAATTGAGTACTAGTCTCAATTTTTTGTTTTTCTGATCCCTCAAAAAAACACATTATTCAAAAAATCTATTTTTTGTTTTTAAACTAAGCTACTTGTCCAATTTTGTAGTTTTAAGGTATTCAGAAACAAAGACCGGAAACCGTAGAGTTTAGAACCGCGGTTGAACTCCCTTCAGATTTGGCCTGTCTAATCGGATCAATTGACTTACAATTACTTTCAACCTTTCAGCTTGAAAATCCTTATAATCTTAAGGAAGACTTATACTTGCGCTAACGATCAATTTAATCCTGTAAGTTTGCTGAGACATCACGACACCATACTTCTGTTACCTATCAAAAATCTGATTATAAAGAAATTTTAATTTTTGTGATGCTTCTTGAGACGATGAAAAATACGCTTCGAAACACCGACATACTCGTAACATGCTTCAGAATTGTTAATTGTTGCTGTCGAATCTGTTAAGTACCTGCATAGATCTAGATGACATGCACAATTTGTAGGGCTCATTATATTTTTATGTATTGATAAGTATATTTGTGTATTATCTATTATCAACTGAGCTTTATTTATTTATATGTAAGGGTGTATTGACATACTAATAGGGTGCATTGACACTATTTAACTGATCAACTTCCCTTAAGTATTTTTTTCAGAATACGTCAAAACAAATTTGACTTCCCATAGTAAATGCATTCAGCTGATTGTGATTTTGTATAGGACTTCGTTTTTTTTTTGTCGTTTCCTGTCATTTTTTCTAGGGGAAAGTAGTTCAGTTTGATGGTCTGCATGCACCCTATCTGTATTCGCAAGGCTGCTGCTTACACCCAATATACTTATCATATATGAATTGATAAGTATATTAGTATTTTATATATTTTCAATGAGCTGTATTTAAATATTATTCATGTATATTGGTTACAGAGTAAGCTTTAATACACATAATATATTGACTTTCAAAAGGACCGTGGTTCACCTTTACCTCCAATTTACTTATCCTCTGTGTCTCTCAAAGGTTGACTGGAAGAGATGCCTTATTTGGATAAGTCGACCTTTGTGCCTCTAGTTTTTATTCCTTCCTTTATAGTCGTAAGATAACCAACATCTCACCAAGTTGATATAACAATTCATTAGCTCAACCATTTTACACATTTACAGGATCGAATTGCGCTGGTTTTTATACAATTATTAAGAATAACTAGTACCTATAGGTTGATATCGTAAATGGTTAACGCGAGGTATAGCTGATAGATGGTACCTAATATCTACATTCACCAACAATTGCATTTATCTTCCTTGCTCAACTTTGTCACGTTATTTTGAATCAGGGTAAACGACCCGATCGCTACGCCTGCTTCCTTTATTAAGAACTGGAAGTGAAGTGTATTAATTAGATTAATTCCAAAATTGCTACCTCCACCCTATACTCCATACATCCATCCTCTTCCAACCCATCTAAAGCCTAATGCAAGAGTAAGCTAAAAAACGTTCGGCGATCAAAATGATAAAGTATTATAATATTAGGATTAGGGGGTATTTATTACCTGTTTTGAATTTGCCAAAAAAGCTCGCGTAGTAAATTTAAAAGGGACAAAATATTTGTGGGAAAAAAATACTTATTTTTAGAGGAGAAAATGTTATAGCCAATCTCACGTTTCGGTGCACTTTGTTTGATAAGAAGTTAGTGTAGCATAAAAGCTTAATGTAAACTGTATACGAGGTTTATAGGGGACGCCGAGTACAAACAAAATATTTGCTACTTTTTACAAGACGAGATTTGGTATCTCCAAATAATGTTTTTGCTTGTTATCAAAACTCTAGCCATCATTTAAAATAAATATTGACAGAAAGTTATTTGTACAAACACAAATACAAATTATTTATTTTCCAACACTAAATACATACAGAAATAAAAATATGAGCACTAAATTCTTATATTAAACCTAGGTACCCAAAAGTAAGTACAGCATGGAAAAAAGGTATGGGCACAGCTCATAGTGCTGATTTTGAGCCTACCCTTAGTCAATTAAAATTTAAAAAAGACTAAATTTAGAAGAGGCCCTACCTAGTGTTAAATTCAATTCTATTCATTTTTATTTTATTCGTACCTACCTACTTATGCTTTTGGATTGATAGATTAATTTGATACAGATTGTAATTTTGTTTCAGTTAAGTTTAGATAAAGATAAAGTTTAGTTGTGTATTAGTCGCTCAATCAATTATTAACCAATTTTTTTATCATTTCAGGTAATGATTATATCCGTCACTGATGCAGCTCTACAAGGACTCTAAGAACTGGTTTGATTCTTGGGTGATAAGTCCTCCTTTCTTCTTTATAGATTTACAAACGGCCTACCCAGCGGTTTCACCCGTTGCTAACAAGTTTTCCCCGGGAAAAAGACATTTTTCCGGCATGTATTATCCTTTATAAAGCTGTAGTACATCACTTTGCTCTATTCTCAATAATTTCCGTAGCGTACGCGATTTGTTGATACCTTTTTTTACACGTTGGGTTACATTGTCGAATTTTTCACGCGGTTAATTTTTTCTCGTATTAAATATAACCTATGTTCATCAGGGATAATGTAGGATTGTTATGCTAAAAGAATTTTATAAATCGATCCAGTAGTTTCAGAGCCTATTCAAATCAAACAAACAAACTATCAAATCTTTCCTCTTTATAATATTAGTGTGTATTTGCCGTGTGATGCCGGCTAAGAGAAGTATCATCCCATTTCTTTCCTGTGGTTGTCGTAAGAGGCGACCAAGGGACTTGAGAGTGTGTTTTGCAATTTTAGGAGATAGGGTGACAACCTGTCACTATGGCAATACACAATTTTTTGAATGACCCTCAAATATTTGTCTGACGTGGCGTAAATGTACTTTTTTGCGATCGTTTACGGTTTGCCTACCCCGCAAGGGATTATACGCGTGATATGTGTATGTAAGTAGATTTTAAACAGTTTTTATCTTCTACTCTGCTATTAAGTAGTGAGTCAGGTCAAAGAATCCGTATTAGTTTTGTATAATGGATAAATATTTCTGATTGCCAATTCTTACCACAAAATGTGATAGAACCCATACAATCGCTAAAGTTATACGAGAATGCTGGTATTTTAATGGTAACCGGAGACGAAATCATACACCAAGAATTTCCGTCTTTTCTTACTTACCACAAAATCAATAAGCACTACAGTTTATTGGTGGCTGACCTTAGTGAGAAGGCTCATTATTTACTTTACAAACTTACTGCACTCCGAATATATCTATCTCTGTTTTTGCTACGTCTTTAGAAAGAGATAGTTGACTCTGTGTTGAAAGGAAACAAACCAGGTAAGATTCCTCAGGTCTAAAGAATAGGGCTGACGCATCAAAAGCGTTTTGAAGAAACATTCCGAAACTGGCACGCGGTCTTAGAAGTGGTATACTCAGTTTGTTTTCGATTCAAATATTGGTTGAACGTTGAACCACAGGTAATGAACCGCTTGTTGGTGTAGCTGTGTGTGCTTAGTATCACAGATACTAAAATTATATATAGAAACACCATCCTTGAATACTTGTAGAAATACATTCGATTTGGTGCTTACGCAGGAGTCTCGGGTAGGAAAAAATACATTATGGCGGTGCGCCCTCACCTTTTAGTGAATACGTATTTTAGACGCACCTTAAACGCACAGTAGCCGTATATGTATTGGAATAAGATCGGAATCATCAATTTCCTTTCGCCTGACAAACGCATGCGCGTTACGTACGGTGCGTTCAAAAACACACCGACGGACGAAAAGCGGGAGAACCGCCTTCCCACGCGACACGACAACATACAGCAAATGTGCGGTTGCAAGCAAGTCGCTTCTTATCCTACCGTGCGGGGTACTGAGTCGACGAACGACCCGATGAACCATGGTCATATGTCAGAGTTTATAAACTGCCACTGTTCAAGTATAAATAGTTCAAGAAATACAAAAAATAAAAAATAGTTTTAGGTTAAAAATAGTACCTGTGGTGTCGTGGCCGTCTGCTATGTTTATCATGGGATATTTTTTTTTTATCATAATGCCTTACGTACGATAGATATATATTATGAAAAAGCTTGGAGGTGAAAAAGTAGTTACGAAATTTTATTTAACTTGTTAGAAACTAAATATGAAGAACTTTCGTGATTTTTGTTGAGAATTCTTTTCATGTTAGTTGCTTGGTGTAAAATAGCATTAAGTTTTAGCGATACAACGCGAACACTTAACGACCTTTCGAGACGTCTTGGTAGATTTAAGTCATAATAAGTAAATCCGAGGTACTGGTTTTAGAAAGATATATGAGCCGTACTTCTAGAAGTACTTGTAGTTAAAAAACTCTGACACCAGAGTTCATCGGATTGTTCGACGACACGGTGTCCCACACGACAGAAAAAGATCAGCTCTAAGAAAACTGTTGGTTTACAAGCCAGTAGAACAGTCGGTCTTGCGTTCGTGAGTTGTGGGCTCGTAAGATCATCAATTTTCCTGACATAATTCGCAAAAAATCTTCACACTTATTCAAAGCAATTTATTGCGGAGTTGTTCAGAAACAACACGTCATTATTTTGTTTCAAAGCGGGTGCAAGAAGCCCATTAGCGGGGGCGAAAAACGAAAACTTAACGAGTACCCCTCTTTTAAAATCTACTACGGTTTAACGATAATAGTAGTGTGGGGAAGAGTCTTAGTTTAATTCCTACTCGTTCGCTTTAGTTCTGGATTTGTCAAAAAATTCAAAAATTCAAATTCAAAAAGTTTATTTGCAACAAACATGGTATTTAAGGTGGTAGGATTCAATAATGTACAAAACATGTTTCGCCATCTTAAGAAATAGCATGCAAATATTATCAGGTTGATCGGCGGTCATATAAATTGAAAAAATATACATCTGTTTAAAAAAGGAAACAATTAAATAAAAATAATAATAATAACAAAAATATTTCATGTCAATACATTAAATATAAAAAGCATTAATTGCCTATTAACCTTTGCAAATTTCGTATGTTTTGATCCCTTATATATTTTGATTCAGTCTAAACTACCATCAAGTCCTTATGGAGATCCAGTCAATAAGCTCAAAGTAGTACATACCTATTATATTATTAGGTTTCTACAACGCATTTAATGTCCTTCTAAGCATTAAATTGATTTTGACAGCTGTAAGGTGATTACAATTTTTCTTTTGCTCTTTTCACGCCAAATTAGATGCCTATATAAACGCTTGGAAAGACTACTACTAGTACCCATAAGGTGTCCAGCACAGTGCCTAAGTAAACTCTTTCCAGTCTAGAACACAATCCTATTTTTCACATCAGTGAACAAGAAATTACACCTTCTTTCTTAATAGCATCTGAAATGAATTCTAGAAAACATATGACTATGGTGAGGCCAACCTATCAAACGCCTTTGTCCCCAATTGTTTCAAAATAAGAGTGTCACTTCAGCCATCACATAATGTAGGCAGTGAAGAAAGATTCTATACTTATTCATAACGAACATAATTTTTATTTTATTAAACTTTCAAAGATACCTCCGCACTATCGCTTGTAGGGATAGAAAAAACGCCGTAATGCGATTGCAGATGAGAGGACCGGCAAAAACTGGGTGAATCGGCTTAGTACCGGCATATTAAGAAGATTTGTCTGTTGCCATGCGGACCGTACCGATGGTTTTCGAAGCGAATTTTAAAATTGTAGGATTAGAGAAGCTTTTTGACGGATCGGGCGAACTTTAAACAATAAGGTTTGATTTTGGAGCAATTATCGCGGTTATTTTAGAGGGTATTTTGTTGCAGTAAAGTGTAATGAATATAGGCGTAATCGAGAAGGATATACCTTGATTAATAAGTATAACGGTTCATTCCGTTCAGCCGTTTTTCTTGTGTTGGAAATAAATTGATGCGTATTTAGTAATCGTAAATACAAACAAGGGGTTCGGCGGTTTCTTCCCCGTCTGTCGTTTGGGACACTGAGTCAGCTGACGACCCGATGAAAAGCTCTGACTGATACTATATTTTATGATCACCAGAACTAAAGTATTCACTTCGTAGGTTCATCTATACCTAGGCACGTATCTGCATCTGCAAACTAGTCCCAGCTGTTACTTACGAGTACAATCAACTTAGTACCGCTTCCACTGTTATATCGACCTAATGACCCCTCAATACGACCCCAATCACTTTAACACCCAACACCGGCTAGTTTACACTCATTTGAGGTTTACCCAAACGTGCGCGTTTACGTTTAGTACGGTATCGGAACAGGGAAGGAATTAAATACAAGTAGGTGAGAAACATATGGGTTAGGCACTTTGTTTTCAGCCTGAAACTGCCTATTAGGCAAATTGAAACAGGTTAGGTTTACGTTACCGACAGATATTATAATTTATCAAAAGCCACAATAGTGATCACTGCTAGCCATGAGCTATTCTCTATTACCTATTGTTTCCATACTCATTGCGCTTAAAAACAGCATGGTGAGTGCAGTACAAGGTGTTGTACAAGAAACGCTGCTGTCAAATCCCTGTACTTAACACTTGTAAGACTTTTACGACACGCACGAGTAGAAACAGGCTGATGCCATTCTAATCCAGCCTCACCTGGCTACATTAATTGGAATCTTACACAACAAATACCATAGAGCCGCATAATATGAGGTAGCAGAAAGATTGGCAAAATGTGTGCCTGAGTGAGGGAAGAAAAAACTGTCCTTCGCATTCTGGACGTTTTTAGTCGTTAATCATAGAACGCTATCAAAAAGTGTCAATATCAGCACTTCAGAATAAGGAAGATAAACCAATTGCAATGTCAGACAATCCAGCGTCCAAGAACATTACCTACTCTTTTTAGTTCCCCGCTATCGGACGGGTGCAAAATGGCCTACATAAGAGTAGGGGTCAACTAAGTGAGATCGGTTTAACCAATACCCCGGTAATTTGAAACCCCTCGGCCCCGGAAGTCACAATTGATGGCAGGTGAGTCTAAGTAGATAGGGGGATAAAGTGTCTATTTGGATGATCTTGTTGATTGAAATTCGGGCTTTGCAGGTTAAGTGGTCAATGTCCCGAACTGACGTTGAATATTTTTGGAAGCGGTCGAACGAAACGCATCGCATTTTGGTGTTACACTCGAATGTGTGCGTGTGCTAAGAAAGAGCCCCTGTCTGTCGGCGATTAAGGGTAGAGTCCAAGGAATGGGCAGCAGCGTTCCTTGTGAATACATCATCTTGCACTGCGCTCTCGTTTGCTATGGCTAGGCCCATAAGGGAAGCTCTAATCCCGCAGTGGACTGCTGTGGCTGTTGATATATTATTTTGATAGGTATATTAGATAACTAAACCAGCTCACTACCTGCGTCTGTGTTTCCAAACGCATACAACCCTAATCTCTTCGAAGTAAGAGTGAACAGGCTTCTTCTGGGTGAGCTCGCTCCATCTTAGACTCTGTCTCTGTCCTATGACCTAGACTAGAGTCAAGAGCAAACCCATCATTAAAAAAAAAACAAAAGCCCATGAATCAGAATCGTTTGTTGCACTAACGAAAATCTAGTTGACGCGAAGGGTTCCGTCTGTACCATTTTGTATCACAATGGGATAAAACGTTACGTTTGTTGTATAGGAGCCCCTATAAATATTACTTTTTTTTGTATTTGTTTTATAGTGGCAAGAGTAATTTATTTTCTGAGAAAACTTCAGTTGTCTAACTATTACCGTTCATGGGATTCAGCCTCCGAAGCATTATAAGTATACAAAATTAAGCAAATTACACGTTTTTTTTTGTATTAGTCCCATTTAATTTAAAAAATATTGTATTTTTTGTTAACGGCATCTGTGAAAATTTCAATTCTCTACCTATCACGGTTTATGAGATACATCCTGATGGACAGCTGAGACTATCAGCTGTTTTGACCCTTTCGGTACGGTACCCTAAAAACGTTAATAAAATAGCGGAATATTGCTTTCCGTCATTCTTCTCATTGTCTAAAACAGCAATCTACCGGCCCATTGTAACTTGAACCTTATTATGCCGCCGTCCAAACACCAACAAGACCCGGGGGTCTCATTTCAAGCCCGCCCAAGACAACGTGGTTCAATTTGAGCGCATCTTGTTAAATATTTGAACGAAGTCAAAAGGTCCGCTGAGTTTCAGCTACGGCCCGTTCAGACGAGAACAGTGGTTGTGCCAGTACCTTAGGCAAAGACGCTAATACTTGCAGGCTTCTCTTGCGGGACAGCGAGTTAGAGAAAGCCCAAATGAACACTGTTGTCAAAAAAATTCGATTGACTGCTTTACTACTAGTAGGCCTCTGTCATTGTAGTACAACACCTAATGTACTCTCTGACAACGCCGAAGCGGCCTCCGGAATAACATATGCAGAATCAGTCCGAATTTTCAAACGTAAAGGACATCATCATTTTGGCAACGTAATTGAGGCAACTCACAAATCAAAGGGTTTAGTAACAAAGCTTTTAATAATTAAGTTGTTAGAATATCTAGTTCCTAATGGTAATACTAGCTTTACCATAGGCAACACCAAACTGATACAATGATTCTATCATTAATTTCTTGTATCCTAAATTCAAAAAATATAACTGCACAGTATAAAGCTAAAAAAAAGCTAAAAATATAAACTTTATACTGTTTAAATTTTTCGAAATAAATGTCATGTAATTTGACAGCTATTTCGTGTCAAGTAGAAAGGAAGAAAGAAAGAAAAATAAGAAAATAAATCTATTTCGGTCCGGACAACAAGAAAGATTAAATTTAAATTTAAGCTATATAAAGTCAGTTGTAGGCTCGAAGAATGTATCATAAAAATCTTACGAACATATTGAAAACCAATAGATTTACCTTGAATAAATAGGTGCCTACCACCAGATTGTTATTCACTGTTTCCATGTAAACGGACCATCTTGTTCCACCTTTAACTACCCGAGTTGGCAATTTCGGACTTGTGCAGTAATAGTACCTTGCAGTACCTAATGGTTAGGTATTGTCTTTATGTAAACTTGACTGATGAAGCAGCAACTTGAGTTTCGATTAAGACTGAACTATTATCAAGGAATAGATGAATAACTTGGGGATATCTATGTAGGTAAATAGATTGAACATAGCTTGAAAACAATGCGAAGTATTTATGACTAGATTGTTTGTACATTTTTTCTCCCTGCTAGCATCGTTCTAGAAACTTCTAAGTATTTAGACTTACCTACTTGCTTACCATAGATTTTTATAACCGTACATAAGTTGACGTAAAACTTGTTATTAAACAAAGAAAGGAGTTTTGTTTGTCGAATAAGCTTTCTTTTATTATTATCCTTATTCGATTCCACAGATAATTTGTGATGTAATCAAATTGAATCTATGGTTCCTAACTACGTAGCCTCTATGAACCTGCTGTATCACGTTTATGGTTTCGACAGTACGTAATACGATCGCCTGTTTGATCACAGTTAATAGGAATATTGGGCAGTATTGGTAACTAAGTAGAGGAGAGTGGGGTAGCATTGAAAGAATTAAACATTTGGCTGTAACTTTTACATTGTGGTGTTCGTTTATTTTAATACACTGTGGGTTGCGTAGCTTATCTGTAAATACAAACGCTTCATAACTTATTTTCACCTTCCGCGAGTGTAGTATAATTTTTTTTAATCGTTAGGGAATATTTCAAATCTGCCCCAGCTGTGTGGTAGCTCAAAAACAGCATTAGGCACTTTTGAAATAACAATATCCTTTTTTTTAAATGTATGGTAAGAAACAACATAACCGAACTTGACAGAAAAGAATAAAGGTGTTCCATTTTTAAAATTTACTATCCAGTTTTGCACTAAAGACGCAGAACAATTCTCTTGTTATTCAAAGGTACCCCAGTTTCCCCTACAGCTGATGCTTAGCCTACGGCTTCGTCCCAATTATAGCAGATTTTCTCATAACAATAACAATTTTTCGTCGTCATAAGAAATATTTTTGTGTATGCTATCATATCACTGTGCCACATTTTATCAAGATTGGCTTAGTAATAGTTTAGATATCACAGACATACCTACATAACTCCTAACAACGTATTTTGGTCGTTCTTGAACTATACTTACAGTTAATACAACTACCTCATTGTTTTTTGGGGAAAGTTGTTCCTTATCACCAGCCTATTTTTGCTTTCGGTCACTAGTAAAATATCACCCTATATGTATGTATATTTCCCTGCCTACGTGTTACTAGCTTACTAGTGTGGAACTTGCTATTGGGAATCTCAAAATAGTTTATTCATTGGACCAAATTCCAGCAGATAGACAAATATTGCTGTTTGGTGCCAGCGTGAATAACATCACCAATTTCTATCCGTGGTGAGTCTAGTAGTGGATTAGGTGAATTTATACTAGTGACTGTTACTGAAAAAAGAGGGCGGCCTGGTGATAAGGAACAACTTTCCCTAACGGACATAGGTCTATAATATCCGTAGCGTGCCGTGTGATGCCAGCTTAGAATAGCATCACCCCATTTCTTTTCCGTGGGAGTCGTAAGAGGTGACTAAGGGACTCGAGGGTGTTTATTACAATTTTAGGCGATGGGCTGACAACCTGTCACTATAGTGATACACAGTTATCTGATTGACCCTCAAACATTTGTCAGACGTGGTGTAAATCGCCGTTTTTTGCGGCTGTTTACGCTCTGTCTACCCCGCAAGAGATTATAGGCGTGATATGTGTATGTATGTATGTATCCGTAGTAAGTAACCCATTTTTTTCACATTTCGACCTATGTTCCTAGGGGAAAAATGTTCCTTATCAGCAGCCAGTCTTCAGTTTTTGCTATCCTTCGCTAGTAATATTTCACTCTACATAGCGCCCGTTCATAAAGCACTCTTTTGTAATAACTTTATTTTGATAGAAGAATACCCTAGGTGGCTATATTTATTATACTTAGGTCGATATATTTTTGAAATAAAAAAATTTATTGCTTTATCAATAAAATTAATTTATTTTGCATTTTTTTAAGGTCTAGCTCAAAGGATTAAAGGTAAGTTTAAATGTAGAAATTTTAGTATATATTAGTTTCTAAGATTTCCTTAAGTGTGTCAATAACAACAATGGATATATTAATCCGAACTAATATTCTAAATCTGAGAGTTTGTGTGTGTATGTATGTTTGTTACCTCTTCACGCTCAAACGGATTGACCGATTTGGATGAAATTTGGAACTCAGGTATAACCAGTATAACGTGGAATAACACATAGGCTACTTTTTACCGCGGGAAAACAACGATTACCACGGGAAAATGAGTTGCAGCGGGTGAAACAGCTAGGCGCAAATCTAGTAAAAAATAATTTTATATTGACCTGTCTATTTTAATACCCATCTATCTATCTAAGGGACTCGAGGGTGTGTATTACAATTTTATGCAATGGGTTTACAACCTGTCACTATAGCGATACACAATTTTCCGAATGACCCTCAAACATTTGTCAGACGTGGTGTAAATGGCCGTTTTTTACGGCTGTTTACGCTCTGCCTACCCCGCATGGGATGCTACGCGTGATATGTGTATGTATGTATGTATCTATGTAATCCACAAATTAAGTATTGACACGAACGCCCAAGGCAGATGAGAGTGTCAACTGCAGTGCTCGGTGCGTATCGTAAATGACTTCTCGCAAATGGTTATAGGTACGGTCTCAGTGTTTCTAGTTGCCTAAATACAATTTTGGAGATCCCAAATTTATTTAAAACTAAATCAAACTCAAAATAATGCAAAATACTAAGATTCAGTTAAGAACGTGCTGTTTTGTTTGATACAACATTACATTTAACTTCAAATACAGTAGAATTGAGGCGTTACAATTCTATAGCTTATTGATTGCTTGCAAAACACTACTACATACATACATACATAAATCACGCCTATATCCCTCACGGGGTAGGCAGAGCGTTAACGGCCGTAAAACGGATATTAACACCACGTCTGACAAAAGCTTGAGGGTCAATCAGATAACTGTGTATCACTATAGTGACAGGTTGTCAGCCCATCGCCTAAAATTGCAATACACACCCTCGAGTCCCTTAGTCGCCTCTTACGACACCCATGGGTAAGAAATGGGGTGATGCTATTCTAAGCCGGCATCACACGGCTAGGTAAGAAATGGGGTGATGCTATTCTAAGCCGGCATCACACGGCTAAACACTACTGTTTTAGGTAAGTAGGCTAAGTAAAGTAAGGTAATTTGCGCTTGCGATTTAACTCAGCTTAAGTCACCAAAAAACTTTTCTTTTCCTTTTACGATATAGAGGTATAAGTAGTGTAACTAGGTAACCCATTCCAAACATACAGTAAGAAACAGTAGCAACCCTAGCAGAGTAGGTGTCAATAACCGAAATGGACTTAATTATCCTTCTGTGAATTCTCTACATACTCGTACATACATACACATATCACGCCTATAAGCCCTCGCGGGGTGGGCAGAGCGTAAACGGTCGCAAAAACGGACATTTACGCCACGTTGGAAAATGTTTGAGGGTCATTAGAGGACAATACACACCCTCAAGTCTTTTAGTCGCCTCTTACTACTTCCACGGGAATGAAATGGGGCGATGCTATTCTAGGCCGGTACCACACGGCAAATCTCTAAATGAATTCTCTACCTCTACTTTGTGCATAATCTTAATCTTCGAACTATTCCAATAACATCCTTTGTCAATAACATGTGACCTGGCCGATCGAGTTTCCACTTCCTTTCACCGTAGGAAGCCACATAACACCCTTCCCCCCATAATCACAGGGCTTGGACAGTACAAAAAGAATCGTACGATATAGCACTAATTGATAACCCTGCCGATATTGATATGTAGACATTTTTGGTCTATACATATATTTTTTTTAGTTCCGAAATTAGCTAGGGTAGCTTAGGGGCTAGTAAGATTGTTAATTTAAAGTAAGAACACTTCTGGTCAGGATTTTTGGGGTGTTTTTCCTGTTCAGGAGGTCTGGTTAATTGTATGCATGTAAACACACACGCTTTAATTTGAAACAAATATCGTTTTCAGATGGTGGTGGCGTAAAGTTACTTGCCGCGTGATTAACCTGGCCAGCCCCGTGGCAGTGCCTTTATTTTTATTTTTTTATAACGCCCGAGCCGGTTTTCTATTAGGACATTACAAAATGTTGTAATAAATTGTATGATACAATTTTTTTTTACAATGATGGTTCATGACGTCAATAAGTGATAATACTAGCCTACATTGAATAAAGAATATCAATTTCAAAACACTTCAACGTGTGGGGTATGCAATATTGAAGAACTATTACTAGTAACGATGCCTAAGATCTACCGTCTGGTGTCCGTTATAGTGATAGCGAAAGAAGAACGTTCAAATCCTGCCTGCGGTGCAATTATGCAAGTTCTCCAAAAAAAGCCAGCGTTCCTTGGTCCAGGTTGGTTAGGCCAGCCAGGTTTCTCCGATTCGGACGATTTATACTTGGTTGTTAAACTGAGCTGACAAATTTGACCAGATAAGTATTACTAAAGACCATGTCAGCCAATTTTTATTTACTCTGAACATTGGCTTTTTGCATCGCTGCTGTATTTAACTATGTACCCACGTGAGTGACTTAATTTTATCCCACTATAATTCCTATGCAGCGAGTTTCATTCTTACTTAAGTAACAATTGCAGTACAGTTAGTACACTGAAGCCCAATCTCTATACTACGCCCTGGTCTTGTGGTGGTGGAAACAAAAGATCACCTGTGGGCATACATACAGGGTGTAAGGGACGGTGTACCGAAATATTTACAGAAATGATCAGACTATGAAACTGAACAACTTACTATGGAGCCTATGTTGGCGAAACGATTTATTTTTTCGATATTCCATGTAAAGTCAGTTCGCTGACAGAAAGTTTTGTATAAGAAGTCGATATTTTTCCCTTCTTATAAACATTAACTGCATATACAAAGTTGTTCAGTTTCTTGGTCTGATCATGCCATGCCTAGCATTTTCGGTACATCGTCCCTTACACCCTGTATTGTGTTCCCACAATGGCATGGTACGATTAGTTAGTCAGGGTTTTGTATAGTGGCTTGGGGATATATTGATTTTGCGCTTCGGAGGGTACGTTCAACCGTTGAACCTGGCTGGTGTTAGTATTCTTAGATCTGAGTTCATTGGAACGTTTAAAGAAGAAGAATAGTCAAATTCATTACACTAGACTAGACAGTAAATAAAACTTCAGAGAAGTCTTATTTGTATTGAAAAACACGAGCAAAGCGAGCAAATATAGCACCGAGACGGATACAAGGTAAATTAGCATCGAAAGGCTGCACACGAGTGTACTTCCTGACTTTGAAGAAAATAAAAGTAGGGCACCTATTTTTAATTTAACCACTTTGACTTGTTATCAGCTACTAGTTCTCCATTGTTCCCTAGTTTTTAAGCCTTTTCCCTTATTTTACAAATTAATGCAAAAAAAGGTGAAAACTTTAAATTATTTACAAGGGCGAGCTTATTTCTATAAGAAATCTCTTCCAGCCAACCCAATGGAGATGGAAGAGGAGAATAAGTGGGAACTTGAAATTGAATTATGTTTCATCTAATTCTTACGTTTATTTTCTTTACCACAAATAAAGTGCTTAGTTGTAATCCTTTGTATGTATGTATGTATTAACTTTATTGTACCACCAGACACATTTAAAAGAACAGTTACAGAAATAAATCTAGAAACAAGAGGCACAAAAGCAGACTTATCCCATTGAGGGGCCTCTTCCAGTCAACCTGTAATTTTTTGGGGTATCTTGCCTTATTTTTGGCTCGAACAATGTAAATTGCATTGTATAAACATTACCAAAAATAAATGTTTGATTCAATCAACCATTTGTTTTATTACGAGCGCATCATGTAGTTTGTTGGCTACAGCTACAACCTTTATAAAAGAAAACAATCTTTTGACAGATCTTATTTATTTATTTAACAATTTATTGTACACAAGAAAATAAAAAAAACACAGAACATACGGAAAAATGGTACAACAGGTACTGCTAATTTCTAAATAAATTTCTTCCAGCAGACTTAAAGAAGCGTGAATTTTTCGAGGAGAAACGGATAAAACGTGCACATATAACAGTTTACTTCTAATTTTATCATGATCAAAACACAAACCAAATAAATATATGACTAAAAATAAAAATACACATATATAACTATATATTCCTATACAATATATTATAATACATAAATGAACTACACAATCTTAATAAGTATTTAAAAGATCATAATAAGTTTGTTAGTACGTACCAACCAGCAAATCACACGCTCGTATTAAATAAAACAAGTGCTAAATTCTGCGTATGATACGTGCGTAAATCACTGATAGGAATGAATGTATGATTGGTTATAAATTTGATAATTGAGCTAATGGAAAATAGAGAAAAAATATACATACACACATACAGATATCACGCCTATAATCCCTTGCGGGGTAGGCAGAGCGCAAAAAGCCGCAAAAAAAGGACATTTACCTACGCTACGTCTGACAAATATTTGAGGGTCATGCGGAAAATTGTGTATCGCCATAGTGGCAGGTTGAGCCCATCGCCTAAAGTTGCAATACACACCCTCGAGTCCCTTAGTCGCCTCTTACGACTCCCAAGGGAAAAAAAATGGGCCGATGCTATTCTAAGCCGGCATCACACGGCAAAAGAAAAGAGAAAAAATATGCACATTATATTCCCTCTATTTTCCATCAGTTGTAAATAAAAAAACCACTTCTGTTGCAAATGTAGGGTGAGCATTCAGAGAAAATGCCTACTCATTCCCACCATGACAGCGAGCTTATGTTTCCTGTATTATGCAACATGAGAACAACCATTTGCATGTTTGCTTACATATCCTTGATACAGTAAAGTTACTTAGTTTATCTTGCTGCAAACTTGGCGTCAGAATGTCACATCATTACACCTTTTTTATATAGAGGCTTGGTGTATCGATAATCATCGAATAACTATTAGAAAGATTCTGTCAGTGTAAGAAAACTTCATTATGTGTTCTTTCGGATAACGTCTTGAGAAAAGGGGCATCAGATAAAACTGATATGTCTGTGAAAGTAAATGTTATACTGTTGGTATAGGTATATGTAATTTTGTAATCCAAATAAGCGATTGAGGATCTGCTTAGAATCTGCTGTGTGATGCCGGCTTAGAATAGCATCAACCTATTTCCCATCCGTGAATATCGTCAACGGCGATTAAGGGACTCGAGGGTTACATGTGTGTTGTAATTTAGGTGGCGGGCTACACAATTTTCCGAAAATGACTCTCAAATATTTGTCAGACGTGGCGTAGGTAAATGTCCTTTTTTTGCGGCCGTTTACGCTCTGCCTACCCCGCAAAGGATTAAAGGCGTGAAATATGAATGTATGTAATAAGCAATTTTTATGCTAATTTATTAACCATTTCGATAAGATAAGATTTTTAAAAGTATAATTCTTCGCTAATTGACTTACGGTTTTCTATCGCCACATGTTTATGTGATAAAAGTTAGCGTACAAACAAAATGACTCTTCCGTTTACATTTTCTATAGTGACTAATCCCGGACACTTCCCCGTTCGCCCGCTTTCAGACTTTGCCAGCGACACATACAAAATGAAATAGACATCCGCTAATGATGTTTCCCCATTGATGTGTGAATACACAGACGTGGACTAATAGCGTTTTATATAACCATTCGGTGTCCCACACGAAAATATAACCACTATTAGACTTTTATATAACTATAAGTTGTGTTAATGCGTTTCAGCTCCGGCGAAGTAGATATTGATAAAGATTCACTGGATACAATGTGTTTTGTGTGAAATATTTAATGAATAATTTACTAATAGTAGTGTCAAAGTATTATTGTTGTGTTTTAGACTCTTTTTTTTTCAAAAATCATTTTAGAGAACTTGCAAAATTTTGATGTTGCGGAATTTGAACCTTCACTAGCTCTACTACGCTTCTTTGCCGTTGAGCCACCAAGGCGGTACTGCCAGCGGCGAAATTAAGCAAGGCTGGCATCCACGCTTGTCATGTTAAAAAACTTAGATAAAGGAGAGTATTTTTTATAGCAGTTAGAATTCAGATTACATCTGAGTATAAATTCGGTAGATTCAAAGTGTACTAGAAAATCATGACATCTAAGATTTTTCGCGCAGTTGTCGTAAGTAAGATCTTATACAATTTCAAAAACAACGCGACTGAATAATATACTGGTGCGTTTCGACATTTACGGCCTAAGTCTTCTAAAATCCTTTTACTGCGGTCTAAGTAAATAACTTAATGAAACTATTTCAGTAAACAGTTTTGTTGAAAAGCAATAACACGTTAACTCGACTGCATTCGATCTTGATAAAAGTCCCCTAAATTAACACGTTCGGTGCCCATTTCACGAACCCTTAATTTAGTAAATTGATTATCTATGGCCATGTCGTTAGCCGTAGAGAATCACTACGTCATTCCAACAACAATGAGTTCAGTGGGTCCATAGTTTTGACCCATAGTTTCACCCTCAGGGTCCATTGTGTAAAGATGAATTAACAGAATAAACCCTAAAGTACCATATGTTGAAATTGACGTAGTTAATGTATGAGTGAAAGTTGGGAGTTATTTTGGAAATTATATTTATTGGAGATGCACTGACTTTTCGCCGACTCGTCGGCCATTTTGTTGGTGAATAGTTAGTCGGCTGAATAGCCGATTAGTTGGCTACGACCGACATTCAATTTAAATCCGTAATATTATAAATCTAAGAGTTTGTGTGTGTGTATAGGCCACTTTTTACTGCGGGAAAATGAGTGGGAGCAGGTCAATCGCTGGGCGGAAGTCTAGTATTTAATAAAACTATTTATTTAATTAACAAAGTTTATTCTGTACCTTATCTGTTTTGTGGTTAATTCATATACCTAACAAATCAGTTACTAGTCGGCTGATTTTAGGCCGATTAGTGTGTAGTCGGCTAGTCGGACAAAACCATAGTCGGTGCATCTACCACCGAAATTAAACTAGCTTACTATCATACTGCATTTGCTAATCCGGCTACTCAGTATAATGCTATCAATATTCAATATCCATAGATCCTGTAGTCTGTAGTCCATTTATGATCGTACAATACTTTTGCGTGTTCCATCATGACATGAATCAAATAATAACTCCACAATCGTAGATAAATCGTTCCAGACTAAAAATATTGGTAAAATGATAGCTACATTTCTAGTAAAAGTATTGTGACCAATTTTCCTACACTAAAATAAACCGCAAATAAAAGCCCTAAATTCACCGGCATTTTGATAATAACCTTTGAACGTGTAACTACCATTACCGATTGTAACATTAAACCGATCAAACTAAAATATCTTACGGTAAAACGCCACGGTTAATCGAAAAACTGGTACAACGTGGTACTAAGAGTTCTCGAAGTGTAATCGAATGCTCGAGTTTAAAATGCAAACGTAAATAATTAAAACTACAGCCTGGAACTTGTGCAAAATTCTTTATCTTCTTTATCTTTGCAGCTTTATGTATTTTACTAAAATAAATGAAAATTAGAAATTGAAAAAATGTCAGCGCCCGCCGGGACTTGAACCGACCGATCGACGTTGAATTGACCGATATTTTGACCCAGATGCATGGGTAGGAATATCGGACAATTCCCGTTTTTAGTTTTTTAAATAAATAGATATTTTTTATTGAGTGCAGTTTTGTAAATGGCAGCTTAATTACGGAGAGCTTTTATAATTGCATATATATATTTAATAAACAATGCGCTAAGGTTTTTCAAACAAAGCTTCTTTTCCGCAAATACTGTAAACTGCATAAAGGCTTGTATGAACAAAACCGTTAGTACCGGCGCAACACAATTTAAAAAATACGCGGGATTTAAAAATACTTTCCACTAAAGCCGTTCATTTCGATACAATGTTTTGGAGTGAACGAATGAACGAATGAAAATACTGAACGAACGGAATGTTTACTTTGGCTTCAATATTAAGCTGCGTCCTTTTGTTGCCCAAATTTCGGTCTCGATCGACGGGATTTAGGTCTATTTTTTGAGTTTTAAGCAAATATAGTTTTGGTAGTGTATTAGGAACCGAAACTTTTGACATCCAGTCTGAATTGAAAGTAAAAACGATGCTGATTTTTTTAGAATACTGCCGTAAAATCAATATCCAGTATTCATTTATTGGAATTGCTTTTTTATTAACTGGAATTGTTAAGATTTAGTAATGAAATACACCCGCAGAATCGAAGCCGTTGTTGGCTTTATCGGTTGGTAAATCACTACATAGTATAAAATAAAGTCGCTTCCCGTTTGGTGTCTCCTTATATCTTTAGAAGTACCCACCGGATTTTGATGCGGTTTTTTTTATTAGATAGAGTAACTTGAGAAGAAGGTTTATAAGTGTAATTTATTCCGGGAAATTGTCACATTCCCATGGGAAAACGGGTAGCCCAACTGGTAGTAAACTTTTGACCCCCTTTTGACACCTTTAAGGATTAAAATTTCAAAAATGCTGAAACACGTATTTAATTATTTTAAGTTATGAGTCTAATCAGAAATTTTGAAACAGATCACATTTAAGATAAAAAACTTTCATACAAACTTTTAACCCCCTTTTCACCCATTTAAAGGTTAAAACTTCAAAAATGCTGAAACACGTGTTTAATTATTTTTAGTAATAAGTCTAATCACAAATTTTGAAACAAATCACATTCATTTAAAAAAACGAACTTTCATACAAACTTTTAACCCCCGTTTGACCCTATTAAGGGTGAAAATTTCAAATATGCTGAAACACGTGTTTAATTATTTTAAGTCATGAGTTTAATTACTAATTTTGAAACGGATCACACTTAAGAAAACGAACTTTCATACAAACTTTTAACCCCCTTTTCATCTCTTGGGGGATTAAAACAAAACGGAATTTAAAGTAAAGTCGCTTCCCACGTCTGTCCCTGTCTGTTTGTTTGTTTGTTTGTATGTATCTTCAAAACCACTTAACGGATCTGGATGAAGTTTTCTTAAAAGATAGAGTGACTCAAGAGGAAGGTCTTTATGTATGATTTATGTCGGGAGAAAGTCTGTTTTCCGTGGGAAATCAGTTAGCAGCGGGTGAAACCGCTGGGCGGGCCGCTAGTAAGTACATATTATTGCTGATACTCTGCCTACTCCATAAAGGAAGTAGACGTTAGCTCAGTAATTTATGTGTACATATCGATCTACCTATACCTAAGTGTAGTATACCGAAATTAAAAAGTTTGTTTTGAATTCATTGGAGCCGAATTTCATTAATTAGTATTTTATTTCAACGTTTACAAATCCCTGTGGGTGGTTATTTGACTACCAAAATAAGGAACTTTTAACATGAACATACAAACTCCTTAATTCTTTTAACTTTTGTCCTTTTTTCCCAACAGATTTATTCAATCGTGTCGATGTTGTCTCGTGGCAAAATAAATCGTTATTGTTCCTTTTTCAAAATAAATTAACGTTCTTTTTGGGAGTTTGAGAACATGCATACACAACTTTTACGTGTCTCTTCCTTATTTGAATAAAGAAATTGTGTCCTTATTGGGGCGCGCTACATGAAAGTTCGCGCCTTTTGCTTGCGTGGTGACAATAAAAAACGATTTTCATACAGCGAAATCATAACAACTACCTCTACAATGATAAATTACGTAAAAGTTAAACAGTGTCCTGATTGTTTGACAATGTAAAATTGTATAGAAAAATGTTTTAAACAGCGTCTAAATGCGCGTCTAACTATTTTATAATAACACGACTAAACTCTAGTAGCGCTAGCTCAATTCTGTTGATTGAGCGATAAAAAGCTTCCGTAGTAATAATTTCGATATGATTGAAATGTGAACCATTCCGGTCTTGCTTTTTCCATTTTGTGGTTTATTCGGGCACCGGACGAAAATAATTCTTTTAGCTAACGGGTCCTTTGTTTTTTAAGAAATTCGCGTTCCAATCCGGAATTCTTAACCAGCCTCTTCTTTTTTCTACCAAACAAGCCACAAGCTAACTTCGGCCTGTTGGAAGCGAATGCCGAATTTGCGTTTCGTTTCAGGTCCGGGGCATTTGCGTTCCGTTTCGTCTCGTTCATTAGCGATGCTCGGTTATCTCGTTTGCCCAGCGCCTGTTTTAGAATTCCGACGGGAAAGCATTTCTGAGTTAATGTGACAAAAAAACACGGGGTAGAAGTTTTATTAGTATTATTACGTATTGTTTGTTTTTTGCTGTTTAAGATTTTTACGTACTGATGTGATGGCTGATGATGTAGAGGCTTATGGGCAATATTTTTACATTTCGTTATTTTGTCGCTTGTTCGAGCACCTTTGAAGTAATTAAGCATGAATCACAGTTCTTTCGGATTCACTAAAAGGTATGTGTAACAAAATTAGAATCAAAATTAATTTTGATGGCAAGTTCTTAGTTTAAAAATACGTAGACACAAAAAGTTCTCACGCGTTTCCTTTTTTATGCGCTACAATTCAACTTCAAAATGGATGCCAGTCGGTAAGTTCAGAGGACACGTAGTAATCTTCATTGGAACACCCCGAGTTTTATAAACTGTCGAATGACATACAAATGTAAGTCATTATAGCCCTTCTACATAAAATTACATCTACAAAGGACAGACGGGGCAGTAATAAACACCTACAACCTCAAAGTTTTTCATCGTGAAGGATTCTCCCGCCAAAACCATTATTAAAGTCATTTATGGCGTTTGCCATACCACACGGAAAAAAAGATGGCCGGTATTAAAAAAGGTGTTCTACAAATTATGACCTATTACTGGCAGGTTGTAAAAAAGCAAATTACTAGGTAGGTATAGTGCTACTCCGCATTGTACGTTGGTTTTTTCATAATATCGGAGTTTTTAAGATCACTGCACCTGTGCACGGATGCAATTTTTTAGAACTTAGTTGATATAGTGGTTGTTACTTGCTGGTAGGAATATGTACCTGTTTATAACGTGAAGGTGCTAAGTTTTGAATTCGTCTGTGTATCAATAAGTTATTTCCACAAGAACAATGGAAATAGATTTTCTTGATGTTTTCTTGCAACTCAGATATCGTCACGTTATCGTTTTGAACTCTTTAGCTCTACTTATTGAATTATATTAAAAAATCCCTATCAACATCAAGCTTGTTTCAAGTTTCACCTTATTTTCTGACTAGCGGCCCGTCCCGGCTTCGCACAGGTGAACAAATATTTTTACTACACTTTACATTCACCCTACATCTCCTTAATTTAGCCTATCTTCATCAAGGATAATGTAGGATTCTAATGGTAAAAGATTTTTTTAAGTCGGTCCAGTAGTTTCGGAGCCTATGCAGTTCAAACAAACAAACAATCATTTTTTGTCTCTTTATAATATTAGTGTAGATAAATTAGGGTAAAAACACATTGTAGAACTTTTTGCATTTACTAAGAAAAATGAAGATAACTCGTTTTACTTGTACAAGAGTATTATTACCAAAAATATCACTATTGTATGTTCGTTTTTCACAGATTGTTTTTTTTTTCAGAATTAGGTTCTGTTGTACGCTGGAAAGCGACATAGGCTAGTTTTTCCGCGGCAAAGTACCTCATTCCTTTGACACGACTGAAATCGCAGGGCAGCAGAAAACTAGTATATTGAATAAAGATTGTGTAAAGCCAAGAAATAATTAAGTGAAGAAGTTTATAGACAAATTGGATGAATTATTCGTAGTTAAATGATCAAGTATTCAACTGGATTAGCAGCGCTTTCGAAACTAGTTGAGAGTTGAGACTTCGGCTTGTGGAGTTAATAATTAAACTACATACATTTATACCTATCTGAAAGCGTAGACAAAAAGATACGTAGACTTTTCAAGTGCTTGACGCCGCCGCCGGGTACTTATAAGTTTGTCCCTTTCATTCGCGCTGAGCCAGAGTAAAACAGGCACTCATTTTTCGCACAAATGTTACGCGAGATTTTACGGTTTTTCTGTCATTGGACTAGGGAAATACCGTAATAATGTTTAATTTAGGTATTCTTACCAGAAAAGGTATGTATCAAAATTATAGTAATTTTTTGTAATAACTATAATACTAGTCATAATAGAGGGTGGCCTGGGCAGCCCTGCGTTTTCCAAAATTGCGTCCCAGGCAACGCAGTGTCTCTTGCCTCAGACACTGATTAAATCGTCTGTCACATACGTGTGAGGCCAATGATGAGACATAATATTGAAAAAAATATTCAAATAGAGGTTACTTTAGATTTCTTTTCTATACCTAGAGTAAAGTTTGTCGAATTGTGTAACTGATAGATACATACTATCTGTTAGATCCTCGACAATAACATATATATTATATTTTACGAAATTTCATGGCTGTAGTCGTGTCAATAGAACTGGTAAAAAAATCTTCCTCGCGCTATATCCTCGCCTTAAGTAGCTACCTTTTTGTCTATCTGTGTGGCGCAGTACAGTTGCCCGCGCAGTCTTTTCAATATCTGTGCGGTGCTATGGTGACACACTCAGGGCTATGGAGACGAAAGTAACAGTAAACTGGAGTTGTAGCCAATTAAATGTTAAATAAATAACAAAATAAGCGAAATACGTATATAAAGTATTAGACCGGGTCTATCGCGATAGTATTTAGGTAAATATTAGTAATTTACCTGTGTCCCAACGTTTCAATACAGTTTCATGTATTGTGGTCGCGGGTTGACTCAACTGTATTGAAACGTCGGGACACAGGTAAATTACTAATATTTACCTAAATACTATCGCGATAGACCCGGTCTAATACTTAAAATGAGTGAAAGTGATCGCGAGTGCTTAAAAAGTAAATATAGAAGTAGCATATGTCTTTACTCAGAGGCCCGGAGCTGTTATTTAAATATTCCTGTATGGCTATTGCTTATAGAAGTGCGACGTTCTCTGGTAAATGGTATGGTCTAATTTGTTTGTTTTTCATCTTTAACAATGTTAATGGTAAAACTGGTCACTGAATACAAGTAAGTTTAAGTTTAAGTAAGTAAATATATATTTTTTCCAAAGAGCTATCATGAGTGATATAGACAAATTTACCAAAATAAATGGCATAGTCACTTATTGATAATATAATCGCATGCCCAACCCTAACTATACCTACTCGATTTAACAGATGAAAATAAGCACAATAATCCAGTTTATACTAAACTTTATACAGCCTAATAAAAATCCAATCAAAATCAGCTAATTCTCCATTCATCACGCCCATCTAATTAAAAACTAAACTTTAAAAAAAGAACTTCGTATTTTAGCGGTGGAATTCCGGCAGGTGTGCCGGGGCCTTAACACGCCACATGCGAGGGTCGCGTGTGTATGGTGCGGGCAAATTGCAGTGTACGGTGACCTTTATTTTTGTTTAGTTTGGCGGACACTAAGGTGAATAAGTAGGTAAGGTGAAGTAGTAAGCTAGTAATTGAACTGTGAAAAAAATAATCCCATACTAATCACGACAGAAATCGAGACAGTTGTATAGGAGGGCCAAACATTTCTACCTTATGTACATTGGGGAAAGTTGTTCAATTTCAAGAGCGCTTCGATCCTTGAAGGTTGTCTTTTTGGAAGACCTTGTATTTAAAAAAAAATAAAACAAACATTGTTTACAAGTTTAATTTGAAGTTTGAACCCACGTCGCCGAGAAATCTTTGTACGTTAGTTTTATTTAGTAAATAATATTAACGTCCACTAGATCCGTTTAGTCTATGTTTCCGAACGTCCACTGCTTTAACGTCCAATTTCTTGAACGTCTACCAATAGTAGGTAGGTACGTCTTTCTTTCTACAACAACGCTCTCGAATGTCTTAAGCCAAACACTTTGCAACTCGCAAAAGACAACAAAATAATTGCACTTACAGCATCTAAGGTTCTAGACAGAAAAACAGCATTAGAGTGGTAAACCAACTGCCTTATTAAAGCAGGTACCCTTCCGAAGAGGGCCGCTAGCTGCAGATGACGACAGCACATGCACCCGCTATCTGCAGTCGCGTTACTGGCTGTCGGCAGGTTTGACACAATTTAGCAGTTACTTGCGTTCCTCAAAGAACAAATTGCGTTTGTCAAATAAAGCAGCATTAGGTATAATTCTGAAATGTATTATATTATTTCCCGCAAACTCTTGCTTCTGATAGTTGAATTGTATGGCAATTCAAGGGGTCAGTTAAATGCAATTGAAATGTATTACAATAATTCACTTAAACTCTTGCTTCATATAATTGAATGAAACGCATTGGCCTATCAAAGGCGCAGTTAAGATGCAGTTGTGTAAAAAGGATACAAACTTAGTCTTCAGATAGTTAGATTGAGTTCAGTCCAATGCAGTTCGTCTGTATAAAGCTGAAGCACTAAGGCTTGCTAACTACGATGCACATAATTATTTCTTCAACGCAAAGTAGGTACTTCGCCAACTTGAAAAGAGCTTTTTAAATTGAGAACAAAATACTTTTTGTTGTTGTCGTATTTTGGCGACGGCCGTTCATTGCTGATTTTTTCTTCCGATGGTTATTGGCTGTTCGGAGAGATTTATGGTGATAAATAAAAATAAAAAGGCAACAGACTGATTCGAAAAAGAATTAAGTATGGCAGATAGTGTTTTCTAGCTGTATAATGGTAACGAGTTATTTTCACAAATATGTAATATATAGGTATGCCATGTCAAGAACTCCAACGTAGCCAACAGCTTAGAACAAACTCTGTCTATCACGAAAGTATGAAGAAATAGTATTTACCTATTCTATCAATTCACAGTCTTTTTATCCTTGAACTTTTTGTGTTAAGTACTACGACTTTGTCCCCGGAGGGCCTTAAAATCTACGCCAGCGCCTTGGTGGGGAGCAAGGGCTCACCCGGTCTTAGTCGTGTGGTTGTTCAAACAACCAGCCTAATCATGATGAGGAGCCTTGTTGAAAAAGCGACGAGACGCTTGTTTCAAGCCTTTAATGGTAGGGAGGCAATATGAAGGTTGGCGTTGCGCAAGGACCAGGGAAGCATGAGACGGTTTTGGATTACCTACAGCATTCTCAGATGTGCATCGAAAGGCTACGCTAGCGTAGGTGCAAAGGTTTCGCATGATAGGCCTGACGCAAATAGTGTAAATGGTTACCTTATTTCTAAGGGAGATTTTGCTCTGTTTGTACAGCGCGCTGGTAGAGAGACCGTGTATACCAGCCTGTTGCTACAGACCTTGTCGAAGACTTTCCGTTACTTCGCCAGCTTGGGATGACCGGTAGGGGCACAGGGGTGACTCATCATGAGTAAGAGGTGCATCGAGTACCTGGTCGGTGGGAAGTTGAACTTTTATGCTTCTATCCTAATTACATCAGCCATTGCCGCTGATAACTTGACAAAAAGAACGAAAAATTTACACAATGTTTTACTCTTCGTTCGATTTGTCAGCCAAGTCGCGACCCAGCTTGTAAATAAATTTATTTTAACAATAAATTAAGTTTCGTGTTTGTCTTTGTGTCGACTTTAACGTCTCCAGCACTGTTATTAGTTTGAAGCAAAATTTTCCGATTAAACAATTACAAGTTTCGCTCGGCATTAAGGCGCTTTTAATGGTGATTTCGCCCTGAGATTGACACAATATCTCAGATTAAGTAATATTTAATTTTTACTTTATTTTTGGTTATAACCTCACATTAAATAATCAAAGTTTCTATAAATTAGGCTTCCGGGAGTCAGTCTTTATTGTTATGCCACTAAAGCTGGAAAGGTAGGCCTCAAACTCACAAAAATGCCTTACTCTTACGTTCGTTCGTGGTTATGGGCTAAATGAAATCATCCATGAAACTATAAACATAAAAATCCAGAATCCAGAGATACTTCATGGTCACCCTACAGACCATATGCGTCTACAGATTCACAATACTAAAAAGGCGTAAGAAGTCAAAACCATTACCTTTAAACTCGTTGTTTCTCTCGCCGCAAATGTTGCTTAAACGATGATATTATGAGAAAGGGAACATGTTCTTACTCCACATATTATGAAGAAGAGGTCACGATTTGGCTCATTTATTTTTCTTGAAGGCAAACGCATTGGTGAGACACAAATGACATATAGTAACGTTTCTGTGTTGTAAAAGCATTACATAGCTTGCGCCTATCTACATTTAATTTTGGCACTAGAGCTTTTTCGACTGAATTTTTGTGATTGACTAAATTGGTATTCGGCTCTTAAAGCCGTATTGCCGCCGGTCTACCTAACCTATAAGGTTAGGTTAGAGCTCTACAATATATCATAGGTAACTTAACATTGAAAGTGTGACAAACGAAATATTCTGCTCAGGCCACCAACCTACGCGCGTTTTTATCATATAATGCTATTCCATATGTGCTAAAATATTACTGTTTTTCATTCAGACTCTAGCCGTATTAAATAAGCATGCATATTATTTGTTGTAGTTCATAAGCTCACTGTGAAAGCTTAAACTCTCTGTTGCGAGAATGTTTACACTTCTATCATGAATGCGAATCTATTTTCTACAATCGTGGGCTATATTATTAAAAGTAGATAGGTATTTATTTATTATTTTGCCGGTGTTATAAACCGAATGCACCGCAGCATATATCTATATGGCGGCCATCTTTATTTCATAACCGGTTCGGTGCGGATTTCTCAAAGCTCGTGGTTTAGTGTTATTAAGCTCGCCGGCGAATGGATGCGGTTGCAATGATGGATTTAATTTAGTTTTTGGATGGTGTAATGTTTTTGATGTGTTCTTTGCAGTGGGCTGTAGAGTAATGAGCATTTTGGCTGACTTATGTCTAAGACCATCTGTCTTTTTGAAGGCGTATTTTAACGGGTTGGTAAATCAATCAAAAATCTCTAGATACTGCATTGCATGGCAGGTCTCCGATTCCTTAATTTTGGCCATTGTAATGCCAGCGACAGTCAAGTGTAATTATAGTGTTACTGTTATTATCTATACTACGAACTGTTAGCAAAATACGAAACGGCCAAAACCACTAATTGACATGCTATGGACACACAACTGAACCGATTTTCATTAAACAGACTTCAGCACCAGATAGCAGAAATTGACGAATAAAAAAATAGGATATTTATTACCTCGTTTTAGGACACTCATACGAAGTTAAAATGACGCCGGAACTAAAAACGTCTCGCAAATCACTCGACGAAAAATAAGTTAATAGGTAAATTAATTCCTACGGAACCGCTACTATATACCACAAGTCGGACTTTGAATGATTTTCTCAGAATATTTTTAATACAAAGACAGATCTAATATTTTTATTTTTATTAAGAACAGTAGTCGTTAGTTTCACTAATAAGGAATTGAGTGGCCACAAAAACAGACCGACGGATAGAGTTTTATAGTGTTTTTAGTGCCGTTTTATCAAATACCTGACATCATTATAGACTCTAATGATCCAAGTGGCGTCTTAGAAATATAAAGGAACTTTCAATAGAAATATAAAGAAACTTAAAAAAATATATACATTCAGTGCTGTTGCTTTATTTACAAGAAAATTTTAAACCCAAAGATAAAAGGTTATTGCTTCTAGATTAATAGATAAATCAGATCCGTTTTGTATGATAAATTCAGTACCGTACGTACGTATATAAGTTTATGTATATATATCTAAGTTCATTGGATTAAATAAATTTGTAAATTGTATGTATAGTTTAGTACACTGTATGTAATGAAAAAAATATATATACATATTTTATAGAGGTACACTGGTACATACACTTATTTATTTGTGAGGTATAAAAACTGGTAGTTAGAGTAGGCCAAGATCTTATATTAGCTTGAAGATCAAATCAACTTATGAAAAAACGAATTAGGAATTAATAAAGATACCAACTTTTGGCTTTGACATACTTTTAGGCTATGGTTCAGTGGATATGATGAAGCGTGGAAAATTAATAATTAGGCAAAAAATACTCAGGTATTTTTAGTTACACAGGTATAACACTGATCTTATTCTTTGTGATAAATTTTTTATTGTTGTTAGACGCCCTCCAACTCTGACCAGGGCGTCTGGTAGCGACAGGATGGCGAAAACGGGTCACCAGGGTTCATCGGGTCGTTGAACGACTCGGTGCCCACACGAAAATAAGAAAAATGGCGTACCCCTGGACATGCCTATGTCCAGCAGGGATTGCTGTAGACTTATTTCATGATGATGCAAAAATTCAACGATATTTCATTTAATTCTAATTTCGCTAATGAATCGTCGTCCGTAATCGGTCGGGTTTTAACATTTCAATTATGGTCATTTGATTTGTATTTACCTAATTTGTGATTTGAATCAGATAAATTAGTGTTATATAACTCGATCAATTTTAGTTTGTGTTTAGAATTATGATTCGTAGTAATTAGTACTTACTTACCTAACCTAGGTTAAATGGGGTGTAAGGGACCGCCCTCCGAGTACTGATAGGGTGCATGCAGACCATGAAATTGAACAAATTTCCTCTAGAAACAAAGGTCAGGAAACGACAAAATAAATGACTGCATTTGCTTTGGAGAGTAAAAAAAATACGTTTCCTGAAATATTTATTTATGGGAAGTTGTTCAGTTTAATGGTCTGAATGCACCCTGCATCCTAATCAGTATTCGGAGGGCTGTCCCTTACACCCTGTAAAGGCTTATACGATTTTTTCTAGTAAATAAATTCGCCCTGAAATGAACGAAAGTAAAGGTAAGGCCTTTGATGTTTCCGCTTTGCGATGGAATATATATCTCTCGTTGATGTGAAAATCCTACAATACCTAATCCCCAGAGTGCGAGTAAAATAGTTGAAACCCATATATGGGCGGCTTCTTTGTGCCATTCCCAAAGCGAGCTGGAAACAGGGTGTAGACGAAAAAGTTCGCTTTATTTATGGCCTTAACAGTTTCTGTGAATTTTGGTGGAAAAAGAGAATCTGCTTTCCTACTCACATTTTCAAATAATCCGCGCGAGTAATATTTACGCTTAAATAAAGTCAGTATTTTTTTTTATTGTACGTTATTATTTAGAAGATATATTATGTAGTAAAAGATTCCCCTTAATTCGGAAAATTAATTATCTTAACTCACCTTAGAGAGCGCTGTCTCTTCCCATCAAATAGGTTTAGAAAAGGATAGGAGATATCTTTGTCATATCATATCTTATATGTAACTCGACGCAAAATATCGACAGTGAAAAATTGGCGACTAAATTGACTAGAAAAGCCGAGAACTCATTGTAATTTTTAAACATGACAGGACTTAGGTATTTTTTAGCTTTCCTGTTAGGTGAGTTTAGAGAATTGTTATCCCAAATTGAGGCTATTAGGTATCGATTTGAAAATGTGTTCAGAACGCAAATTCGCCAAGCCAGTTGTTACAAAATTATTTGATGTTTTATTTTAAAACAGGACACACAAAATATTCATACCTGTGAATATTTTTCTTTCTTCAGCATGGATAGATGCATATTTACACTAACTGACTAGTTGGATAGATAGAGAAAAGCAAAATAAAATCTAATATGCTAATTCACGTATGTAAAACAAACAATCAGTCAGTTGGACATCACACCGATATCACACCGCGCGCGCAAAAAACAGCACCCGCTAGGTATTCAATACAAGGTCTTACACTATACAGGGTGTAAGGGATAGCTCTTCGAATACTTATAGGGTGCATTAAGATCATGAAACTGAACAGCTTTACCCAAGGAACATATGTTAGAAAACGACAAAAAATTATCAACCTCCCATTCAAAATCACGATCAGCTGACTGTCTTTACTATGGTAAGTAAAAAAATACGGAGGGCTGTCCCTTATACCCTGTATAGTAGGTAAGGTAGAATAAAAAATAAATATAATCTTCTTTTCGTGTGGGACACCGAGTCGTCCGACCACCCGACGATCTCTGGTGTCAGAGTTTTTCAACCGTAAATACCTCTATAATAGATAGGTCTCCGTATGTTAAGTATTTTGACTCATTGTAATACAAAATACAAAAAAATAAATAATGTCTCGTTCGTTTTAAATCTAGATGATACCTGTAATAAGGTTTTCTTACGGGGAATGCTTCTTTTACTTGCATCCATGGAACGAAGAGTCCCCGCCACGAAAAAAGTTTTGCTGTGATATTAATTTATTTATTTATTCAATTTTCCACGGCGTACCAATTACAAAAAATGAGAACTAGTATGTAGACATCAATATTTTACATCAATTATAATAATAACATTATTAAGAACAGTAAATAAGATTTTTCATTAAATAAAATAAGAACCTTAAATAATATAGGGTGAAATTTTACAAGTGACAGATAGCGAAAACTAAGGACGGGTTGGTGATAAAGAACAACTTTCCCCAAGGAACACAGGTCGAAACATGAAAAAACAGTTGGAGCTGCTATAAAAAGTGTACCAACTGGTCTAATCAGAGTGTATGGCGGGTTCGATTTTCTTTTCATATTTCGACCTATATGTTACTTGAGGAAAGTGGCTTTTTATCATCAGTCCGTGCTTAGTTTTTGCTATTGAAATTTCACCTTGTATAGAAATTACATGTAGGTGCTTTTTTGTCATGTGCAATAAATGCAGTAGGTATAGAGAGTGTTAATTTTTGTGGTTCTATGCAATTTTACGAATGACCCTCAAATATTTGTCAGATGTGGCGTAAATGCCCGTTTTTCGCGGCCGTTTACGCTCTGCCTACCCCCCAAGGGACAATAGGCGTGATTTGTGTATGCCATTACTAATATTTTCTTCGGACGAAAGAGTGCTAATTTCTGACTTCGGAGTCTATTCGTGACACGGTCTCTACGCCTATGCTCATTCCTTTTATCACAGATACAGAGAGACATGTTGCTAAATCCTTAAATATTGCTGATACGTTTAAAGAGCATTTCATGAAAATGTCGCGTAGGTAACGCCGTGTAAGACACATATATTACGCATTACGGCTACTCCCCTATCCTGTACCCTAAGGTTGCCTGGAAGAAATCGCTACCTAAGCGATAAGGCCGCCTTGTGTACACTTTTTTAATTTATATCTTGTTTTTACTGTATTTCCTGTGTACAATAAAGTATTTTTGAATTTGAATTTGAATTTGAATATATTTCGTAAATACGGAAACTTAGATTTTAGCTGTTCATAACCTGTAGTTAACTTTCTACAATAAATAGTTACCATACCGTCACGGTAGCGAAAAAAAGTTGATGTTTTCATACATACATATATCACGCCTTTATCCCTTGCGGGGTAGGCAGAGCGTAAAAGGCCGCAAAAAACGAACATTTACGCCACGTCTGACAAACATTTGAGGGTCATTCGGGAAAATTGTGTATCGCCATAGTGACAGGTTGTCAGCCCATCGCCTAAAATTGCAATACACACCCTCGAGTCCCTTCGTCGCCTTTTACGACACCCACGGGAAAGAAATGGGGTGATGCTATTCTAAGCCGGCATCACACGGCAATTATTGTTTTTTTATTTTTTCATATTGATGTTTTCATAGAATGTGTAACGCCCTGTATGTTGTCCATTTGCATTTTTCGTCCATACTGGCGCGATAACGAACTGCTTTGTAAGCTGTGATCGATTTGAGCGGCCTGTACTGTAATGTAAATTTACTTTATGAAATAAATTCGATATCGCAATATTTTTTCACATCTAAAATTATTGGTGAAAAATGAGATTGTGTTGTCCGGTATGATAAATTACGTTTGGTTACCTTTCGGGAAATATGTATTAAAATTATTTAAATATGTAACAGATTGGATTTGCTAGATGAAACCATGAACCTAAGAATTTTTACTGACTACTAATCTAATCTATCTTATCTTAAAATGTCGGTTTTCCTAATTCTCTAAATTGTTACAATTTAATTTGATGCAAATCATTAAGGTATTTGAACAGAACTTTTAACATAAAAAAACATATCGAATTCATTTTATTTCTATTAAAAAGTAATCATTTTCAGCACAAAGCCATCTCGCATCAGTTCGCAATATTTCATATTTCAAACCCGAAATTAACAGTAATCCACATTCAACAAGTTTTGACGTAAAAATCCGTTGATTCCGTTCACACCCACAAATATTGCGTAGGGTTGCCAGCTATCTGGATAAATGTATGTAAATATAAGGAGACTGTCCAATTTTGGCTAACTCTGTGATTAGGGTTACACATTGTCTATCACCCTAATACCTAAAGTTAGATTAAATTAGAGTTAGTCAACTTTTAGTAGATTTTTTATTGCTATCATGTAAAATCGTATGATTTTATGTTAACACATTACCTACATATTCAGTCATAGTCGATCTTTAGTTACCCTTTTCAAAAATATTTTCCAGGTAAGACAGGCGGGTATACAACTAAATTGTTATTTTTATTAAATTATTAAGATTTGTGGTAATCAAAAGCATTGTACGAAGTTCTTCTCTAAAAGCAAATAATAAAGTCTTCAATTTTAACTTGCCCTTTGTATATATTTTGACAGGCCTAGCAACCCTATTTCGAAATTCCGAGACGAAAACAATTTTCGAACGGAATTTCACGGCCCTGCCCCACAATCGAATGAGATTAGAATAGAAACTTTACAATATTTCGATGATCATAAAAAAATGCGTTTAGTTGCGTACAAATGGATGGATGAAGTGTAAAATTTTTCTTTCCGGTAAGATTAAAAGGGTTTATAGTTTAAAGGAAGATATTGAAAAGAGAGTACCTAATTTGTGACAGTATCTAGGATTCAGTACTTTATTGGTAAAGAAGTTTTTTGGTATTTAATATGTCAATTTATTATTTCTACTATCAAAAAATATCTATATTTATAACACATATCACGCTTATATCCTCTTCGGGGTTGGCATAGCGTAAACGGCCGTAAGACGCCACGTCTGACAAACATTCCAGGGCCATTCAGAAATTTGTATATTGCCATAGTGACAGGTTGTCAGCCCATCGCTTAAAATTTAAATAGACCTGTAACACTCGGGTCCCTTAGTCGATAAAAGTTAAGAAATGGGGTGATGCTATTCTAAGCCGACAACACACGGCACATCACACTATGTTTTATTATTTTGCAATAGCAGGTAGTTTGGAGTAGCAAGCTGCTAGGTTTGGATTTCCTATCAAATTCGCGTATAGTAGTAGTAGACGTCTGATAGTAACTTGTATAGTACAGATCGTCTTATGATGAGATCGTCTTATGATGCACTTACTTAAAAATTCCATCTAGCTTAAAATATCGGTATCTCAGAGCGCTAATCCTATCGTACACGCATGCCGCTTTTAATTATAATTACGATTCCATCGTATCATCCAAATAAAGTACAAAAACAAATTATCTTAACTCTACTATTTGACCAAAATTTATCTACACAACTTACATCAGTGCTCTACTTTACAGCACCACATTGATCCCTTCACTAATTCAGCCGACGGGTAAACGAAAGGCCCGGTGGGTTCGAAAATGGTAAAAAAAAACAACAATACCAGGTAACAGGAACAGGAGCCTTGGTCCGTCGCGTCACCAACTATAATTGAATCTTGCCAATTTGTTGAGGCAGAAAATTTCGAGTCAGTCACAGTTATACACGAGTGGGTTTGAAGTTACGAACTTCGAAGTTTTGGTTTGAGTCGGTTAGGTTAGGTTATGTGAGGCAAAAATATCTTAGTATTTCTGATGAAACTTAAGAAAATTTTATATCAAATCAATATACCCTTTTGAAGCATCGATCTTATTAATTTTGATCAAAATCAAACTGAGAAGGAAAGTAGGTAAAGACTACAATTCAAGCGACTAAACAAAAAATCTTAAATATTTCATTAAACAATTCAAAACATTTGGCCCTACCTTTAAGGAGAATATCAATTGATTGATGTACTAATGGTCAAGTCAAGGTTACGAGAAGATATTTAGGATCTTTAATAACTAGACTTGTGCATCTAAATCACTATTATTGATGCGTACAGTAACATTGTGGCTCTAAATTGTTTTAATGGATGTGTGAGAAACAAAGACGTAATAGAAAATGCAGTTTCCAAGAATTTCAAACCAACATCTCATTCGACCGAAACACATTAAACCCACCCCCTACGAAGTAAAAAAAAAACTACGAACAATCTATCGCGACCAGGAAAAAACAAAAAAGCCGTTAAAAGTTAAACATTAGGGGTTCGGTTCAGTTTTTAAACAAAATTATAAACAACGATTTGAACTTTCAAAAAGTGTTGATACCTTTTTCTAAAGGAATAAAGTCTAGTTTCATTCAGAAAATTGCCTTTGAAATGTATTTAAAACTGTTGCTTTGCGGTGAACAGACATTGAAATGTGTGTTATAGATAGTTTCGACAATAATCTAAGATGGGACAGTGTTTTTTTTATTTAGCTACCTGACATATGGATGCTTTTGCTGATTTATGAGAATTCAATTAGCAGATAATTCATTAAGTGATAATCTATTTAAAATGTTTTTATGCAGTAAGATTACATTTCTGGTATTTTTGTTACAGGTTATTATTATTATTAAATTATGGTATTTGGATTACCGGGTGGTAAGTGCTTCGGCAATAGAGGTGAAGACAAGGTCTCTTTTTACCTTGCTTACTTCAAAAATAATGTATAGTATATATTCATTATCACCACTTGAAAACTGCGAAGTTGCTTTTACATTAAATGAATATCTAGCCTTTCTAGTCTTAGCCTTAAATTATTTGATTTCATCATATGATTACATGTTTAATATACTTTCAAAAACTAAGGTGCAAACATACTTCCTTGCGGCACTAAGCATTTCAATTCAATGGCCTCTTCCTAACTTTTAAAAATGTTAGTAGATATTAAAAGTATCTCGATTGAACGCCTCTCAAAGCATGACAAATCATAAACAAGGATTAATCGTTAGCATTTACAAGATCTATCGATATTATGAAAGCATCACCTAGGCGATCAACACCCGTGAAATCGATTCGGCCTTGACTCAAGTAGGTATAAAATTAGGCAACGCTTTTAATTTAATAAAAGGTTACTAGTTTCTCTCAGATTATGACGGTTTTCGTCATACGGGCAACTTTCGATGGCTTTTAATGCGAGACATATTTTGACGTATGCAATTTTAATCATAAGTTCAATAAAAATGGGGCTTACAAAACATAATAAATTTGTCTACTTAGTATTACAAGTAGAGTCGCGATATGTTTATTAAACGTATTTTTTTTTTGTTTATGAACCATTTAAAAACACGGTACTTAGCTAAAATAGGTACTTTTAATAACATATACTCCATCCCACAAAAAAAATTGTCATCGCCTAGTGAGTGGTCAATGCCCAATATAGCCATACTCTTTATGGTTTCATTCAAAAAGTCGTTATACCGACTTAAGTTAAAAATAAAATTAGCATTTGAAAGAACTGTTAAAAGCTTTTTCGTTATTATTATGACAATATTTTTAATACGAGGCAAGATATAGGTAGGTAAAGCCTCTCCTTAAAAATTTATGTAGGAATATTTGTTAACAAAAGTACCTAGGTTGCTAGATAAGAAAAAAAGGTTAAATATCGAGTGGATTTGCTATAATAGCGCTCAACAATTTCACACAACCACGTATAACTTATTTAGCAGTTTAAATTTGAAATCTGAATTTGCGATTCGAAAATTCCATCACTCCCGTATTTGAATTCGAACTGCAAATGCTTTAAATTTTAAAGCGAATGCATTCGAAATCTGAAATGGTGTGCTTCAAATTTCCGAACTTCGAAATAATATTGGTAGGTATAACTGGCCATTGAACACGGCCGAGGCGTTTACCTGCTTTTTTTGTCAGAGCGAGAGGGGAGTATAAAGATCGTGTTCCGAAAACCGTATAATGAACAACCTTTGTAAGGCAGCCCGTAAAGTTATTGCCCTCAGGAGAGAGCTTTGAAGATTCGTCAAATAAACATAATATTGTTTTGGATCCAACATTTGAGGTGCGAAAGTAAATTAAAGCAATTTTGAAAGTGATTCATATTACCTACCTAGGTACTCATAAACATCATAAAGGGATTTATTTTATAGCGTTTTGTAGCGAGTCGCTCTGTTATATTAAAAAGAATATATCATTGTGAATTGCATTGCAAATGACTGGTTGCTTCCATCTAAATTATAATAAAGAACGTTGTGCATCAATGCCTTATGCGGACAATCACTATATCGGTTCCCCTACCGACCCATGTTTATGAGAAAACGCAACAGAGAACGAGGGCGACGCCACCGACAATGCACGACTGTCTATCTGGTTATATTAACCTGCCGAGTTGAGAGCGCACCGGATTATTGTAAATTAGGTGTCCGTGTGCGACTCCCCGTTTCGGCCGGCGAGCAGCTTGAGCGTGGACGGTGTGGCAACCATGCGCAGCGCATTCTTCACCAATCAGGGCCAACTTCAAGCCAGTTGCGTCCCGGCCACCGCCGACGGCGGACCTATGTCACTCTCTCTTACGAAACTATCGAATAATAAAACAGTGAAGTCACATAAAACTCGAAATTAAGGACTCAAGTTTGTTGCTAAAATAAAAAAGTGTTGAGATATGCCACGGATTTGCCAGCCAGTGTGGATTGCGTACGATGACCAAACTTTTGACTTGGATTGAAAAAAAGTTGCCCGAATGCACTTGGTGTTACAAAAAATACGTGTTGTAGTGATGGGCCTAAGTCGTTGTGCGACTGAGAGCATGTTAAGTGATGCGCTGTGATATAAAATATCGGCGATATAGATGATCGTCCCCCGTGATATATTTAGTTAATTAGTTACCAAAGATTCCTGATGATCTTGTACATTAGTTTGTGTTTTATATTGGTAGTTTTAGGTAAGTGAACCCATTTTATATACTTACATTATTTTTATTTATGCACACATTTTCGTACTCGTATATTACTTCTATAAGTTCATCTTAATCTAAGTTATTACTCTGAAGGGTCAGAGTTTATCTTCGACGATTTATAATTAAAGAAAATTGTGCGATTTATTAATTTGCTATAGCGAATTGTGAACTGTTATGTTACCCTGCTTTGTGATTTTTTTGGCACCTGCTGTGGTAATTTATACATGAAAATACAGAACAAAATTATAGATAAAATAGAATTAAAATAAGAAAGTCATGAACGACAGTGGTACAGTAGTTTCACTCCGGCCCGAATAGCCGAAAACGTGGGTTCAAATTCTTTATAAATTACTTCTTTATTTTCATGTAATATTTGTGCTTCGTGTTATGTAAAGTTATTCTTTGTTGTAACAAAATTTATTCTTTGTTCTACGCAAACATTTATGTAGAGCCAACACAGCCGAGGATCAGTAATGCCAAAAATAAAGCTTCTAATATAAATCAAGAAAAAATACTCAATACAAAAGCTGAAGATGAAACACTATATTGTCCAAGGAACATAAAAAGCAGAGAACAATACGAGAAAAAGTTAAATGCTCTCTAAAAAAGAAGCGCAAAGACTTAACTACTGAGGACTTGAGAAGCGCTTTGAAGAAACGCTTTGGTACAGAGAAGAATACAGTGCGTTCTCGTCAATGTTTCCATACGTTCAGAATAATTATATATACTCATGCGTGAAACTGAACTAGGTGTTCTTAATAACATTTTACAATATATATGAGGGGATATGACTTGGACCTTCCATAAAAAACAAGTGCTGATGGCTGACCGAGTAATTTTAACTAGCTATTATCAAGAATCCTGTGCAAGAATCAAACTGTATAAAATCGTCACATCACGAGTTGGGAGTTTTATTCTTTATTGTGGACAATAAACCTAAACTGTCGTGTGTGGGCGGTATAATAAAATTTTCAATAATAAACCTATAAAATCATAAACATAAATTCTTTATAAAATAAGGGAAAACAGTCATAATAATAACATAAAGAGTATTGTTGTAAGATATAATAATAGCGAGGAAAGAATTCAGCTAAACCGTAAACTTTGGTTATAAATTTTTTCTGCATTAGGGTCATGGGTTCTTGTTTTAATAAATGAATGATTTTCATATATTTTGTAAGATGTGTAATTTTAAATTACACTTGGAAATTCTAAACTTCTGCTACGCTGTTGAAATTGAGAATAATTCTAGCTGCAGTTGATAAACAAAATAACAATTGTTACAAAAATGAACACCACTAAAAAGAGATGTTGTTTTTAACTTGGTCCGAATTAATAAGTGACCGTGAGAAATTGTATCAAAAACTATCTGGATTTCGACCCTTAGCACATAAATCTCTATTTAGACACCAAAAAGCACCAACCCGCATGGTGTCAACGAACTTTACGAAGCGGACACTCTTGCAGCCTATCCTACATATTACTAAAGCTGATATAACCCACACAAAGTCTACCAAAACGATATAAGAATCCATAGACGCGATAGAAAATTCTATAGAAGTGATAGAGACCGCATTTATTACTCCCAGCCTGATTCCGAAGCTGATTCCACGTTAATTAGTAGTCACTTATAGACAATATGTCACGGATTTAAAGACCACACATGGTGACGGTCGGTTTAGATGGGTATGTGATGAAAAAATTACGTTTAGGGTTATATTTTTGGTAAAACCGGGTATCATGTTTCGGAGATGAGTCGTTATGGTTATCTGCTTAAAATGGGACGGTTCTCAAAAACTATTTAAAGAAAATAATGAATATTAGACACAATTATTGTAGCAATTTACACTTAAGGCGATTTTTATGTTTTATCGTGACAAAGAAAATTTGGACGTAAAAAATTTAAACAAACAACATTTTTAAAAAGCGAAACTTATGTCAACAGACATTGAAAAGAAAAGCAGTTCTAATATCTCAAAATATAAAATGTTACCAATTAAATGAACAACATGAGCATACCATTGAACTCCTAAAGTAATAAAACTAAACAAGTTTTAGTAGCAGAACATAACGAGAACTTGAAATATATTTAACCATTAACAACTACATGAAGATAAAGATCTAAAAGATCAATATATAAATCAATCTAGATGATTTATGTGGGCGTTCAAAATATCTTGCTAACCTGATATTTTAAAGCTCAGAATCGGGATACATTTAATAATTATAATCATTAGTCGTTAATAGCAAGACACCAGTTTATGCTGCTAAAATAATTACTAGCACGAGCTACTTAATAGATCTCCTTGATCACATTATTATAAAAATAAAAACGTATAAGTTTACATCCATACAAGTAAATGGGTAAGCGTGTAAAGTAGTACATATCAAAATAACATAAAGACATAAACTGTAAATTGCGCCCCATATAAACTGAAATTAATATTATTATGATAAAAAGATGGAATCGTTTGATTGCCTTCTTGCAAGACGATGGACAACTTTTAACGATCAACAATCCTGAGAAGTGCTCGTTAGGACCGGGGCAAAATAGTACACTTTTAATTTTAACTGACTGCGTAAATATGTTTGCTGTAGTGTACAATAATCTGTTTGAGATTGTTGAAGTTTACTTCAAGTACTACTGATACAGAACATTTCCTTAGATACAACTTCAAGGAATGAAATGACACTTATTGCATTATGCAATTTCGACTAAGTAAACGAATGGATGAAATCATCTGTCTCAATTTTGATTGTTAAAGAAGATTCACGAATAACTTTTGTTACCTAAGGAAATGTGCTGTCTTTGAGATCAATATTTTATCATTTTGCAGTGCAATGATTCTGTCCGCTTGTTTTTTACTTGAATTTTTTTCAACACCTATAATTGCTTATTAAACATATGCTAAGACTGTTTTCTAGGAACAGGATTCGCAAAATGTGCATTAATGATCTGCAGAAAGGAATTCAGACACTTTAGATTCAGGGGCTTGGAAACAATTTAAAGGAGAGCGATTGGAGTCCTAGTGCTGGGTCATTCTTGGTAAAGATTTTCCATCGTGACGGAAACGCTGGGACGGTGGAGGACTTAGCCAGAAACGTCAACAGGCGTCGGACTGATGAAGTATTTTAAAAGATTTTAGCTTTGAAATGTAATTTAGTTCTTAAGATGACTAATTTGTCTTAGCTGACATGTCAAAATACATTTCATACTTTTAGTTTACGTAAGTTATAACGCAGGTAGTTTTGCTTCCGGCAGTGGACTGCAATAGGCTGATGTAAGTTTTGCTTGCGTAGCTCAGAGGCAGTGCGAAGTTATTTATCAATATCAAACACACAAAAAGACGGTATTCGATTCGTGACTAAATTTTTCAGAGAAGTCAATCAGAGGAAAGAAAAAGCACTTTCCGAATGTGTGTGGGAAGATTTCTAAGAAATAATAATAAGAAAATGTAGCTTTTAAGTGTTTTTAGCCATAATTGCTCAAGCTCAGCGAAGTCTTGTTTAATCTGTTTTCATTTTGAAGAGATTACAGTTAAAACCTTACTTATAATCTGCCTTTTTACACTTTTTACATTTAATATCTGCCTTTACAACACTTGTAGGACTTCTTTTATTTTTGCCATTTAAGATTGCGAGTTCACCAAAATGGCTTCACTTTATATTTTGTACTAAACATAATGTTGCCGTGTATCCATGTGGAACTATTTTCCATTTATTAACAATTTCCCTCTTTTTATTTCCTTTCCTATTTATTTACTTTTTCTGCAATACATAGATCCTTGATATTGCCTTTTTGGCAACATAAATGAGCTACTTTCTTCAATTTTCGTCCCTTATCCGACCGAATTTTCAATAGCCGCGAGATATTTTTTAGAAAGTACCCCGTGGCCCGACAAACCGAACTAAACTAAATTAAGCGAGACGTGACCGGTCTGCACGATTCCGACTGCCTTTTTAGACCAGTGTTTTTTTTATTATTTTCAACTTTTTATATTTTCATTTTTGAGAGATCGTCTTTTTGGAATGTCTATTCTTTGCGGCGTCAATTAATGAATATTGTTCTATTGTGAGTTACGTCGTTTTTACAACGTAACTCGAAATTATTAGCTAAATGTAAAATATTTTATTTAATTTAATATCTTGGCAATATTAAACGCTAGCACATTGTATAAGATAAAATTATTCAATGAGATGTCCCATCTTTGTTTACGGAATATCTTTGCTTGTAAAATGTTAAGTACGATTAAATGTTTCATATTAATTAAGACTAAGTATTATAGAAGCTCGAAATATTTAAAAAATAAAGCTTTCAGTTCCCAACCGTTGTAACTGTCTGATTTGAAAATAAATTAAGGGATCTGCTATTTAATTAAATAATCATCCTACTTACAATGTTGAAATCCTGGAACTGACTGACAAAATCGAAAGTCTATAACTATTTATGTAAACCGCTTCAATCTCAATTATGTACTATTTGTAGGTTGTTGGTCAACATTTATTAAATCTATTGTAATCGTGTAAAGAAAGTGCTTTAAAAACTTATCATTTGTTTAATAAATTCAGTTTGAAGCGCTAAAAGTAAGAAGTTTATTTTTCACGAGTTCGCCTTGCTCCTGGATCAGAGTGAAGCTTGCCGTGCAACGCCATCTCTTATTGAGTAGCAGTACAAATAATCAAACAGAACAAGGAGTGATAGAACAGTTTACTACTATCGGTGGCACTTTATAGTTAGTACCCGTTTTAAAGAATGACAGTCTGTTTTATACTATTGTTTATTAAAATATTCTTTAAGTTGTTTTACAATTTTGGGGATATTTTCATTACTATGCTCGAGTAGATCTAAGGCAACCAACATCTTTATATTTTTTTATGATTCTCTGAGCTTTCACTTAAGGCTCGTTCATAAACGACTTACTTTACCTAAATACCCCATTTCCTCTCCTCCAAAGGTCTTAAAAACTCTTAGACTTATCGACTGGATAACTCAGTTTATTTTTCCTGCCAATAAGGAAAGAGGAAACCTTTAAAAAACAATTTAAATGACAGTACTACTGGGAATTGGGGAGGCGAAGGCTTTTACCGTGTTAAAAGGGAAATTTCTGATTGCCAATCGAAATTCTTATATTCAGAAAGTTGGTTTTAGGGATGCTGTGAAAATTTTAAATGCATTTCTTTCTTGTTACAAATTTAATAAGTTGGCTATGAAACCACAATAGAATTCGGTCAGGAAATAAAGATAACTTATCCAAACAAAAACAAGGAAGTACGACCTACGTCTTATAGCTGTATACCTTTATAAATATCGTAGGTACACGTATCTGGCCCAACAATGTGTATACGACAATTTTGACGTTTCTTTGATGTATGGTCTTACGTAGCTGAAAACACAGTAAAGAGATTCTGTACAACTCATCATTCACATTTTTTTTTATATTTCGACCTAATCTTCCCAGGAAAAAGTTGTTAAGTTTTATGGGTTCACCATTCAGTAAGAGGCTCATTATTTTTATAGAAGTAGGTTGTTTTGTAAATTCTTTATCAAAAACTTTATTTTATTGACATAATTTATCCTTATATTATTATTTTTGCGTAAGTATTGGATGTGGTGCGCGGTATAAAGCTTTTTTGATGCAAGTAAGAAAACGTCACACTTCATAGAGGAAATATAAGAAGAAAATGGCGTAAATACAATTTTTGCCATGTCTCATTTATTTTAGTTCCTCTTTTATCATGCTACAACATAATAATGTTTGGGGCCATTTAAAGATTTTGTAAGACCACTGTGTTTGTATGTTTGGAAATTATATTAGAACAAAGAGTTATTTTTTGTATCTATTATTCGACGTACTCAAACCTAAATGTTCTGTTTAAAGCTATTTGGTTACTGCCCAAATTAAATCGTCTCATTATCTATCAACTATTATAAAAACCAAGTAGTAACAAGAGTATTCTGCCGAATTTATTAAATACTAGCTGCCTGCCCAGCGGTTTCACCAGCTGCTAACGTTTTCCCGCAGGAAAAAGACATTTTAATATATCCGATGTTCATCGGGGATGTAGAATTGTAATGGTAAAAGATATTTTAAATTGGTTCTGTATTATCTTTATAATATTTGTGTAGACGAATTCATATTTTAAGTGTCAAACAACTTTATCTGCGTGTCGGCAGCATTCGGCGATCAACAAAGCACCTGGATTAGAATTATGTGACATCCAACTAATTAACATCTAACATTTCAACTCCTAACATTCTCGCTGTCAAAACATTCGAGCATGGAAAACCCAACGCGGTGTTTACGCGTAAGTTTTCAAAACGGATCGTACGCATATGTTCCTGTTGTTTTCATAGTCTGACGGGACTTTTATAGCTTCTGACGAGCCGGCAGTTAAGGGGTTAACACGAAAACAGTTTCAGACGTGAAATAAATCTGTTTGAATGAATTTTTTTTGTTTGGTAAAACCACAGAAGAATGTTTTTGGGCTGACGCATGACGGTGTGATGCATGATGCCTTTATTACCTGCATCACTTTAAAAAATCATTTTGTTTCCTATTAGGTATGTAATATTTTTGCGAGATCACAATTATATAAGGTGTAAAAAAATTAGCTGAGAATATTTTAAGGGGTGAACCAGTACGTGAAACTGAACAACTTTCCCCAAGGAACATAGGTCGAAGTATGAAAAAATAATTTGACCCTCCCACCCATACTTAGTGTGTTAGTGTTACCCGGCCGGGATAATTTGTATGGGAGGGCCAATTTTTTTTTTTCATATTTCGACCTATGTTCCTTGGGGAAAGTTGTTCAATTTCACGTACTGGTTCACCCCTTAAAATATTCTCAGCAAATTTTTTTACACCATGTATATTTTCACGATGAAGCAAGGCCAGGTATAATACAAATAATAATAGATCACTGTTGGACATGAGCCTCTCCCTATTGGGGGTATGGCCATTATCACCACGCTTGGCTGGCGGATTGGCGAGCGCACCGCAAGATGCTACATTCACAGGGAACGCTGCTCCCTGGATGATTATCCCGTGGTCGCTTTATACGACACCCACATGTAGTATTGGGGTGATGATATTCTAAGCCGGCACGACACGGCATACATTCGCTTTGAAAACTTATAAACAAAAGGTAGATACGTGTTTCATGTGTGGAATTATAATAATTAACTTCGCGTACACGCCACACGAAACTTCAACTGCCCGGTTTAAATTAACATGTTTTCTAGTTTAACTTGACTTCTGGAAATGGCTTTTAAATAGTCAGGTGAATGACAGGAACTCGGGTTGTTAGCTGCATTATAATTTTAAAATAATTTGCGAAATAATAACTTTACTTAAATGTAAATGTTATGTGAAAAGTTAATTTTAAGTTTAATGTGAAAAAGTTGGACAGATGCGTATAATTTTGCGTTCATTAAAAGTTTTATTAGCACTTTAAAGTTAAACAGCTTTTAACTACAGGTAATAATAGTTCATCTTGTCTGACAGTTTGTCTGTGTTCAATTCAAAGCTTACTCGTTATATCAATTTTAATAAAAGACGTAGATAAACCACGCTAGTGTTTGACGGTGGCTTACCTACTATCGTGAAACTCTATTTAATCGCAAATAAAATAATGAAAGGCCACTATACTACCTGAAAATGTAAGTTTAACTTGAAAAACGTGGGTGCCGTGCCTTTTCACTCGTACCGCCTTTTAGAGGTAACAAACAAGATTCAAAGTTAGCAATGACATGCATACTTAATTACTTACACACCTATGTTTATGCCATGCACATGCACAGCCATAGCTAGGATATATAAAATGAGTTTTCTGTTTGTTTTGAATATAAATGATATGATGTACTATTCTATGGTCTTATAGTGTAACCTAGTACAAACCTAGCAGCGCATTTTCATTATACCAATATTTACCCCAACACTGTTTGATTGCTATCACATATCGCCACGCTATATTTTGTCATTATTACAACAGATAATAATGACAAACAAAAAGGGTTGGTCTGTTTGTATTAATATTGTTCCATCAATATTGGGTGTTTTCTAATCATAACAGAGTAAGTGTGTCAGTTAAGATAACATAAGTCTCACGCTGTGGACCCGTCTAATATACTTGTGTTTTTTGTTACACATATATTGTAGGTATATGTTTTATAAAGTGTTATAAATTATATACCTAACATTGCGACATAGCGAATATGATGTTGATGTTGCATATAAGTATGGTTACAACTATTAACAAAGTTCTCGGTTAACTTTCAATGACATTTTTTTAAATTAAATCCGATAGTTTTCAACAGTAAAATCTACTGTTTATGGGGTCTTGATTATATAACTTAAATGAATTTTCATAGATAGTTATTTAATTATCTATTAATAAGGGGCTATGTGAAATGTCTAAGGTATTTATTTAATTATCGATACAAAAGTTTCACCATATCAATTTTATCTTATTTAAATTAGAATTTTATTTTATTAAAATCACTTAAACGGAAGATGGTGGCTACCGTAAACCGTTAAATAAAACAAGAAACAGCTCATTGTTTATAATTTATAATGAAATAAGCTTATCAAAGGACAACATTTTCTCGATTTTTGATATTTGTTTTAAAGGACTTTTTTTTTAAAGATTTGAAGAATATAATTATGCTTCACGATGTAAGGGCGCTACTAAATGGTCGGACTTCGCTCGGCGCAAGCTTAATAATTCAGTATTTTTTATCAATATTATGCTTCACGATGATAGATTTACCCAAGCTAAGGTTACTTATTTATCTCAAAGTTAATACCCTAACTAAACTACACTTAACTATGAGTATCGGTTACGGGTAAACCGGGTACCGCTAACTTTTGGGTACGCGTCAACTTATCTTTGGTTATCTGGTACTTTGGAAGTTAAGTCAGTCACAATCAGTTAAGTTTAAGGGTTCGCTGATAGGTACTACGCTGTAACGGGCCACGGCTTAGATCAAATTGTTTTACCTAACTATATAGAGGTAGGTACATACATATTTGACGGCTGATGTGACGCAGTGGTAGTAAGACTTCCTGCGACGCAAAGGTTCCGGGTTCGATTATCGGTGGGGCACTCACTCAGTAGATATTTATCACGTGAATTTGTTCTGATTGTTTGAAAAAGTATATGGTTCCGTGCTTTGCAGGGCACGTTAAACCGTCGGTCCCAGTTGCTACCTATGATTACTTAGACAGCGATTGTTACACAACCATGTCAGAGGCCTACTACTAGCAGCAGACGGTTGAAAAACTCGGACACTATGGTTCATCGGGTCGTCTACCGTGTTACGGCAGTTATTGTTAAGTAATGAATGAAACCTGCCAGTGCTAGTTTCATACATATCCTCAAACCTACATCACGCCTATATTCCTTGCAGGGTAAAGAGAGCGTAACCGCCATAAAAACGGACGTTATTATCGCCACGTTAGACAAATAACTATTTGAGAATCATTCCGCAAAATTGTGCACCTGTCACAATAGTGACAGGTTGTCAAACTACCGGCTAAAGTTGCCTACACATGAAACTTTCTAGTCCATCACTTAGTAGCCTCTTACGATGCGACACCACAAGGGAAAAAATGAAGTGATGCTATTCCTAACCAGCATCACACTGACACTTTTAAAGCTTAAATATCCGAAAGACAACAAGTGCAGTCTTCACACCCGCTATATCTTTACCATAAACCAACCAAAAACAAAACAAGTTCAGTTTAAAAACAGAAACCTCCTCAAAACAAACTTCTGGTCTCTATCGGTTAATGCGAAAGATTAAAAACATGGCCAAGCGATTGAACAGTTTGTAGGAGCGAATTTATTTTATGGTTACAGTATAAACTGTTTTATAGTTCGGTTCAGTTTTACTTTACGAGCTAGTGCAGTTAACGTAGTACAGTCTGTTGTGAGGTAAAAAGTTAGTATCGTTAAAAAAATGCAATATCTTTGTGATCCATGTTTCCACTTTGTGAAAGTGTATGTATCATGGCTTAGAATAGCATCACCCCGACTAGAGACGACTAAGGTATTCGAGGGTGTGTATTGCAGTTTTAGGCGATGGGCTGACAACCTGTCACTATGGCGATACAAAATTTTCTAAATGACCATCAAATATCTGTCAGACGTGGCGCAAATGTTTGTTTTTTGCGGGCGTTTACGCTCTGCCTACAACGCAAGCAAAGATAGGCGTGATATGTGTATGTAAGTGTGTGTATGTCCTTACCTACCTTTGTGTTGTTTGTTATGTTTTTTACCTAATTTCCTGGAAAGACCTTACAATGACCTGACATTGCATCACAGCAAACTCCGAAAGTCTTTAAATTTGAGCATTTACAACAGAAACAAGATTTTAAAATTGAAATAGTAGAAAAAAATGCACATAATATTTCAAAGGTCGCCTGAGAAACTGTGGTATAATCGATATTCCTAATTGAATACAACTTTTATTTAAAACACCTTTTCGTGTTCGGTATACAATCATAGAAAATTCCTTACCGCAGACAGGATCTAAACCTGCGACTTTCGATATCAGTTCTAGCAACGCCTCTTCCATCTTGGCTACTGCGGCGCATCGATTAAACATGTTGCATGGAAATTTTGCATATTTTCGATAATTTTCCCCATTAAAGGTCCTAATAGGACCGAAGATCTAGACCCGCACGTGCAAGCGCGTTTTGAAATAAAGTTTTCATTTACACCTCTAATCTCTACGTTATCATTTTGGCGAGATCAGCCTAACTCCTCAACACATACATACATACATCACGCCTATATCCCTTGCGGGGTATGCAGAACGTAAACGGCCGTAGTAAACGGAAATTTATGCCAACTCTGACAAACATTAATTCAGGGTCATTCAGAAAATTTTATCGCCATAGTGACAGGGTGTCAGCTTATCCCCTAAAATTGCAATACACATGTAACCCTCGAGTCCCTACGTCGCCTCTTACGACACCCACGGGAAAGAAATGGGGTAATGCTATTCTAAGCCGGCATCACACGACATCATCAACACAACTCTATTAAGTCCTGCTATGTTATACTTGAAAAACCATTAATGCAATACTTCCTCAATAAGTTTTAAGAACAGGATTAGTGTTGTGTATGTCAGTTTATTTTTAGTATGAGAGGAAGTGGATAGTTTTTTTTGTTAGATCCCGAAGAGAGGTTGGTAAGAGTGTCGGTAAATCATGTTGGGACTTGGGAGCGGTTAGTGTTTTTGTGTGAAAGAATTCCACTACAGCGTCTGGGTTGAAGTATGGGGAGGAAACTAGCTTAATTTTGCTGCTTTTTTCTCGGCTTGGATACTGGCAGATATACTCAATAAAATGTGATACACTTAATTTGTACTAAATGCGAATAAGTACTATTAAAGAACTTAGACTACACCTAAAAAATAATCAAAAAATATATTTTTATGTTGATTTAAAAAACAAATTACTATTAAAAACTCGATCAAACCAAAGCAATAATTATATTAAACTGATTGGTTGAGATAGATATCGAAAATCCTTCAAAGACATAGTTTCAATAGTTTTAAAGCTCGCCGCTCGCTTGGGTGGCGCCATCTAGTATTGAGTAGACACAATTATTCTCTCCACGCCGCCGCGCCGTGGCAAGGAATTATTTGTATTCGCTCGTAAAAATATATTCAATCCAGTGTTTTTGTTCAACGTAGAGTGCTGCCGTGTGACGCTTAACTCGTGTAACTCTGATTACACGAATTAAGCTTAACAGGTCTTAATCGTCTTTTCGGAGTCCAATTTATAAGGGGCATTTGAAAGAAAAAATATTAAGTATGAAAAATTTTTCGGTATTAAGCCGAACCAAATTCGTGTAACTCCGTGTTTTATAGCAATCTATCTCACGCCGCGCGTGTAACTTACTTACACGATTTACGCAAGACAATCGCGAGCGCAATCAGCGCGTCCCGGGTTCGTGTTACTTAAAAGATAGAAGGTATAGGCAAAACAAAGCTGTTTGATAAATAAAATTTCAGAGAATTCCCCACTCTAAAACGTTCTGTATCGTATTTGGTAAATGATAAGGATAAGAGGGAAGTTCTGCATTTATTAGAACCTCTAGAGCGAGAGACACAGCCAAGAGGAATCAGTTCAGCAAAAAAACAGGATTTATTAAAGCTCTGTGCAAGCATGCCTGCTTCCCGTCGCAAATTTTATGAAGAATTGCCTATTAATGAAGCAGTGTGATTTTGATAGAAATATTGACATATAAATAAAAAAGTTATAAAAGCTAAGTATGCTTTTTTTTTTTTTTTAAAACTTGCAAAATTTGCTAAGTATGCTAATGAGCAGGAATGATTAAAAGAAAATTAAGTAATTTAACTTATTGACAAAACACGACATACCTTATGTTCCTAATCAGGTGCTGTGATTTAATTTGACTTTTGTGTCATTCACAAATAAACGTTTTTAAAACGGTACTGATTTTCTATTTTAATTATCCTAAATTCTACAATAAAATGATCTCAATCAATATCTTTTGAAAGAGAGAAAAGGAGAGTGAGAGTGGAAGAAACAAGGGAAAATCATAAAGCGGCATGAAGAAAGAGACAAGACATAATCAAGAAGTAAGTGAACGAAGGTGCGAGAGGAAATCATGAAGTAGCAAGAAGAAGAATGCAAGAGGGAAACAGGAGTGCCAAGAGGATAAAAGAGCAGGTTTGTTTCCATTATTTTGGACGGAGAAGTAAGCAAGAAAACAGGCAAGTATGTTCGTTTTACATTTTGAAAGGGTGAAGGGTGATAGAGAAAAGGCAACAAAGAAATGGAAGAAGAAAATATTTTTTTTAAATCCTTATTTTAGTTACCAACTTTACCTATACCGTGTAACTTCAGATACTGCCGATACGCACAAACCAAAGAATTGACCTAACCTGTCGCGCTGATCGCGTGTAACTTAGATACACGGCAACGCGTAACACGATTTGTATGGGATTCTCAGCTCGGCGAAATTTCAAATGGTCGTTTCTGTTTCTATATTAATTATTAAAAAAAATTATGTATACGGCCTTCAAGCTAACGGTAATACGTAGATATTTGCTAAAAAAACATTATTTTTCCGCGATATATATAACAATTAGAGAGGAAAAACAGATTTTAGCTTCAATTACGTTTTTCTCGAGCATATCTGTTTTAAGTTACACGAGTTAAGCGTCACACGGCAGAGTGGGACACCAAAATTTTTTTCGACGATTTTACATGATTGACTTTATTAAAGAGTATTATAATATGGCAGAATCTTTGGAACCAGAAAATTTGTAACTTGCACTTTTTGCACAACCAAAAAATTTGTCGGTACCAAAACGAAACACGTAGGTAAGTGTTTAAAGCGTGAGAATTATATCCCCTTAAAATATTAATAAAAAAAAAGATTACAAAGCTATACAAACCACGAAATGTGGCAATTATTTCCTGTTAAGGCGTTAACGTGCGAAAAAAACGAATACAATTGAATTATTTATCGGTTCCAAGTATTACAAAATGTATATTAAGTTTTAAATGACTGTGGGTGTCGAAATTTATCGGCTAGACATAAGTGTTCACTTTACTTATTCCGATTATTCTGTATTTAAAATGTGAACATATTTTTAGTATGGCACAAAATTTATTGTAACTCGTACTTTGATTTAGAATTCCAGACATGGAAAGCATAAAACCATAACTTTAAGACGACTTGACTAAAGTGAATCGTATGTCGTACATAAGGCACCCATGCTTTTTGGCATTAGTCCCATGCATTTTATCTTCTATGCTTATTTTGCTCTGGTTTCCGTTAGAAATGATTTAAATTGTATGAGAGATTGTAGGTTGAATATAAATTAAATTTTTCTCTTTGATTATGACTGTGATAGGTTTTAAAAAAACCAGAGTCTTGTCTGATCTGATGTATTATCCACTGCACATTTCAGGTTAAAAAGACTGACGAAGTCCATTAAACTAATTAGACTATAATATTGCAGCCTTTATAAATCACTGAAAATACGATTTTAAGGTCACTCCCACCAAAAACCTTTGATTCATAATTCACACGTCGGAATACCTTTTTTCATTTTGTTTCACACATTTCGTCCGTAAAAAAAGATCAGATACCCAGTAGATTGAGTAAGCTGTCATTATGAGTTTCTGCGGTTGCCGTGAATCATCAACATTGTATGATTCAATGATTTCGTTACCTGTTTTTGTGTGGAAAAAATGGGACGGGTTTGGTAATGAAATGACAAATCGTTGTAAGTCGCTACCTAATTACATATTACTTATCCACAGTTAACCTTGAAATTACGTTAGTAAAGACTTTAAGTAAAGACGGGTAGATTGGCGAATCGTTTTGAAATCGCTTTTGCTGAACTTATAGTTTCGAAACCGTTGGTAATTTAATACGGCTTGCCACATATTATCACCAAAAATCCCACCTGAAAATTGCTTTTATCACGCATGAGTGGCTGAGTGTTCTACCTGTCTTAAAATATTTGCTTACTTATGCCTTATAGCTCCTATATAAAACCCTCATTCACCAATTGTAAGTCTGCACTTTTATTGAAGAGTTCCGTCTTTTTACTACCCGCATTTGCTTTCAAATTATATGAAGTCACATGGTTAACATTTTATGTAAAAATAGGAACTAGCTTCTCTTTGTTAATTAAAGGGCGCCTTTGTGGATTGGATATAATTTATATAGGTATGGTAATAAATAAGCCAAGAAAAAGCTATGGACTGTCACTAATATTAGGTTCTTTCTAAAATTATCCTAATAATTTCTTCGCGTAACGGTAGCTTTGTACAGTGACTTTCTCAGTGATGTAGTTGGCAACGGTTTTCAAACTTAAAATTGTATTTTACCAAATTAGGGTTAGGACATTTTATTCTCTGGTATACCGTACTTGAAATTATTTCGAAATGACTGTGGGGCTTCAGTATGAAATTTCAGAGTTTCCCTTAATATCTGCTGAAATATTTCTAAGGCATGTACTATCATTATGTTCATAATTTTCCTGTAGGCGCCTTCCGTCCATAGGTCCCTTAATAAGAAAGGATTGTTAAGGCCAAGTTCTATTAAAAGGGTTGAACGTGGAACCCTTGATCAGGGCTGCTAAAGGAATACAAATAAGAATTATAAATATATCTTTTTTTTAATGTGTAAAATTAATATTTTTACAATCTATTTTACAATATTCTTATTATAATTAGGTATCTATTAATTCTGTCTTAAATTTTACTGTTATCTAATAACCGTGTCATTATTCATTTATTAAACATCTTCAACAAGTCACTTTTTCCAATTTTCATAATGGCTTAGGAATAGAATAAGTTAAAAAATATTTAAAATGGGTTCCACCTTGATCAGGGCTGCTAATGGAATACAAATAAGAATTAAAAATATATCTTTTTTTTATGTGTAAAATTTATATTTTAGTAATCTATTTTACAATATTCTTGTTAGGTATGTTAGGTATCTATTAATTCTGTCTTAAAATTTACTGTTAATAACCGTGTTATTATTCATTTATTAAACATCTTCAACAAGTCACTTTTTCCCAATTTTCATAATGGCTTAGGAATAGAATAAGTTATAAAATATTTAGCTGATTTACGCAATATTTTTCGAGAGGTAAACATTTTTTGCGTCATCTAATATTACCAACTTGAGGGAATCGTGCCCTTACCCTTGACTAAATTGGTCCTTGCTCAGGCCGTATGTAAGCACTTTAAGCCTTACGTAAAGTTCCGCAGATCGTGTCCCCGGCATTAAAATTAGGCCAACGAACGCCAAAGCTTGCGGCCCCATTTTACACAGCCCTGGCTAATAAACCAGGGGCCGCAAGGCACGAGGCAAAAACCGGGCCACACTGTTGTTGCGAAAACTTCCCTAACTAACTGCGGCTTCAAATTGATCGTCATCCTTAAGATTTTCCTTTGGATTATACTCACGATCTTTAAGCATTATGTGGCCTGAATATTGTTATAATAAGGAAAGGGATTAGGACGGAGATAAGCTAACGTCAAAAGTTTTCGAACAGCGCCTCTTTCGCGTAATGAGCTAACGTTTCCGCCAATAGGAGCGCACCACAATGACGTGCTCATAGTCGCGGTCCGTTTGAATACTAAACAATGTTATCTGTGTAGGGAATTTATAAATAGTCAATCACGGCGAAATGACGTGATGATCGATTCGGTCGATTGGTCGTTTTCTTTTATTCTTAAACGCAAATGGTTAGGATGCTGGCCGAACTAGTTTTACATCGAAACAATACTAATTAGTTGTCAAGTGCTGACTGACGTTGAATGAATGAACGAATGGATTCAAAGATGTCTTGTGCATAGCTCGGCCTTGTATGGAAGCCTGCGTTCATTAAATGACTTCAGTATGGTATAAATGCGTTTAACAATGAATGAGATTGATTGACATAAACCTCGGGCAGTGAAGAACTATCCTGCTGTGCTGTTATTTTATGGTATTACCATGGATCCGCATTACCCTTAAGTTATAATGGTCATTGATACTATAAACAGCCGTTTGTTTCCGTTTCCTTTAATTTGAATTTAGAGTTAGGGAACTAATTGGAAAAATTTTGGTAAAAGTAACACTTTTATATTTTTACACCTTACCTACAAACTTAATAGTTTGGCGTTACAGGCAGCTCCTAAAGACTACCATTCGTTTGTTTTATGTAAAAATATTTGTGCAAGGATTTTCAAATTGGAAGGTGGGTTGTTTTAATGGTTACTTTTAATGGTTACTTAAGTAACCGTCTTACTCGTAGCTAAATTACAATTTGCGTTCGACGTTCGGTCGGCTTTTGATCAAATCAAAGACCGGACGTAGACTAATTTCCTTCGTAACATAATAATGTTATTCCTTTTAGCGGACTCTATAAACTCATCATATACGATACTCTTTTCTCAGTATTTCCCGGACTGCTTAAAATATATATTATTAGAGAAAATTACTGCCTATCACCGCATGTACATACTTGGCAACCCTCACCACGTCTGTAAGATAACTTCCCTTGAATAAGTAAAAACCTGCCTTCGTAAAACCGACACACGGCATATTTTAGCTCCTTACTTCGCTGGCAAAAGGTTTATTTTAGCACCAAAAGCTTGAGTTGAAGAATTTAGGCAAAAATTTGGCTGAGTCCGTGTGCTGTTAAAATATTTCGTAAACCATTTTGGGGTAAGAAATGTGAAGTTTTTGTGGATGTATCTAAGAAATAATTTGGCTTAAAGGTTAAGTCTGAAGGTATCTTAATATTCTTTGCCTATCGATGAGACTTAGCAAGGATAAATATCAATGTTAAGGAGGATTAATTTAATCTTTTTTTGTAGTTACCGATTCAGGATCATGTTAGCTCTTTTTATTTAAAGGGTGGCGTAGTGAAAATGAAGACCTACGACATCAATTTGTAATTTAAACTTATACTGTTAACTCTTAGTAAAATATTTTTTTCAAAGTTTTCTATTCTACAAGGACAGATGAGTGGTACAGACAGTACACTTGGTCAAAAGAATCCATACTAATATTATAAATGCGAAAGTGTGTTTGTTTGTTTGTTTGTTTGTTTGTTTGTCTTTCTTTCACGTTACAACAGAGCGATATCATGCAGTGTTTTTTAGGTGTGCAGTTAGGTGAGAGGCTGGAGAGTGACATAGGCTACTTTTTATCCCGGAAAAACATATTTTTCCCATCGGAAAAGCGATTAATGTTTAGCAATAGAATACACCCATACTACGAACATAGATGAGTATCATGCAGCGATGTAAAGCATTTTTTTTTTTGAGAGCAGCTAAATGAAAAGCTGGTGAGTGACATAGGTTATTTTTTATCCCGGAAAAACATATTTTTCCCTTCGGAAAACCGATTAATGTTTAGCAATAGAATACATCCATACTACATACATAAATGAGTATCATGCAGCGATGTAAAGCATTTTTTTTTTGGAAAGCAGTTAGATGAAAAGCTGGTGAGTGTCATAGGTTACTTTTTATCTCGGAAAAACATATTTTTCCCATCGGAAAACTGATTATTGTGTAGCATAGAATACATCCATACCACATAAAAAAGATGTATATACAGGATGTAAGGGACAGCCCTCCGAATACTGATATTCCCATAGTAAATGCAGTGAGCTGATTGTGATTTTGTATGGGATATAGAAAAAAAGAATTTAATCTATGGCAGGTTGTTCAGTTTCATGGTTTGAATACACCCAATCAGTATTCGAAGGGCTGTCACTTACACCCTGTATAGCACTACTATGAGAATGTCTCTTGAATATGAGTTTTGGGATATGAATGTGGCTTTAAGGGTGATGTGGGTATGTACTTGAGATACTTCTTACCACAGTAGTAAAGTTAATTTCTACAGTTAAACATGATAATAGCGTATTAAAATAGTGCTCTGTTCTGTGTCCATTAAGCTGTGTACTATGTCTTTAACACTCTTCTGGAAACAAACGCTCCGAAACACTGTAAAAGCATAAATCCCTCCCCTTTGAAAGACAATTTTTGTATACGCGCTCTCCATCAAGATATGTCTTCCATATTACTCACGATAATTTTTCCGGTTTAGTGACTGCGTCTCTATTAAAATTACGTTATCTTTACTTTTAACATTAAATGCCTGTTTTTCCTTACACTATAAATGTGTCATAATCTTCTTTCTAGCGTCGTAATATCTTCATTATTGAAGGTCGTAATTCCCCTGATGGGAAATATTTTTCTCATTCAGGATTCTTTTCCATCGCTGCGTATCTTTGGCGACATAGAGCGCTGAGTGTATTTAATGAGACCACCTAATTGTACTGAAACCTCTTGGTCGTTTGCCATCGACTTTTCCAGTGATCATGAGTGCAAAGTGGCAAAAGAACTCAAGGATCACTCTTGCGCCTCATTACTTGATTTTACAATAGCCTGTATTAGTGATGGTAGCGCCCAGGTACCACAAATTATATACTTTTTCAAGGAAGTGAACCATTCCAGTGTAGTGTCGTCTGTGTATCGGTGAATAGTGATTTTAGTGCCCTCCCAGTTTACACAGTTGTTCGCCTTACGATGTGTCGTTTAGAATACACAACTAATTAATAAAACTCTATGAGTACGCGGGCGAAGCCGCGGGTAACAGCTAGTATCCTGTATAAATTCAATCTTGAATCAAATGTTTAAAAATGTATCTAGGTATACACCTTGAATTACTATATAGTGATTCGTGTACAATTTTATAATAATGCATTTTTTATACTTCGGAAAGGAACCTATATCGGGAACCCTTTTCCACCCGACTGCTTCGCGAAGATATAAAAGCAAGATTTACTTTGAGCAGAGTTCAACCAATTTCATGTTTCGATGCGACCTTTAGTTGCCTACTTGCTGAAGTAGGTATACCTAAGCGATTTTCATAGTAGGAAAATCGCACGAATTATATGGAATTTGAATAGACCTTGAACATTTTATAGTTTGCGGGAATTGAACCTCGGACGCTTCAGCATCGGCACTGCGGGCTGGGTTATCGGGCCAGAGATTTTCTGCATGAATGTAGGTAGGTACTATTAAATGTTAATCGTCAATAGCCACATCCGTATCCGTCCACCGTCGGTGGATGAGATGCGCTATGCGTGTTGTTGTCGTATTCACAGGGAACGCTGCTGCCAATTAGGTAGGTACCTACCAGGATTTGTCCCTTAGTTGATGCTCTTCGACGATGACGGGTAAAATAATAAATAAATAAATATCCTGGACTCCAAAATCAGGGTTATGTTACTCCAAGCCAGCAATAAACGCCATTTTTTATTTAATAAGTATTTGACAATGTTCAATGTAGATCATTTCTTTGAATTTGAGTATCTATATGATAATACTAATGTTGTTAATCATAATAATAATTGTTAATTATTAACATACTTGTTCAGAACATCTTAAAAGCCAATGACTTTCCAAATAACACTAAGTTATATCTTCAATTTGATTTATAACTTTATAAGCCTCTTACGAAAGTTGTTCTATAATAATAAATTTGCCAAACGTTATTTAATTTAATCAAAACTTAAAAGTTAATATAAGGTAAAATACTTTAATATTAGGTAAGTTACAAGTTTAAAATAAAATTATTTTGAAATGAAGGATCTATTTAATAAAAAATAGAGTAATAAAATAGGGCTGTAAAATATGTACTAACCTAAAGAAAAATTAGGTAAGGTTAGATAGATAGTTGTTCTAGATATGATTTTTTTTTCAGTCACGTATTTAACAGAATTTTTACCTACGCCTATCTTCTTAAATCACAGTATCTATATAATAATATAAAAAATAAAACTTTTTATATTTGTTTGCAATATGTATTTAAGTACAAGATTGACAAAGTCTTGTCCCGATTTTATTATTTAATAGTTTTATGAACCCTTGTCGTTTGCCTGGCTACGCGTACCTTGGTCGATAGAGCCTTCTATTTGATGAAGCGATACCTGCCCTTAATAAATACACTTAACTACTTTGAAGTCAGTAAGTAGGTAATAGTAGGTACTTACCTCAATTCGGAAATAAAAATCTCTTAACTTACCTTAAGTTTGCGCTGTCACTTTCCAAATCAAACCTTAACAGATATCTATGTCCTGTCATGTTAAGGAACGTCAATTGGTTCTTCGCCGTTTTAAAGTCTATTTAGTCGCCGATAAATGGCGGCAATGGCAGTAAAACAGTAAAAATTTAAATTCTAAATAATGTGGTTTAACACCTTGGTCATCCGTGATCACGAACTCTGTAAAGAGCTTGAAACGTAAAATCCAAAATAAACACTTTGTCCTGTATCCATTTAAAATTGTTTTATTGTGATGAGTAATAGTTGTTGAAACTCAAGAAAATATTACTATAATACTACAAAGCTAACTCCCTAGAGTTCATAGAACAAACACAAGTCCTCTGCGCAATACAATAAACGATAAAGTAAAGAAAAGAATTTCTTTAGAAAATACTTCTAATAGCTTAATACCGTTAGAAGTCTCGTGGGTCTATATTGTATGGAATTAAAGCTAACTTATCTAAGTTAATAGGTACTGCACTGCTTTCGAGTGTTCAGTTATAGACTATTTCTTGCACTAAAATATAATATAAGAAGTCGAGAATCCCTTTACGACAGGCCTATATTTCCAAATATTATTCAAGGATTTATTTTATTTTATGAGAGTATTTTCTAAGAATAACTGTGCCTCATCCGAAAAACCTTTTTTTCGCAACATGCTTACAAGTCGCATAAACGTATATTTTTAATGCTAGAAGATCTTCTGCAAAGTTTTCCAAGACTCGAGTCAACCCAGTGTTCACCTGAATCTTTAAAACTAAGAGATGTCAGATTTACCGCAAGAAAAATATCTTGAAAGCAGGCTACGTGCTCGAGAAAACGTATGAGGAGGGTTAGACTTTCTTTCATATTCGGAGGTATTAAAAATGTAATAACCCAAATAGTGTCACTTCTGAGGATATATTTCGTATTCCGCTTGTATGGTTTTTTCTATATTGCGTTTAGGAACCGTATTTTATTACTTTACGTAAATTCTTACATCGTGTATGATTAAAATACGTTCTAGCTATTCTTACCGGAACAGTCCGCGATAATTTCCTTATTCATCTCAAGCCAGTAAAGCAAGAAATAAAATAATACTTGTGTACCAACAAGCTACAAAATGCACAAATTACAGAGTGAACAAAAATATCACTATGATCTATCTTTTTTTACATCAGTAACTATGAACAAGCACGAAATTTAAATTAATAACGCTTTCATAAATATCATTCAAAAAACAACTGGCAGAATAACAAAACAAGATGCTGCCCATCATCTGTCAAAATGATAAAAAATAAAAGCGGTAGCGTTTGAAAATGCACTTTCACATTTGGAATGAGAAATGCAAACCAGGTCAGTTAACAAAGAATCGTGTTCAAGATATAGTTTACTAACGAATGTTTGAAAATGTATAGTGTAGATAACGCGTAGTACAGGTAACCGAGAAAGAGGCATAAGTCAGAATCACAACACAAAGAAGTAGAAATTGCTTTAAACGGTGGTTGGTATGTTAACGGAGACTGACGTGATATTGTATGGTATTTAGGCAATTTATTTATGCCGAGTGGATGATTTTGTGCCTTCATAAAATTATTATATCGTTTCGTCAAGAACTTAGATGTATACCAAATTTTAAAAGACTTCTCGTGTTAGGTATACAATTCTTCGAAAACTTGCAATATCTTATATACATTTTTTTATAGCATGTATCCTGCATTCCTGCCCGCCGTAGAAAATTTTTGCAACTTTTCTATTATATATACTAGTAAATTGTTATAGACTTAAATACCGTCGCTAAGCCCACCCAAGCTTTTAAGAATAAGTACTTACCTTATCTACGTTTTAATCGCTCGTAAACAAATCACATTTCACCTAATATCCACTTACTCCGGTTTACCACTCAGCCGTTCTGACGTATAGGAACAATGGCATTTATCTTGTTCATACGAAGTCTGCATTTGATAGCCCGTGGGAAGCACAAATATAAGAAACGGGACACCCCCTGTCTATACCTACTCGATTCGTAGAACGCCTCGCGCTGTTGCTGTATGCTTCCTTTATTGCCGAAGGACTGATAAAGTTTGACCGTTGTCAAAACTTGTGTAACTAGATACCCAGGTGGAATTACTCTTCGAAGAAAGATATTACTACCTACTACCAACTTGCTTTTATTTTTCCAGTAAGATTTATTTAAAACTATACTATTAAGTTGAATAACTGAACTTTATCCTCACACAATACGTGAGTGTGAAATAAGTGAATGCAATGTGATTTTTGAATATTTTCTCGAAACAAGTAGTTTGTTATTTGTTATCACAATAATAATTCAATTCTGTGGAAGCGCCTTAATCTTAAATGAAACGTATTCGTCTAAAAATCCGTATTAAAATTGTGATCTCGATTCCTAATGTACCAGACGCCTAAATTAAATTTGTCCCTACATTGACGACATTTTTCTTGAAAAATATGAGGTGGTTTTAATGTTACGCTGATCCAGGATTAATTTAGTTAATGTAAGGTTCAAGAAATTTCAGGACGTTGCTCATTAAATTAAGCATTCGGTAGGTACAGCCAACTTGAGGTCCTGTTTTAAAGTGTCCAACCAAAACTTCCCGATATGAGCTTGACTGGACACTATTTATTTTATAACATCTTCATCTCCCTGAAAAATTCAATGTTTGCCCCGATACCATTGTCTGAGACCATCGATATAATGCTGTGTTTTAATACCGAAAGCTTTTGAAAGATTTGTGATAATTGAAGTTTGATTAGTTGCGTTAGTTAGCATGAGATAGAGTTATCCATTCTCTGTCAAATTCAGCTTCACCATTCTAGAACTGAACCAAATGTTAGGTCAAACGTCATTATCATAGAGAGATATAGACATCAAGCGATGGTCAGTGCGGGCATTCAGCCTAAGACAATGCAAGTCTAGATTCTGAAGTCAGGACCAGACACAGGTCAGTCAGCTAGGCCTTTGACGGGCAATAGACATTTAGGTCATTCATGTCTGGCGAACGGATAATTCTGTTGTTCTTGTATCCACAGGGACTATCTGGTCTAAGCTGTTATTGTCCTTAAGGTTCAGCGCTGTGGCCTGAAAATATGTTATCGTAATAATTAAAATTTTCTGTATGAAGCATTACAAAAGTTTAAAACTGAGTTTTTTTTTCACACTTAAATAAATTTTCCTACCTAGCTTAGTACATTTAACTAGTTTATTATAAATAGTGATAAGGCGAGATTTTGCGTGTTCAGCATAAATCTAAAAGTAGCTACTATTTGTGAAAGACTAGAGTTTGCGTATGACCTGCAGTGTGGTGGGTGTAGGCTGATGATGATGATGGCGCTTTATTGAATATAGATAGTATCTAGTATACAGAACACATTAGTGTCAAATGTGAAAAATCTTTGTTACACAATCAGCTGTAATAGTTTTGCGTTGCTTAAACTAAACTTTATTTATTATTTTGTTACAGCGGATCCGCTACCAGGAAAGCATGTGCCACTAGATAGCTATGAAACCGAGTTGGAGCGGGAGCACGCGCTACCGACGTCCGTGCCCAACGCGGACATCCTCAAGACTAACAGCAACCCGACGTACCACAAGCCCAGGTAAGCTTTGTTCCGTCGCCATCTTGGAAATAGTCCCACTGTCATTGGTTGAAAATATTGAACCGTTCGAATGCGTTGACACTATCAAAGTATACTTGGACAAAGTTCTTTGACTAATAAGCTTGTATAAAAGTTAAAACTGGTCCTAGTCCACTTTGATTGGACGGGCATCCAAGTGCGCTTTTTTCAGTGTTGCCATCATAAAAGTAGTGTGTCAAATATTCTTTGTCAAAGCATACTTGGGTCGTGTCGGACTTTATTTCTAGGGTTTTGCTTAAATATTCCAAATGAAAGACCTGCGTTGACACCTATCATCTAATACTCACTTAATCTGACTGAAATGAAAAACATAAATATATATTTTACCTGTCTACCGGATGTCGATCCATTTTTATCAAATAAATAATACAATCAACCAACTTTTATTCTCCAGTTTCGATATTCACTAATAATTAAACATAAATTTTCCGCTGATATGCCCGAACTTGCCCGATAACTTGATATGGTTCGGGCTTATTTGCAGCGTAATTTTACACCAATTTTCGTTCGCATTAAACTCTGCAAAAAGACTATTAATAACGTTGTGCTTCATAAAGTTCTATCTTAATACCATGTGGGGTTTATTTCATGGTTGGTTTATGATGTTGGATGCTAGGCTAGGTAATCTTTATTCTAGGCTTAGTGTTGCTGTTTATTACCTTACTTTAAGAGATAGAAAACGAACGGTAAATTTTATTTCTACCTTGGGGGTTTATAAGATAGCTACCGAGACCTATAGGTACAAGAATTTACTTCTTAAATTTACATATAACAAACGTCTTGTAAGTTTGGTTGCAGACGTTAATACCTAAAAATATTCAGCTTATTTTTAAAATACTTTGTCTAACATATCGTTCAATAGTCTTAATATTTGTTTTCATTATACGAAAGTATCTCAATCCCACGCGAAAAATGATATCTGTAGCTTTTTATTCAAAATTAAGCATAGTAACAAAGGGTTCATAATACATATTATACCCACAAAAACCAAATCTTATTTACCATTTCCCAGTCATTTTCGCTAACACCTGGCAACACTATTCTAGACTAGACTTAATCCGTTTATCTCCCGACTCCTAACCTAATTGCTAAGCTATGGTGTTTAGTTATTATCTAAGGGGCTATGAAATTGAAGTGTTGGCTTTTATGAGATTTTTATAGTTGAAACCCTGATGAAGTCAAAATAAATTAGTCTAAAGGGCGCCTGGCTAGACGCTTTATCTTTTTTTCGGGGAAAATATCATAAGCCGATTATTTATAATTATTGAAAGGTATTCTTTTATACTACATTTCAGAGTAAATCAGAGTTCCACCGAATGAGATACCTAGATTAGTACCTAGAGTTTTAAGTTTCAATAAGCGATTAATGTATTGTACGTGTTGGCGAGATAATGCATAAACCACTTAATTGTCAAAGAGATTCGATCCTGTGCTTCGTAGAGCACGTAAAGCTATCTTTCGCTTTGCTGACTCTGACTGAAGCCCTTACTATACCCATGTCAAAGTCCTAAACGGTTTAAAAACTCTGACATCGTACTTTATTGCATTTTATTGGGTCAGTCGGCCGACACGAGAGAACAGAGGATTCCATTTCAGCGACGCTTTTTTTAAAGGTCGTTATTAACCAAATCAGTGCAGATAACAACTTTTATACTCCTTTTACTGCAGATAAATTAAGTGTTCCGTAAAATCAAGTTTTTTATACCCGCATAAAACGGGGTTTAACTTAACTGCCGAAGTTACGGTTATGGTTTAATTTTGACAATTGTTCAGTTACCTAGTTTCCGTCTTGGGGTGTTTTATTACCGGAAATTGGATGGAAGAATATTTTAACTGTCTTGGTAGAGTTTTTAAAGTCATTTTCATTTTTTCAACGTCACATAGAGGTAAAACATATTTGACTAACTCAATAACGGTTCAATACGCGTAATTTTTCCTTCATGTTAGTGGAAGCGGCCTTAACCAAGTTGCCTCTGCCGGAAATCGGACCCCTGTTCAGCGAAAACCCCAAGCGTTCAAACAACACGACCGTAGGCTGGTAGAAACAATGTGCGTATAAGAACTCCCCATATTTCAACAACATGAGAAAGCGATTTAGAACAATAGGCCCAACCCCGGCCTATTTTCCATCGTATTCCATTTTCTCAATCACTTCTTCATAGAGAGTATCAATCATTCAATCTGTCAATACTTGTACCAACTGGGAGGAAGTTTAAATGGAAAAAGGCGTACGGATAAGTTTTGTGTTCATTATTTCTTCTTTTCTACATAGACGGGTTGTCTAACAGCACGATCAGTCCAAATAAATTTGATAATGATCTGGATGAGTAGTAAGTTGTTGAAAAACAAAGAGTAAGTATATTTGGCATAGTTAAATAAGTAATTATTTATAAAGATGGAGTGTAAAAACCAAAATCAAGAGAATGCATACTTTACTAAAAATCTGAACTTCCGAATTGTTACGATGACAAAATGGTCGACTATTGTGGATTTTAATTTGAACAGCCACGATAGTCCACTGACATGTTCTTTCCTAATTGGGGGTATTTGCCATACTCGCAGCGGATTGGCGAGCGCAATGCAAGGTGTTGCATTACCTTGAAAGGTTTACGACACTCAGAGGCAGAAATTGTGTATTGAAAACCTTTGAACTATTGTTTATTTAATAGGAACAATTCAAATCCAAGTAAATTATAACAAGAAACAATATAAATTATTAAACCATCGGGAATATTTCAGTAATGAAATATTTCGGACAAAAGAGAAAGTTGGGTTTCTGTTCGTTGGCTGTTTTTGTTCGGTTATGTTAGTGTGAAGGGATAAGGTTTAGGTGAATTAGTTCAATGTGACACAATAATGTACAATAATGTAAAATTAGGCAAAATTACAGTACCTACTTAACTTAGCAACCACTTCCTTGGAACATCGACCTGTAGGAGAAATAATTAGTTTTTTTTTTGTATATAAGGTTCTATTCAATTCAGTGCGAATATTTTTATTGTGAGTTCTATTCGTGAAACTGAACAAGTTTCCCCAAGGAACATAGGTCGACATATGAAAAATAAAATCTCCCATTCAAAGTGTCATATTTATATTACCATTTTCGTAAGGGGAGTCCAAAAGCTTTTTACCATTTTCGTAAGGGGAGTCATATGTAGGCTTATCTGGGAAAAGTTGTTCAGTTTGTCGTGTAGAACTTACCTTATACAAGGGCTATCCCCGTATAGGTCGATCATCCTAGGGGATTTAAGTAGGTACCTAGTTGCTAAGTAGGAACTGTCATTTTGCCTCGTATGGGGATACCTAATTCAACCAATTGACAAATTTTAATTATAACTTTAACTTTAAGATTCAGCAACAAACAAAAAAGGATAATTCATTTAGCAGCAAGCAAAAGGACAGCAAACTATTCAATCAAGTGTAAATCCACTCTTCATAAATTAAGATAAAAAAAATTACTTGCCGCTATTGTTTCTGTAAACAAAAGCATATATACGATAACAACTTTGTTTACATATTTACGAACTCCCAATAAGTTGTTTATAAAAGCAACTTTAGAATTTTCGGGACAAGATTACAATGTCCACGCTGATCCCAAAGTTTTCCCGTTGATACTTAATTTCAAGACAAAATAACTTAAACAACATTGCTTACGAAAACTTTTGAATGACTTTAAAACATGAATATTTACGTAAAGAGGAACGTTGTGAATTTCTAACAATAATAGGAAGATTAGTCGCCTCAATTCGGGAATTCATTCTCTTTTCTTAACTTAAATTAGCGCTGTCACTTTCCAGCAAATACCTTTAGAAAAGGATAGGAAATATCTTAAGTCTGTCATGTTTAAAAATGTCAATGAATTCTTCGCCATTACTAGTAAATTTTCGCCATTGTTGTCAACGTCGTCTTAATTTGTCAGATAATGCATATTTTGCGTCAAACCATAAGACATGACACGTCTTAGATATCTCCTATCCTCTTCTAAATATATTTGACGGAAAGTGACAGTGGAATCCGGGACCGTGGGGTACCGTCCCACTGCTCTACCAACTGAGCTACCGGTGCCTCGACTGACACTTCCAAGTCTTCAATCTATTGGTAATCGTCTCGAAGCGACGTACAATTCGTTTATGATAATAATATAGCACTTTGAGTGCGTATTAAACTAAAGGACATTTAATTTATTTTCTTTGCAAGTCTCTATGTAATAAGAAAATATTCTACAAAAGTTAATAACAAAAAGTACCTGTACATACCTTCTTGGCACGAACACATTATATTATATTTAACAATAAATAAAACATAAAGAGAAAGAAACTTGCAAAAACAATAACTTCAGTACAACGAAAGGAAATAAATCTTATTATCCACATTTTCGCCTGCACAATAAGAAGTTGATTCTACTAGGGCCCAAAATATTCCAATATGTTTTGTATTGTGAATTGGGAAGTCACTTCATATTATTTAAGTCGCTTTCCGTGTCCCTTTGCATGCTTAAATCTTCAAAACCACGCAACGGGTTTTGATACTGTTTACTTTACTAGATTGAGTGATCCAAGAGGCAAGTTTTAGGTGCCTTAAAGCGAAAAACTTGTTTCTTCAGGAAAACGGGTAGCAGCGAATGAAACCGCTAGGAGGGTCGCTGGTTACTGATATGAGCAAAAAATATATATTTGTTTTTGTATGAGTACGTATATTTTTATCAACATTTATTTTATTCAGCAAATGTTAGTTTTTTACGTCTGTTTACGTTCTGCCTACCCCGCCAGGGGCTTAGCCGTGATAAGTGTATGTATGTGTGTAATATTTTATTCAACATAATTAAATGTAGAGTTGACGCAACCTCTGAATATTGTAGAGCTGGATGGAGCCGTAGCAATTATTTATTCCTGTTTTTTTACTCTTGTTTTTAGAACACAGTGAAAATTGCCTCAACTAACTTTGGCTGAGTCCAAAAACTTGTATTTGTCAATGTCAATGTGCTGTCAAAGACAGGGAAGGGATTAAATTATAGCGAAGATTTAAAGATACGGCCCCCTTTCTTTCGATTGAAAATTGCAACTTGGTTTTTTTATACTCTTTTCCCTTTTGGGACTGTTTCATTCGATGATGTATTTTGTTTAGGGATATAACCATCACATCTCATGCGCTTACATTTTTAAGTATTCTTGTTCTTTTGGGGTCAATGGCAGTCAACCCTTGATTACAGCTGTGGTGCCCAATAAGTGCAAGGAGTAGGACAGGTAGGGCATGCCAATCTTTGCCATATCTAATGTCATGACATTAGATATGGCATAGATTGAAGGGCGCCACACTCGCTTAAGTTTGTCATCTTGGGAGAGGCCCACCTCATTTTGACCTCCATTATAGTATTTTGTTCGCCCCATACCTACCTAGAGCCCATAAAATTAGCCAGTAAGAATAACTCGTATTGAATTTTTTTGAAGTTTGATGGCAGCTTCCGTCGATGGCAAATTCATACAATTTAAATAGGTTTTTGGTCTCTTTTCCGGGGTTCTGAGCATGGTATCCGATTTTATAAGGTGTATTTTACTAGTGACCGATAGCGAAAACTCAAGACGATCTGGTGATAAGGAACAACTTACCTCAAGGAACTTAGACCGAATATAGACTTCCCATACAAAATTGCCGATCAGCTGATATAAGTTACTGTGGTAACTGTTTTTTTTTTATATATTTCAACCTACGTTACTTGGTGAAAGTTGTTCCTTATCACCAGCATGTTTCGCTATCGGTCACGAGTAAAATTTACCCTTTATAAATAGAAACGACAGTCCGATGTTTTTTTGCTTATTTTATCTATTGTTAGAAAAAGTCCTTATAAAAATACATAAATCGCGTTTTTTCCTCTTCCTAAAGGAAATAGATTAATCTGGAAAATGTTACGTTGATAAAGAATTGTTGTGCAAAATATATTTCTTCCCTAGACATGACCTTGGGGATTAAATAGGAACAGCTTGTATATAGACAAGATGCATATAGATAAGATTGAGTATTTTTCTTAGTTGAAAACGTTTTTAAAGGGGATGTATTTTTGGGCTTTTTTGGTTTAGATAACATATCGTACAATATAATTTTCTCGTAGTAGCTAATAATAACTCAAGCTGTCATTACATACGTTCCTATTGCAGTCCACTGCTGGACGTAGGACCAAGGGTACGCCATAGGGCACGATCTCTCGTTTTCCATGATCGGTTCATCTGTCCGGCGGTCATCCAACGCTACGCTTGCCGAGGCGTGGTCTCCACTCGATAACCCGCTTACTCCACCGTCCGTCGGTTCTACGACAGATGTGCCCAACCCACTGCCACTTCAGTTTCCTACACTTCCAGACTATGTCCGTTACTTTGGTATTTTTGCGGATAGCCTCATTCCGGATTTTATTCATTATAGATACCGAGCATAGACCTTTCCATAGCTCTCTGAGTGACATGTAGCCGGTGGGCCAGTTTTACTGCAAGGTTCCACATCATTACATTTACATTAAATTTTTCGCTTTAACAGTCCAATGCTAGACAATGGCATCCAGCCTATTGGCAAGCGGATTGTCGAGCGCAGTGCAAGATGTTGCATGCACAGAAAACACTCCTACCCTTGTTAATTTCGTCTCTTAGTCGCTTTTTACGATACACACGGGTAGAAATCGGGTGATGCCATTCTAAGCCGGCACCGCACGGCAGTATTCGTCATTACAGAGCTATGCAAATTCAACTTCGAGACTAATGCGAGTTGTAACCGATAGTAGTCACGACAAATCGTGGTACCGCCGCCGTTGTAAACGACGGATCGTGGTAATGTTCAGCGGCTGTACTATTATTATTATACTACTGAATCGTGGGAGAGAGTTATATTGATGTTGTTATTGTAAGTTGTGAAATAATTTTTGGCAGTGAGAAAAAATGTGTAAAAAAATATTTATTAGCAAAGACTACCTTTTTTTATCTTTGTTATCATTTTCTATACATCTCCGTAATGGCAAAAATTTAACGTAAGTATTTATATAATCATAGGGGCAAATGTTAGACAGCGGGTACCTATAGATAATAAGAAAAACAGCTTATTATTTCTACAAAATATTCAATTAGTAAGATTATAATATATAACTTTTTTATTTTCCATAAAAACTGAAATAACTCTCCTCTAGACAAGGGCAAAATTAATTTATCTTTATGTAATGTTTACTTACTCAAAAGAGTTTGTAATACTAAGCTCTACAAAAAAACCACATTGTTGGTATGTGGCTAGACCTATAGATATCATTAAGCACTATTTTTGATAGATAACTTTATGTCTGTCTAATTTAAGAAGGAAATGGTCCAACAGAAATAGGCACTCGGAAAAATATTTGACAAGGCTGTGTAGTTTACGGCTTCAAAAATTGGTTTACACTCAGATAATACATACTCCTAGGTACTTGCGAGTATTTAGAAATAAATAAGTATTAATTATATACATACATATATTAATATTACGCCTATATCCCTTGCTGGGTATGCAGAGTGTAAACGGCCGTTAAAAACGGACATTTACGCCACGTCTGACTAACATTTAAGGGTCATTCGGAAAATGGTGCATCACCATTGTGATAGGTTGGCAGGCCAGCCAGTCGCCTAAAATTGCATTACGCATGTAACCCATGAGTCCCTTAGTCGCCTCTTACGAAATGGGGTGATGCTATTCTAAGCCGGCATTACATGGCGTGTTATTAATTACGCTTATAATTTTACGTATTTGTACGTGAATACGCTTACTATTTGCCAGCCTTTTTCATTATAATCCGACTGCGCAATGCGGAAAAAGAGTTATGTTTTCAATCTAACCCTTATCAATCCCGAAGCTGACGTTGCAACAAAAAACGATATGAATAAAACAATGCTAGTGTGTTTGTTACGCCCTTTCCCACCGATAAAACCACGTTTTTACACCGAAAATACAGATTTTGTTGACGTATAACCTAGGTTCTTATTGCGGCGGGCTCCGCTCTTAATGAACAAAACAAAAACTGTTAAATTAATGATTCTGTTACGAAATGGAATGTAACGTATGGTATGAGAAATGTTTGATGAAAAAAGCGACTGGAATTTTGATGTTGTAAAACATATCTGATACAAACTACATACGAAAATAAATATCAAGTATATAACCAATCCGAGATTATTTAGTAAGTTTGTAACATTTTTGATATTCTTACATTTAACATTTAAAAAAAGGAATTGACAAAATTTTTTGACGACGGCCGGGGATTGATCCCAGGACTCCACATACCGTCCCACCGCTTTGCCACTGACCTACCGGCGCTCGGACCGAACACTTCAAATGTTCAACCTCTTGATTCTCGTGCCCCGGCCGTCGCTAACATTTTAAATTAAGAAAATAATATAGCACCGTGAATGCAAATTAACCGAAATACATTCTTACATTTCTTTTATGCTTTACTTCCACTCCACTTGAAAACAAGAACACTCAAAATTCAACTCATCTGACTAAGCTTATTCCAGTTTGTGCTTTAAGTCTGACGAATAAGCATCAATTATATAAAAGCACTCATATAACTGATGACGCGGCGTTCCGTACCCTCCTTCCGTTTCCCTCTTATACCACCGTATACAATTTATACCATTTTGACGGCTCTGAATTAATGTTTCAATCTTACTTAGAGGCTTTAAATCGGCCCAGTCTGAGTTTTGCCAGACGCACAATTTTTGAGTTTAGTAGGTCAAAACTAGAATTTTATGAATCATGATATTATCACAATACTGGCAAAACCTAACGAACCATATCGTAAAAAAACAAATTAGCGTTTTAGTAAGTTTGAGACATGTGGCGCCATCTAGTGTCGAGTAGCGGAACTATATAAAAGCTTTTTTGTAGTATCGTATTAAAAATATACCTTTTTTTACATTGTTCATCTTTAGCCTTCCTTTGCATATTTTTAGCATGAAATGTAGGAATGTAGACGGTGTTGAAACTCTGAGACCAGGCGTTTATCGTGTTGCCTAAAGTAGGTATGTAGTCACCGTTCTTGTACCATTTGAATTTCCTTGAGAAAACATAAATGACATTAGTTAGTTAGTAAAATACCTCCTACTAAGTATTCCGCGAAATCGTTCAGTAACTCTATTGTCTCATTCAAAAACAACGCGCATACCGAAAATAAAGCCGACTGAATGGCTAAACACATGGCATGGCGCCAATACTATAATTTCCATACAAAACAGCTCACCAACCAACTGGACCTCGCATGCGAAGGGTTAAAGTACGGATGGGCAGGTCAAGTTATGGCGGGCATAGGGTTAATGACATTTTAGAATTTTTGCGGAATTTGTTGTGGTTGTTGTTAGATTTGTAGAAATGTCATATTTTTATGAGACAGTTTGGACATTTCCCTTGTTGTGTTGTCAAATATTTATGTAACGTTGTAAAATAAGACACCAGAGTTGATAATATCAATTCATGATTATGTAAAATTGTTACCAGCTTCTACAGCTTCATCTCATTCCGTGCTTCGAAGGGCACATCGGTCCTACCTGCTATCTATGATTTGATAAGTAACACACCCTTGTTAGAGGTCTAAGCAGAGGCCTTATTCAAAACTTTGACACAAGGTTTCCCAAGGGTCGTTTATTGACCCGAAATCACGTGGATTTAAAGTTTACGTACTATCAGCAACATCTTCACCTACCCATTTAGCGATTAACCTCAGAGTGGTTCTTCATAAAGTTATCATAAGAAACCAGATCGGTTGAGAACATTTTAATAATTACTATTAGAGGAAGTTGCATTTGAGAAGGTTGCCGTGTGGCGCTGGTTTAGAATAGCATCACCCTAATTCTGGGTGTCGTAAAAAGCGACTGAGGAATCGCCAGCAGCGTTCCCTCGCCAAGCGTGGTGATTATGGTCAAACCTCCAATAGAGGAACGCCCGTGTCCAGCAGTGGACTGTTGCGACTATAAAGGCAACTTATACGAGGAAGTGTTACCAAAGTCATTTTGTTGAGTTAAATACTAACATCCTCTGTCCACCCACGCACTCACTGGAATAGAAGCAAGTGGGTTTGGATAGCGTCACTTGCCAGTATTGCCAGCATATTTGATTTTAATTATTTCCCCTTACCTCGACGAAGAAACAAACAAACTTGGCGTGTTTATTCAGGACGCGTATTTTTGAACCAGTAGAAACGTGATTCCGCCCGAGCCAGACTGTGACGATGGGTCTGACGTATAGCACGATCTACTAGTCGAATCCAAACATTTCAAGAGTATTCGCGAATTCACTCATCACAGACAGGCGCATGCGAAATGAAATTCATGGTTTTAAAATACGCATTTGTGATACTCGCTGAGCAAACTAATATTTCCTTCTGCGAACTGAATATTTATGATGATGGAACATGTTTAAAGAGCCAAGCGGTATAGTTATGTGCTCGAAGTAACATGATAACGTCTTTCAAGTACCTACTTAAAATACTTAGTTGCCAACTTTCTCTTACTTACTTACTCGAATACTAGGTGAATAATTTTTCCCTTATGATAATGTTATTTGTTATAATATGTATTTAAAGTTGCTTCTCACGTCTGTGTCCTGGGTCCGAATGCTTAAATCTTTAAAACTACGCAACGGATTTTGATGGTACTTTTTATAAATAGAGTTTTACCGCAGGAAAAATCTTTATTCCTGCTAAAAACAGGTAGCAGCGGGTATCTTGTTCATTAAAGAGACCACTCAAAACATGCCTAAAGTAGAAGGCAGGTTTCGCCTTACTGGTTGGTTCGGACACCAACTTGAAAAAATTTACGCCTATTTATTTCGAATCTCGTCCTTCTCGTAAAAATTTACTTTATCGGTAGGGATGCGTTATTTACCGTCATGATATGTACCGAGTATTTCTGATGATATGAACAGCTTAGCTACACTCACGACTATATAGGCAGGGCAGGGCAGGCAGGGCCTACTTATACCAAAGTTGGCATTAAAGCAGTTTCGAGAAATACCCAGATTTTAGAATTCAACCGTCGTCCGTTCTTTCTCACGTAGATACGGCGGTGCAATGCAAAACCTTGGTTTATAAGCTTTTTATTGAAATTTTATGATCCCGGCTACCTATACCAGGGTTAATTCCCCTGTCACGAAGCATATTCCGATTTTTCTCCTCGATTTCATGAAATAGCTCAGCTGTTGTCAAAGTTTGCAGAATAGTCATCCCCTTAAATAGAACTGAAAACAAAAGTTACCCGAATTAAGCTACAATTTCGGCATTACTTTAATTTTCTTAAGGTGTTTCAAATATATCACAGTGGGACGATCTAATGAACTGACTGGCTTTGCTTGTAAATTATTTACGTGTCTTATGACCATTTCTGTTTCGTACAAAAATAACAGTTAAATTCAATGGGTCTGTAAATTTTTCGCTTTGCTGTCGAACTGACATTTTCAAGTCAAGGCCCACCTGGAATCCAGTCGCGACCCTCCATGGGGTCTCCGTATGTCACAGTTTGGGAAACGCAGAAATAGCTTCGTTTTTATGGCGAGAATCTTAAGTACTCTGAACTGTTGCATTATTAAATGGATACTTTACGTCTTGACTTCAAAGTTGAAAGGTTCTACGAATAGGAAGTTCCAGGATCTACTAACTTTGTAGAACTCTTACGTTCAACTTTTCTATTCTAGGTAGGTAGGTACCTACTATATGCGTGACATTCACAGATGGTAACAGGATTTTCCCGGTAAATTTAAACAGGATTAGACAGTTAGCCGATAGTTTAGTCTTGAAGTTTTTAAGTGGAGACCCGTGGCCTTTAGGAAGGTACATAATTAGGTAATTTGATAGGAGACTTATTTAGTTACTAAAGCGGCATAAAGCGTGGGTGGCCAGTTTTGACTAGATCATTACACTAAACGACCGAACGGTCTTCTTATATTACCAGCTGATTGTTAGGTATTATTCCCTTCATGTCTTCATCTGTTGGCGGAGGCAAGACAAACCGACTTCTGGTTACATTATTATCACTACATTGTATAAAATGAAGTAGCTTTTTGTGTCCTTATATCCTTATGTATGCTTCATCATCGTCATGAGGTGCCATCTTCAAATTGAAGTTCGGAGGTCAGCATCACAGAACTCTTATACCTAATATATGTGGTCAGCATGTAGAAACCCTCGCGGTCTTGCGCCTTATGTATGCTTATATATTTAAAATACGCAACGGATTTTATCGCGGATTTCTTTAGCAGATAAAATAATTTAAGGGAAGGGTCTTTTTACCGCGGGAAAACAGCTAGCAGCGGATTAAACGGCTGGGCGGGCCACAAGTTATTGCATAATATATTTTTTTATTTTACTGGGCTCATTGACCAATACCCACTCGAGTCATTCCAACCATATTAATGAAACGCTTTTCATTTGACAATATAGTTTTTAATTGATTAGGAACCACTTTAAAAGAGCTCTATTTAACCATTGTGTCCTCTTGTCCACAGGCCACCAGCTCACCATGGAGCGTCGATACTCGCAGGCGTCGGCGCGGCAGTACCATCCTACGCGCCCCCCGGCCGGGCATTCTTCACGCCACCACTACCGCCGGAGTACAGGAACCCGTTTGCTGACAAGCCTACTCTTAGAGGTAGGTTTCTTAAGAAATCAAAAACTCCTGAAATATCACGCCACAGGTGATCTTCTAACAGGTGGACTGACAAAAGTTGCGGGCAGCCGTAAGCTGAAGTCGGCCTAAAATAGAAGTCTGTGAACGCGTGCAGCAGTTGTCATCTTACGCCTGTTCATGATGATAGCTTTGTGCTGAAATACAACACATTCTTGACATATGATTCAACCGCTTCCAACTGTAACTGCAACACATGACAGACCCATTTAAAGATGTATTAAAACAGCATAAAACCCTGCACTTGTTTATCTTACATCACAGGCAGCATGAATATTTTAGAAAAAATACATAATTTTCTACCGGATTTGAACCTGCGACTTTCCCCATCACTAGTGGCGACGCCACGCATGACAAAGAAGCATGTTTTTTAATTTTTTTACATTTTGCTTCGAATTGATGCAATCTTTACCTAACAATTTTTTTATTGCAGGCACTAACACAGATGGTAACAACTACCTTAACCGGCGACCCATCCCGCCGCCCTCCCTGGGTCCGGGCCACGAGCGCATCCCGATTCGACCCCCCGGACAGGTATAGTACATCCCTGTATTACAAATTTACGATTACACCCATATTAAGCCTCTTTTTAAATAATGGACTTTGAAGAATAAAAGTCTGAAGAATCCTCATCGATGGACCAAAGAACCGCAAACTGAATGAACGCTGGACTACCCTGGTCTGAAAAGATACCGTTACCATAATGTGATTAGTTGATGCCACAATAAAGAATGCGCGAAATGCCACTGCTTGCTTATTATAAACAGTCTTACTTCCGGAGCTTAAAATTACACATTTTCTTCAACGCTTACAAAAACGCCGCAAGTTTACAAACACTTACTAAACCAAAAACTTCCTTTAAATTGTAGGAGACGTCATCGCCTCAAGTGCCGGCGCCTCCTCCCGCGCCGCCCATACCCCCTGCGGGCATCGAGCCTCAGAAGAAAAAGGCCCTAAACACACCCAGTCACAAGGTACGTATTCGCTTGATAAGATATTTGTCTAATAGTTGAAGAGCTGGCTGCGCCTGGTGATGTACGATTTGACGAGCAACTGAACTTGGCAGCATTGTGCACTATTTCAATTATCATTGGTGGGTTTGGGTATGGTAGGTCATTCAATGTGGTTTAAAATAGTGTGGTAAATCGAGCACAGATGGTCTTTAGCACGTGTCATGTGAAAACTTTGACGATGCCTGCTACTGCTGACACACTGTCTTATATTAATTTTCATAAGAATTTGTCGTTTCGTTTTTGACCACCTTTTCCTACACTACCTTAATCAGGTCATCTGTGAATTACATTAGAAAAGCTTATTATCAAATCGCGCAGCTAAGGTAATGTAGCCAGCTCTCGGGCTATATGGTCTTTTTGTGATGATAAAACTATCATCACAAAAAGACCTTTTTATGTAAATGTTTGGGAAATTGGTTCTCGTGTTGTTGATGGAAACAACGAAGGAATAGTTGAGAGATAGATGCCAACAAAGCTTGATGTTGTAAGTCACTTTGAAGATTAGGTTGGTGGTGTTTTAACCACATTTAGGTACACTCGTCTGCTTACTGGCTTCGATTCTGTTTTCTACCAATTAGGTATATGCTTAGAAAATTCTTAGCTACCCAGCAGGCAAGAAAGTGTCCTGCAAAGCTAGGGTAGACTTCAAACCTGTCATTGATAATGATGATACAAAAAATTAAAACGTGAAATAACAAGAAACAAAAGTTCAAAAGTTTTAGTTATCAAAACTCACCACGGCAGGCAAATAACGTCTGTAGATTTCGCGTCTTCTTTCTTTATCGCCAATCAATCAATCTCAAAATTCGATGTAAAGTTGACAATCCACGCCATCTGTATTTATCTAAATAGAACATGTGTTGAGAGTTGAGATCAATCATGCAACTCAATAAGTCAGTTGAACGGCGAACAATTAGGTCAAACAGTAATCAATAATGTCGAAACGCCTCTTTTATCAGAACAGTAATTTTAATGATGATTGATAGATGGCATTCCTCTTAAGATCGTACATAAATTCCTCCCAATAATCCAGATAGAGAGTAAAAAACATACATATATTTGAAGAGTGACCTTACACGTAAAACTAAACAACTTTCCTCAAGGAATATAAATCCAATTTTCAAACCAAATAAACTCCCTACGCAATAACTTGGTCAGCTTTTATGGGACTTCTATTATTTTAATTTGTCGTTCGACATTTCTTGAAGTGAGTTGTTTCTTACATCACGATTATTTTATATAATCTTTGATCAACATGTATTAAAATGTGATTTTTTTCACAGCCTGAAGAATTGGATGGAGATGCAAAACACACGGACCAAGCGAATTTCACGGACTTCGTGCCAAACTCGCTGAACATCCCAACGATTTCTAGGATTCTATCCGGCTCTAACGGTAGAAAAGAAGAAATCCCCGATGTTCTTCTTAGAACCGTCACTGCTAAGCCCCAACACACACCTGAAAAGACTTCAAAGTCTGAAATCTTCGTCACTAAAGACGCAGGGGTTACACTAAGTGACGCCAACAGGGACTCCTCGACTGAGGGATCTGTAATGGCCGTCCTAGATCATGAATTGAATATAGATAGGCCTTTGATTATAGAAAACGGTGAGACAAACACTCGACGTAACAACTTACAGTACTCGACTAATAAAGTCAATGATACGAGGAAGGACGAATATACACCGGCGACTACTATAGGTTTTGAATTGCGTGATCCAGAAATATCTACAGAAAGGTATCACAATTTAGCTGTGAATTCTGATAAGAAAGGGCCTAAACAGGACTCGAAAAGTAACGGATCGGTGCAAAGAGCAGGTGTAACCTGGCCTTTTGCGTGGAACGTCCACATTTACCTGGCAACTGTCATGTTCACGATTTTAGCCGTGTATTCAATCTTCAAAATCATTTGCTACAATAAATTCACTCATCTTTTCACTCAATACTACTTCATAATTTTACATTTGATTTTGGTGTTCGTTTGTCTCATGAGGATTTTCTACATGTGCTACGACCCGTACAATATAAACAATTCTCTGCCAGTATTTTTAAGCGAAATCTTGTTGCATGTTCCGGAGATCTTTTTGAGCATTGCCTTTGCTTGCACCATCTTGTTCCTTCTGACGAACAGCATTAATTTCAAGAACACGTGTTGTGCATTCTTGTTCAGATCTCGAACTGTCATCATTGGAGGGAGTTTACACCTGCTCTCCTGCCTAATGTTGCATATCCTCGAAAATAGTAATACAATTTATAGAACTTCTTACGGAGAGAAAAGGGTATTAGGTCTTACGTGTCAAATTATATTTATCATGGCCTGTCTGACGTTGGGTCTTTGCTATCTATATGTATACAGGATGCTCAAATCGGTTTTGCAGAAGAAAAGCCATACGTATATTCACGGTTTTCAGAATTTGTATCAAGCTATTCACATTAATTTGGCGACGGCGTTGCTTTTTGTACTGATGGCAACATTGCAAATTTACGGAATTGTTAGCATTCAACAGGTCACGATGGCTAAATTCAACTGGCTTCAATGGGGATATCAGTTCTCTCTACGACTAATTGAAATCAGTATAGTAGCTTTGATTTCGTGGGTCATAAGTCTGAAAGTCGGAATTGTGGCGTCGTTGCAGCATGAAAAAGCTGATGGACATAAAATTTCTGGCCTAGGACTGTTTCCTTGCACTGCTGGTTCTAGCAATGAACAATTCGAATCTGATTATCCAGCCATATGCAGCACTAACACAAATCTCCACACATATACTTTACGAACAGGGAAACCTATTTACGAATCAACAGGACATCATCCAAATATACCAGAGCAGTGCTGTGCAGGCCCTATAGACCATCAGAGATTCCAGTTGAATACTTTGACCGGTAACTGTGACAATAATTCCGGAACGGAAAATTATTCCGGCCACAGTTCGATTGCCAATGCTGGACATAGCAGTTCTACTGAATCTAGTAACGCAACATCTAGCCAAGGAGTGACTAATCATCTTATCAAACACCACCCAAACATGGGTTATAATGGCATAGAATCTGCCTCGGATGACCACTATTCCAATTGTGATCCAGCCATACAATCCCTACAAGGCGACGACCCATTAGACCACGAATATAATGTCATCCAATACGGTAGCAACAGCGATTTCATCCGAGATATCAAAAACCAAAACTACAACGCAGGTTCGAATCGTAGCTCGCACAACTTCAAACACATGTCCTATGATAGAGTGTCTTCCCGTACGAACAGCAATCCGCGTAAGAAGCACAGAGCTAAAAACAAGAACGTACAAAATTGTATGACTATGGGATACGATGCGATGGGCCACCACTACCACCAGCCACACTTGCCGGACGAATACGGGAATTACAACGCAGAAAACACGTCTTATCACGCGTCTGGGATTCAAACTTTGAACCCTAACAGAGGGTACGGAGATCAAATCCGGAATTCTCAGCGAAGACACTCACCGTCGTCGATGGTCAACACTAGTGGCAGTCAAAAACGTGGGAAAAACAATCCTTTTCCAGACAGACCGAAGTCAACTGACTTGTACGGTTTCACAGAAGACCCAAACGAGAGGAACTACCCCTGTGCTTTAGCTACGCCTCAACCTGCGCCTAGGAACTGTTACGAGGCCTCTTACTCTCAACCCCAAGATGAGATTCCCAATGAGGCCGATGGAAATAGTATGTTGGTGGCACAAGACGGATTCGTGCGGTTCAGACCCTTAGAGGATGGTCCGTCTACCTGATTCACCATCAATCTGCCGTCTCCGGTGGAAAATCTTAGCTTTTGATATGGTAATAAGTACTTGAAAAATAACTTTGTGTGATTGGAGTTCGTGAAGCAATCCATGAGCTTAAGATCGTGAAATGTGAGATTTAATCGATGTGTCCTACAAGGCAGTGTTCTTTGGACTTTGCAAAAGCCTTAGACAGTATCAATCATGATAATAAGTGTTTTAATATGTGTTTTAATCGCTCGCCGTGCACAACATTTAATAATAACAATATGTGACCCTAGGTAGTTTTCTTCGTAATCTATTGATCCTACTGTATGATCTCTGGAACATGAAACTTCAAAAACAACCTCAGCTACAATCTGTTGGAGCTGTAAAAATCAGAAATGGTTACTTCTCGGGTTCATGCTAAAGTACATTACTATGAATGGCCAAGTAGATAGCTAAGCGCAGTTTAAAATAACATTACTTGATGTAAACTGATGTTAAATTATATACTAGGCTGATTTTAATGGGCCTCATACTATACGTAATCATTGTATAGATTATACTGTATATAACTAGTTAGGATTACAACTATATTTAAGTACTGCCTCCTGTAAATACCGCGTTATTTTATTTAAGAACCCTTTTTTGATTCACGTGATTTCATCAATCCGCCACTTTTAAAACAGAACAAAATTTTCATTTTAATCATACGTATTCATTGTGACATTTAAATAATAATTTAAAAAATCATTGCCTTTATTTATTTTTATTTTAGTATTCATTTTTTGACATTTTTACTAAAAATATCAGCAATGATTGTGATTCTTGATTCTTTTGTAATTATTTAATTGTTTCTTTTTCATGAGAAATGTGTTATGTAAGATAAGATTTTTCTAAATACATTTTAATTGCTGGTGAATAAAAACCACTGTGACCGCTATTGACATGCCATGAATTTAATAATAAATATTTCAATAATACATAAGTTTTTACTATATGTGATCATAATTGTATTAAGAATTTTGTTTGAAATTTAAATCTGTCCATAGTTATAATCATAATAGGTATTTAAAATATCGGTCCAATAATTTCATTCTTTGATGTCCAATAAATTCTATTGAAAATATATTATTCTGTTATCCTCTAAATATATTATGCAGTTTTAATTTCAGATCTGGCTTAGTACTTGTCGGATTAACAATGTCTAAATATAACGATAAATGATAATAAATGTGTGTTTTGTTGAGCTCTCCGTGATATAATCTTTGAATAATCATTACTTACTGTGTAGAAACATAAAAATCTGCTGTCGTAAAAATAGAAAAAAAAACATAAAAAAATTGTGTATAAGTGTTACCACATTAGAATCTTTATAGATTACCAACACAAAAATAGTTATTTTGCCAATCATAAAGCATTTCTGGCTAGTCAGCACATACATAAATGTACCTTTGCCCTGCCATTTTATACATGTTTACAAGAAATGTAATTCACTTGTTAGTATTACAAAATATATAAAAATACACAATCACAAACATATTATTAATGTAGATATGTCAACATAATTACGATGTTAAACATATGCATTTTAATATAGGAATATAAAATTAAATGGAGATACTTATCGCAAAATGAATGTTGGCACTATTACAATAGATTAGATAGTTAAATAAAACCTATTATCCTACAGGGTGTTTAAAATTACACCTTTCTTGTTAGTACATCTACAATTAATAATCAATGTCGGTAGTTGTAGAGCAAAAGTTGTTCAGTTTCATGGAATTAGTAACCCCATATAGGTTTTTATATTTGTTTTTTTACACCCTGTATACCTGTATAAAATTAGGCGAATAATTATTTATGAACGAAAAATTACCATCATGTTCATTACTGATTTTGATAAATGTGGCGATACTTAATGCTTTATTTTTACTATCATAGTAAATCCTATTCTATTCCATATTCCACGGCAGATAGAAATGCCCCAAAAGTCGCTCGTTTTAATAGAATTTACTATTATAGTAAAGATAGGGCTCAATGCTCATGATTAATAATTCCTATGTAAATAAATATAACTTAAAATTATGGTAAATATATCGCTGACCATAAAATGATGCCACACTTTAATTTTTATTTTTTTACATTTTAAGCATTTTGTACATAAAAAACGTACTATGTATAGAGTACCCAAATTTGAAAAGCGATTTCGCGTTCGATTTGTTGTAAATTAATTATATATAACTTTTTTTTAATATTTCCAAGACTGTACCTACCTACTTTATCATTTAACAAAAATGACAACTGACATTTACTATGTATAAATAAATAATAAAAACGGTATTGAAAAATATTATTGTTTCATTTTATGTCTTAATTAATTACCTATCTGAAAAAACCAATACAACTACAAAGGTGCGAATACTTAAAAAATACTTGTGTAAGAAAAATCACCGATCAGCGGTTTGGTTTTCTAATATGGACTCAAATATTCGACCATAAAGAAAACGCATTGGTTTATTTATCAAGTTCCACCTTTGGAGGTAAACCCATACTGTATATAAATAAAGACTTAAATAAGAAAAACAAATTGTTTTCATCTGTACAGGGCCCGAAGTCAGCTAAATAAAAATCATTTCAGTTGTATGTAGATAGCCTCTCAGTGGCATGGTTTTGGGCGTTTTGTACTCTGTTAACAGTTTAAACTATAGAATATCTCGGTGACAATAATGTCGCTGGCATTGCAAGAATGAACAAAGAAGATACCTGGTCCCTGTTCGAACAGTTACTTACCTACTACTGGCCGTTGAATAATAATGCAGCTATGGAAGAGTTGTTAATCACTTGAAAAAAGATTAAGCAGTGCCATAATTAAAGGACCGCATCTAATTAATCTGGTGTAACCAATACTATGCAGCACTTCGCGATACTTTTCAACAATTGTCGCCATAAGCAAACGCATCGGGGGCGCCCGTGACGACCATGAGCGACATCTTGTAAATGCGTAAGGGATCATAATCTCTACACAAAACTAGAATTATATCCCTTAAAAATGTAATACGATGAGCTGTTTACTGGATAATGTAACAATTTATTTCCATATCTCTAAAATTTTATTTGACGAATTCGCCGTCTGTGGTATATGACCCGAGAAAAATTGAATTTTGCTTTATTATGCTGAGTCATAGTTTCCCTCAAGATTAAAAAAAGACAGCCAAGTGCGAGTCAAACTTTTCATAAAAATGGATCTGTTGTAAGTTGTAACCATCAGAAATACAAAATACTTATATGTAAACTGTCTAACTGTCGCGACGCCTCCGTTCCATTATCGATAAGCGAGCAAAAAATTCTTTCGTTCTTCTTTTCGTGTGGGACACCGAGGCAACGCACGCGGCACGACGAACCGTTTCCTAAAATACTTATTGTATTCTATTTTTCAGTAATAAGTTTATATCTGTCATTAAGTATTTGTTGTTATACAGTCAACGTAAGTACATCATCTGTAAAACTTTCAATTGTCTTACTTTCACGGTTTATGAGATACAGCTTGTTGACAGACAGACGTACAACTGAGTAGAGTATCATAAATAGGTCCCATTTTGACCATAGGTCAAATGGGGCACGGAACCCCAAAAATTATTATGTTATTTTATTGATTGGAGAATACATACACAAGCCTATACAAAAAATCTCAAAGGTTTCCTAATTAGAACGACAGACCATAAACATTTCTCGCAAAGACATTAAGATGTGGATATTATGGTGACGGCCGTCCGCTCCCTCAAGCGGTTTCCCGCGCGGCCCGCTGCGCGATCTGACAGCGCCGCCATTATTACCCGTCCAAAATTTAGAAGGCGCATAGTGCCTAGGTAGTTGGAATATGGCTAGTGTCGTCGTGTTCGTACGGGTTATACTTTGATTGACTGAGCGTGTGAAAGGTCGTGTGCGAAGAACTGTGTGCGGTGAAAATTTACATGGATCAATTTATAGTTTATTATTTGGCAAAAAAACGTAGAATTGATACAGATAAGTACAAAAATAACCTATTTCTTGTAATGTTAAACTAAAAATAGGTATTTTAGTACGTAATTAATAAAATAAACCTGAACAATAGGTACCTACCAGCATCCTTTTTTCCTGTTCACTTTTTTCATTAAAATTATGAAAAAGCCCTTTGCAAATTTCTAGCCAGGCTCTTTGCCTGTTCGTGGGACATATCCCACAGCGCAGGGTGCTCCTGCACTCCTAAAATAATACGTTCCGTGTCTAGAAGCATATACGTCATTGTGAGTGATCGTACCGGAGCGTGCGGCCCGCGCGTCGTAGCGGCGAGTACTGATTTTCGCCGCGGGTTGCCGAATCTGCGGCGCGGTTGACCGCAGGCCGCGTCACGTAGCGCCAATCTTGTGTTTTGTCAAATCTGGCCCGCGCGGAACCGTACGGCCTAGTACGGAATGTGACTTTGCCAATGTATGGAGAGGTGACAAAAGATGATACAGTAAAAACCTATATATGTGTGTGTATTCTTTTACTACCTCTCCATACATTGGCAAAAGTCACATTCCGTACTAACTATGGTATGGTGGTTCTTCAGTCAATCAGTAAGTGGCATTAAAAAACAATAAATAAGGCAAGAATATAATTTATTTCAGACATTATTTTCACATTAGGTACATATAATCACTACGTAAATATAAAGATTGTAATTATAAAATTACAAATAATCTTAAATTCATGTACATAATTTTAACCTATCAAAAATTATCCATTAGCGATTTTTTGTAACCAGTACTGAGTCTACAAATAATAATTATACTATTATGTACAATTAAGTCTAAATAAAAAAATCTTATGACTATAAGACACTCATGTACATACCTTAGAAATCTAAAATGCAGTCAAAAATTTAAGTAAAATTACTATCTAAAGTTACTTACTTTATCATCTTTTCCACGGGCAAGTTGACCAATCACAATAAGTGACCAGGATCTAGCGCCTGCCTAAGGTTCGGCCGGCATACGCAAATCAAATCACTTCTTTGAAATTACGTATTTCGTTAATTACTATAAGTTGTTTTTTATAGAAAACTTGCAAAATTTTCTACTGCTGGCAGGACGAAAGTACACGCCACTATTTTTGACGAAAAACGGTATACCAAACACGGGAAGTGTTCTCAAATTTGGTACTTAAGTACATACCGTTTAGATACACACAAGTCATAAACTGTGACTATTCTGAACGCAAAAAAAGTGTCGTTTTGATTGGATTACCTTCTGATCAAATAACTTCTTTGAATTCGTTAGGACTTTCGATTTTTTACAAAAGCATGGTTTGATTGACATAAGTAAGAGCAAAATATTCCCGCTAGGGCAAATTTTCTTTCATACACTTCATAGAATGGCCAGGTTTCGGTCAGTCATTCCATTCTACAGTGGTATACAAATATAGGGCCATGTGTTGAGCGTGTTTTTAAAATAAAATTACATACAAAAACAATGTTAAATACGCGTTCAACACTTGCTTTTGTTATATAAGGCCTATAAGGTTTATTGGTGAAAACTGAAAAGGCGTATACAGGGTAATTATTCAGTCAAAACAAAAACTTTGCTTATTCGTTTTTTAAAATACAACATAATTGAAAATGTTTAAAATATTCATAAAGCTTAGCTTTAAAGTGGTGACTAAAATTAAACCACTAGAAAGAGGACTGAATAAAAATTAACTTGTATACGCGATTAAAACACACCATGTAGGTAACATTATTTTTTAAAATACCATATGAAATAATTTTAAATAAAACTTAATTTATATTAAATTAATACAAAATATGTACATAAACTTACCAGTCGTTTTAAGATTTTGCAAAAATCAATTGATAAAAATGGTATATTCTAATTTTAGCTCTGTACTGTGTATGGGCAGTTGATCTCGGACTATACAAATTCATATTTTAAAAGGAAAATTTTAGAATAAGGGTGTCAGCACTCGGAACGATCTGACCTCTCTTTCACTGTTAAAAAGACGACCGTCGTGTTTGGTCTTTCTTTTATTGTAAGAACGATTTTTGCAGCCTTCATAAGGTCACCTCAGACTAAACGTACGTTTTTGCGAGCGACAGATCGATTTTTTTATTGAAATTCAAATAAGAACCGTACGTATTTGAAATAAAGGTGACATTGCCTATACTCTGTAAATTATGGGATGATTCCCCCCTGACAAATGTCAGATTCATAAATTTTTTATTTTGTCCTTTTTCACGTTCACTTGGTTTCCTATCTGGTTATCTGCTGTTAAAGGAATCATTCTATAATTTAAATAGTGTAGAATGACGAATACCGCGGGTTGCCGCCGGGCTACCATGATAGCCGTTTGTCATTCTAGCCTATGTCACCTCTATTTCAATTATGATAGAGTTTCCTTTGCGAATTTTTAGTCAAAAACGCTTGAGAAAACTGCACTTACTTTGCGGCGGCCCTTAGGAACTATGGTCGTTTGCTGAGACCCTAATGGATATTATCAGGTATCAATTTGGTTTTTCCTAGCCGAGTACTGTTCTCCTAATATTTTCATGACCTGCGCGTGCGTTTTGGTGCTGTCCTTCATTTTGCTGTAATTCTCTTTCACGTAAAGGGCGAAGTCGTTCGGGCCTGCCTTTCTAGCCGGGGTTGACACTGTAACAATAATAATAATACGTTATAGTTATTTGTACAACAAGAGGGCAAAGGTCATTTTTGCTTCGAGTGCTAATTTAGAATCCCGAGATAGCGAAGGATACTAAAATTGAATCACGAGCGTAGCGAGTGATTCAAAAGTTGTATCCTGAGCTCAGTGAGGGTTTCAACAGCACGAGATGCGAATGAATTTGCTCTCGTGTGGTACACACAACTTTTCACCTCTATCAGTGAGAAAATGGATGTACAGTTCGAATGCCTCATAATATGTACCAATCAAGGAAAATCAAAAAGAAAAATCATATTCAGAAATGTCAGATATTTTTAATAGAAAAACCGCTTACAAAAAGAAATAAATAACTGGCTGAAATAGTTTACAGAACGCACCGCCGCATTAGTTCTGATAAAATGAAACGAAATTCAAATCACTTTTCTCAATCGAGTGGATAAAAACGAAACGTGGCAAAATTGTTATTTTCAAGCTGGAGAGGTGAAAAATAATTTTCCTTATCTTATGTCATGTTCTCACTATGCTTATGCTCCCCGCTCCTGCTACTGCCGCGAATGTTGCCCGAAATACTTTCCCGGAAGTATCAACTCGAGTGGGAGATAACAATACATACATTCTACTCGCGCCCGTGCTGCCGTTCTTTCGACTCGCGCACGAAAAGCCGACAATCGAGGGAGTACGGGAAGTGGCAGCGGCATGACGAGTAGCAGCGCGAGTACCTGATTACATGCTCGCGGTGCCCACTGCCCTTACTATTTACCTGCCCATATTGTGTGAACGTGACATTACATACAAGGCGTAAAATATTCACCAAAATTTTTTGAAACATTGGTCTGTACAAATTTAAGTATACAAATTTTACATGGGAGGTACAAAACAAATATTTTCATATTTCGGGCAACGTTTTACGTAGAAAGTGATTCAGATTCATGAGCTAGCTGATACTTAGAAAAAGTAACGTGTTTTATATTTTATAATAATAATATTTGATATGCATTTAATGTTCCCAAGGAACATTCCTTTCATTAATTTAATTTAAGTCAAAAATACACGCAAGGATCAGCGCAATTTTTTAAAGTTAAAATATAAGTCTGTTACGAAAAAATAAAATAATTATTTACCAATAACGCCATCTTTCTTTTTCTTGTTAACGATAACTTCGAAGGTGCCTCGGCAATAACCGCAACATTTTTTCGTCACGTCGATGGATTTCGAATGACGTTGTACACTGGAAAATACAAAATAAACATACACTAATCACGCCTTTATCCCTACCGGAGTAGGCAGAGCGTTAACGCCCTTAAAATACGGTCGCTATCGCCACGTCCGACAAATATTTAATGGCCGTTTCAGAAAAATCATGCATCGCTTTATTGACAGGTTGCCAACATGTCGCCTAAAAGTATGATACACATGAAACCTTAAAATCCCTTAGTCACGACACGACACCCGCGGGAAAAGGGGGTGATGCTATTCCTAGCCCGCATCATCACTAAACCTTCTTCACTTTTCTGCGGGATACCGAGTCGACTAACGACTTGAAACGAGAAGCATCGGACGGAACACGTTAACTTTAATTAACAGACACGACAGTCCACTGCTGCTTTTCCTTTTATATGAGGCGTTGCTATAGTCACTAGGCTTGGAAGGTTGGCGAGGGCAGTGCAGGGAACGCTGTGGAATATTCCCTAGATTCATCTCTTTTTCGCTTTTTACCGGCATCTCATGGCATCGATTGTCAATAGGACACTGCAGGCAGAACAACCTGATTACCCGTAAGAAAGATGGTTCCGTGCTTCGGAAGGTACGTTAAGTCGTCGGTCCCGGTTACTGTATATAATGACTTAGACGGCGGCAGTAACTCAACCATGTCAGAGGCCTACTTCACTGGCGGTTGAAAACTCTGTCATCGGATCGTTCGTCGACTCGAGTGTCCCACACGAAAAGATACATACATACATAAATCACGCCTATATCCCTTACGGAGTGGGCAGAGCGTTTACGGCCATAAAACGGATATAAACACCACGTCTGACAAAAGTTTGAGGGTCAAACAGATAACTGTTTATCACTATGGTGACAGGTTGTCAACCCATCGCCTAAAATTGCAATACACTCTAACCATCGAGTCCCTTAACGAATAGAAAGTAAAGTAAAAATACTGACCTATACCCACACCTGGTACATTTGTAGGAGTACTTGAAGTGTATCTCCATGTCGTGACAACGCGATATCTCACCCAATTCAGGGAACACGAGTAGGGAACGCGTCGCCCTGGAAAAAAAATGTAAAAGAATTTGAAAGATTTAAAAACACCACTGCTTTCTGAGATAAAATCTAGCCTACGGCACTCGGTATAATGTAATGATTCTTCCGATACAATTCCCATTCGAATCTGTTCAGTGGTTAACGAGTTACAGTCCTTTAAAGAATCACACATAATATACATACATGAACTCTAAAAACATTACACTCCTTTTTTGGTTAGGCAGTCATGTAAAAACAGTGAGCCAATTTTGAAAGCTTTCAGATCGATGATAATGACATGCTGTATTCGACTGCTGTTGAATCGGATTCATTTTTATCAGGTTCTTGCGGGAGGACGGTATTTCACGTTCACACAATGCCAATATGGGCAGGGAATTAGTAAGGGAAGTGTGCAGCGTGAGTATGTAAGCAAGTTAGTCGCGCTGCTACTCATCATGCCGCTGCCACTTCCCGTGCTCTCTTAAATGTCGGCTTTCAGTCCGTCAAAGGAATGGCAGCGCGAATGCGAGTGGAATGTATTAATACCTCGCTCACTCGTATTGGTGCGTGAAGAGTATGACGGCAGTGTATGAGCACTCACTCGAGTAAAAACTTTCGCGGAAGTATTTCGAAGAATATTTCGCGGCACAGGCAGAAGCAGGTGAATTGTGTGAACGTAGCATTAGGTTGATGCCGAAAGAAATAATTTTGGTGCCGAAAGAAGTCGGGTTGATGCGGAAAGAAATCGGGTTGATGCAGAAAGAAATAGGGTTGATGCGAAAAGAAATCTGGATGATGCGGAGAAATCGAGTTGATGCGGAAATAAGTAAGGTTGATGCGGAAAGAAGTAGTGTTGATGCGGAAAGAAGTCGGGTTGATGCGGAAAGAAGTCGGGTTGATGAGGAAATATGCAATTTTGGTGCCTTTATAAATTCAGTTTGATGGCATAGAATTGAAATGCCTTACCATCGTTTCCAAAGCGGTCCATGACCAGCCCTCAGTTCCCCATCGATCAACCAGGTGGCGGCGTGGCATAGCTCGTGTATGAGCGTGTCTCTGAGCCTTTGTGGGCCGTCCACTACTTTAGTCGACAATTTGATGCTGGAAGATCGCAGCCGGTCGCCTTTAGAGTTTTTTATCAGCCGGTTTGTTGTAGTACTGGAAAAAGAAAACAATATATATGCGAATTCGGTATGTAAAGTTAAAATATTTTATATTTTTTTCTGAATGAATAAACCATTTCAAGAAACTAATTTGGTTTTTTTGTTTATTGGATCATTCGTGAATTTATAATGAATTTCTAAAATATATTGTTTGATGACGTCATTGTTGCGCACTGTCATTGCAGCAAACAACTCCATTCGTAAAAAGTCCAATAAATCAGACTTTGTTTTCATAAATTTAACGCTGACGGTGACTGACGTACTAGGGTTTATAGTTTCTAATACCTCTAAGCTAATACCAATGGTTATCTTGAAGGAGATCATGAAAGAGATTCGTTTCATTCTTGGTCGGTACGACGTCTCACAGGTCAAATGAAGGTTATTTAGTTTTTTTCATAAATAAGAGTAATCTTTAACTTTTTCTTACTAATTATAAGAATGTTTTAATTTAGACCAAAATATCTCCAAATGGTTTTCTTATTTTATGTCTTCCAGCTATGGTTTACATACCGAAGTACATACACACATACACATACACAAATCACGCCTATATCCCTTACGGGGTAGGCAGAGTATTAACGGCCGTAAAACGGATATTAACACCACTTCTGACAAAAGTTTGAGGGTCAAATAGATGACTGTGTATCACTATAGTGACAGGTTGTCAGCCCATCGCCTAATATTGTAATACACACCCTCAAGTCCCTCAGTCGCCTCTTACGACACCCATGGGTAAGAAATGGGGTGACGCTATTCTAAGAAAGCCGGCATCACACGGCACAAGTACCGAAGTAACTGGTTTTTTATTCTAACATACATACATTACCTATATCCCTTGCAGGGCAGTCAGAGCGTAAACAACCGTAAAAAATAACATTCACGCCACGTCCGACATTTGATGGTCATTCAGAAAATTGTGTATCTCCATAGTGACAGGTTGTCAGCCCTTAGTCGCCTCTTACAACACCCATGGAAAAGAAATGGGGTGAAGCTAATCTAAGCCGCCAGCACACGGCACTACATTCTTACTATAGCTAATAAGTTATAAGATGCATACCGAAACAATGTTGGGTAAAAGTACAGTTTGTGACATAAACAACAAAACCGATTTCATTCAATCTTATGAAAGCTTACTCCGCGTGCTTAAAGGCTACTTTTTCTATGGGAAAACATCTTATTTGCACTTATAATAAACTTTAATTACCGAGAATATTCCATTGAGTTTGCAGGTTCTAATTTTTGTTAAGGATAATACGGACATTCTGATTGATTGTTTGTATAAAGAGAAAGTATTTTTTCTGTGGAGAGCCGCCACCGTCGAGGTCGTTCATGGGTACACTCGCCTTATAGGCAATTTTATTTAGACTACTATTTACGTATATGTTAAGAATAGAAAGTGGAGGTTAAAGTGAATCCTTACCCAGCAGTACTCCTAAGTTTCCCGTCCCAGCTGATTATCATATCGGCATCAAGTTGGTCATCAAACACTTTGCTATTGAACTCCTTGTACAATCTCCTTGACAACTCATCGCGTAGTGTTTTGTAATTGCTGTGATACTGTAGAGCCTCTGGGTGGGAACGCCAGGTTGGTACATTGTCTGTAATAAGTGTACACACAGTATATAACTTTATTACAACTTAAAATAACTAGATAATATATTTACAAATATAAACGTATATACAAACAATTAACCTAAATAAGGCCTTCCGAAATCACAACACATTATAACCGCCGATGTGGCGCAGTGGTAGTGCGACTGCCTGCGACGCAAAGGCTTCGGGTCCGAATCCCGGGAGGGACTCACAAAGTTGATTTTTATCTCTTTGTGAATTTGTTCCCAGTCATGTTAGAACATTGCAGGCTGAACCACGAAAATAAATATGGTCCCGTGCTTCGGAGGGCACGTTCTCGGTTGCTGTCAATGTTTACTTAAACGGTGGTCGTTACATAACCATGTCAGAGGTCTACTACTAGTAGCAGGCGGTTTAAAAACTCTGACACCAGGTTCATCGGGTCGTTGGACGACTCGGTGTCCTTCACGAAAAGAGAGAACACATTATTTGGTCCAAAAAGCCCTCTGTGTGGCTTCGGCACCACTCATGCCTCAAATCATCGAGTTTCTGGGGCCCGAGATTTAGAAACGTACCAACATAATACATTACATTATCAGCAACAACAGTCCACTGCTGGACATGGGCCGACCTCTATCGAGGGCATTGCCATACTCACCACGCTTGGCGTGCGCAGTACAAGATGTAGCTTTCTCCTGGATGATTGTTTCTTAGTGGCTTTTTACGATACCCAGGGGTAGGATTGGGGTGATGCTATCTAAGCCGGCACCACACCGATGATATGTAAAATAAGCTTTCCGTAAAATAAGCTTTCCTTTATCTAAAACATGGAGGAATAATCCACTGCACTGCTAATGTGGTGCTATTTAGTAGTAAAAGCATCTCACCGGCATTTGGTAGATCCATGTTCCGAAGAATCATTATCATCATTTCATAAAAATGTGAAATGAGGCCATTGTCAATTAGATGTAGGCTTTATTTACTACTACTAATTAGTTTCATATTATAAAATGTGGAATTCCTGATTACCTGCTAGTGATCCTATAAAGCTGAGTTTCTTTACAGTATCAGGAGTTCTTATAACATTCACAGTATTTTTTACACTAACATTTTCAACTTTTTTGGTCAATTCTTCTATGTTATTCATACTCTGAACTAATTCCGTCACCGACATAATTTTTTTCTTTTTACCCGTTGTATTGACATTTCTAGTTCTGGTTTGTTTCTGTTTTGGCACGTCTGGTGTACTTGGTATCTTTTCTGTATACAATTTTTTCTTGGTTTTCTCAGAGATATCATTTTGTAATCTAGACTTGTTTTCCGAACCGTTGAGATACAGTTTTTTGTTTACTTGCAAATCCTTGCGAATGTTCTCTTTATCACCATCGTCATCATTGAATTGTAGCTTCTTGGATATTCCTTCGATTTGATCGTATTTATGTTTTAAAGTTTTGAATAAAGTTGGAATTGATTTCCACTGTTGTCCATAAAGATCGTCAAGTAACTTTTTGTGGGAATGTTGGATTTTCTTTATAGAACATTCTTCTAATGATTCGTTGGCGATGTCTTTCGGTGTTGAAGGTACGGTGGCATGTTTTGGAGTGGCGCATAGTATCCCTTGTGCCGGAGACCATCCTTCGATGCTTGGTCTTGATCCCGTGGTCGGTGATTTTTCTTCTCTCGAGCAGTTGAAGGAAGCCTGGAATATAGTCACCCCAATGCGTGAATTTTATGTGTTTAAAAAAACATTTTGCTTTTTTGTAATCTGCATTTTTATACAATTTTAATTAATACAACCTAGATATTTCTTTAAAAACATCTTGAAGAGGTGTTTGAAATAGAAATAATACCCCTACATATGAAAGAATAAATATGCAACTAACACAAAAATTTTAATGATAATCAACCCAATAGCCTCAATTCTAAAGATTATATAAATGTCGAGTGTTAAAAATACCATGCTACTAGACTGCTGCAGTTGAAGAAGTTTCCATTACCCATGAAACTAATATTTTGAAATGTGAGGTTATGTATTCTTTATATAGAAAACTTATGTCGCTCAAGAGAACATTGATCAAGGATTCAAGGATTAATTAATGTAGTAACTAAACTCTTTGACAACTAAATACAAACGTTCAGCCTGAACAGGATAAGTGAATTAAGTAAAGTCCCCATAATCAGGATTAGGACCAAAATCATTCAATACCAAATGCCATGACTCTAACTCTAGAATGGAGAAATACAGAACCAATATAAAGGAAAATGTATCATCCAATTGACTGGTATATTTGCTACTCTTGGGAGGACTGTGAAGAGATCATCAATTAAGCAATGTAGGCGCTTTTTAAAGATATTTTGTCACAACTGACAAAACGCAACATTTTTGATAATCTTTGGTACATTTAATACTGAGACAAAATAACCCTCTATTTAAACTGATTGTTGCCTAAAATTTTGCACTAACTGTATCATAATTCTGCAATGGTTGACCTGAACATTCATCTGCAAGCAATGCAGGCATCCCACTTTGAGGAAGCAGAAAAACGAAGAATAACAAACCTAGTGTTTTGATTTCAGGAAACTGCATTATGTTTAAGTAGTTTGGAATTATCAACACTTTCGGTTCAATTTAAAATTTAATTGGTTGTTAAAGAAGGAAAAAAAAGAAAATCAGCATCACATTCTACTATAATCACTCCAACCAACAAACAATACTAATTTGGTGTAACAGTAATTTGCTTTAATCCCATCTTTTATTTCTGCAATGATTCCTGATGGCTGAGGGTCGTGACCACCATAAGTCACACTATGTAGAAGCACTCTCTATTTTGACCAATCTTCTACTATGTCTATAGAGCCTTGGAGAGTTAGGCTGGTAAAACGCCGTAATCCACACTAATATTATGAAGAGGAAAGATTTGATAATCTGTTTCAATTGAATAGGCTCTGAAACTACTAGACCAAATGAAAAAATATAAATACATTAGTATACTACATTATCCCTCATGAACATAGGCTATATCAAAAGTCTTATTCCCGCAGGAAAGAGTTAGCAGGGGGTGAAACCTAGTAAGTAATATTTAAACCAAGAAAATGAAATACTTACATTGCCAGTTTTGCTAGGTTCCTCCACCTTGTCAAATACCACCACAGGTAAGTCATCTGATAAATCAGAGTCATTTATCACAATCGGAGAATATATCTTTGGACTTGGTTGGAGCTGAAAATATAATTTTTACATGTTTGTATATCAAAACATGTATTTTTATCCACATTTTTATCAAAAGAAAAAATAACAAATTCATCTACAATTTTGCTCTATATAAATGTTAATGGCACTAGAGGCACAAAGTTATGAAGTATAAAATCTGTTGTATAGTCCTATAGATACCTAGGGACAAGCAGACTAACATTGTCATATGCTATGTATGTGTGGCCCTTTATTTTACATAAATACCATGGAACTATAGATCAACCTGCAAGTCAAACTCTGTATTGAACAATGAAGTTATATTATTGGACCAATGCAAGGCTCAGTTACATTTCTCCCTTTCTTATTTACCTGAGTTACCCTGAGTGTACCCGACGTTTCTCCACAATAGTAGAGTGACCATAACATAATATATTAATTGCAACCGGTATGCATACCATAATCTTAATAATCTTACTTAACAAACAACCATTTGAAATTGACAATATATTAAGTTCATTGCAAAATCCAAACACAATAATTATTTTGTAGATTGATATAATTTAAGTTATTAAATACCAGCCTTTCTAAAGAGCAATCAAGTATGCTTCCTTTTTCTAACTTGTTTGTTTGGAAGAAAAGTAGTCCCGGTTACTTCCGACATCAATTACACTACATGGTCAGCCTACTTACAAACTATTAGAAAGAGATGGAAGGATCCATTAAATATGGAGGTCATACTTCTTGACTGCACTCATTGTTTCTGAGTACAGACTCCAGTTTTACCTACAAGCTTCTAAAAAAATTCACATTTGGGGCTGCATATTGTAAGTATACATGATTTTTGTAGTGACAGATTGTGAAGATCTGTGGGCAGCCACTCCAAACACTGTTAATGTGGCTACATACTGGTCAAAGGAAAATTAGTTTCCTCTTCAACATGCAAAGAAGAAGAAGTGACAGATTTGGCTATGGCATTTGCGGAATGCACACAAGCAGCAAGCAGATTCCTATGGCTGCATTTTGAACGAGTATACATTGTTCTTGGCATTGTGGCCCTGTTTTTCTATAAATTTGCTATAATACCACCTAATTTAATATTATGAATTCAGTAAAAAATAATAGTCAAGGTAAACCTTACAGGCCTTTTTTATTTGGGAAAATTTGTTTCGCAACATTGTAGTCTGTGCAGCAAAAGATTAGGTGTGGAAATTGAGGGCGCCTGAGTATGAGTTACATCATAGCAGCCCATGAGAAAATTATTAGTTCACTTTATGCCCACTCCTATTCTCTTTCTGCATAGACTCTTATAACAAGTTCTACACAAGTGTTTTGGGAAGTGACTTTTGTATTGGAACTAATTAAAACAGCAACTGACTTGTGTGGATGGTTGGGTTCAGGTACAATGTCACTATACAAATGTTCCTCAGTTGTTGCCCAATGAAATGCGGGTATAATAATAGTCCAGCCAGGTGAACCTTACTGTGTTACTGGTACACAGGCTACTAAATAAAAAATAGGTAGCAGCAGGTACAACCACTTGGGTGAAATGGTTCCCGCCTCGAAGACGTCCCAACCCGAGGTACAACCACTGCGAAGCTTTTAGTAAACTTGAGTGTGGACCATACTTTTTTTTTGCTAAGGTGGAAAAAAGTTTCGACTCTCTTAGACGTAATACGTCACAAAAAAAAAAGACAAGTTCATACTTACTTTCGTAGGAAAATCCGACCGAAATCGCTCAAATGATTCGTCAATAATAATGCAATCGGAGCTTCTATTTTGTTTCTTTGCCTCCTCATCCTTTTTCTGGCGGTTTTTTCTCAGGGATAGCTTCAAGAACCCTGCAAAAGACCACAGCGCGGTAAGTAAGTAAAACTTCATCACGCACCCTTATCTTTGAACATAAAAATATTACTTACGGTCTCTAGTTTTCACAGCCTTTTGCCGGTCCATTTTATATCGTTTGTTGGTGTAAAAAATACGAGGAATTGCTTTTATTCATGAAAATATTCAAAAAACATCTGGACTAGCCGTTGGGTTTGATTTGATTTGACATATTGATTTTTATTTTTTTAAATTTTATGTTGAGGCAAGTCACACTGATGTTTATGGTTGAGCGTCGTTGCGTTGCGGCTAGGCGGCTGCACGCACGCGTACGTAGTGATTGCTATTTGAACTACACTGCCATCTATGAAGAACACAAATTATCACTAGCACATGGCAACTGTAACAGACGACTCTTATTAAAATATTAAGTACTATTGTTACTAGATGGCGCTGTTAGAAAATAATATTCATAGACAGAGAGTAGACAACCCGTATTACCAAGAAGTTCGACCCTGAAAAATCCAAAAGAGTGCATTAGCACCTTCAAATGGAACCTTTCATAGTTATTTTAACTTTACTTGCACAATACTTATCCAATCTACTTGCACGAAATATTATGTAGGTCAAGGATCAAGATAGGTACAACATTCTTAATTTTAGTTAGCGGAGAGTTATGCCGGTCGACGTACCACTTATTATTAATCTGTGGTACCAGTCGTAAAACAGTTACGAGTTTTGGATCAATTTCACTTAAAGTTAGAGAGCATTAGATATATTTGTTTATTTTTAGGGTTTTGGTAGTCTACTACAAACCCTTATGTTTTATTGCAATTTTAGGCGATGGGCTGACAACCTGTTACTATACAAATTTTCTGAATCACACTCAATTATTTGTCTGACTTGGCATAAATGTCCGTTTTTTGCGGCCATTTATGCTCTGCCTACCCCGCAAGGGATTATAGGCGTGATATGTGTGTACAAACCCCTATCGTTTAAACGTTTGTTAAAATTATGTTTATGACATTGAAATAAAGTTCAATTGATATTCAATCATTACGAAACTCTATATTTTGGCGTGTCCGACATGCTCTAGTAAGGTAGTGTGGTTGTTTCGTTTATTCCATTGTTACCTCAATGTCATACACACACACACACACACACACACACACACACACACACACACACACACACACACACACACACATCACGTCTATAATCTCTTGCGGGGTAGGCAGAGCGTAAACGGCCGCAAAAATCTGACATTTATGCCACGTCTGACAAATAATTGAGGGTTATTCGGAAAATTGTGTATCGCCATAGTAACCGGTTGTCAGCCCATCGCCTGTGCAATACACACCCTCAAGTCTCTCAGTCGCCTCTTACGACTCCCACGGGAATGCAATCGGGCGATGCTATTCTAAGCCGGCATCACACGGCAATATCATGGTTAGGCTTAAAAAGATAAATAATAATATATTTGTCCCTGTTGTAGGCCCCACATTGTATGACAACTATATCTGTTAACCCCGTCCGAGCAGAGATATACGTGTATTAAGTAAAAAAAAATGAATAGTAGAATTTATTTTGTAAGTATTACATCGATCATAATAGAGATTGTGACTGGTCAGAATTTTTTGCAGATCCTGCAGCAATTCAGCCATTATGACAAAATCGACGATTAAATTAAGCGAAGATGTGTAAGATATTTGCAGCCACTGCAGACTCTTGAAGACATCCTCCAGCGAATTGGTGAAGAGTTTCGGGGATATAACGTCACCCTCTCTTAAACCTTGGAGTAGTTGAATGAGTCCTGTTTTGTGATTTTGTACTTGAACGGACATTGTCTGAGAGCCGCCACGATTTCGTTTATATCTTCGTTTGGGAAATCGTCTGTAAAGTGGAGCTCTGGAGCCTGTGGTCGCGTCAGATGGAGGCTTCTGGGCATGCGAGGCATACCCATTTTTATAGAAGTCCCAAATTTTAGCGAGAATTTCTGGAACAGAAGTGACATTAACATCATTCGAGGTACTCGTAGTTAGCTTTGCTTTCCAGCGTCTAGGTAAAAACTTTCGACGTTTTCCTCGATTTTTATCAATCGTCTCCTTAATGAAGCGAGTGTTCCAGCTTCGAGAGTCGCGCCTCAACATAATTCGGATCTTTTTGTTAAGTGACCGAGGATCTGGAAAAGCATCCTCTGGTGTTTCCCTTCTAAGTTGTATCAGTTCCTAGGTCTCGCTTGAAAGCGTACTCTTCTTTTCTGTTCGCCTTCTCTGAAAGTGCTACTCTTCTGCCCTCTAAAAATACACTTATCAGGATTTTAACTTTACGACAGTACGTGTTTCTAATTTCTATCCAATCCATTAGGCATAGGTAAAAGTTCGAAAAAGAACATAGTTTGGTCAGACCATCTTTTCCTGACAAACTACGTCACATTAACAATTTAGTTACCTGTTTTACATCACATTATCAGCCACAACAGCCCACTACTGGACGGGGGGTATTGCCTTACTCACCACGCATGGTTGGCAATCGGATCGGGAATTTCCACAGGGAACGCTGCTGCCCATTCTCTACATACATACATAAATCACGCCTATATCCCTTAAGGGGTAGGTAACACCACATCGGACAAAAGTTTGAGGGTCAATCAGATAACTGTGTATCACTATAGTGACAGGTTGTCAGTTCATCGCCTAAAATTGCAATACACATCTAACCCTCGAGTCCCTTAGTCGCTTCTTACGACACCCATGGGTAAGAAGTGGGGTGATGCTATTCTAAGCCGGCATCATACGGAATTTGATTTAAATTATTTGTTAATTCTTCGATTGCTCGGTATTTTCATGTTTGGCAGGCGGATTAGCGAGCGCAGTGCAAGATGTATAAAAATCCAGTTTATTTAAATTTATTGACTATAACCTGGCGGTGCTTGTGATGTATTTCAAATATCTATCTAATCCTAAATAGGAAACTTCTAATTCAATTCATCTAGTTTCCTACAGTTAAAACAATTTGCCTATTAATTAGCAGTTGGTAGTATTTATTTATAGATAGAGAGGAAAACGATAAAATTAATGATTACGCAATGACAAGGAACATAGAGAATTAACCTAACGTTGAGACAAAGCCGTTAACTAGTTAAAACTAAACCGACTTTACAGTGTAGAACTACCGACTTTTTAATGTATCTTTAAAACTATGATGTAACTCCTGTGTTAGGAAAAAAATAGCCAAGTGTGAGTCGCATTTGTGCACTAAGTGTTCCGTATCGTTGCCTTTATTTACAACTTTTATTTTAAAAGTTAAATGAAGAAAGAACCTAGATTTCTCGTCTAAATAAAATATTCTGGACAATTCACACAGCGCCATCTAGCACAGCACCTCTACCCCCCAAACTTAGCAAAGATGGGAACTTCGGGAACTATGGGAACGAGATACCTGATTTTAATAATACTTTTTTTAGTGAGCCCTCTTTCATACTTATTTTAATTAAGTTTAAATGTCTTTTTAATTTATAACTAAAAATCCTGATAATCTAAGCGTCTGCATTTTAAATTGATAAACTCCTATTTAAAGTCAGCAGGTAAATCAAATTTACGCCGAGCAGTTAATTTTATGCCCATTATTAATATTATTATACCTATGCCTTCATATCTAGTTTTTATTCAGGTAAATACCCACTTGTTTTTCTATGCTGTGTTAAACTTATTACCAGGGAAAATCTGTGTGTGTCTATCAAGAGGAAGGAAACACAACAAAATTGGGAAAACCTTTTCGTGTTGAATTCCAATTTTTGTCTAGTAGCTCTTTGCCGTGAGATGCCGGCTTTGCCGTGTGATGCTGGCTTAGAATAGCATCACCTCATTTTTTTCCTTAGGAGTTGTAACAGGCATCTAAGGGACTCAAGGGTGTGTATTGCAATTTTAGGCGATGGGCTGACAACCCGTCACTATGGCGATACACAATTTTCTGCATGACCGTCAATATAACGTGGCGTAAATGACCGTATTTCCCTTACACCCTGTATACATATAGTTAAGTTTCTAAATATACATACCTGCATGGTAGATAACCATTTAAGTATAGGTAGCCGTCTAGCCATTCCAAGTTCACCCTTCCTTAACCTTAAATTCACGCGCATGCGCGAACAGCATAACCCCCAAAACGATAGAAAATGGCGGCCGCGAGCGTAGTAAACCGCTTTTATATCTCCAGGCCTTCATATTTGCCTTTCTGGAGAGTGTTTTTCTATTACCTGGACTAATTGAGTGTGCAATTATCAGTGCAAAAGGGTTTTGTAAAATTTTATTGGTTAGGATTCATACAATTATTTTGTATGCAGATGTGACCTTAAGTTGTTGGAAACCAGTCCCAAAAGAGCTCTAGCAGACTCTTTCGGTTCTATAGACTAGACGGTTTCATTTAGATTGGACACAGCTGATTTCAAAAATCGAATGTGCATATTCCAATTATATTTAATATGTTAGTTTGACGCCAGTGCTTGTACAGTGCACACGAAATATTTCGACTATGTGATGGTGAGTGGCACAAAACGCCGAAATATTACGAAATAGTGACCTAAGAGTGTAGAGTAGTTTTATTTTATTCGGAAGTGGATTGCTAAGTGTGTAGATAAAACTTTTTTCTTTCTAAATGTTGCACAAATTAGATCGGTTTTCTTTGGTTGTTCAAAAGTTTTGTTTACTTAGTGCATTTTAGATGTAGTAAGATTTGATAACAAAATTTATAGGAACTGTTTTCTCTCCCGGTGTTAGGTTATGTTAATGTTTATGTGACATGCATGCCACGTGGTTCTGAATGAAAGCATGTCGGTATTTTATTTTACAATATCAGGTGGACAACTTATAAATAATATCCGTAATCGTTTAAGTAGGTACCTACCTACATTACTTTATTTCACGGTTACTATGAAAGTGTATTTTCGTAAAAGCTTGGCGTATCAATCTAATGGGTAAATTTTACGAGCTACCATTATATTTTAAAGATAACCTATAAAAATGTTTTGAATGAATAAAAGCTTGAAAAAAATTGGCAGCGGTGGGATTCGAACCCACGCCTCCGAAGAGACTGGTGCCTTAAACCAGCGCCTTAGACCGCTCGGCCACGCTACCACTTATGTTCCAGGGTGAATTTACTGTTCAGTTACAGTAACAAAATGTTTTTGCATAGTTTCTAAACGTTTTCACTCGGTCATAACATTAGGTACCTACTTATAATAAATTCTGATCTCGGTTACCGATAGAGAGTTATTTATGTACAGGTTTACTGGTAATATGTCACGAATCCCGTCAAGATGTCAATATTTTTTGGAGTACCTACAGTAAAATTCCAATACTTAATTATTTTAATAAATATTCTTTAATAAGTAGTAAGGTTTTTTAATACTATGCCATTAATATTTGTAAAAAATTGGACTGCCCATACAAAATTACTTTTCACAAAATTACGATTCAATGGTAATTAGTAAATAGTAACATTTTATTCGGGATCCTTAGCTAAAAAAGTATAGGTATGTAGGTACTTATAATGTGAAAAAGAACTGCCAATAAGTATTTCAAGTGAACTAGTTCATAAATCTGACCAACAAAAACAATAACTGCCCAATAGTAGGGATCATTAACTAAAAATACCATATTACCAATACAAATACCAATATATACTAAAAAATGCAAAAATACTTCTAATATTTCAAGTAAACCATCCCATAAATCTGAACAACTTTCCTCAAGGAATATAGGGTGAAATTGAAATATGAAACAAAATTGGACTTCCCTTACAAAAGGTTATTATTGCAGACTACGGAACCCCAAAATTATAGTATTGGACTGTTAGAGACGTCATGACTAGTGTTTTTTGTTTTGTTGATTTAACATACACATTATACACACATACACATATCACGCCTATAATCCATTGCAGGGAAAGCAGAACGTAAGCGGCCGTAAAAAACGGACATTTACGCCACGTCAGACAAATATTTGAGGGTAATAAATAATTGTGTATCGACATAGTGACAGGTTGTCAGCCCATCGCCTAAAATTGCAATACACACCCTCAACTCCCCTAGTCGCCTCCTAAGATTCCCATAGGATAGAAATGGGGTGATGCTATTCTAAGCCGGCATCACACGGCATTGTTGATTTAAAACGACGTATTTTCTAATAATTGATCGATTTTATTAAACTTGCCATTCAGAAATATTGTAATGTAGAAATCTTTTTACAATAAAACTAGGTACGATAGATAAAAAACTCCAATTTGTACACTAAATATCTCCCATAGGCAACTTTTTCAGATAATGTGCACGTGCACTTCAGTGCAATTTTTTTCATCAAAACTTTCTGATAGTGGTAGCTATGGAAAAAGGCAAAATTTCTGTGAAACTTTCAAATAACCTCGTTTTTATTAAATTATTACTAAAATAGTTACCTATCGTTATATTAGTTGAGACACGCTGATAATATTCTTGAATAAAGTTACCAAGATTGTCTGATTAGTTTAGCTGTAATTTAAAAATAGCAAAAGAGGTCCGAAGTTCCGTTAAAATCTGAAAATTGACCATAACTTTCTTATCGAGTTTTCTCCTCACTAATAAGCACAGATAGGTAACCAAGGATGCACACGACCTGGGTTTTTCTCTTGGACCACTAATTACAAGAATATTTATGTTACAACGGGACACCCTGTATAAAACATTATGAATAACTTAGTTTTTTGATACATTTTGCCTTATATAACAAATCTCACATACAAAATGTATAAAAGTACCGCTATGGGAACTTGATAGCTGATATAAACACGTAAGTAAATACATATTATGCATTGAAAACACCCAGACAAAACATACATATCTGAAAATGACAGATATTGGTGTATTGTGGGAATCGAACCCACTACCCTCGTCGTAGCTGGCAGAGGTACTATATATTCGCTACGCCATCGGGCCAGTCAAATAAGTAGTAAAGTCATGCAGTAGTTCAAGATGTATGAAAATAATACTATTAATGCTATTAAGATGAAGCATCAATTTGACAATATTATATATTACCTGACAATAATATGACAATAATATATTACCTAGATCGGTACCAATCTTAGATGAATTTTTTTTATAAGATTAGTTTGTTTATGCCAAAGTTATCATTGTTCGTGCGTATTGCCTACGCAATTCAATTTGTTGGTATTATAAGATTGATCAGTAAGAGATCAATGGTAAGAGTAGTTACAGACGCGTCGCACGGCTTGCGGCGGCGGCGCTGCGAGCGGTACGGCACCGCAGACCATAGTAGTTTCGATTTTATGGATTAAGAAATGTTTCGTTTACATGTGGCTCTATCGGGTCGTTCCTTGACTCGGTGTCCCTACACGGCAGAAGAAGCGAAAGGTCATTAGCGTATATGAGCTCTTGTCTGATCCACGTTTATTTTATGTTTTCGGTCTTTTTCTAATGCCCCTAGTTCTTACACTTGCTATAGAATAGCTAAAGCTATACTAAGCTAATCAATCGGACGACCCATGTGGCGTAGTGCTAGTGCGACTGCCTGCGACGCAAAGCTTCCGGGTTCGATTTTTGGTGGGGCACCCAATGTTAATATCACTGTGTGAATTTGTTCCCTGTCTGGTTAAGACATTGAACCTGATTGTTCGAAAAGAAAGACGATTCCGTGCTTCAGAGGGCACGCTAAGCCGTCGGTCCCGGTTGTAGTAGTAGGCGGTTGAAAACTCTGACACCAGGGTTCATCGGCTCGTTGGACGATTCGGTGTCCCGCACGAAAAGATAGAATAGCATAAGAATTAAAGATCTCGCAAAGAATTCCCCGTCGACTGCTGTAGGTTGATGTGATAGATAATGTATTTTTTTTATTTTATTTATTTTTTATCTACTATCAGTACTGGGGCTATAAGTAGATCTGTTGGGAGATTTCTGGCAGATCAAGTGTGTCATCCAATGAGGACATACACCCATTTTGCTTGCTGTGCTGCTGTGTTTTGGTAGTTTATTATTAGATAATATCCTTTATTTATTATTATTATTAATTGATGAAATTAATCCTTTCTTTTTAATGGTTTCTCTTAGCTACTTTGTGTCGACTGTGTTGCCAGCCCATTGGGATGATTCTCCAATTGCTTAAGATACACAATTTAAAATCTCCTTTTTGACGTACCTAACTGAAACCTACTAACCGTAACTCTCATGGATGCTATGATCGGGTCTTTACCATATGTAATTATTGACGGCCGATGTGGCGCAATGGTCGTGGTACTGCCTGTAGGACGCAAAGGTTCCGGGTTCGAATCCCAGTGGGGCACTCACAAAGTTGATAATTATCACTTTGTGAAGTTGTTCCCATCCTGGTTTGGACATTGCAGACTGAACCAGCTAATTGTCCGTGTAAAAGATTCCGTGCTTCGGAGGGCACTTTAAGCCGTCGGTCCCGGTTGCTATCTATGATTACTAAGACGGTGGTCGATGCACAACCATGTTAGTGGTCTACTACGTGAAGTTTCAAATAATTAATTAATAAAACAGTATATTTGTAAAATGTTATATTTATTTATATCAAGATATTCTCCATTACAATTTAAATACTGTTTATCCATTCGAACCCTTTTTGAAAACATAAAGACCATTGGTATGAAGGCATTTGTTTAAGGTGTTAGTTAAAAATTAGCACGGCCTCCTCTGGCTCCATAAATGTCATCCCTCTCAAATATTTATTAGAGGCCAGCAGTGCAAAACAGGCGCCTCACACACTGGGAACGCGCCCCGACGCGTAGCGCGGAGCGGCAGATCCCGCCACTGCGCGTTGACGCTTTGTCGGTGTGTATAACTAGGCGGTTTTCTCGATACATACTGATGTACTTGCATACAACTTTAAAATCTGCGATCCCGCGCTACGCGACGGAGTGCGGTGCAGTGAGAAAGCCGCTTTAGGTACAATACAGCACACGACAAATAAGCATTATACCTATTTAGATAAGTAAAGGAACGTGAAATGGAGTTAGACCCAGTTTTGTAATGTAACGCTGTAAACGGTAACAGTGGGTGGCCATGTGGACACGGGTCCGGGTTCATTGCGACAATTTTTTAAACACTATATTAAAAAAAAACACTGAAAATGTTTTACGGACCTTATTGCTTTGCTGCCGAATGATGCCGGCTTAGAATAGCATCACTCCACTTCTACCCCGTATAAAGCGACAAATTCGTCTAGGGAGTGGGCAGCAGCGTTCCATGTAGTACATCTTGCACTGCGCTCGCCAATCCGACTGAAAAGCGTGATGAGTATGGCAATAACCCCCAATAGAGGGAGGCCCATGTCTAGCTGTGGACTGTTTTGGCTGTTAATGTCAAAAAAGTAAATAAGTAAGTAAGTAATAAACTTTTTATTACACACACATACAGGATAATTAAAAAGGGAAAATCTTAATTTAAAGTGCGCAAAGGCTGAAAGCGATCTCTTCCAGACAACTTTTGGGTAGAGGAAACCGGTAAAGAAAACAGAGCAGTGCATTAGAATTATAGAATAAAAAATAAAGCTATACTTGAATAATATAAATATAATAACAATCGTATGTATGAAACATACGATTGTTATTAATTATATAAGTATTTTTTTTACTTTCATCATGTTTAATCATATACGTAAAACAAACAAACACAATTACGCCAATAAAAAACTACTTTCAGAGCGTAATTAAATATAAAGATAAATAAATACACGTACATATACATAAATGTATACATACTTATATAAATATAAACACTTTCAAACACTTTATGGAACAGCCTACTCAGGTAAATACCCCAAGCAATACAACAATTATGAGGATACTGTTTTATGGTTAACCATACACACACATTGATGAGACGCAGATAGTATAGGTACGTAGGTGGGTATCGTATTGTAACGAAGTACGTGTTTGCATTTTAAAGTGTTACCAGGATGTAACTTAACACCTGTCTGTTTTTCCCCTAGTAACACAATGGTTTCGATACTGTCGTACATTTCCGCATCTGACTCTTAGTTACTCCACTTCTCTCAAACACTCAAATATCTAGCTAAAACACAGAACTTCATATTTACGTATGTATTTGTTTGTACTGTATATTATGTATTATTCATGTATGTATTTATACATGCATACATACATACATCACGCCTGTATCCCTTGCGGGGTAGGCAGAGCATAAACGGCCATTTACGCCACGATTGACAAACATATGAGGGTCATTAGGATATTTGTGTATCACTATAGTGACAGGTTGTCAGCTCATTGCCTAAAACTGCAATACACATGTAACCCTAAAACCCTTAATCGCCTTGACGATACCCGCGGGTAAGAAATGGGGGTGATGATATTCTTAGCCGGCATTACACGGCATGTATTTATAGTTCCATTTATTTATGTATGTGTATTTATTTATTATTAATTAATTATTTATCATCTTTCTTTTACTTTATGTGCAATCTTGTCCTTGCACGTATTTATTTCATACTAAGTTTAACAGGTTGGCTGGAAGAGATCTCTTTATTGAGATGACTCACATTTGTGAACTACTTTTAAAACAAAAATTATTGTATTTTTAATGCACAATAAATGATATATATATACTCGTATATGAGAGCATTGTGTCTGTCAGTGTCGACAACTAACTGCTAGAGTCTGTGCGGAAAAAGAACTGTCGTTTTGGGGGCGCTTTTGCTGCTTATTACCGCTCATCGGGTCGTTGGATTACTCGGTGTCCCACACGAAAAGATAGCCCGTTTTTGTTATTAAGGCAACACTGAATACCGCGAGAAGTTGATGTCGATACTTTTACATTTCATTTAATTACTAGCGGCTTGCCCAGCGGTTGCACCCGCTGCTACTCGTTTTCGCGACATGTATTATTTAAATTAGACTACGGAACCCTAAAAATCCATCTAAATTCGTTGTGTGGTTAAGAAGGACCTGACATTGCCTCTGACAGAGAATCACATATTGCGACTTTATAGTAAGTGTTGAAGATGGCGGCTCTGGTAAAAAAACTATGAAGCTGTGAGATGGCGCGAAAAGGGTTCCTAGATACGACAAACGGTACTCGTGGTGACAGACAGTCTTCGTAATAGAAAACCCCTCAAAAACAAACTGTAATTGTGTGCGAACCCCTAAAAACAAGCTGATTTAGATGTTGTGTAGGAGTTTCACTAGTCATAACAAAAATAAGAACAACTTTATTTTAGACCTAAAGTCTAAATTTGTTGTCATGCTATTTTAATCACAAATTTATAAATTCCATCACCTCTAATTTTGAAAATAGCTGGGCCTCTTATCCGAACCATATAATCAAAATCCGATTATAGCTATTCGATTATATGTAAAATCTAAATCTGATTCCTCTTCTGAATTTGAGTCAGAATCTGCATTTATGACAACTACTCGGATCTGATCTATTAACAGATCTTCAATATTGATTTTCAACATTTATCACAGGATTTGTGATTACATGCCTTTCTCTATTGCTCTGCAGTTACGGTATTAAATGCCTCGTTTATAAAAGGCAGCAACTCTTTAGCTGAAACGTTGCCATTTTTTGCTTTTTTTGATTACCTTTTTACTAAGCTCCAAATTAATTCAATTGCATGTAATTCGCCGTGATAAGGCGGTAGCCTGAAGACCATGTTTGTTGAATAATTTTTCGACTTTCGTACACTGGTTCTGTTTTTTTTTATTATTTCCAAAACTTCAACTTGTAGTGCCTTATCTGGGTATGCAATTACATTGTCATCTAACCATTACTTAGGGCACGTTAAGCCGTCGGTCCCGGTTGCTGTCTATGATTACTTAGACGGTGGACGTTACACACGGTACAGCGTAAAACTGACGGATTTTATTTCACAATACACACTTGTCAAAATCATCGAAAATGATTTATTTGGTCTTCTTTTTCGTTCTTCGGCAGGCGTACGCCAGACGCCATTATTAGAAGCACCCTCTATTTTGTTTTGGAAACGGTCTCTCGATCTGCTACCGCGTATGAATAAAACAAAATTTATATCTTCAGATGTACCTACAAATTTTAATACAAAGTACTTATCAAAACTGTTAAGGTCTCGAATCAGAATTCAATGTTATATTATTTAGTACTTGAGGTTAAAATATATTTCTTAGATTTACTATTTAATTACTACAGTATGTACAAATTCAACTACTATCTAGTAAATACCTCAAAAACACTGAGAAGTTCCTGTTATGGCGGCTGTTCTAAGTTTTATATAGGAATGCCTTGAGCTTCCTCGCTTTTAACGAACTGCAGTACTTTATAGATAAGTTCCCTGGCATTACTTCGAAAAGTTTTGCCTCGATTCGGCATGTTTTAAACTTAGGAGCACGACGAAATCTCAACAAAATCCAAGAATTGAAGAATAGTTTGGCATATTATGACTTTGGCATATGTCAAGGGTGGGTTGTTATGTAAAAGCGATTAGTACGAGACGGTACGATTATAGTTGGAAATTCGAAATCTGCAGCTGCCAAAGTGATATTTGTTTCCTGCAAATTATGTTGGAAAAAGCTCTACTGTATAACTTGCTTTTTAAAGGAAACACAACACATATCTTAGCACACTATTGGAATTCATCGATAGGCAAACATCAATGTTGTCAAGCACTAACTTGACAGCTTTACCTACCTCCCCCCCCGCGCCCCGCAAAAAACGACAGAACTATTGCTATGGAGTAAAATGGCTAAGCCTCCTCCCTTCCGGGTCGGAACGAGACGGAAGACCGCCATGCACGAAGCCACCGACCAAAGAACTCGTGCACTAGGGGTGACAGCGGATGACGTTTCGGTGTTCTGTGCTAGATACCTATCTAATCATTCCTTATCTATTGGAATGATTAGATACACCATAATCGGAACCAAGATCAGATAGATTCTGCCCTGCCTAGTCCTCATAGTAAGCGTCAATTACCCTTTTGATTAGATAATGCATACATTTTATCTGACTCGTTTTTCACGATATGATTGCTATCTATAAAAAAGGAAATACCAAAACTGGCCAGAGATATGCGTATCAAACGCAGAAATCGAAGGATTCAGAAGTCAATTTCAAAATTACATACATAAACATACATACATATCACGCCCTTTATCCCTTGCGGGGTAGGCAGAACGTAAACGTCCGCAAAAACCGACATTTACAGCACGTCTGACAAATATTTGAGGGTCATTCGGGAAATTGTGTATCGCCATAGTAACAGGTTGTCAGCCCATCGCCTAAAATTGCAATACATACCCTCATCCCTTAGTCGCCTCCTACGACGCCCACGGGAAAGAAATGGGGTGATGCCATTCTAAGCCGGCAGCACACGGCACAATTCAGGAAGCGTATGCACATTTCAAAATTACTACGACGCGAAATTCACGTGAAACTGAACTATTCCCTTAGCGATAGACTCTATTTTCAAATAACGTTAATAAAAATTGCCATTCTTAATACCTTTTTTGTTTTTAAATTTGATGTTCAATGCTATTATTAGACGTAAAAATTCCATTGTAAGTGTAAAAAAAACAGCTTCTCTTGTATAAGAATAATCTATAGAATAACCCTTTAAGTACTCGTATCTGTTTATCTATACGGGGTGTAAGGAGTAGCCCTACGAATACTGATAGGGTGTATTTCAGAACATGAAACTGAACAACTAGGAATATATTTCAGGATTTTTTTTACGTCCTTGTGGAATACGCAGTCAGGTTGATCATGATTTCGTATAGTAGACCTTTTTTTTGTCGTTTTCTTTTTACTTTCCTCAGTAAAGGCAGTCAGTGTATCGTGATTTTGTGTAGAAGACTGATTTTATTGTCGTTCCCTGATACATGTTTCTAGAAGAATGTTTTTTGTGTGTAGTATTCGGAGGGCTGTCCCTAACACCCTGTATATCTTAGTATTCTTACAATCAGTGGGTGGATTAATGTACCTGTTTATTATGTCTAGAAGCTGAACTGAAAGAGTTGCCATTCAGTTATAAATAGGATAGACAATGGATTTTATAAATTGTGCTTTGTAGGATAATTACCTATTTTTGTAAACCTACACGAAAATTAAATAAATAATTACGGAGCGGGCGGGCCTTTGATGTCAAAATGATACGTGTAAGGCATCGACCTAATATAGCTGCGCGATGTGTCCGATGTGCCGTATGATGCTGGCTTAGAATAGCATCACCCCATATTTTTTCCCATGGGAGACGTAAGAGGCGACTAAGGGACTCGAGGGTGTGTATTGCAATTTGAGGCGATGGGCTGACAACCTGTCACTATAGCGGTACACAATTTTTCGAATAACCCTCAAACATTTGTCAGACGTGGTGAAAATAGCCGTTTTTTCGCCCCGCAAGGGATTATAGGCGTTATAATGTGTACCTATGTATGTTGTATGTGTCCGAGCGGCTGTCGAAAATGACAATTATGATACTACCAATCTTAAAAGACGAGCGCGATCATTTGGAATACGTAAAATAATTCCATATTCTTTGAATTGATCTCGACTATTATCGACGGGGCCTTACTCCTCGTCTACTGTACCCTAATAATATTAAAACCAATATAACAACCTTCCACCACAGAATAACCAATACTATGTAGTCTATATTATAAATACAGAACGGACACAGGTTAGGTATCTCAAAATCCACCTGCATGCCAACCCTGCAGTCACACATTTGTGATCTCCCACACATGCACACGTAGAAATGACAGTTGTCTATAAAGAGTCCACTGTATGGAGTATCCGAGGTGTGCTACCACACAAGCCTGCATACATATCAACCTATCTTCTTGGACTATAAAGGTTCTCACACACTGCACGTTGGCAACTAACTCGCCGATTTGCGGCGTGACGGTCAGTAAAATTCTAAGTCTATGGGGTGTGAGGTCAGTTTGACTCACATGACTTAAGTATGGCCACGGAGCACCGAAACGTCCGAAACCCCTCGCAGTTTTTTGGTCTGTGGGTAGTCCAAATTTATTTCATTTCATATCGGTTAGGTACTAACTTATTTATCTATACTAACTAAGTCTCGAAACCATGATCAAAACACACGTGTGGTGGCTTTTCCGATAAATTAATATTTCAGGAAACGTCATCTTTTTTGACTTTTCATAGTAAACTCAGTCAGCTGACTGTAATTTTGTATGGGAGATCGATATATTTTTTCGTTTCCTGAAATATTTTCTAATGGGAAAGTTGTTCAGTGTCAAGGTCTGAATGCACCTTATCAGTATTGGGAGGTACCCTGTATCATATTCATACTGTTAAACCGCTGCACCATTGCAACGCTGCACTATGCCACAGAATATATAATAGTACTAACGTAACTGTGCTACGTTTCTCCTTTTGCTATGCATCAGCCAAAATATGGAACGCTATTTCACCCCCGCACTTGTACGCACATTAAGAAAACGCAAATAATTTCAAATTAAACATTAAAGTTTCATCCCAAAACAAAAATAAATATCAAAATAGGTATTCGAAGAATAAATAGGTACCATTATTGAAAATATTTATCTCAGAAATTGAAAGTAAAATAGAAAGCTAGACTTGTTTTTTAGTAAGAATAACATCAATGTCAACCTGTTTTAATTAGTATTGTAGGTATTCATTGACAGTGGGTGGGCTTAATGACTTTAATGCGTTCTGCTCATTACTTTTTTCCATTAGTGTCTATTTCTATTATTTTGTATACCTACTAAGTTAAATGTTTGTCTTTTTGCCTATTTTTGTTGATATGTTTATGGAAAATAAATGATTTAAAATGTCATGTTTCATGTCGTGTGATGCCAGCCTAGAATAGCATCACCCCATTTCTTACCCATGGGTATACGACACCGAGAGAGGCGACTACGGGACTTGAGGTGTATTGAAATTTTAGGCGATGGGCTGACCACCTGTCTCTATAGTGATATACAGTTATCTGGTTGACCCTCAAACTTTTGTCAGACGTGATTTTACGGCCGTTATCGCTTTGCCTACTCCGTAAGGGATATAGGCGTGATTTATGTATGTTTCTAGCATTGGTATGTTAGACTGTGCGTTAATGAATTTGTCATTCAGTCTGGGAAGACATTTTTCTGTGTAGACTTATCGTTGCCGCTCGCGGTTTCCCAACGAAAAAAGCAACATACTTACTAAAAACAAATACTTACTTTATTATTTTATCTCCTTACACTAATAATTTGTTTTGAACAAATTACATTTAAAAACCATAATTATTTAATATTATTATTTTTACCTCTTTGGAGGTTGAAATTTGGAATATTCTGTATCGCATATTTGATAATTTTAGCTCCTTAGTTTAATACTTACCAAAATTAAAAAATGATCGCTTCGAATGTCCATGATTGTCATACAAGGTTTAACCCCTTTTTAAACCTTTGGGTTGTAACATTTATTTATTTATGTATTACAAAGAACATATATACAACAATTACAGGAAATCCCAAGGCGATTGCATAAGACACAATATTATTAAAACTTACAAACAAGTAATTTGAAACATTAAAATAACAAATGAGATCAGTTATTATAAAATAATATGAAATTTAACAAAATCATAGCAGTATTCAAATGTTAAAACTTTAGTTAACAAGATTTTCACAAAATTTTAAACACTCTTTTCTCAAACCCTGCCATCCATCTGCAAACACATGCACTAGCGCGTTTACATTTAGAAGTTGGCCTACTAGCATAGTGCGACATTCGGGGATGCGAAACAGACGATGCGAACGACCACGTAGATATCTATTAGGGACATAAAACTGAAGTATCACATCAAAGACTATGAATAGTCATACAAACTTTTAACCCTAAATATAAATGCTAAATAAGAAATAGATGGCGGTAGAACAAAAATAATTTATATTCTTAATAATGACGTCTAACACCTTAGTCATCCGTGACCACGGGCTCTGTAAAGAGCTCGAAACGTAGGAATTGTAAAATCTAAAATAAACACAACTTAAATCCGTTTAAAATTGTTTTTCTCAAACATGCTAGGAAATGTGTTCATTTCTTTCAAAAAAAGAAACCGCGGAGTTTCACATTGTTCGTCACGTCTCAGATCACGCCAGCAAAGTCGTATGGAAATCCTTTGCTGGTGTCCATTAAGATAAATTCGTTCTACGCTAAACCCACATACCTAATTTGATTTCAAAATTATTTCGATGACTCTCATAGAAACGGAACGTAATTTTGTATGAAATAGGTAACTAAAGACGAGGCTGTATGATGTGAAGACCCTTGCCTGTCCAGAATAAAAAAAAAAGAATGAACTAAACATTTAGTATGGCTGAATATTACGTAATACTGTGCCTTACAGGCGAATTTATTTTAAAAAATTACAATTGGTGGGAAAATTGTAAATTTTTATTTGTTTCGTTGTGTTGTGGTCGCTAGCTAACTTTTATAAGAAGTACAATCTTTCATTTCCTAGCCTTTTTTTGAGAAAAGCACTATGTAAGCCTCGGGGAAAATTACTTTGCTTGACTTGTATAATCTTATTTTCCATACCTCGACAACAATGTACTATTATTGTTACGAATAGAACTTTTGAAATTCACTTATTCCATGCAAATATTTTGTCCCTTTTTACCCTTTCAGGGGCAAACAGTTTGAAAACCCTGAAATTTAAGTTACGGTTTTTTACTAACTTAATCGAATTCTATGTTTTGAAACAGATCGCCTCAAAGACCACGTACTTTCATACAAATGTTGTTCCCCTTTTTTACCCTTTTATGGGTAAACATTCTAAAAATCTTTTCTTAGCCGATGATTCTATAGTACTCGTAAAATAAACCTAAATATCGTGTTTCTAGCATTAGTAGTTTAATTTAAGCTTTGCGTTATTGAATGAGTCAGTCAGTCAGTGAGCAATTTTTTTTTATGTTTAGAAGAAAATAAGAAGATGTGTGAATAGATAAGTTTTGTAAAACGTGTGATACGAGCTCAATTTAAATACTAGCAGACTTGCGCATACAAAAATTCAAAAATATAGCTCCATGAAGCATACTTTTGAAATTTCTGCTACACACATACATACCCTACTCAATCAATTCACACATATCCTTATCATACATAACAAAATAGACTAGTAGAAAGCGTGATACGAGTGGTTAGATAAGTCGTTTTCCGTATACGAAATCGCATTGTTTCAATGATTTACCTCTAGTCATAGTTGTCCGGTGTAAATTCGGAGACTGAAATATCCTCAATTATTGTACAGATGGGATCGGGTATTTACCTGATTACTCAGGTGATTAATACAAATAAATATATTATCTATACAATTGTCCAATGACCGATTACAAAAAATCGGGCATATTTCACCGGGAAATACCCTCCAAAGCTTCTTCAAAATGATGCATTGTAAATACATACATACCTACTTACTTTATTTTGTAGGTACTTACTATCAGTTGGCTTTTGTCTTCAATTTGAGGGATACATTTATTTTTGTTTTATGTACAGTTATTTAGAATTACAAGGTTTATCCCTAAAATGCTAGCGATAGAGCTACCTCGTAAAACTGGTATTAGATAGAATAGTATTATATTTGGTATAACTTTAATTACAGCGGTTATTTTATTAAGTTTGTAGGTTCTAATTTTACATAAGGATAATACTAAAAATATGGGCATCGGACATTCTGATAGATTGTTTGTATAAAGAGAAAACTTTTTTTGTGAAGTGGCGCCACCGTCGAGGTTGTTGACGGCTACACTCGCCTTATGTAGTTGAGTATTCTTGTAAAGTAGCTAAGTACGCTTGTACTAAACTTTTTAAAGAATAGATAACTGTCTTGATAATGGTTCCTATACTTTTAGCCCAGGGCATTTAAAACTATAAACCTGACTATTTGGTATTTATTAAGAACAGAAAAAGAAGACCCGTAAGCAGAAGAAAGAAAAATATAAAAAAATTTATGGTGGCCTCACCTTTTGGTGGAGAGTACGCACGTTTGTATTTGATGGCTACGAAAGCCTGCGGATCTTATCATCATCAGCATCATATTCTGTCACGCTCTTGGTCAGTTCATGTTAGCCTGCTTTCAGACATGCTGCCAGGACTAGCGGCACGCAAATGACACGAGCCTAAACCGTGGCGTGTCTGAAAAGCCAAGGAAGATAGCTGAAACCTGAATGAAAACTATAGATAAGATTAGAAATGCTTAAAAACCAATACTAATGTTATAAAGGGGAAAGTGTGTTTCTTTGTTTGTCCTTATGATTTGTGTACAGTAAGTCGGGACTAGAGAGGCTGGAGAGTAACTTAGACTTCTTTTTACCACAGGAAAACTTATCATTCCCACTGCGGGGTGGAAAACCAGAATCAAATAAAACACACGAACATATCGCAACAAAAAAACACGAAATATAGGTATGCACTATAGAATACTAGATATTAAATATCAATATTACTTAAATATTCTACAGTGCGTACCTATATTTCGTGTTTTTTAACCTTAGGCATACGGTATCAGAGACACAAAAGTGTTTTGTTGTTATTATGAATTAGAACATAAACTCATATAAAAAGTGAATACGTATAGTCACTTAGCAATGATGTATACAATTAGAAGCACCCGAGTGGGTACGATTTGATTCGTCTAGTATAGATAAACAGCAATAAGTACGTAAGTAAATCAATAATCTGCGATGAAATCTGATTGATAATTTGTACATGATCTGTACCTGGTAGGTACTACCTACATTATCTAATCTTTGTAACTCTGAGATTTATCTCAAGTGTGGTACATATTGATGAAATAGTCCTGATTATGTCAGGACACCTTCTTAGTTAATTCATGGCTCTTAACTATTCCTGCGTATATAATTCTTGTCACCAGGCAACCAGGAAACTGCAACAGTCATCAGCGCTACAGTGAAGTTTAACCCAAAGATTATGGGCGGCGGTTTCCTTACCCGGGAAACTGACAGCGCCTTCTTTCTGTGATTGGTCGAAAATGAGAACAAAGTACGCACGAATAATTTCCCTACCCATCAATATGCCAGCACATTAAATCGTAAAAAAATGAGATTAACAAAAATATTTTTTGCGACTTATGTAAGAAGTTAAATCTTTTTTACTTTGTTGCGGTTCTCCCACTTGACGTCTAGTCTGTTGCCTCGCATTATAAGCGCACTCGTAGACATCACATAACAAGTGTGATCCCCGCTTGAGAAAGGTATTGTGTACCTAGCTAAGAATTAGCTATTGAAATATCCCGCCAGAATTAAGATTAATGTTCAGATAAAGGAAGGTACTTACCTACCTACTTGGACTGAACTTATTACATTTTATTGTCATATCAAGCGTGATATTCAAATCCTACTAATACTATTAATGCGAAAGTTTGTATGTTTGTTTGTTACTTCTTCTCACAAACACTAATGAACTGATTGTAATGAAATTTGGCACACATATAGAAGGTGACATAAATTAACACAGCGGATAGTTTTTATCACCACTTATGCAGGCAACGCCGGGGGTAACAGCTAGTCTACACTTATAGAAGAGGAAACATTTGATTGTTTGTTTGTTTGAATTAAAAAGGCTTCGAAACTACTGGTCCGATTTGAAAAATTCTTTTACCTTTTAAATCCTACATTATTCCTGATGAACATAGGCTATATTAAATACGAGAAAAATAGGGATCCGCGTGAAAATTTCGACAATGTTACCCAACTTCAGTTTGCTACTTTGTTTTAATTGCGGTTAGTCTCATTCCGGATTTTATCCATTATAGAGATACCGAGCATAGACCTTTCCATAGCTCTCTGAGTGACATGTCACCGGTGGGCCAGTTTTACTGTCAGGTTTCACGTCTTGGCTCCATACATGACTGGCAGGACGCACTGATCGAACACCTTGGTCTTAAGGCATTGTGGCAAGAGTGATTCCAAGATATGACGCAACTTCCCAAATGCCCAGTCCAGCTGCACTCTTCTGGTGATTTCAGCCTCAAAGTCCACCCAGTAGCTGGGTAGCTACAAAGTTTGCCCAAGGTATTCATACTTGTGGACAACTTCAAGGGCTTTTTTTTTTTTTTTTTTTTTTTATTGGACCCTACGATTTTTAGCCCCGGGGCTTTCAATCTACACCTGACTGTATGGTGGGGAGCAGGAGCTCACCCGGAAAAGCTTGTGGTTGTTCAAACAACCAGCTCAATCGCGCCCTTGGGGCGCGATTGGGCTTACGAGTTGTTCTGGGGAGAACGTATTGGACTGAATCTACCCGGCACGTGCCGGTAGTTCCCAAAGTGGGGAGCAAATGAGGGACCTCCGCGCCCCCGCCGGCGGGGGCGTCGGTTGCTTGAAGAGCTTGTGGAGTGTGATCTACCCGCAATGGCTGCAGCAGTGGCTACTGTGATTTCATCATCTTCTTCCGTAAGGATGTGTCTCGGACGGTGTTTAAAACGCGAGGTTGGATGGGGGAAGTAGTTGGACGCGGCAACTATCAAGGGGTTTTTATGATGGGGAGCATTATCGAAGAAGCGACGGGACGCTTCTTTCATATACGCTTTAATGGTAGGGAGGCCTAAGTCGATGTGGAGGTTGGCGTTACGCATGTACCAGGGCGCCCCGGTAGCTTTGCGCATGAAACGGTTTTGGATGACCTGCAGCATTTTCAGATGTGAATCGAAGGTGTGAGCAAAGGCTACGCTGGCGTAGGTCATAATAGGCCTTACGCAGGTGGTGTAAATTCTCACCTTATTTCTAAGGGAGAGTTTGCTCTTTTTGTTCAACATCGGATGTAATCTGCCCAAAACGAACGCGGCGCGGTCGCGGACTCTCATGATGTGGCTACGGAAGCTAAGTCTTGAGTCGAGGGTGACTCCTAGATATTTGGTCTCGTTGACCCACGGGATGGGTCGGCCGAAAAGCTTTACAGCGGGGACGTTTAATCTGTACGAACCTCTACGAAAGTGCACGGCTGCACTTTTTTCAGGATTTACCTCGATTCTCCATTTACGGAACCAGCTCCCGAGGGAGTCTAGAGCGTTCTGGAGAATCTGAACTAATTTTAAGTGGTTACGGTGGGACGCGTAGATGGCAGTGTCGTCGGCGAACATAGCCAGCTGTGACATGGGCGATTTGGGGATGTCGCTAGTGTATAGCGTGAAAAGTAATGGAGATAGGACGGAGCCCTGAGGGACTCCTGCCTGTATGGTGTGGGGGGAAGACAGAGTGCCTTCCACCCTGTAACGAAAGCTTCGATCCGACAGAAAGTTACGTACTAAAAGCACGAGACGATCAGGCACAGCGAGCTGGTGTAGCTTGTATACCAGCCCGTTGTGCCAGACCTTGTCGAAGGCTTTCGCCACGTCGAGAAAGACTGCTCCTGTCGGGGTCGGTTTGGACGAGACATTTAGCTTAAGAGCGATGTGTTCGACAATGCGGTGTACTTGTTGGGTACAAGAGTGCTGCTGTTGAAAGCCAAATTGCTCGTCAGGTATGAGATTGTTGGTCTCTGCGTGGTCACGGAGTCGGGCATAGATCATGCGTTCGTATAGTTTGGCGAGAGGGTTCAGTAAGCTGATCGGGCGGTAGGAAGTGGGCTCATTCGCCGGTTTACCCGGTTTGTGAATGCCTATGACTATTGCTTCCTTCCAGCAAGCTGGAAAGGTGCAACTAGCCATGGCGGCATTCAAAATCAGGGTGAGGCGATTGATCAGGTGATCGGGGAGAATCTTCAGGACACGGTTGGTGATGCCGTCCGGTCCTGGAGCCTTTCTGGGCTTGAGTGCCTTAAGGGCGTTGCGCACTTCCATCTCAGTGATGACTCTGAGTGGAGGGCCCGATGGGGGTAGTGAAATGAGACGTTCGACTTCGGAGTCGACCGTTGAGACGAAGGTCAAGTCGTAAGGGAGTGTGCTGGGGGTGCATTGGGCTGCGAGACTGTCAGCTAGGCATTCAGCCTTTTCGTCGTCGTCAAAGGCTTTGGTCTGGTCAGGTCTGTTAAGTACCGGCATCACGGAGATGGTGTCAGATTTCAGCGAGCGTTGCAGCTTGTAAAATGCGAGATGGGATGGGTTCAGCTCCTCAAGGTGCTGATCCCATCCGGCGTCACGCCATTCAGCTGCACGCTGCCTTACTTCCCTCTGTAGGGCGCGCATGAATAGTCTGTTAGATTCGATTGGGAAGGATTTGTAAGCGCGGATCGCGGCGTTCTTCTCTGTTATCATTTCAAGAAGGTCATTTGGAGGTTTGTATTTATTGTCTTCAGTGATTTTAACCGTCCGTGAACAGCTGTTCACGACGCTGCTAACGTGATTTGTGATAGAAGAGACGGCTAGGTTGATGTCGGTTTCGGTAGTCAGTCTAGTCGGTATTTGGTCCAGGTGAGTAGAGCTGGGAGCGTTCAAGGCTTGGCCTAGTTTCGGCCAGTCTACTATAGTTTTGGTCGGGCCGCACAGACCTGAGGGGCCGGGGATGTCGGTTCGCGGGTCAAGTTTTAGTAAAACTGGTCTGTGGTCAGAGTCGCAGAGCTCGTGGCGTACTTCTATAGAACTTAAACGAAGGTTTACGTTCTTTAGAAGGGCTATGTCGAGGATGTCGGGTCGATGAGTTACTGTATGGGGGTAATGAGTTACCTCTGTAGGGGCTACTAGGTCAAAGGACAGTTCGTCCTGCCACTCAAAGAGAAGATTGCCTCTAGGGTTGTTGGCGATACAGTTCCACGACATGTGCTTGGCATTCAAGTCACCTGCTATGATAACTGAGTCACCGAGATTAAATAATGACTCGAGCTCACTTTTAAGAAGTGGCTTTGTCTCGCGATTATTGCTCGGAGATAGATATACCGACACTATCGTAATGGGTTGGTGTCCCGTCATGCTTAAGCGGCAAGCGGAAGCCTCCATATAGCAGAGGGGCGGGGTCTCTATGGGTGAGCAGTGAAGCGCTCGCCTGTAATGAATGAGGGTGCCTCCCTTGCTGCTCGATACGCGGTCATTACGTACCGTGTTGTATTGCGCGATTCGCGGGGTACGCATATGGGGTTTTAGAAACGTTTCTTGTACGAGGAGGACGTCTAAATCGTGATCTTTCAGGAAGAGGCTAACTTCCGTCTTTTTATTGCAAATACCATCGGCATTGAAAAAACCTAATTTAAGTGACCGAGGCTTGGTCCTACCACTGCTGGATATCCCTAAGTTAATAGACCTATCCATAATCAGGGTTTGAAGTTTTTGAACGCGACTACCAGATGGTAGTATTTGGCGGCGGTTTGGATGAGCGCACTGGGGTTACCAGCGTTGGCTCTGATCTCCTTAGAGTAGGAGATTATCTCTTCGATGTCGAAGAGGCTGGTGAAATTGGAGACTACAGAGAGCGCGTCGGCTAAGTCGCCCTCAGCACTCTTGCTGTGGGAAGCGGGTTTGGGAGGAGAAGGCGGCGGAGGCGCCGGCTTTTTGGGGGCGGGTTGGGGGGGCACCACCGGTTTTGGTGCGACTTGGGCGGGGGCGGGGACTGGACCCATTTTGAGGGCCCATGCGGGGTTAGGCCTGAGGGGCGGGAAGTTTGTGTTTTCAGCAACACCTGGAGCGACCGCAGCTGGTTTTTGAGAGCCAGCTAGCCTATCGGCATACGTTTGCCTCGCAAGGGTGCGCTGAAGCACTTTGGGGTTTGCCTTAGGGGCACGGGGACAGCCGCGGTAGTTGGCTGGGTGGCCACTTTCGTTGCAGAGGACGCAACTAGGTGGGAGTGGGGGAGAGGAGCTGTCTGCCGAGGGCGTGTCCGTCTTTTTAGGACGGGCGCACTGGGCAGTGCTGTGACTCTCCAGGCACTTAACACACCGCGGGGCGGCGTGACAGGTGCGTGAAGAGTGACCGTAAAGTTGGCAGTTGTGACACTGGCCAGGGATCCCAGTCTTCCTGGGGGCTTCCATGCGGATGCCTGAAAGCATGCACACGGATTTCAAACCGTAAATGGCCTTACCAGCTTCGCTCCTCTCGAGCGTGACATGGACCATGTCGAATTGTCTCCTATTGCGATGAGACGAAATGCGGTGTACTTTATGTACGGGGATGTTTTGTGCGATAAGGTCGTCATAGACTTCCTTTTCGGAAATCTCTTTCGGGATGCCTCGAATTACTACGCGGTGTAGTTTCTCCTCCTCCAGTGCGTACGTATGGTACGGGAACTGGAGGAAGTTCAGTAATTTTGTAAGCGCTCTGTGCGCCGAAGAGGTCGGGACTTGAATTTTAATTCCGTCCCTGGTCTGTGAGGCAGTCAAGAACGGAATCTTATTCTGGGTCATCTGACTGGAAAGGGACGACCACTTGGCGTTGTCCCTGAGAATAATCGGGGGGGGTTTGCGCTCTGTAGCGGGAGAGACTTTAGGGATGGCGGCGGCCACCTTGCGGCGGTTGCCATCGGGCCCTTCGACGCGGACTGTTTTCGCAGCCTCGTCGCTATCTGAGTGAGCAGCCTTACGCTGGCGCTTCTTAGACCTACTGACTACGGTGTAGTCGTCGTCGGAGTCGGGTTCGGGGTTTGAGTCATCGGACGGGGGGCCGGCAATGTCCATGACTTCGACGGTTAGGTCGGAGTCCTGGGCGTTGCCGACTTGGGACGATGGGTCAGGGGATAGCGGTGACTCATCGTAATGAGTAACCGCAGGGGAGGGGGCAGGTGCCGACTTAGCGGCGGACGCTTCGTCGGCGGATGGGGCTGACTCACCGGTGGTCAGGGGATTGGGCGATGACTCATCGCGGGTTGGGTCGTCGAAATAATTACCGATTTCGGGAAGAAGTTTCGCGACGTGGGCGCGGGTATTTTTGTCCTCGAGGACGACGCGAATAATGTCCAGGAGAAGGGACTGGGGAATAGCTTTAGCCATTGCCTAATCTAAAGCTACCGCCGTTTCGGAACCGTTCCGTGGGAGAGAAACGGCAAGAACTCCACGGCAATCGGCCTAGCTAATATGCTAATCGCGGCCCTCAGGCGGGAACAGCCTGAGGGTAGGACGCCGGTGATCCTCCCCGCCGGGTGTAGGCAGGGAGGGTGTACTTAACTAATGTAGCCCTAAAGTGTATCCTCCGCCAATCTTATTGTGCGGGAGGTTCCTAACAGGCCCGAGCAAAGAGGAAGTTGGGGCCGGAGCCCTTCTCCCAGACAGACTCTGCTCGGACAGGGAAAAGGATGGTACCAGGGTCGACTTGGGTTCACCCCCAGGGCCGGTGGTTCTGGCACCCGTCCGATTGACTGCGTTGCCCTGAAGGGGCAAAGCTGGTGTATCGGGTCTACACCCCCTGTTCGGATCGTTGAGCACCGTTAGGTATCCACCGAACAAGGACCGCGTAAACCGGCGGTTTTCGGGCAAAAGACGTAGTTAAATAAAATACCACGGAATGTGTCTTGAAAAAGACACAAACGGCGGCGGAGGCTGCGTGGGACAAGTGATGCTTGTCCGACGCAGGGCTGGAGTGTCGGTCGCGGAGCGACGGCGAGGGGCGGGGCCACGGGAGCGGCCAGGTAGTCGGAGCGTAGGCGACCGTGCGGGACGGCTGCTGAGCGGCGACTGTGTGACTTCAAGGGCTATATCTTCGACGAAGACCGGCTCGTGGATGATGTGTTGATTAAACATGACTTTCGTCATGAACACACTCATATCACGCTTACTGTCGTAACGGCCGCAAAAACGGACATTTACGCCACGTCTGACATAAAAATTGAGGGTCATTCGGAAAATTGTGTACCGCCATAGTGACAGGTTGTCAGCCCATCGCCTAAATTGCAATACACACACTCAAAGTCGCCTTAGTCGCCTCTTACGACTCCCACGGGAAAGAAATATGGGGTGATGGTATTCTAAGCCGGCATCATTTAGACCATAAAAAAGTGTATATAGTAGCTGTAGGATAGGAAGGAAGGATTAAAAATAACCTCCAATGTGAAAAAAGGGTGTATAATGTAAAGTGTAAAAAATAATTGTCCACCCGTGCAAACCCGGGACGGGCCGCTAGTGCAAAATAAATCTATCTGGTCTTCTTCAGATTATTATCATTTTGAATTTGAATATCACGAAACTGTCACAAGACACATGCCTTAGGGTCGAATTCCACCTGCGTGTGAGTCACGCAGAATTTTAGAAATAGCATTTGACATTCTTTGACTTTTTTCTACCAATTTAGGATTGATTAAGAAATATATATTTACTTCCCAGTGCCCTATGTTATGAAACAAACCTATAGACTACAAGTCAACAGTGGCCTATGTTATGAAACTACAGGCTACAAGTCTACAGGTGTGATTCGTTGTAAACTGCGTAGCCGGCTGATATTCCCGGTATCATAATGGCTAACCGACTACGCAATGAACATCGAATTTCACCTGTAAAATTGTAGCCTGTAGTTTGATAATATCGGACACAGGTGAAATCATTCATCATCATACATTGCATAGCCGGTAAAAATACCAAGTATCATAAGGGCTGACCGACTACGCAATGTACATCGAATTTCACATGTAAAATTGTAGCATGTAGTTGGATAACATCGGGCACTAGAAGTTCAAATAGGTACCATAACAATAAAAAATTTGGACTTGTCTTGTCCGTCATTAAAACACGTGTTTTAACACGACTGCTCAACCAAAAAAGGAGCGTTATGTTTTTAGAGTTCATGTATGTAAGTATGTATATATGTGCGATTCTTTTAAGGACCGAATTCAAATGGGAATTGTATCGGATGAATCCTTACATTATCCTGAGTGTCATAGGCAGCACTCGAAAGCAGTCGTATTTTTTTTTAATTTGTTATCCTTGTAATCATTTTTTTCAGCAATATTTAATATCTAATCGCATGATGGCAGTGTGACATGTCCTTTATATTAAGTATCTATCAAACACGTGGATGTATTGAACATCGATTAGTGCATATTCTTTGACAATTAATACCTTATCAAGTGATTTAGAATTTTGAGCTCATTAGTGACTAATCAAATGTCAACTATTCTGCGCCTAATACCTATTTCAGGTTATGCAAGGCGATCGTGAACATCCCAATAATGTATGCACCAAGGATTGTCGTAGAGTAATTAGAAGAATATATAACGAGCTATAGGATGATTATATAGGGTGATATTTTACTAATGACCGATAGAGAAAACTCAAGACGGGCTTGTGATAAGGAACAACTTTTCTTCAAGGAACATAGGTCGAATATGAAAAATGAATTGGTTCTCCCATACAAAATTGCCAATCAGCTAATTTGGGTTACTTTGGAAACTCATTTTTTTCATATTTCGACCTTTGTTCCTTGGGGAAAGTTGTTTCTTATCACCAGCCCGTCCTCTGTGTTCAGTATCGGTCACTAGATGTCGTGTGATGCCGGCTTAGAATATAATCACCCCATTGCTTTCCGGTGGGAGTCGTAAGAGGCGACCAAGGGACTTTGAGGGTGTGTATTGCAATTTTAGGCGATGGACTGATCCGAAGGACCCTCAAACGTTTGTCAGACGTGCCTAACTCTCTGCTTACCCCGAGAGGGATTATAGGCGTGATACATATCGCGTGTGTCACTAGAAATATTCATTCAATATTTTTACATATTTTATATCAATTGGCCGTGTGATGCCGGCTTAGAATAGCATCACCCCATTTCTTTCTCGTGGGAGTCGTAAGAGGCGAGTAAGGGATACGAGGGTGTGTATTGCAATTTTAGGCGATGGGCTGGCAACTTGTCACTATGGCGATACACAATTTTCCGAATGACCCTCTAATATATGTCAGACGTGGCGTAAATGTCCGTTTTTTGCGGTTGTTTGCGCTCTGCCTACCCCGCAAGGGATAATAGGCGTGATATGTGTATGTGTGTGTTATATCAATTGGCGGAACGGAAATAAGCCCACCTGCTTATCTACTTATTTCGGTCGCGGATTTTATGATACACATGTATATAAAGTGTGTATTTAAACTTCTTTTTCGCACTATGTGTTGTGTGTGAGATGTATTTCTGTTAAAAGCCTGCCTGTGTTGTTCTTTAGTAAAAAGTCTTATTCCCGCGGGAAAACCATTCGCATCGGGTGAAACCGTTAGTTGTTAAACAATTACGTATGTCTAGAATAATCAATACACTTATTCACTAACGGTTTCAACCAGCAGAATAGGAAAAAGGAACCTACCTACTAAGGTGCTTATTTCCTTATGTAGCTACTTAGTTTGATTACGCACATCAAAAACCATATTTTACCTTAACAAACTATTTGTTGATATTGATATGAATTGAACGGCTTCCTCTACCAGAAGACTCAGTAATTACGATTTTTATAAATTTGTTCTAATTTTGAATCATCCTTTATGAGTTTGAGCATGTCAGGCAGTATTTAAAAGAGCAGGCGATTTCCCCTCAAAGATGTCGCGCATTGAGGAAACTGAATAAACTGCAGAACACGGAAGGAAATAGACAGCTCTAAGTAGATAAGAGAATAATAGCTAGGTAAGTAGCTACGTAGGAGTAACTTCGTCTACTTAGTGTAAGAACTACCCACGGCTTAAGGTGAAGTTTGATAAGTTCATAAGATGAACTCAGTGCCGGTTTGCCCGATTTGTCAGCAAAAATTTCACCCATACCACGAGTCCCGGTTTGTCACACGAAGAAGTATCTAGAGTCACACTGTAAAATAATAATAATTCATAACGTAAATGGCAGCCCGACCAGCCGGTTTCACCAACTGCTTACTGTTTTCCCACGAAAATAAAACCTTTTCCCGGTAGCTATTTCACATGTCAACCTTTCGCTTGAATAACACGTTCTTTTTTTTAACGAATCAAAATTCTTTGTGATGCGTGGTTTAAAGATCGTGTCGTACAGACGAGTCCGTAAACGCACCGTAGCCGTATTTGTATCGAAATAAGATCGGAATTCCTTTCGTCTGACAGACGCATGCGTTACGGTGCGTTAAAAATACGCAGCGACTGACGACAAGTAACAGTCCACCTAAGCATACCTACGACGGGACAATGTTGATATTTATCACTTTGTGAATTTGTTCCCAGTCTGGTAATGACATTGCAGGCTGAACCACCTGATTGTCCGAAAGAAAGTTGGTTCCATGCTTCGGATGGCACGTTAAGCCGTCGGTCCCGGTTGCAGTCTATGGTAACTTAGACGGCGGTCGTTACACTACCATGTCAGGGGCCTACTACTAGAAGTATGTGGTTGTAAAACTCTTACACCGCGGTTCATCGGATTGTTGGACTACTAGGTGTCCCACATGAAAAACAAATTCCACCGGGACACCGTGATGCGGGAAGAGACTTTATTTTGTGGTAATTCATTTGTATGTCCGGTACGCCACATTATAGGTTTTATATTTCCTTCGTACGTTTAAATGATTTGTCTTACTGAACTGAAGTAGCCTCAGGTAGGTGGTGGCGTACTGGCACTAAGATTTTAAAACGTATACTTTTGTGACTTGGGAATGGGAGTTTTTCTGTTGACAGTTCTATTGATAGTTCTGAATGTCATACCAGAGGGCACTGTGCTAAACTGAAAATTTGACGTTTCAATGTGGCTGGCGGCAGCCATAGTTTTGTCTCAGGTTCCGTTTCACGTTGTGTTCGTTACTTATTTATTTCTTTTAGTTTGATTTGCTACAAAATAAACTTGTCGTCTTGCTATTATATTGAAAGTCATCCATGTAAGCAAACAAAAATATAAGAAATATAGAACGATCACATAAATACAAAATAAAGAATATTTTGTAAAGTGGTACAGATTTTCATGTAAAGGAACGTTATTTCAATTAAGCTGAGCGCCCTCTGACATGTCACTGGAGAATCTCTAGAAAATTTCCCATTGGGACATATGTTTTATGAGTGGCCACCCGGAGTTGTGACAAACCTGGCTTAACTCGAAACAAAGGATGAGCATAGTGGAAAGGAGAAACATTGCCCACGCAACATGTAGCTACCTATTATTTTTTATATTAGTTCCAATACGGCTCCAAGCTGTGATTGAAAATTGTGTAGGAGTGCTTTTTATAATTAAATGTACCTACCTCCATTAGTTAATAGTGTTTATTACTCGTTATCTCATAATTATCTAGCATACCATCAGTTTTCACTGGTCAGTGTAAGTCAATGGAGCAATTTCATCAAAAAAGTCTAGTTTCAAAACTATCTCTTACACATCAAAAACTGAGTCAATGAAATAGCTAAAATTATAATCCCGCCTTTATACAGCCTCTTTTCTCTTTTAAAGTTATTTGATTTCTCACATATTATTATTGCATCACCCGCATACAACCTTTTCTTATCAAAAATCCTTATAATTCTAGTCTAAGAGCTGTTGATCGTATTATGAAATACTTCGAAGAATTGGGCGACGCTAATTAGGGTTTGTAAACGATTTTATCATAAATTGCGATTTTAATCAAAGTTTATTGTTTCACAGACATCTGTAAAAAAAGTTTATCAGCTAATTAAGATTTGTATCAGTCAATCACATTTCGCAATCAGTCGAATCAATCAATATGGGAAATTGAGAAATTATCATTCATTACCATTTTTCCCGTGTTATCGAGTAAAGTACGCGAAATACATAATAGAAATACAGTTTTGAAACTCAGTTTTGTAAACTAAGTAGGTATTTGTTATTTCCACACGGAAAACGATACGTACAGGCGTAATATTACATAACATAAAATAATTTATATCCAATTAATAAAGAACATTAAGCGAATATGGAACGACTAAACTGGTTTTAACAATGAAATCTTGCTTGCAGCAGCCGCACTGTCTACAAAGGTACCAAGATACAATACAATATTAAGGGGAACTGGAATCTGCTCTTATCTATATACATAATAATAAAACAGTCTAAACTGTGTGTCTGTACATTGAATACTTACGATAAACCAATTAGGGGCGATATGTTCAAATAGACTTAGAACACATTTCTTTTTTGATATGTATTCATCTGTCTCTTTGTCCGTTTGTCTGTTTGTTTGTTACCGCTAATCTAAAGATGAAACTTTTTGCAGTCTACAGCTACTGATCCTGGTCAACATTTAAGATACTTTTGACCTCGGGAAAATAACTCATTTCCACGGGAAATACGATTATATTTTGACCAACAACAGCCCAGCTTATAGTTACACTTAAAGAAATACAGAAATAGCTCCATAGCATGTTCACCATAATGGGCCATAACATTTTAGATAAAAACAAAACATGCTTCATCTTTAAGGGACTTGGCAGGTAACAATCAATATATTTTAAACCTTACTATAAGCGATGTACTTCAATAAAAAAATACACAAATTAAAAATCAAGAAACCAAAATATATACATGGAAACCCAGCCAAATTCAGCCACGCTTACCGTTAGTTCCGTAACTGCACATCAAGCGTTTTCGTATGTTACTCACTTGAACTATGACTGACAGACAGCTGAGTTGCAGTAAAAGGGTCCCGTTTTGACCCTTTAGGTACGGAAACGATTATTAACAAAACCTAACTCATCAGGTTAAAGATGAAGTAAAACACACATTAGTTTCTTCTTCTACTGATGTAAAACTGCAGTATTACATGAAACAAATATCGCACTCTTAATAAAATAACGACCTAATCCAAAAACACAAATTTTTGGGTATCGATGAAAAACGTTTGTTGAATAAACGGATTAATTTTTAAATGGCTGTAGAATTAAAAGTAAAAGGCAAAGGATGAAACTTGAACCACCTGACTAATCCTAAGAATATGTTCTTTTAAATGCATAAAAATTTACACAAATATTCACATCCATTAATTAAAAAAAGTTAATTATTTGTAACCCTTTAGAATTGCGTCATTATTTCATGAAAAATCTGAAAGAAATGTTGACCTAAGTTTAAATCGGTCTTTGCTTTACCAAATCAAACATGAAGATCTCCGACTCATTTTAAATTAAGTCACTATTTTACTAAAAAGCTAAAAGAAAATACAAATTATTTAAAAATAAGTCTATAACTTAAACATGTGACTCAAATTCAAATCGCGATATAGCGACTAGCAAATGTGAAATGGTCAACAGAACACAGTCTTATTACAATGAAGCTATTAAGATAATTTTTTCTTCTGTTATTCATATGGGACACCGAGTCGACAAATGACCCAATGAACCCTTTGATTAAACGTGACGGCGCATGCCGTCTCTTTGCTGTTTTTGAAGAGAATCGTCGGGACAAGATTGACAACATCAATCTGGAGAAGCGTCAAGTCTTCTGAGCGCTGTCTAGGTTTTCAGATGAAAACTGATAAAAAACAATCAGCGTATGAATTGAGGCGACGAACCTCCGTAGTTCCACGTAATCTCGCATTGTTTCATGTTAAAAGCGTCTTGGGAGGACAAACTGTGTTATTCTTTACCTGTCTAGGCTATTATTTCGTGAATACTTGATTATAAAGTTACTTGGTTGATAAAAATAAATTGTGAAGATGAAATACCATTTCATTGAAGAAACCTACCAGATAAGATGATATGGCCAATCCTGATGACGTTGGAGATACATTTACAAACGTATTTAAATGTAACTTAAATGCGCCGCGGTCGCTATAAATGGTGCGGTGGCTGTTATCATTGCAACGGAGACGGCTTCTATAAGAAAAATTTAGTGAAAATGAGAAAATCAAACTAAAATATATTTGTACGCTAGTATGGTTTGGTCGGCAGCGCTTCTACCCGATTACTTGTTAGTTGCTAGCGTTCAGATGCTCTCTTTTATTCTGATTTCCACTTTCCTCACGCTGCTGTCTGCTTCGTGATACGTAGCGATGCCTCGTCCGTGTGGCCACGTGTCAGGTGTTTTATGGTAGAGTGTTGTCCACAATCTGCACGATGTTGTTGACTTTCATTGCGGCTTGATGTGGGGCTCCATCAATCCATATTAATATTGAGTATTTGGGTGATATATACATCGGCAAGGCACTGCGACGTTTTTTAGGTGTTTTTCTCGATGAGGTCATGATTATCAAAGGGACGACAAGCGAGTCGTGTACGAGGACACTCAGTTGTACCGAAGTGATTGTGCGTAATGACTTTGGCTTGTTTAGGTTGATGGAGTTGTGCGTTAGAGGTTTGCTGTTGATCATAAACTTCTTTTCAGTAATCAGAGTGTGGAGTACTTCCTTTTGAAAGTGATCGCACGGTAGTGAGCTGCACAGGACTGTCTTAACACTGACTAGGCTTTTCCAGGCCCTGACATTAAGAGGCTGTGAAACACAAGCTGTTAATTTGATCGTAGCTGTCTTCTGTATTATACTGTCGATAGCTCGGTGGAGTTCTCTGGCGGTTCCTTGTAGTTTGGTGGATATTGGACCAACTTTTTCCATGTGATGGAGCGCCAGGCCTAGTGAGCGATGCGGCGATCCCAAAAATACACGGCGTGCTTGCTGAGCCAGATGAATAGCGTGACGATAAGGGACTCAAAATAGACTTATATGAAAGTGCGCAATGACGTTGCTCCAGACGAGGGGGTACTGTCTTACTTATTTTGCAAGAAAAGTAGCGATGAAGCGTGAAACGCGTCGTCAGTCATAGGCACAGCCACAGATTAGAATAATAATTAACAAGCTCAGCGTTCGCTTATATCATTGATGTTGATGATGAAACTGACGGTGTAACACCCGCTTGAAAAGGGGTGCCACACGATTGCCGTCGATGACTGTGGTCGCCTATTCTTCTAGAGCCAGTTCTATCATTTGTCATCATTTTATCATTCAGTTTCGTTTTCAATTTGATGACCCCGTCGATCCTAATTGGCAAGTAGGCGGAGTCGGGCTTCTATAAGCGGAAACGAATACTACTTCTTGTGTCTTATTAGTTCGCTTATGGGCCGGGCCTACCATTATAGACAAATGACAATGCTGGTTTTGAAAAAGTTTTCGATTAAATGTAGAACGTGGTAAACTCTGGCCTTGGAAAATCGATCAGGATTGAATTGAGGAGTGCTTTGCAGAGTGAGAAATAGGTTACGTCCTTCCTCGCCCGTGTTTGGCTCAGGATGTTTCAGGTGCGGGCTTCTCGGTGGGCTATGTTGGAATAGCGGATAATGACACTAGAACTGCCGATATCGTACGTCAAATTTGTCGCAAACGTTTCGGGCGTCATCGATGACTTTGAATTTAGTTGGTATCTGTCGTTTTGTGATATTACCAACATATTGGATTACCACTATTCCGTGCGAAACGTATGGATCTCAACACCCTGCACCGTATTTTGACAGGGTGAGCACAGTGTGACTATCAGTCTTATGGAGAACGGCTTGCGGCATGCTCTTTGATGACGGTGGCAGCCATGTTAGTTCGCACGATAATGGCGTCATGACAAGCGACGTGCTGATTTGGCCGTCTAGTCGACGAAAACGTGTTCTTAGTAGGAGATTTATTGTGTAACTGCAGTGAAGGTGGGACCTTGGTAGCGTGTCGTGTGCTAATTTTTTAAAGTTTTCCTACCCATTCATTCTGCAATGTGACAAGATTTTAATCCATCTGCTGGTCCTGTTAGTACTCACTTATTTGGCTTGTGATGTGATAGACGTAAATTTGAGTGGTTTAAGAGATGAATGGCGGTATTCAGTGCTTTTCTTTGTAGAACGTTCTGTAGTAAACACTTCAAACGATAGACATGTGAGGTGGTGATTCAAGGCGAGCTCTACGGTATGCGGCTGGAGATGAGACCAAGTTGGTACACATTTAGCCTTGGTTTTATCGTTGAGTATGACGGCAGCAATCGAGGTGCCGATGATTCCAACTATGGTTCAATATGATTACTTTTCAGTCGGAGGATTAAATTAATGTACTAAAAATATAGAAAATTCGTTGAATTTCAAGAGTAGTAAAACGTTAAACAAATTTGTAAATAGATTTCGGTACAAAACCTCAAGATTAAGATAAAATGCGAAGTGAGACACCAAGTTAATACGTTAAATGATGTTATGATATCAGTCGAATACAGGTCAAATTTGAAATAATACCGAAGTCATTTCATTATTTTTGCTAAAACAAAGACTCAACTAAAAATGTTACCAGAAATTTTTATCATTAGAAATACAACAAAGACCTAATATCAGTTATGTCATATAAATAACAAAATTTTCAAAACGATACAGTCTTATCTCCAAATGGGTCAGTGAGCTTTTCCAAAATTTTCGTAAAATACAGACCTAATTTAAAATTAGTCAAGCAAACATCGCAGGTATTTTGTAAAACAAAGACCAAACACTAAATCGGTCATTCTTTTACAAAAACTTTTCAATTACACTCGCCTCAACTTTTGATAAAACAACGGCTCATTTCTAAATCAGTCGTTTTTTCACAAAAATGTGGCATGCAGCCGCAGACGCAAGACTAAATCGGTCATTATTTGACTGAAGAGATAGGAGTTCGGGGCGGGAAAGATATAGACTCATCTTTTTTTGAACCTAATTGTGTAATAGATAGGGTTGTATTTTAAAGTCTATGTTGTGGGCCCTGCTCTTATAAGTCAGTTTTTCACAAAAGCTCATTTTGGCCAAATTTTGATTTAAGTCGTTATTTTACTAAGAGTGCGATATGTACATAAGCAAATACAGTTTTTGCAGAACCAAGAGAACCCGGAACGATTCCCGGTTTGATGTTTTAAAAATATCGTAATGTTGTGTGAATAACTAACTAAATAACCCTAAAAAAGAAAGCAACCATGTTTGAATACGAGTCGCTAAAGTTATTGTTTTTTATTATTTGTTTCACATTTTATTTCTTACAAATTATGATTACAATCATTTTTTTATAGGAGTCGCTTAAGTTACGTCGGATACCGTGACCCTATGGTGGCGCTGTTCAAACCATGTCTGCCGGGGCGAAATAAACTGGTTGTTTCATTTACCGTCTTCTCGGGGGCATGGCCCACTGACAGAAAAAAGAATCGGCAACAATCTGCTTCGGCATTTTAACCAGCAAAACCCACCGGTATCGAAGGGGGCTTGCTCCTCCACTGATAACCAATTCAGTCACATATCGGTGGTAAGCCAGCGTTGCTTCAGATCACTAAACATGTATAGGCAACCGTCTCACTTGATTCATAATAACATAAAAATTTAACTATACCTATTGCAAAAAGGGTACTAAACATATACAAAATTATAGATACAGGTTACAGATTTACGTTCACGCTTCATAGGGCATTAAAAAATAATAATTGAAGATCCATAATTGTTACCAAAAATACTTAAAATTGGATTCGCGCTCCATGCGAACGAAGTCGCGGAAACCAGCTAGGTAATAAAAAAAAATAATATGAATATACTACGGCAACTTCAAAAGTTGTCGTTCTTTTCAAAACGTTCTGAAAAAATAGAAGTAAATCAATCTATCGACATTAATTTCCATGATGACACAAAGTAGACAAATGAGCCAATGAAAAGTGTCGATAAGAGATAAGAATTACGGAAGATAAGAGCAAAGGGTGGAACGCACCGCACGATATTGCAGTTTTTGTCAAGCAAGTACTATTTCTCGTCTAATATCATAAAAGTTACATAAAATGATATAGGCACAATTACCTTTTCAAATCTCACATTGTTTGCATACATAGCATAAGATAACATTTAAAAACTTTGTAAGATATTGGGTTTGATTTTATTGATCACCTAATTAATGCATTTTCAGTTATCTAATAAATAATATTTGTTCCTAAAACAGTAGATCTGACGCCATTGTCAGGAGTCATATTAAAACCTATGAAGTTTATCATCAGCTTAAGCGAATAACTACGGCAAATTTTTATTTGGCACATCTATTTACAATCCAGGCAAACTAAATTTCATTAACAATATTACTTATATGCATGAAATTATTATATTAAAATTAATTTTAATCATTGATATCTAAACCTGATCAGCAAAAAGTCCGATAAAAACAATCTGAACTATGTATAATTATCGTAACTTACTTTTTAGAGGACAAATATTTTATCCAGACTATACAAAAAGTTACAAAACATTTATTAATTTTAGATACATATTTACATAATAAGTGATGAAACGGGTCTATCACGATAGTATTTAGGTGTTGAAATATTAGTTATTCACCTGTGTCCCGACGTTTCAACAGAGTCGCGGGTCTCGTCTGGTACTGACCTGGACCACTGACTGGTCTGAATTTGTCGCTAGAACAAAAATAACAGTGAGTTCGATCCGCCGCTTTTTATTAATTACCGTTATGTCACAGTTTCAGTTTCAATATTATCGCGATGACCCCGGCTTAGTACTTAAAATGTGTGAAAGTAATCGCGAGTGCTTAAAAAGTTATATATTTATACTAGTTGTTGCCCGTGGCGTTGCCCGCATAGGTAAGTGGTGATAAAAACTATCCTATGTGTTAATCCATGTTACCTTCTATACCAATGTGTGCCAAATTTCATTACAATCAAAATTATGTTTAGTAGATTTTGCGTGAAGAAGTAACAAACATACAAACTTACGCATTTATAATATTATATTATAAAGTAGGATTAATCTGTTGATTCATACAAAGAAACAGTTCTGATTTTGATAAAAATGATGGCTTAAATATTTCTTGGGGATAGATATTGAAGGGGTATCATAAATAAGTGACACATCTAGACTTAGGTGACAGAAAATGTTGTTCCCTACGTGTTTCCTCTAGGCTTCTGACGCGTATGGGTTTTCGCTTGACTCGTGTCGTGACATTATAAACATTTCGTCCTTCCTTACCCATCCTAATCTATGGTTTACCTTATTTTTTACATGAAAAATAGTCGGGTCTTGTTCAATGAATTATCTACATCTAAAAAATTATGAAAATTAGAAATTGCATTTTTTTTACTTGCAAATATTTCAAGCGCGGGCAGGATTTGAACCTGCAACTTTCGCCATTACTAGTGCCGACGCCTCTTCCATCTGGGCTACCGCAGCTCGTCTCTTGTATCAATTGCAGAAAGTGCATCTTAAAATATACCTATGGTTGAACAAGCTATAACCGCTTTTTCATTTTTACAATGATACATTTAATTCTGACCTCTGAATGTGATGGAAATGTTATTTTATATTGAATACTTATTTGCCTTTGAATAAACAATTGTTACATTAGTATTTAAAATCGAAAGAGCACCCTAAAACCATCCTCAAAAATTCACATGAACTTTTGAAACTGAACTTCGAAGAACCGGTCCATCGCTGCTATTGTTGGGTCCAAACGGCGCGTCGCCGACGGTACACCTCTCTGTAAATCTTGTACCTATTGTTATTTATCAATGAGTAGTTGTCCACCTGATATTAAAACCACGCGCGCTAACGCAGACGGCAGTCCGTCAAACGTCGCGTCGTGAGCAGCATCGCCGCACGAACTACGCCACGTCTCTCGGTACCACGATCACGAGAAATGTAAATGACGGCAAAGGTGCCATAAACTTTTGCACGGGAATGTAATTAAAAAGAAAATAAATCTTGCCAACCAGTGCGTAAATTTAAATAGATAAAATAAATGAAAATAATCAAGTTAATAGTTAATAGTAATATTATAAGTGTAAAAGTGTATTTATTTTTAGAGTAAAATAAAAATCCTGTGATATTAGTTTGTCTTACACCAGTGAAAACAAGGCAGCAAGTAAGTATTTTTTTATTCTACTTTGAATTTTTATTGAATGGTACCTAGTTTGTGCGAGTTTTGTCTTGAATGGCTTTTTATCAACGTGCTTGAGTTTAAATCTGAAACGTAATTTATTATGCTTAGGATTGTTGCACTGCATTTTCATAGTTTTTATTTTCATTCACTTCGAATAAACAAATTTATATCAAGTATAGAACCGCACGTTTAGATGTAATGTGAACATGTAATACAATCCCATAGCAACTAACATTATTTTAACACCAACCATACCTAATAAGAAGGTAGGTATTTACTAACAGAAGGAAAATCAAATATTATGCACATCATAAAAATTTATACATGTGATTTAATTGTTGAAATAAACTCTACTAAGTACATTAAGTGCTGTTAATATAGTAATTTTATGCTTCATCTTCTTCATCATCGCGTCAATGGATCATTCGTTACTATTATGTTGATACATTTGCAATTACATAATTTTAAAAATTAAAAAGAAGTGATTTTCGTAAGAAGCATATAAAAGTAAGCTCCTGGACCGCTTATCAGCTGCGCAACCGTTAAAGTCAAAATGTGAACAAATGGTCATTATCGCCATGGAAATGGCGATAAAACCTTAATTAATTTGCGATAAAGTAATAGATTTATGATAAGAATATTTTTTTAACTTACGACTAAGCCTGCATGCAGTGCAGCTGTCAGATTCATGCTAAATTGCTAATGCTATGGCAGAGGGTCCATTTTCCTTTGTTGACATCTCTTTTAGTATGGAACTAACAGTGTCAAATATGCCTTATTAGGATGGTCTTATTTTAAGCAAAGCATGTCACAAGTCATGAAATGTAGATATTTATTGCTAAGTAATTAGTTACATAACTAATCAATTAATCAACCTTAGTATAGGTACAGAGCAATTTTTTTTGTCATTATAACTTTTAGTATTTTGACTATGTGAAAAAAATACCTCTACCATATATTAGTATTGTTTGTCCTTTTCTATGGAACAGCTAATTTTTTATCACAATCTCGCAGGCGTGTATAGCAAAAGTTATTTAAATTGACGGCTATCATATAACGAATAAATTTAATGATTGTCTAGAAAAAAATTATGTCTTTCTTTTGTTGAAATAACTTTAACCAGACAGACCCTAGTTTCCCCCGCTGGAATTTCACGTAGGTACAATACTTTTCGAATCCTGATTTTCGTCCTCCCGATTCTGCGATAAAATATAAGTGGCTATAATGACTTTGATCTTGATGGAAAATTTCTGTTTATGTCTAGAATCCTTTTCTATGAAATTTCTCCCTAGGTGCCCCATAATTTGAAGCATCTCAACATAATCTTCTTTAATGTACTTGAGCAGTAACTACCTCAATTTAACCTTTTAAGGGATCAATATAGTAGTCTGGGCTCTTCACAAAGTCACTAAGAAAAGAAACTATAGGTGGATCCATTAAATAAGTAACTCGAGAACAATCGAGCGAAATGACAAGTAGGATGTACTTCCATTGGTAGACTTCACACGTGCCGCACGATGTTGCGTTATCTCACAGTTTATAATGGCTCAGAAATGCAGCCACACAACGGCGCGGCATCGTGGGACGGCTACATGCGGTTACACAACTCCTTTGGTCATTAAATCTCGACCGGAAATATACCGTGATATCGGGCGGCACGTGTGAAAAACTCTTAATAATATGTGGGAGGTGATACGTTGTCACATCTACATTGAAAATTGCAAAGAAGAAAATAATGGAGTACTCTTTTGTGCAACTAAGTAGTTATTATAATGTGATTCCTACGAAGAATAGAAATATTTTTCCGTTCTCCGCTGTACGTAGGTAAGGTACTTACCCTAATAGTCAGGAAAGAGGATATCACAACTTTCTTTATTAAAATCTATGTTATAACTTTTTAAGCACTCGCGATCACTTTCACTCATTTTAAGTATTAGACCGGGTCTATCGCGATAGTATTTAGGTAAATATTAGTAATTTACCTGTGTCCCGACGTTTCAATACAGTTTCATGTATTGTGGTCGCAAGTTGACAGTCACGTCGGGACACAGGTAAAATACTAATATTTACCTAAATACTATCGCGGTAGACCCGGTCTAATACTTAAAATGAGTAAATCTATGTTATTGATTTGAACAACTGTGTTTTAAATTTAACAGAAGGTAATTTGGTTAGCTCAGCTGGCCATTATAAGCGCCAGGTATAAACCGATCTGAATATACATGACATGACTAATCATTGTTTGCGTTTAGTTAGGGGGTTTAGTCTTTTGGACACATCCGCGTTACTAAAAAAAATATCTAGGTGCCAAAGAAGTTAAGAAACACATTGACCCAAGAAAATATTTATTGTCAAAATCTTATATGAAAGATTGGTCCTCGCTGTCGCTCTTGCGAATCAATCATTTATCTATCCAGGTCTAAAATATTAGCCCCGTCCGGCAATCGAACCGCTTTGCTTAGCAGAAGGAACACGGGCGCACCACCACTGCGCCACATCGGCCGTTATTTAGATCAGTGTCCGTTGTGTTACCTTCTTCTTTTCGTGTGGGACACCAAGTCGTCCAACGACCCTATGAACCCTGGTGTCAGAGTTTTTCAACCGCGTACTACTAGTAGAAGGCCTCTGACATGGTTGTGTAACGACCGCCGCCTAAGTAATCATAGACAGCAACCGGGACCGACGGCTCAACGTGCCCTCCGAACCACGGAACCTTCTTTCTTTTTCGGACAATCAGTTGGTTCACCCTGCAATGTCCTAACCAGACTGGGAACAAATTCACAAAGTGATAAACATCAACTAATGTGAGTGCCCCACCGAGAATCGAACCCGGAACCTTTGCGTCGCAGGCAGTCGCACTACCACTGCGCCACATTGGCCGTTGTGTTACCAGCACAGACTAAAGAAATCGCATGACGCACGTGACGTTGCGGTGCTGGGTTGTTACCAGGGTTGTTCGTCTGCACGACAACACAAAGAAAAATAAGATGACCTACGAGTATGACAGTGAAACGTGGGTTGCAGGTGCAAATGAGACCTATTTGCCTTCGGATTTTTTGAATAAGCAAACAAGGCTGATTAATTCACAAAAATTGAATATTGTTATAAAATATACATACGCACATTTATGTATAAACGGGTTCTCGGAAACAGCTTCAACGATTTTCACAAAATTTCGTGTATCGGGATTACAGGGGCTATAAATCGATCTAGATAGATAGATGGACACTTTATTGCTTACAACATACACAAGAAATAACAAACAAGAAAGGTGGCCTTATCGCTTGCAGAAATCTCTTTCAGGCTACCTTTACCTTAAAAGAGAGACTAATATAAATTATCTAGCTTGGTTTCATTTCCCAAAAAACCCTTCAATACCTATGAAAAGGCATTACCTATTTATTTTATACGTGTATGTCCACTGCCGGGAACCAAACTGGTACACCTAACCGTGAGACCAATGATCTACCATTAAACCACGGAAGCAAGGCAATCAATATTTTGACTATTCAGTAAAAATTTGCCAATCTTTGCTTGTCGTGTTCGTGTGGCCGTTTCCCATAACGGGCCAATGTTTTCAAACAATCTCCATGTATATATACTGTCTATGACCAAAACACTTACAAGACCATTCTCATACGTGTATGGGTCACGTGTAATCACCCTGTATCGTGTCGCACTTCTCAGAGCGAAGATATTCTTCAGATCGCCTGAAAAACGTTAAGGGGTACGTCCAAGGGACCATAAATAAAATATCTTTCGCAAGTCTTTTATACTACGCCGCCGTTCTTTCGTTGTCACTGTCACTTGTCCATAAACATATATACCGTTCAGCGACGGCACACAGAGGCGGCATTTTAGGCTCTCAGCTAGAACAAAGTTGGAATATTGACCAAATTTTTTTTATAGGATTGTTCATCATCGCATTTCAACATTATCAACAACAACGTTCACTCTTTCAAAAAATTCAGGTACCTCTTAATTTCTATGAAAAAAAAATGAGTAGAAAAATTTGTATGGGATAATCAGTTTCTATTTGTTTTGTCTCTAAATCTCGGGGTTTGTGGGGTCTCAAATGACATAAGTATTTTAGATCAAGTTATTGTGCACCTAAAAAAAAACAGCTCCTACTATTTGCGAACTTGCGAAAAAAAAAATGTTTAAAACAAATACAGATTTATTAGGTAAATTTATTATGTACCCAAAAATAGAAAAATTGCGATTTTTCGAAAAAATTATTGCTCAAAATATATATGAATAAAATCAGTAATTATTCATTTACTTGAAATTTTAGGGTTCGGCATGCATTCGTAAATGCCGCGACATAGTTTAAAAGAGCTACGAAAGATATTTTATTAATGGTCACTTGAACGTACCCCAGTATAAAACCATGAAAATCTCGAGTGCGTATTAAAAAAAATCGTTATACAGTAATTATTATTATATTAACACTATTTTATTCTGTAAAGTGTAAACACATTGATTAAACATTCTAGACTATTATTAAACTACTATTTTGTGTTCCTAAGTTGTTTAACGCGTGCAAAATCTGACTGCGATTAGTTTTTATGACTTCAGTATGTTTTGCTCGCAGGATATGAAACGGAACCTGTGTATTAATTCTCAAAACATTGTTAGGTTGAGTTGGCTGGCAGCCTGGAAAGAAGAAATGCAGATATCAGAGTATTAAGAGATTATGAAGTGTAACAGCCAATTTTTTTGTATTAAAACCTTCTAATTGACTTGATTTAAAAAAAATAAAGGGATTAGGAAGACGCTGTTTGTTAGGCGTATTTTAAATGGCTATCGCTACGCACCCGTTACGCACCGTAGCCGTATATGTATGGCAACAAAAATCGCTATTTTCTTTCGTTCGCCAGACAAATGCGTTACAATGCATTTAAAAAAAACGCAGCGTCGTGCAACACGTAGGAAGACCGCCTTAGGCAGAGTACGTTTTGCGTTCCTTTTGGAAGGTAAACCCGCATAATTATGCTGATGAAGCTTGGTGCGCTATGGGCTTTTCCCAAAAACATAGGTTGAAGAACATCCTTGTAGAATAGTGTAGAGATACATACATGTATCACGCCTATATCCCTTGCGAGGGAGACAGAGCACAAACGGCCGCAAAAACGATCATTTACGCCGCGTCTAACAAACATTTAAGCGTTATTGAGAAAATTGTGTATTGCTATAATGACAGGTTGTCAGACCATTAAAATTGCAATACACATGTAACCCTCGAGTCCCTTAGCCGCCTCTCACGACACCCACGGAAAATAAAAGGGGTGATGCTATTCTGTGCCAACATCACACGGCAAGTGAAGTAATGAACCCATAAAATCAATATTTAAAATCAAACATTTTTATAGAGATGTAGATACGTAACTAATTAGCTATTGTATTAAAATGAATCGATCATTAATGTCTTCTTGACATGATTAATAGACGTTACTTATACTTACTCATTGTTTTGCAAACACCGTTTTAAAGTGTAATAATCCGATGTGATCCGTTCCGAACCTCCACCACTTTAAAGCGGTTCTCACACTTGTCGTCAGACGAAAAGTAATTGCGATAACCGAACTCATTCCTATACAAATATGGCTATGTTGCGTTTGACAGGCAACATTTCGCTTGTTATAGGTATCACCGGCGCGCAGCCACCAATACTTACTTTGTGGTATCACAAAGAATCGGTAGCATCGATACTAATGACATACCTAATAGCCTAATAGGGAAGTCACTATAGTACAGTCAAACTCTCGTCCGGGTAGACAGTCGAACCGCCACTGTAAGTGTTATACGCACGGCATAAGAACGGTCCAAAGTCAAAACTGTCTAACCCAATCTGAGCTTGACTGTACATAAGATGAATGTAGACAATGTGACAATTTTATTATAATAAAATTATTATAATAAAGGTAGTAGACTGTATAGAATACTGTTCGTAATATTTTTCACGCGTGGGACACTGAATTGACGAACTGCCCAATGGACGGTGTCGGAAACAGCATCAAAGACCTAAGTAGATTCTAGATTCTAGACCAACGTAATGTAAACATCGTTCGTAAGATGTACTTTATTATAGACGACGGAAAACAATGTCGGAGGTCCAAACTAAATCGACGAATAGCTACTATTATCCCATACAAAATAGTCTCCCATACAAAATCACAATCAGCTGACTCCAAGGAAGTCCAAATTTTTTTACGTTCCCAGAAATATTTTCTTATGGGAAGTTATTCAGTTTCATGGTCCGAATGCACCCTATTAATATTCAGAGGGCTGCCCCTTACACCCTTTATATTATGTAGATATACCTTCACAAACCAAAGAAGTGTGATTTAGTTTTACGGATTACGGGTTCCGTAAAACTCAGGTACACTTTTTCCAAACTTAACAAAGAATGTTTGTTTAACCCATACGCATCAACCACCACTGTCAATTTTCCACCTGCAAATAAGTTTGTATTTTTTACCCGACTACGGCAAAGCAAAAAGGAGGGTTATGATATTCGGTATGTTAAACCAAATTCTTTGTACTACCAACGGAGCGGGTCTATAATTTATTATCTACCTATCAAGTATTTTAACAACTTTGACGGTTAAAAAATATTTTATCATAACTTTAGTTGATAAAAAAGATTTGCAGAATGGATAAGAATAAATAAACTCGATCGCATTTTTAATTAATCTCTTCAATCCGATTATAATTATAATCTTTAAAATTGACGTCAAGTGGGAAATTTATCTTCCTCTATTTACGCCGTAATAAGCTTGGGTATTTATTATCAAAATATTATCATGCACTACACTCAAATACATTTTTATATTTATTTAATTAATCGGGCGTGTGCTATGTGTCACTGATTAATGATGTTTTTCCGATTAAATGTTCTATTTTTCCATGAAAATAGGCCAAGCCATTTGTAAAAACGACTTAAAGGTAATAATAAATCAAAATTGGTTTGTGTTAGACTAGAGAGGACCGTAACATAAAATAATTATTGTACTTCTCTTCCTAAAATTATTAAGGGGCTTGATAGTCATATAGGTACATATAGGATGTTAGAAGATTGATATAATAGTAAGCTAATGCATATATATGCATTTTCTAACATTTATAAGGCATCGGCACGTTCATAGGGATTTCATATTGTAATTCTCAACCACACTATCTATATACTTACTAGCTGAACCTACTAGATTACCTTATAGTTAGGGAAACCCTACGTTCTCAAGTGGGTCATCTATTGGGGAAATACAATGCGCCATTTTGAAAATCGATCATAAGTAACAAAAGGTACTTACTATTTCATAAGTTGGTCCTGATCGTATTTGGTGGTCTTGTGGTCTGAGCGGTGGTCACAGGATCCTAGGTCGTTGTTTCGATTCCTTTCTGTCACTATTACATTAAATTTTGGCAAATAATTCCTAGTTTGGATAGGATTATGTAGACTGCACCACTTGAGTGTCTGTGATAAGAGATATTGTTCCGTGCTTCGCAAGTCAAGTAAATCCGTCGATCTCGCTTACTGTTACTGTCTATACATTTTCGGTCTTCTAACAGATTCTGGTACCTAGGTTTTCCCCAACAAAACTGATATAAATATAAGATACCTTGATGAAATAATAGCTGACTAAGAATACATAATATAAAACAATGATTGATTAATTTGATAATATTGCGATAAATTGGTTTTTATACATATAAATATCGGCATACCGCGATATTACCTAATACACAATCTTAATACTGTAGACGTGCCGACTGTAGATCGATATGTATTTTTAGAAAATAATTTCCAATACAGATCGTTTGTTGGTGCACTTTAACAGTGTTGTAGAATACCTAACAAGGTGATTCCGAGGTTGTAATCATATTTAGGGTTCCCTAGGATTCGCGGTAGTTCTGTATATCTTTTGACGTGAATAAGGTTTACTCGAGCCTTTTTTCGATTCTCGCGATTATCACTTAATAAATAGCTAGGGTTGCCACTGTCACAAATTACGTGCGACGCTCGGACGATAAATGTAATCACTATATTTATATATTACATTTTTTTACAGTCGCAGAATGCCAACATCGCATAATGCTAACGTTATCATCATGATAACGTTGACTAATATAAAAAAGTTACAATCTGTCAAAGGTGCAACTAATTATGGTTACGAAATATCAAAGTAGCAGAGTGTCAAAGGCGCAAATTGTCAAAGCGGTTAATTAACACGTTTTTTAAAATCCATTTGGGATTAAAATAGATAACGTAAAATGGATGGAATATCGATCGATCGATGGCGATCGCTTATTCGTGGCAACCTCACTCTTAGTGGATGTGAGTTTCTCTGAGATTCTTGTCAACGTGGGTGTGTGACGAAAATGCTTGCAAAGTACTAAGTGATCCATCTGTTCAGGGCGCCTTTCTACCGCATTTGTGTTAAAAAGAGATAGATCATAGTTCTTTTTTCTTGGTTTGGTCTGAGAGGAGTTTGGCAGTGTTCACATTTATGTACTTAATAAGCACAGGGGTCCAATTTTTGAAACATTTTCTCATGCAAAAGTCTGCCACGGATAGTTTATTCGCTGCTGGTATCACGCATTCTATGCAAGAATCAATTTACAAAACTCCTTATCTATTTACAAATACTCATTATTGACATAAACAAATTCGAGTAGTAGAAAGTGTAATACCAGTCGTTGCAGACTTTGCCGTGCATAATTGATCCGTAAATTGGACGCCAGTACCTACGTAGGTATTACCATCGATTTCACACAATACCTTTCCAAGCCCTACAACGAAATATCTCACCTATTCGACACATAAAAACTTATTAACATTTAATTGCATTCCTTTGGGCCCTATGGTCACAATGGTCAGTTCAGTTGTGAAATAGTTGCAGCAATGTGCAACCAGCCGAAACTGGGTTGCAACATTTGAAGAAATCTCTCGAGATTGGCCGTAGATTTGACACGTGGATGTTTCTAGAAGGTACTATACAAGGAGTAACAAAAATGTATAACAAGACGAAAGCAGGTCGATAAACTCATAAAAATGAACAACTTTCCCCATGGAATATAGGTCGAAAATTAAATTACCTAGATGATCGTCAACTTTGAATGGGAGGTTCAATTCTATTAAAATTTCAACCCATGTTCCATGGGGAAAGTTGTTTACTTTCAAGAGCTTCTAGAAGATGCTACAAGGCATGTAAATACACAATTTCAAATCAACACTTGTTTACCCACGTGTTAGAACTTTATTCATGAATAACATTAAACACACAAATACAATAACTTAAAGCACATTAAAAACTTCTTTCAGAGCGGTGCACGTGTTGTATTCGTGATCCTGACTGTAACGTATTAATACTATTGTAAATAAGCATGCAATACATTAAAAACATCATAAAATTGCCATTGTCTAGAGTCCACGTAATTTGAGGAAAGTACAATATGTAGGTACTTAAAAGGTAAATAATATGATGTATCTTATTACCTACTTAAGTTTGACGAGTGTTAAATCCCAATGAATCAATAATGAATAGACAGCTGTGTAATAAGTACTTACTTATGACTGTCTGAAAACTGTAGTACGTCATGATCTCAGCCAATCACGAAAGAGAAAAAGTGTTATTAAAAAGAGTCACATTCAACCTGCACACGCGAGATGTCTGATTGCATTTCACGCATTGATTGTACCCTTATAGACTAATATCTTTATTTTAGTTAGCTCATAACTCGTAGTGCAATAATTGCTAGCGCATATTACCTATTTTTGACAGTCGGATTATTCCAATTATCATTTTTATCTTACAGCATGGTGTATTGATGGATCTAGATCAATACATACCTATAATATACCCTACAAAAAGCAAAAATATTGGTTTTTCAATTTCTGTGATTTTTTAGATGTTGTTAACTATGCGATAAATATTTAAGTACACAAATTTCAAGCCAATGCGAAAAGATAATTGTTATTGCCAATGCGAATGCGAATAAACCTATAATGCGAAAATATGCGAATCTTTGCGAATACGAATGCGAACATCCGTTACATCACAAATTTCAAGTTCATATTTAAATATATATTTTTACTTCCTGTATAGAAGAAGAAAAGAAAATGGTACGCAAAAAACATACAATCTTTCACTGTCAATGTTAATTGAATTTATTCAATAGAGATAACCGGAACCTTGTCCATGTGAGCCGATTCACCCTTGACAGTTTTCCATGACATTATAGATTGTAGAATGTCTTGTCATCTTTTCTAGTGCATCTTTCCCTATTACTTCCTATGTCTATTTTATTTCCTTTAAATCTGTAGGTATGATTCATTCTTTTATATGTGAGCATGATAAATATCTTTAATTTTAGTGCAACGACGACAGTAATTTCTTTGAAATTACTGTCGTCATACTGAACAATCTGACTAGTTGGAAATCTATTTGTTTCTAGGATGAAATTTTACTAGTGACTGATAACGAAATGTCAAGACGGGCTGGTGATAAGGCACAACTTTCCCCAAGGAACATGGGTTGAAATATGACAATATACGAGTTTCCATAGTAACCTAAATCAGCTAATCAGCAATTTTGTATTTAGAAGGTCCAAATTTCTTTTTCGTATTTCAACCTATGTTCCTTGGGGAAGTTGACGCTTTTAACCAACCCGTCTTGAGTTTTCGCTATCGGTCACTAATAAAATTTCACCCTATATAGTGCGGTATTCCTGCTCCAACAATTTTTAATATTTTCATGTTTTCCAATAATTGATTTCCCGAGCTGCAAAATGCCAAAGGAAAATCTGGTCCATTTTTCGTTTCCAGTTTCCAGTTGGTGTGTCATGCATGTCATGTTCATGAAATGAAATTACCTACCCCAAAAACATTTTGGGTCAATATTGTAGTTACTACGAGACATGGTCAGGTCAATTTATACTACAAAAGAGTTTACAAAATGTGGAAGGTATTCCCCTTTCATGTAGGAAGTTGATTCAGTTTTATGACTAGATAAAGAAGTTCTCATAACACAGTTTAAACTCGCTCCGAAACAATACATCGGGCGAGAGTGGTGAAAAATTGATTCGACATCGAATACGGTGCGAATCGATCGATGGTATTAGAAAATTCACGACCACGTTAATAATTTTAGAGAGTAACTAATTCAAGATACATTTGGCTACCTCATCATCATAGGGTTGAAAAGCACAAGCGCGATGTTATGTATTGCACAAGGAAACTCTGTATGCCATTCCTGGATTTATCCCATAGACGCTTTTAGAAATGAGGTCACGCTATTGTATTGTAAGCAAGAATCAGTACGTTGTTACAACATCATAATTATTTATAACGAACAAGAAAGGTCTAATGCTGAACATGGACCTCCCTCAATCTAGGGGTGTTTTCGAACCCGCTACACTTCGCAAGCGGTTTAACAAGCGCAAGCAAAAACTTACGTTGCATAATTGATTGATTGACCCGAAAGGAAAAAGAATCCTGACGGATTAAAAGAACCAACGGCTAAAGAGTGTTTCTGATAATTATAAGAATTCTCAGTCGACTATGGAACGTACGGAAATAATCAATTAAGCATGGATGCCTGATTTACTATGTTTTAAATCTTTTTATTTTAATAAGATCAAACTTATAATATCGAACAATCATTGATCAGCCTGACGAAGTATATACATATTTAAAAATAAATTGGCGTTTATGAATTTTTAGCTACTTAATAAAGATATTAATATTGAAGTTTTTAAAAATTGTGTCAATATGTATACCTAGGCATGTCATTAAATGTGTCGTCAATCGTATTTAATAATATGAATACCCAAATATGCATATGAATTCAATCGGCACAATCTATTTAAACGCAGATAATTAAATGATATATTTTAATTCGTGCATGATAATGATAAATATAGTCGGCACAAAATATTAAAATGTGCTGGAAGTTGTTAGGTAGGTAAATAATGCATAGGTAAACCATCCAATAAAACTGAACAACTTAGTTAAATAAAAAATAAATTGGCCTTTCCTTGTCAGAAGAATATGACACGAACAGAAACCTAAAGTTTTGCATTACCTAATAATATCTTCGCCTTTTTTCTTTCTGTTAAAAATAGTTCGTTATCTCGTCAAGTTATTTCGCTAAACGTCTGAAGTCTGTTTATTTTTTCCGCGTAGATTAGAGTACATAATCCATTGTCTCGCCATTATTATAATCTGTGCTTTTAAAATGATATTTGTGTAAACCATATAAACTGCTTGTGTACAAAAAATGATTGTCTGTATTTACTTCCAACGTAAACTGTTGTCAAACTGTGGATAAACCTACGATTTTAATCTCGCTTTGTCAAATGTGATTATTTACGCTTTTCCATATTTACGTGTAATGTCGTAAAAATTACCTCACCTTAATGTTGTTTTTAATGTGCACAGTTCTTTCTATGTTACAAATTGAATGTTCCGCTTCAGGAATTCCTCATATGTGTTTTTATTATATTAAGCAATGGTGGAACTAGTATTAACTTCGGTAAAAATGTGACGATAGGGTGAGCTCAGGGTCGGAACTATCGCAACTCATCTTTAGTCGCGCAATTATGGATAGTAAAGATAGGACAACGTGCAAGCAATTTCTTCGATGTCATATCCGAAATATCGCGCCTGGACAATACGCAGCGGTGTTTCGTTCGATGCTATCTATACCGCGTGTTACAGAATAACAAATAAACCGAAAGGCTGTGAAAGAGACCCCTATGAAGACATTTTTAACATTTAAAAGGAACATTTTTATTAAATCAAATTACACAATAAAATTATCGCATCGCAGCACTATTTTGACAGTTTAAAGTTCAACTGAAGTTGTAGCCAAGGCGGCGTTGCGCGATTCGGTATACATTGCTAGTTATTTCATATTACTAGTAGGAGTTCATCGACCGATTAAAATAATGAATATTATTCGTTTTGGGTTCTTTTGCACCTTGTATAGAAATCTCAAAGCCAAGATACAGGCCTGAAATTTAAATTTTCATTTATATCCATGGTTGGGACACAAGCCTTTGACGCATATGCATAGGTAAGTGTCGAAGGGTGCTATAATCTGCAGTTTATTCAGTTTGCGGTTAAGGTTTCCATAATATCTCTTGTGAAACTTTGCAATTGTAATGGTCCAGTGACGTGGGGCAGGAACAGATCATTTTACATCGCCCAGACTCCGCAGTCGGACGTCCTCAACCTTACCAACTGCTCTGTAATTGAAATAATGAAGTAAACGCTGGATTTGGTATATAAATAGAGATTGTTGTTTGACGGGAGTTTTCGGCGCCAAGCCGCACCAATGTTCTTCAAATGATTTTCAGCGGAACTTGTATCTCATCTCATACAATCTAAAATAGCGCGGCTGTACCTTATGCAAGTGGTTTCCGAACAGAATACTCACTAACAGTCACAATAGCCCACGTAAAAGCATCAAATAACCAAAGAAATGGTTACTAGGTAGTGTGTCCTATAGATAACTCCAACTGCCCCCAATGTTATTTATGTATGACATAAAAACATTTATTAAAGTTGTCATATGTCGAATCTTCTTATTTTTTTGCCCTTGCAATGCCAGCGACAATCAATAATCATTTTATTGTCACCATGCTATTCTATACTTCAAACTGTTAGCAGAATACGAAAAGCCTACAACCATGCTACTGACATGCATTCTACATACAACTGAAACGATTTTCATTTAGCAGTCATCGGGTCCTGTACTTAGATGTGTTTGGACCTTGAAGAACTTTATTTGTACCCACCCATTTAACTGCTTTCGCAAAACAAAATTAATTATCTGCATTATACAACAGTTTCCGCAGTTATAAAATCACCTTGACCTTCAAATAATGCAAATAAAATTTCAATACCGCAGTACATCTATCTATGTACCTATACCTGTACAAAATATGCCTACAAACCTGAAAGTTTCAATGACAAACAAATCGATAGGTAGGAAATTCAATATTTTACCGTACATGGTCGGCCGTATCTTTAAATGCATATTCAGCTACTACAACTAGATCTGGGATAAGTTGGGTTGGAACTTCGTGGGAACTAAAACTATATGAGTATGACATCAAATATTTTACGTCCTATTCGTCATATTTCATACTAATCAAATCTCTCACGACAGTGGCCTCGATTCGGGAAATTATTTCTCTAAAGCCACCAAATAAGCACTGTTACTTTCTGAAAAAAGGTTTAGAAAACGATAGGATAAATCTAAGTCATGTCGTGTATTACCATATGACGCAAAATACGCGTTATCTGTCAAAATAAGGCGACGACGAAACCAATTAAATGGCGACCAAATTGACTAGAAAGGCGAAGAACCCGTTGACGTTATGGACTACAGTACTTAGACATATTTGATAGAAAGTGACAGCGCTAATTTAACGTAAGAATCATTACCTACCCTTAGTTTATCGGACCTGTGATAAACCCATATGCAATATGAGTCTTATCGCAATGAGCAGCACTTCAAATCACTTATTTAAACCTAACATTACCTAACAAACAAACAAATGATATTTATTTCCACACCACAATAATATGTGTTTTGAAATCACTCTAGTCGTTTCTACATTTCTTGTGTGGTGGGCTGATGCCTAAACTAAGTTTAGTTAACTTGTAAAAAAGTTAATTAGGCCTTCCCCTTACGATACTGGTGAGTGACTAAAGTACCACCCCTGTCCCATAAGTCGTATTTGACAGCTGTCATCTCCATATTAAAAGAGATGTCAACAAAGGAAAATGAACCATGTGCCATAGTATTATCACGAATCTGACAGCTGTCAAATACGACTTATTAGAACGGCGGTACTTTAGTATAGATCATTCCCGCAAATGAAAATAAATCGAGCCGATTATACATGAAACCACCTTTTATATTATTATAACCTAGCCATAGTTAAACTAGCCAATTTATCCTGAAATATAGTGAAAGTACCATATTAAAATACTTGTAAGTATGTATGTATATTTCTTGTTATGTTATGAAAATCACAATATTATTTGAACGTTCGAACAAACAGTAAAACAGTAATTCAGAATAACCTTAATGACTATAAAACAATTAAGATAGATAACTATTACACCCACTTAATACAATGTTGTTAAACAAAGTGTATTGTAACAAGTGGAAATTCTTTACTATGACAACAACCTGCAAAATTTACCTAATTATTATATTTTCCTTAAGTTCATAAAAATACACTCTTCTAAGCTGTCTTATTCGTTTGTAGTAGTAGGGGGATAAGGGATTTCTAATTCCGTTCTGATTAGTGTTAATTAGTTTAATAAGCAATTTTAAGTAACTTTGGGTCCGTCTCGCCGCATCGTATGGGTCTTTTCACATCAAGTGCAGTACTGAATACGTAAAATTGAATAGTCTAATCACTGGAGGCCTAATGAACGAAATACCTGATCACTGGAGGTCCAATGAAAAAAAGGCCTATTCGTCAGTAGGTCATCTTATTGCTGAGCGCTGTCGCGGCCGCGGTGCCGGCAGCTAATATAAACGGATCAATTAAAAAGAAATATGTCATCGGCGACGGCTTACGTTCGGCTCGTGGAGCTGGCGGCTCGACTGAAAGCAGCCTAAGTATCAGACCCGAAATTTCCGCCGCGGGAAATTCCTCTACTCTTAGAAGTACACTATATAGTACCTAATATTAGGTCACCCTAAATATAAAACTGTTAGTTTAGGTCAATAGGTTGCCTAGTGCCTATTTAGGTTCCGTGTTATTCTTATCTTGTTGCATTTGAAAACACTGCCTTATTCATTTAACACGTGCTTCTCGGCTTTCTATACATTCATTATCTAGGTCAAAGTAAACGCTTAGTAAGAAACTAGATCATTTTTTACATAATAGGCACGCTACAAGTAAATAGATACATCGTTTCTATTTTACTAGTTCATATTCTAAGATTTGTAATAAATGGAGCATCGATTCTTACGTGGGATTTCCTTCAAGAGAAAGGTGTTGACCTGGGTCATGCATCTAACCTAGTACACCTACGAACTAATATTATTAGTTACATATTTTTATATTTTCCTATTCATTTCTACCACCTCTATGCTGCTTGTAAGGAGTTTCTATAGGTCCTGCTGACCTTAATCCTAGATCATGGACTAACCTAGATGCACCTACGTTATAATATTCCCCACACATCTATTCTATGTTCATACATTTCACCTTCTATACAAGCTTATCGTACTGCAAATCTGCTGTGAGTTATTACTGTAATTCATAAATATTGACCAAATGTCCGCTACTACTGTTGGTCAGAATTACCAAACACGATATGAGTTGAACAAAGAAATAAGCAGTGCTTGTTGCGTCCCTAGCTGTATTCTTTTTGAACCTATTTGATTTTTTCTGTTTGACTTGATACCTGACTGATTGATAAATGAATGGTCGTACATTCCGAAGCCATGCAATGACTAATGTTTGTTTTGTATTATCCACAGGCATGGTTGAAACGCCGGACACCAAAAAACCACCAAAGGTTGATGATCAGCACCTACACGCAAACCCCATCTTCACTATCAGCGGTAAGTTCTTATCTACTTTCATCATTACCATCATCAACAGCAGTGAGATTTCCACAGTCGCACTGCTAAATAGCCCTCAAATAATCTAAATACCGTAAAATTTATCGCCGTGTTATGCCAGCCTTTATCCGTATTTTACGACAAGGACATAATCTTATCCAGGGAATAGACAGCAACGATCCCTGTGAATGCAACATGTTGCTGCGCTCGCGAGTCCGCCAGCCAAGCGTGGTGAGTACGCCAGCACCCCTCCAATATAATAGGTAGCAGCCCATGGCCAGATAAAGTAATCTTAAAACCGCCGAAGCAATTTTGAGACGAAACCGTCGCGGAGTATGCTGCTGATGTAACTTGACTTGACACTAACATTCACTGCGTACTTTTAAACGCATAATTTTAGGTACGTAGTACCTACTTGTATGTTAAATAATTTATAACTCACACGAAAAATATTTGCTGCCATATTTAATTCATACAATAGGTAGCAAAGATGAGCTCAGTGTAGATACCTCGCACGCCTAAACACATGTCGAATTGAATTATCAAGTAAAAACCTTTTGACTTAAGGTAATGAGAAAACCGCTAGACGTACAGTCAAGTTCACGTGCGGTTAGACACTCAAACTGCCAATGTAAGTCTTATGCGCGCGGCATAAGAACGGGCCAAAGTCCAAACTGTCTAACCCAACCTGATCTTGACAGTACAAGAGAATACCGTAATCAGTGTCCTCAAAATGATATTTCTTTTGCAAGTGCGATGTCAATTGTGACGTACTCGGTGACGCACGAAATGTAGAATAATCAGTAAGTGATAGGTAAAGGAGTCTCCAATATCATCTAGATCGAAATTGACGTAGCTGGTTAAGTACGTCTTTTCAATCTGTTCATTTATGATCTTTGATAAACAGCCATACCTAAATAAACATGTATACATTAAGGCGGTTCACTCACTTGTCGTGCGTCGTTTCGTATTTTTAACGCAACGTATCGCATGCGCCTGTCACACGAAAGGAAATTGCGAATTCCAATCTTATATCCCATACAAATACGGCTACGTGTGTCAATCGACTTGAAAGTCGTCTCCGTTTCGCACCGTAACGCACCGTAAACCCACCGTACCCGTTTTTGTATGGAAATAAGATTGGAATTCGCTATTTCTCTTCATCCGCACGCGTTATAAAAACGGAACGACGGACAACAAGTAAGTGAAACGCCTAAGTTGCCAATCTGTAATCCCGACATACGGCTTTTCAACAGACTTTAAAAAAGGTCATTGTTTTTTTTGATTATTATTAAACATAAAAAACTACCAAGCCTATTTCAAAAGATTTAAATTAAAAAATATATTTAGGCAGATCTCATAATAATAAGCATTGATAAGTCACTACGCTCTGCCTACCCTGCAAGGGATATAACCGTGATTATATGTTATTTGAATGCATAAGTCACTACAAATTTCATATGAAATAAATTGTTTTAGTAGCTTCTAAGATATCTACTAGATACTACTGTGTTTTTCGACTTTACCACTTGTAGTGGGTCGTCTATCTTCTGACCTTTTTCACCGTTACAGTACAACAATAATGTTCTTATTTCGTGATAGAAATATTTTTAACTACAATTTCCCCAGACAGTGTTTATGACTACGCGATAAAAAGTGAGATTATAGAAAGAAACAATATAGAACATCGGATTAGCTTAGAATTCCTTTGTTCGTAACATAACCTACCTTAATCAGCTGATAAAAGATATGTTCAAGTACCATTATTGCACTAATTAGTATTCGATTTGTGATCAAGGATCTTTTCAGCTATCGTATCGATTTGCAAAGTACCTAAGAATCATGGAATCATGATTAATTAGATAAAAGTTGGATGTGTAACATTGGGTTTAACTCTTTGATTTACTGTGTATGGCAAATCAATTTATTTTTAAACACATATATCACTCCTATAATTCCTTGCGGGGTAGGCAGAGCGTAAACGGCCGTAAAAACGGGCATTTACGCCACGTATGACAAAAATTTGAGCTCATCGACTTTAGTACTCTCTCGAGTCCCCTAGTCGCCTCTTACGACACCCACGGGAAAAAATAGGGTGATGCTATTGTAAGCCGGCATCACACGGCCTCTTTCCATTTTCACATAAGCCTGAAAATGTAACAAAACTACTTTCCAACGATTATCAAGGACAAGAAGGCTAGTTTGTAGGTTCATAGGCAGGATTTCAAGGTGTGTAACCGTGTGATAACGGCTTAGAATAGCATCACCCCATTTTTTCCCGTGGGTGTCGTAAGAGGCGACAAAGGGATACGAGGGTGTGTATTGCAATACTAGGCGATGGGCTGACAACCTGTCACTATGGCGATTCACAATTTTCCAATGACACTCAAATGTTTGTCAGACGTGGCTTAAATGACCGTTTTTGGCGGCCGTTTTCTCTATGCTTACCCCGCAAGGGATAAAGGCATGCTATATGTATGTATGTATTTCAAGGTACGGGAATTAACGGGATGCGATATGTGGGTTAGACCTATCCTGGATTTTTCCCACAGTAATTGAAGTGAAGATTTTCCAATATTAAGTAATCCTAAAATGTAAACTAGACTGGCTATCGATAGTATCTACGTGCTTAGACACGTGCAACAATACCTAGATAACGTAAGCAATTTTAATGTGGATAGAGATAGCTATCGTATTACGGTCTTTGGCGATATCTACGGAAAATTCTTTACGGCGCGTAACGTTTGGCTTGATTCATATGAATTTGACACGACTTATCCTTCAACCGAATTTCCGATGCGGCGCGTAACGTTCGGCGTGTTTCGTACGAATTTGGCACAACTAATCCCTCAGCCGAATTTCCGTTGCGGCACGTAACGTACGGCATGTTTCGTACGAATATAACACGAGGAATCCCCCAACCGAAATTCCAATGTTTTGCGTAACGTTCGGCTCGATTCATACAAATTAAAGACGACGAATTTCCCAACCGAATATCCGTTACGGCGCGTAACTTTCGGCTCGTTTTGTATGAATTTGACACGACAAATCCCTCAATAAGTAAGACGCCACTTACTTAAGTACCTAAGAGGTCATTGGTGGATTTTAAATTTTGTACAAATGTAACTATATTTTGATTAATTAATAAAATAAATGAAATTAAAAATATCAAACGAAATTCCGCGCCTGAATATATCCAGCTATATTTGGTTGCTATAGCTAAAGGCAGGTACCTATATTAGGAAGGTAATGTGGCATTGTGTTTAGTTGCGGATGTAGTCCTTCTATAATATAGGTTTGCCTAAATGTTAATGACCTTTTTTTTACTCAAACTTTTTAGACTCCTTTGTTGTAAAATGCTTTGTCCAATTTTATATATTTTGGTTTCGGCTGGCAATTTTACATTGTGTGCCGATAAAATCGCAATTTAGAATATAATTTTCGACGTTCAAATGTGTTGTCCGGAAGTGTATAAATAACCAGTAACATAGACAAACTATAGCGGATAAAATAAAATCGAAATTTCATACAAAATATAAAACTAGCACCTCCATCTTCGCCTGAAATGCCTTTGATGCTCTGCTTACTCCGTAATGCACGTAAAGCCCATTAGTACAGCTGTGATAATGACATCGGGTCTTACTCTCATTGGAATAAAAAGTCTGACATCAGGGTTTATCGGTTGTTCGTGAACTCGACAGCAAAATGTCTTTTACAGTTTCCTAGTCGACAGTTATCATGAATACTCTCGTAAATCATTTGAGTTTAAATGACATTTTCTCGTAACTTTAATGAACAACAATGTTATAAATTGCGTTTGTTGTTGTTAAGATTAAAACGACTAGGCTGTCGCCTGCGATTTTACTCGGGAATCTACACAGTTCTCAGGGAAATAACGCAAATCCAACAAGTACGTACGAGTAGTTAGCGAGGGAAATACAAAAAAAACCAATAGTTTTAAATAAACTCGCCATTTTGTGCAAACAACCATGTTTTCGATAATGGATAATACAAACAAAAATTCTAACTTTGATTAAATCTGTCAATTTGGGGTCAGCACATCAACAAATCTTTTGTTTGTTCTTAAATGCACAAATAAGTTGCCCTTGTGCATTCATAAACGAACAAATGAATCTATTAGTTTTATTAATACACCTATCACTGCGCTTATTTACGAGTTTGCTATATATCAATATCAACATAGGAATATATATCTACCCTCATTATAATAATTGTAACATTAGTCACCATTCGGTTTGCACGAGAGAATAGTGTCTTTCTGCTTTTCCGTTTTAATTTTATGAATTGCCTTCTAGAATGCAGTTCTAAATATATTCCGCTGATTATTTTAACGCTTATGCTTGTGACAGTACTTGTTTTGTGATAAAATGATTGCGTAACTAGATCGCGAAGTGATTCTGAATCTTACGTTAACAAATCTAAGACGCGAAAGATTTGTTGCGATCGCTGTGTAAATAGTGACAATAACACTGATAATGTAGAAAAAGTGAAAATTGTGTCGTAGTTATGTTCAGATAAACAAAATAACAGTGTGAACAGATCACATAAAACACCTCTTTATAGTCTTTTGTTGTGACCGATAGTGAAATGTCAAAGAAATAATCATGGATTAGTTTATACCTGTTCCATGATGCATGAGTGTCATATCGTAATCATAAAGTTTTCACAATAGGTTATGTGTTGGTTAATTTAGGAATATCTTATCACCTTACTCACTTTACTCAGGTTAAAGTCAGGTGTAGTAAGAAACTTTACTTCTCGCCAGTACATTCGGTAAATCCAGAAGTCATCAAACATATTTTTTTATCAGGAAGCGAACCAACTCTCTCAAACAGCAGTTTCTTTTCCGCAGTTGTTCACTAGAAACATTTCTTCAGTTCTTAGTTGACATTTGGCCTGAAAAGATTTATCTCCAATTTACTAAATAAATACAAGAATACATTTATTTCTCAAAATAGAGAATCAGAACAAAATGAATTCATTGTAAATAAGTAATATAAGAGAAAAAGTGGAAGCAATCTGCAACTTTCTTAATTAAAATACAGTGTAATTATTAGTTGTTGTTGCTGGAAAGTGGTTTTCTAATGGTTTTAACTTTGACGAGTATTAAAAAAATGGAAACGTTAATGGATAAACTGAAATGGAAAATGAGAGGATATACTATGATTGGTAAGTGATATTTTCCAAATATGAAAATATTGCGTCAATACGACAATGTTTTGTTTATCCACACAGTTTAAAATGAAATTTAAAAGTACGTATTCTCCACAAAGTAAATTTGATGTCTCTAGCAGAATATCAGTTTTTTTGAAAATAAATTTTACCTTTGCTTAAAACATTTTTTTTCTTAATATTTCAATTTTGTATTAATTTAATAAAACCGTGGTTCGGTCAAGTTAACCAAAATCAGTGAAAATTAATCCGTCAATGGCTTATTTAGGTGATAAGAATAATTTAGGTTAGATCACCCATACCCCATAATATCAATGATTTTTTCCAACAAGTCACGTATCATCATTTTGAGAAATACTCGAATTACTTATACGCTATAGTGGAATTATTTCCATCAACGTTAGAATTACGGTTTGTTCAATCTAGCTCAAATTGTTTCCGTCAAAGGCGAAAATTCGTCGAGGAATATTCCGCATGTTTTCCTCAATCCTTACTGAGTAAGATAAACACATTGATAAACCATTTTACTATCAAAACTCTGGTTGGGTTTGCGTCTTATCAGCGTACTGGAACCACCTCTTAGCTATCAATCAATTAAACATTTTATGCCCTCTTTGTACGTATTTTGATTACCTTTACGTCACCGTATAGTATAAACCACTACTCTTCACTAATACATGAGGAAAGATTTGATTCTTCTTATTCTTTTCGTGTGGGTTGACCGAACCGTCAACGACCCGATGAACCCTGGTGTCAGAGTAACAAGAATTGGTTGTCTGTTTGAAAGGAATAGGCTTCGAAACCACTGGACCGATTTTAGAAAATCTTTTACCATTAACCTTGATAAACATACCTAAGCTATTTTAAAATGTCTTATTCCCGCGAAAAAGCGGTTCGCAGTGGGTGAAATTTTTAACTATATAATAGTCACATCAGTTCACTGCTGAATATAGGCGTGCCCCTGTTAAAGGAGTAATTGACATGCTCACCACGCTTGGCAGGAGGATTGGCGAGTGCAGTGCATTCACAGAGAGAGAGGTGTTGCGTGTATTCACAGAAAACGCTGCTGCCCATTACCTTGATTCACCCATTAGTCGGTTTTTGCTACACCCACGGTTACAGATGGGGTGATGCTATTTTACGCGTAAACCAGTAAAAGTTGATTTTTATCTTAAATCGGTAACTAAAAGTAATACAGGTTGTAAGGGACGCTGTATCGAAACCTTTGCAGGCATAATCAGACCATAAAATTTATGTTAATAAACAAGAAAAAAATCGACCTTACATACATATTCTGGATCAGTTGACTAACTTTCAATGGAAACTCTAAAAAAAATATTTGTTTCACAACATAGGTAGGCTCTATATTAAAATTCGTTGAAAATGAAATTACTATTTTCATTGTAGGATAGTATTATCACTTATTGACGTCTTGTAAATCTTCAGTTCCATGGTAAAACATGCCAAAGAAAGTTTTCAGTATACCGTCCCTTACAGTAAGTCTCTGTATAATAAGAAACGCAGCATTGCTCAAATAAAACGAAATGAAACGAATGTCTATTTCTTGTTATGTATTCTTTTTATTCAGTCATAGAAATAATAACTGATACACATTTTTGGGGTTCCGTACCCAAAGGGGTATCCGTACGTCTTTCACCAAGACTTTCTTATAAACCGTGATAGTTTGAAATTTGTTCACAGGTGATGTTTTTCCGTTGCCGCTACCAATACGTAACAAAAGTTCTAAAATTTAGAAATAATCAGAAATTAAGGGAGGTTCCATACATAAGGCGTGTTTTTTTTTGCCTTTTTTTCTAAAATGGTTCGGATGCAATATAGTTGATATTTCACAATAAATACGAAAAAAGCAATAAAAATATTATTTAAGGGGGCTCAGCTCCCACACAACAAGTGTTTTTTATCCCATATTTATACATAACGGTACGGAACCCCTACTGTGAGTGACCGACTCGCACTTATCTGATTTTTCTATCAACTGTTCATTTGAAGAGCGATTTGAAGGCCAACACTCAGCACACTTTACTGAAGCGATCGCCTTTTTTTGTTGCTTTAATTATTTGTTCTTTGGTACAATAGTCCAGTACGTCTGGCATTATTTGAGGGCATAACTTACAAAAACTCTAATTTTTACGATTACGTTATTTGTGTCTGTAAAGCACATGTCTTACATTTTGTTTAATTTTTTACGTTTGCTTAAATTTTCTATTAATTAGATTATACACAGATAAAAATTAATTGACTTAACGAATTCAATTAAATTTTTATCTGTATAAAATACACCACTGTCTATGTGACAGTTCACACAGTGTAGAAAACCCAGTATCAGTCGTTTTAATCCACTGCAAAGAAAGTATGTTAGCATATACCTGAGGTGACACAAAATAATAACTTGGGTTCAGCCAATGGTCCAGAAACTATCAGCCAAAAATAAAACACTTTCATATTTTTGAAACACAAAATACTAGTCATACTGGGCTACAAGTCATGCTCCGGATCCACATAAACTGAATGCTCGAAAAAATTGCATGAGACCGACCTTGAGCGAATTGAATTTAGCTTTTACCATTCGTTTATTCAGTCACCTGTAAGTTGTAAGGGAAATAGCGCAAAACGTCTTATTCCAGCAATTTTTTCTATATTTCCAGTTAGTATTTCCTAAGATCAGTTAAATATAAAAAACACTTGAAACCCCCCCGCGGTTTAAACTTTTTACCAAAGACTTCCACGAAAATGGTCACACCTCGTCTTGAAAGAAAGAAAAAAATTCGTTGAGCCATACTAAAATATTGTAATCGCTTCAAGCGCAACAAATTTGTCACGGCCAAAATGTCATTAGTTGTAGGTGGACCAGCCCTAGAGGGGTCATAATGCGAGATCGTTTCAAATGTTTTTTTTTTGTTCTAGATGAGATCTGCAGCCCAGACCCCACGTACACGATGGCGTCGATAAACTCCAGCAATGGTGACCTGAAGAGTCCTGGCGATCCGCTCGACAAGAAGATCAGCGAGGCTGATGCTGAGAAACAACCGTTGTCTGGGGTAAGTTTACTTTATACCATAAATATGACCGTACTAAACCATACGGCTGATATCCGATCAGATCCGTTCAACCCTGGACACGTAACTACACGACGCTCTCCACTATGACATAGACAGAAACAGGTGTCAAAACACCGTTCAACAGAAGCTGGTGCCACAGCTGCTAGGGAATCATGAACTTGATTTATATGATGCGAGGAGAAGGATACTACCTCTATATACTACAGGGTCTAGGTAGTCAATAGTCTTAATTAGTCGAACACCTTCTTCTTCATCGAGTTGAATGGTAACATTAAGCAACAGCAAAAAAGGTGATCCATGGTTTTGGCGGCGCCATAATTGCACTTACCGTCGGTTGAGAAACCCCAGTTCACTATTTTTACGTTGCACCTTCCAACGTCAACCCGGCGTCTGTTAAGTTACTTCCAAGCTGCCCAGGGAAGCCACCTACAGGAAGTTTTTCAGCCAGCGGACTTTGATACGCTTCAGGTGGTTACTTTTCAATTTCGCGACCGCTTTTGCACCAACTAGGTTTCATATAGAATTACATGGGTTTCTACAACCAAGTTCTTGAAATAAGCTCTTGTGGCTATAGCTACTTACTTCAATATGAGCAAAGCGAATTTTTGATAAACTAGACTTGTATGGAATATTTCTACAACGAAGTTCTTGAAATAAGCTCTAGTGTCTGTAGCTACTTACTTCAATGTGAGCTAAGCGAATTTTCGATAAACTGGACTTATTACATCTTTATCGAGAAGATGATCAAATGAGGGCGCTACCTATTGTCAGCAAGCGACATTGTGTGGGTGAGCCTGCCAATACGTGTTTTGTAGGATGAGTGAGATGAGCAAGTAAGCGAATTGACATTGTTTCCATTGTGTCTACGTAATACCTACATTATTATAAGTAGGTAGTGAAGATGTTGAAGATGCATCTTATGTGCGTCATAGGAAATGTTATGTTTAGCATTGATGGATGAATAAGACTGACATTTCAATATCTGTAAGTAAATCACCGATTTTCATACTTATCGCGTTGTCGTATCTTTCACGTGAATCATACCTATTCATTCAATATTTTCAAGGCTACTCATAGGCTGCTGCACTCAGAATTAATCCAGGATAAACATATATTCGGGATTTTCATACAGTTACAGCCGTGTGATGCCGGCTTAGGATAGAATCACTCCAATACTACCCGTGGCGTGGGTGTCGTTAAAAGCGACTGAGGTATAAATTCATCCAGGGAATGGGCAACAGCGTTCCCTGTGCAGACAATATCTTGCACTTCAAGCGCCGATCCACTTGCCAAGCGTTGTGAGTATGACAAGACAATACCCCTTAATAAGTAGTTGGGAGGCCCATGTCCAGCAATGAACCATTGTGGCTGTTAATGCTAATGTTGTTTACAGTTACAAGAAAAGTTTGTTTCCAGGTTGAGGCGCTGCTCATTTACTATTGAAATAACATTAGGAATATTACTTTATAAGTTGGCTTAATGTAGTTGGGTGTATATTATTTTTATCTTTAATATTGACATACTTATTTCCATTGTAAGGGTTTACAAAACACTTTACAGTTATACATGAGTCAACCGATAATAATGTATAGCCACGTTATGATTTCTTAATATGTAACATTCTATTGCTACTGTATAAAAAATCTATGTTGATGTAAAAAATAAGCTGTATTAACAACCTACAATAACGTTGATCCTTTGAAAATACTTTGCTATTGTATCTGTCATCAAATTGCTTTTATAGTAGGTATCGATTAAATAAATAAATTCTACATACATACACATATCACGCCTTTATCCCTGGCAGGGTAGGTAGGCAGAGCGGTAACAACCGTACAATATGATCGCTACCGCCACGTATGACAAATATTTGAGGGCTGTTCGAGAAAAATCGTGTATCACTATAGTGAAGTGACAGGTGGTGTAAAATCTACACATGAGCATTATTTATGTGTTTTGTAGAAAATTCGGACCAATAAATATAATTTGCATGATATTTTATTATTCAAATATATATTTGTCGGAGCGTGAGGTATTAAACCTTAGGAATAAAGTAAGGTGCATTTTTTGCTGTATTTTATGGTAAGAACATTAATTGAGTACCTATGCGTTTTCGTCACTGGATTCCGAGTCATTCTAAGTTGTTTGAGCGATCGGGCGTAGCGCTAGGCTCAAATGACCTTTCAACGTTCCTTGGTTTTGGTACTGCAACTACTGCATCAAGTCCTGACCTAAATATTAAAATTAATTATAGCTGCTAGACCACTATCTGATTTTCCGTTGCGACGACATATATGATATTAAAGATATTCGTTCTAGTCATAGAAATTCCGCGACATCATTTTATTCTTTTTGCTACGTACAAGTGAGTCCCGACCCTTAAAGATAACACAGATTAGAATGACAATAAAATATTTAGTTGCTTTACAGATAATACACCTAATAGAGTACAGCGAAGTAGAAAGACTGCGTTTTAGGTACACCCGGCTGAAGGGGTACATTCAATGGTACCGTGATGTTTATGGAGTGCCATAGCCAAGTAGCTAAATCCATCTGCTGGATATTGTATCAGTGCGTTTAAGTGACTACGTTGCTAATGTCAAAGTCACAAAGTGCATAAAAAAAATATTTTTCACTTTCCGAATATATCCTCGTTTTCTGCGCTTTGGTATAGATTTTTATAAATATTTTTGAGAGGCTAGTTATGTAACAATGATTAGTTACGTTTCGTTTTACGATCTCATACATCCAAGTGAAAAGTTATGTGACGTTCCGATCCTTACGTTAATGTACCAAGTACAGTGCCATCTATCCAGTGACTAGGTAAGCGTTTAAAAAAAAAAAAACTCGCTATTCAAATGGGAAGGGTGATGGATGAAAGTGAAAAAGAGGATATTATCAAGGAGGAGTGCTATTTTACTAAGTAACCATCGAATTTGTAATACTGGCACTAAGGGCTAAATCAGCATTCAGTGGCATATCGCGAAACTCAGATAACAGTCCAATTTTTTTCTATATGTATTTTTCGTTTGTGTAGCCTTAAATTTAATCAATCAAGTAGCAAGAAACGATTTAAAAATAACTATACTTTATCATCTAGTATGTACCTGATAAAATATTTACACAATAATAAATTATTATCATTTATTACTTTGTTACTAAGTACCTACTTAGATAGACACTTGTAAGGTCGCATATTGCAGTAATTTAGTATTTCTAAATATTTAGGTCATCCACCACTCACACAATTTTAATATCTAATTGTACATATTTATTTATTTGTTATAAAAACTGTACAAGTGCGAGTCGGACTTGCCCGCCGAGGGTTCTGTAATAGGTACACACATCAAGGTCTTTCATAAATCATATGGTGCCCCACTTGATGCAAATGCTAACCTTAACTTAAAAAATTCGGTAATTTTTAGCCAGCAAAACCACATTTTAAAAAAATATTAATTTTTATATTTCTTCCTTTATTTGTACTTCAAAACAAAGCTACTTGCCAAATTCCATAGTTCTAGGTTCACGGGAACCCTTTGAATTTTGAATCTTTTGAGAAGGTCAAAAAAGGCGACTTTACTGCATAGATGTAAAAAAAGTCGTATCCTTATTTTTATAGTTAATTAAGTAGCTCGGTATTTTTACAATTACAAGCAACCGTAGACATGAGTTGATAACCACCAACCGTAGACAACCGTAGATATGATAGATGATCATAACGCGAATTTTGTACAATTACAAGAAACCGTGACTCACATGAGTTTATGATATGATACATGCTAGACTCGATATCTGTACGCGTTTTCGAGATAAAAAGTCGTGATAAACGGACTGACGGACCACGGAGTAATACTTCCTCGGGTTGGGAGGTCTGCTCTGCAGAGCCTGCAGAAGGGTGATCGGCTCCACTTATTGGGAACTGTTTCACCCATCAAAGTAATATACTATAAGAGTTCCGTTTTATTCTATTTGAGGTACGGTACCCTAAAAAGTTTACAAATTGCTTTCAAGGCACTCCTAAACCATAAATTAGTTTGTCCGAGTGCTGCACACTCCTTAACCTAAAACTTGACTAGGGTTAGTAGGGTAGTAGGGTTATTAGAGTTACCTCTTACTTTGTAATAGGTAGGTAGGTAATGGGACCCATAAATATATGGGTTACTATAAATTGTCTTTTTCATTACATTTGAGCCACAGAGCAACGAGTTTTGCGTCTCTAAAGGTAGTTAGAATATAAGGTATTCGGTGTGATATATGCCTTGTGATGCCGCCTTAGAATAGCATCACCTCATTTCTTTCCCGCGGGTGTCGTAAGAGGTGATTTTAGGCGACATACACGACTATTCTGACGACCCTCAAATATTTGTCAGACTTGGCGATAATATGCGATCCCGCAAAGGATAAAGGCGTATGTATTAGGTAACTTATAGAATCATTAAAATCATTTCAAGTAGATGATTTTTTCTGTCTACTTCACGATTTAACCAACTATTGGTTGTTTCAGAAAAAGGAGGAAAGATGGTACACGACGCTGATGCAAGTCTCGGTCCCGTTCTTCATCGCAGGTTGCGGGACCATAGGGTCCGGTCTGGTCTTAGGACATGTCCGGGTAAGTTACCTAACCTCATGCCAGAAGAGAACCACCTTAGGGTAAGATTATAGTGAGGCTGTTTCTCGCGGGATTACAAAGACATGTGCGCAACGAAATATATGAATGAATTTAGTAAATTAATGGACGATTTGTTGCAAAAAAATCTTCTTAAATTTGCGAAAAACGTCCTGGCTGCTTTGGCGCTGCAGCGGCCACTATAATCCGAGCCTCAGGGCTTCCACACATAACTGCGAATTCGCATAGCATAAAATCTATCTTAGATTCGCATGGTTACGTGTAAACTTCTATTTTTATGATATGTGACATTGTGACTTACGCGGATTTTTAATGTCAAATGAATGATGTCAAATAAATAAATATTTTCAAGTGTTACTTAGTTATTTTATTAGAACTTTATATTTAAAAATTAATTATACCTTTTTTTAATCAGGACTGGGACGTCTTCGTGCAAGTATCAGCTATTTTCGTGTTGGTTCCGTCTCTATCTGGACTTAAGGGTAAGTCGTTATGCCTTTGTCTAACACATAATCAGGCTTACATCCCTTGCGGGTAACGCAGACCCATTTGTGCCACGTTATGTTAGTCTGGATCAAACTAAGTAGAAAAATGTTGAAACCAACGCCAATGCTGATAGGTATATTATCTTTATATTTGTGCAAGTAATCGGTTGTACATCTGCTCACGTTTTGTTGTCAATGGGTAGGTATACATACATACATATCAGGATTCAATAATCATAGACAGAATGCGGTTTCTAGGTTACCAGATCCATGACCTCAAATCCAAAGATGAAATTAAAGTATCATTATAAAAATTGATAAGATTACCGCAAGATTGTTGATTCCAGGGACTTTCCCTGGTGTGACCAATTCTGTAGATACAAGGATAAGTGTTATACAAACACAATGGACGATTAGAAAAGGATGACGAAATAATGGATGGATTAGTTTATTTAGTTGAATGAGGAAAACGCATTTGTTTGGAAACACTCTTAAATCCTGCTCAATCTTATCGGATGGAACACTAAAGACAATGAACCATCTGATGAATCCTGGAACGTGACATGCAACTCGTACCCATCCCCTCGGAAGGCTCCAAATAAATGTAGAAATAAGTGGGAGTTACGAGAAGATTTTACAAATAGTATTGTTTTGGTGCTCGTCAAGAATTGTATATATCCCATATACTAGATCCTACGGGTTACGTAAAACGACTAATGCCCGGGATATCCGAGGCTAGTTTTCAAAGCTAGAAAGACAATGCTGCATTTGACCGAATTTATTTATCTTAAGATAGGGAGCGTTCTCTATCAATACAATGGAGAACATTTCATAACTATAACTTTAGATACATAAATTAAAATACCAATTGGAGAGTTGGGGATGCAATACATATATATATTTTTTATTTTTTATGTAAAAATTTAGTGTAGATGTCTCACCCAGAGGTTGGGTTGGATGGATAGGTACGAACACGATTATTTTCACGATAAAAGACAGATTGTCTATAGCATAGCCTTTTATCAAAAAACATCAACTGTCAACTATACGTTCCGGTTTAAGCAGGTAATGAAATTTCCCTCAGGTTTTTTACGCATCAAAACTTAAATTAAGGGTATTAGTTAATAAGTTATAAACAATACCTGCTTCCTTCAATTTTAATTCAATAGAAATCATTATCCACAATGATTGAATGAATGAAGTCCAGGTGGTTGTATACAATGGATTGAAAGTAGTTTACGTACAACGAATAACGTGTTACCGTAAACGTCACTGTTGCTATTTTTGAAATTGTTTCCGGCCTCCATATTGTACTTAAGAACAAGAATGAGTCAATTTATAAAATTTTAATTTATCTGAATATAAAGCGAAAAGAATAAAACAAAATCTACGTGGTTTTTATTTACCGATAAACTATTTATTAATCATAGGTATAAAAACTCAATGAACATGTTGAAGATTGCGCATTTTTATTTACCAATGATGGGTTTGCTCTTGACTCTAGTCTAGGTCATAGAACAGAGACAGAGTCTAAGATGGAGCGAGCTCACCCAGAAGAAGCCTGTTCACTCTTACTTTGAAGAGATTAGGGTTGTATGCGTTTGGGAACACAGACGCAGGTAGTGAGTTCCACTCTTTAGCAGTACGCATTATAAATGATGACTGACAGCGCTTAGTCCGAATTGGTGGAATGGCAACCAGGTTTGGATGGTATCCTGCGGTGCGTCTGGGTGTCCGATGGTAGAAGGGAGCTGGTGGAACAAGGTCGTGAAGATCTTGAGCATTGAGGAAATCCGAGTCCAACAGACAACAGACTGTTGTGACTGGTAATGATGGGGCATCATCGTCATACCTACCGATGGTTCTAGAAGATATCGACCAAAATCAAGATGTCAGGAAGTAACAGAAGTATCTTAAACAAATAACTAGCTATAATCATTTAAAAAATGGTTTCATTTTGGTTAGTGCAGACTTAAATTACCTAGACTTGAACCTCAAATTACCTAGACCCATGTTGGCAGGTATCTCATAAAAATAAAACAAAAACTATGTTCAAAATGTGTATTTTTGGCAAACATGTTACGAAGTTAATGAGCCATTAATGACAAGTTAATTAAAGTAACAATGAGATGGTATGTAATATCATTAGTGGAGGAATTTACATCTTTGAGAATGCTTAAAAAATAGAGAAAAAATAATCATAAATACGAATTTAAAAAGGTAGCACAGTGACTGATGTAGTGACCTATAAAGTACAAGTTACTTTCAAACATTGCCATTATTACCTACCTCACCAACTTATTTAATTAAAAGTCTTGAGTAGCATAAATGTTTTTCTATCTACAAGTATAACGACATTTTTCAAGTTATACTTGATTATAACCACAAGTTATACTTGAAAATATAACTTGACTGGGCCGATGGCGCAGCGGACAGTACCCCTGTCTGCTTAGCCGAGGGGCGTGGGTTCGTTTCGTACCCACAAGACACATATTTGTTAACCTATTTTCATATATTTGTGTTTAGTCTGGGTGTTTCTATGTATTTATTTACAAAAACAGTATTATCAGAATTGATATCAGCTATCTTTTGCCCATAGTACAAGCTTTGCGTAGTTTGGGGCTAGATGGCGCTGTGTGAATTGTCCAGGATAATTTATTATTATTTACTTATGAGCAGTGAATTTCGGCCACTTTAATTAATTACACGCTTATTCTCATAATGCAACCTAAAACATGTCAAAGTACTCGTTAAACTGATTCATAATTTGTTGCAATTTAATAACACAATGATTTTACGATTTTTATGATGGACAACCACGATACCACAAAGAATACAAGTTTATTAATCCATTTTCTCATGTGTTTGACGACACACACAATGGCACAATTATGACAACAACCGCATAATTTCAGGAAAATGACAGATTTTTATCGCTCTGTGTTATTGCGGACGAAAATTACTTGTACACTGCACTGTGTAATTATAAGGATGTTTACTATGTTCTTATACTTTGCTCGACTTAAGTGTTTCAAGTTAAGGGTCACAACACTCACAACTCAGTAGCTAATCGTTCTTCTTCTTTTCATATGGGACACCGAGTCGTCCAACGACCCGAAGAACCCTGGTGTCAGAGTTTTTCAACTGCCTGCTAAGAGTATAGTAGGTCTCTGACATGGTTGCGTAACGACCGCCGTCTTAGTAATCATAGACAGCAACCGGGACCGACGGCCTAACGTGCTCTCCGAAGCACGGAACCATCTTTCTTGCCTGCAATGTCCTAACCAGACTGGGCACAAATTCACAACGTGATAAATATCAACTTTGTGAGTGCTCCACCGAGAATCGAACCCGGAACCTTTGCATCGCAGGTAGTCGCACTACCACCTCTGCGACACATCGGCCGTCATACCACTGCGCTACATAGGCCGTTATGCAGAACGTTAAGAAATAAAAAAATTAACTTTTTTATTTGTTATAAAGATAGTATGTGCGTAAATTATTTGATGTCACACTTATTCACACAATTCGAAATTTCGCGATTGAACTTATTAGATGGAACCTAATCCGTCCGTTTCGATATGAGTGTAGAAATGCACTATTGACCATACCCACTTTAATCATGTAAAATTGGATGAGTGCTCTCAAGATCCCATCATCGGTCCCGATTTGGTCATCGATCATGAAAGCATATCGCAAGTACAGAAGACCTTGTGCCCTATTTTATGAAAATACAGGTTAAATTTTTAGTACATTGCGTCGGTTTATATTCCTGATATATCACAATGGCTAACCGGCTACGCAATGAACATCGAATTTTGATAATATAAAAATATAATAGAAATAGAAAGCATTATTGAATAGGTACCAAATTTTTAAAACACTTCCCGTGTTAGGTAAACAATTTTTGAAAACTTGCAATTTTTCCTGCCCGCACTTGAAAATCTTGCAAGTTTTCAAAAAAAGAAAACATGATAATATCTGACTCTGCTTATTTAAAGACTCTCATACATATCATGTTAGGCAATTATGACCAACAGAAGTGGCCGACATTTGACAACACTTTTGAATTGTTGTACGATAAGGTTGTATTAACAGGCTTGATAAGGAAGGTGAAATTGTATTGAAAGATGGAAAATTGTTGGAAATACTATGTAGGTTGATCTAGGCCAGGTCAACTCCTACATATGTGAACTCCTTCATAGGAATCGATGCTCCATATAAGGAGCTTAATGAGAAAATCGAACGTTTAAAAATAGTCTGGACTTTCTACCTATATTTTAACGTTAACAATCACAACAGTCCATTCCTAAACATGGGAGGAAACATAAATTGAGAATCTCCTCTCTTTATCAACTGAACAACTTTCCCCAAGGACCAAAGATCAAAATAAAAAAATAGCTGACGATTGATTTCCTATGCGACGTAAATTGTAATTGTATTGTTGTAAAATTTTGTGCAATGTTTCTTGGGAAAACATGTTCATCATTTATACAATCCATCCAAACGTATTAGGCCTTCCTCTCCTTCTGCATCCATCCACATTCATATTCCATACTTTGTTTGTCACATGACTTTCATTCCTCCTCGTGACATTCCCATTCTACGACAAACGACTACTTCTCATCTTTTATGATAAATTATTAAAAATATTTGACCTCCCATATAAAATCAAGAGCAGCTGACTGCAATTACTATGGGAAGTCAAAAAATGTTTTGGCGTTTACTGAAATATTTGTTTATGGGAAGTTGTTCAGTTTCATGGTCTGAATGCATCCTATAAGTACCTATTCGGAGGGCTGTCCCTTACACCCTGTATTTGTATAAGTATAAAAATGACCATAAACTCTGAAAACATATTTTCATGACATCATTTAAAGAACATTAGCTTTAGCAATAAATGACAGTAATTTTGTAAAACGTTCCGAAATTCTGAACACTACTATTAGAATAATTTGTTTTAGGCATAATCAAGTTTTTTAAACCGTAACTACAGGTAAAACGCCGTTTTCGAACCTACCTGCGAAAAACCAAAGATGGTCAATGTTCATTCATTGAGTAGGATGATTTTAAAGTCATTTATTTGTAGTTGTTCTTTTTTTGCATTTATTTAAGTTTCGCACACTTATCTCTATATTGTTGCTTAAATGAACAATAATATGAATAACTATGGCCTCGATTCAGACATAAAACTTTTTTGACTAATTCTGCAGTGTCAAAAATTCTGCATCTATCATCTATTCCCCAAAGCAACGTTTGATTCCTTATAATACCTACGCATTTTCAAACAGGGCTGTAGAAAAAATATCTATATATATCAAACGTCATCTTGGTTATCGAATGAGAACTGTAGATTTCTAGACCCTAGAAGCTTGTAGGTAATCAAGACCCTACGCATATTTTACACAGTGACAGTGGCAACTAACAATTTGTTCCGCTCAAATCAAGACTTAAACTAGGAATTCCTATAAACTGATAAGTTACTATTATAAAAAAATATTTTAACCAATTACTCACGGCTGATAAAAATATGGTTACTCTAGAATTATCATAAAGTTAAAAATAGTTTTTACTTTTGGTTCGTTTAATTAATCGACAGTTGTTTCTTCTAAGTGACAGGCAATATATGCTAAATCTACTCATATCGTCGAGCAAGCACAGGCCCAGGGCCTGAAATCTGCTAAATAAAAATCATTTCGGTTGTGTTTCGATAGCACATCAACTGGATGGTTTGGTCGCTTCATTTTCTGCTTCCAGTTTGAAGTATATCACAGTGGCAATAGGAGGACAGTTGAGTGTCACTAGCCCAGGCTGCACTATTTACTGGAACTACTCAAACCTACTTTTGACCCACGCAACTTTACGGAAAAAATGTACCTATCAAATTAAATGATCTGTTCGTCCGCAGGTAACTTGGACATGTGTCTGGCATCGCGACTGTCCACCCAGGCAAACTTGGGCAACATGGAGTCGGGCAAGGAAGTCATCTCGATGGTCATTGGCAACATATCCCTTGTGCAGGTAGGATACGAGTACATCGTCATATCCAGAATCCAACAGGTCCTTACGAAGTAGTCACAGGAGGAAGAAACCGCAACATTTCTTCAACCAGTTTGACAAGGGACCGCTTGCGGATTGCTGTGGAATATCTACAGGCTTCCCAAAAACGTAGTCTATGCTGGGGGCTTACCACGTTAACATTTGCTAGAAAAACAGAGTGAGTTCACCCAGAACCACTAAAGGCACTGGCATTCCCGTCTGTCGCCGCCTCGCCGGAACAGCAAGTAGTTTGGGAGAATAGTCTTATGACTATACAGGTCAAAAGGCAGGTTGGCAATGCCGATATAAACGAGTCAACAGTATCGCGTGGCTACAGAAGATTATAAATAATGTCTGGTGGTATTATTATGAAATCAACCTCCTCCTGTTAGCGGTACCACTGGTTTACCGCAGTGGATAAGTATGGCTGAACGATCCCAAAGGCGCCTGACACTTATCTCTGGCGGAGCCATAGGAACTTAGCTACAGAGGTAACGCTAACAGGGGAAGTTAATTCCATACTAATACCACCCCGTCATTATTCATAATCTACAGTAGCTACGCGATAATATAGCCTCGCTTATATCGGCATTGCAAATCTGCCTTTTGACCGTGACCGAAAATATAGCATAAAGATAAACCTATACTTATACTGGTATTACTATGCATTAACTTTGTGACTATCCAGTAATAGGGCTTGTTGGCTTAAATTGTTATAATCGTCGGCTCGTTACGGTTTATTACGAGTACGTACACAATAATTCTAAACTCTTCCGGAAACTACTGCATCGGTAACTTTCAATCACTTTAAAAGGTCGTAACGTTGGTTACGACAACAAAAGTGTCTATAATATTTAAGAAAAGTCTGGTAAAGTGTTGTAACAGTAAACCACTCTAGCGGTACCGTTATACTGTCAAGCGATAATCATGATATGTTCACAAAAAAACACAAACAAAGATCTAGTCTGAATCATCTGTTTCATTGACGATGGCTTAATAGAAAGGAAACTCATGTCATGTCACACAGCTTACATTTTTACCTAATCATGCAGTTGATGGTCTGCAATTTTCCTGCAATTATAATCCTGCTATTAGATATCCCGTGTGCACCTATTGTTCATAATGAATGCTCGACTGTGGATTATCAGAATATACCATGTACGAGTAAGTATTGCATCAACCTTCCAGCCAGGGCTTTCCGGTCAAGAGCACTGCTTATTTTAACCTACTATGGGTTTTTTGTCGGATGTTGCCAACACGCTACGTAAGAGCACATTTAAACCTTTCCCTCCTAATAGTACTACTTGTGTACGCTGCGTTTTCGGATGCCGCCGTTACAGAGTAAAAATTGCAATTTAGAAGATAGTTTGACATTTGACGTCGCTACAGGCATGCTCAGTAATGATCGTAATAACTCTCAAAACGTGACCAAAATGGACCATTGCATGTTTACTTGAAGGTTACGGAGTAATTTAGTGTGATAGACCGGTACCTTGGTCGCTAGCTCAGATCATTTCTAATCCATTATGATTGTCATTATATTTGATTATGTTTAAGAATCGCTGTGAATTGCCATCGCGTGTAAAGTATACTAAATGCAATGACATAACACAATAAGCAATCAAATTGATGGATTCGATATTATTCTGGTAAGAATGATTTGATCGAATTGTGACTATATTAATTTGTAATATTACTAACAATAATTTGAACTAGAATTTAAGACAAAGGAAATCCCCTCTTTGACTGATATTAATAACAAACACAAACCGGGGTTTTCTTGCACTCATCCTCAGACAAAGGAAAAGCAAAATCAGTTACAAGTGTTACATCAAAATATTCAGGGTTTTGCTAGCAAAGTATTAGAAATTGAATTATTCTTAGAAAAGCATAATTATGACATAGTTTGTTTAACGGAACATTTTCACAAAGATCCTGAAATTTTGATAAATTATGAAAATTATTGTATTGCCAGTTCTTTCAACCGAAAATCCGCGATACATGGAGGTTCCTTAATACTTATTAGAAACAACATTAAATTCAAAGAACGTAAGGATGTTGTCGGATTGTCGGTTGAGTGTTGTACTGAATTATCTTGTGTTGAGCTGGAAAGTCATGTTATAGTATGCGTATACAGACCGCCAATAGCAAAAAATTTTACCAAATTCCTAGAAATAATGGAAGATGTACTCAAATTAGTCACAAAAACTAATAAACATGTAATTGTTGCAGGTGACTTAACATAGACATTTTAGAAATCAATGCATTAAGTGATAAATTTTTAGGTCTTTTTAAATCATTCAATTTATTTAATATATTTTTTGAACCTACTCGTGTGACGCCTACTTCTGCCAAATGTATTGATAATGTATTCAGCCATTGTGACCCGGTACAAAAATGCATTATAAATTCTCTTCAATCAGATCACAAGGGTCAAAGTGTAATATTCCCATTCAAAAACCATATTAAAACGATCAAAATAGAAACCAGGCGCATCACTGCAAGCAGGTTGGAAAAATATCAAAATGTGTTAATCGAGAAATTGCCTGTCCATAATTATAATTTTGAAAACCCAAATCATGTATACGAAGACGTTTTCAATTTGTTAAGCAAAGAATTCGAAATCATTTTTAACTTAGAAACGAAAGAAATTATTACGAAATTTAAGTTTAGTGATTGGGCGACCAAAGGTCTTAGGTTTAGTAGAGATAGGCTTTTTGAACTTTACGAGCTTAAAAACATGACAAACGATGTAAGTTTTAGTGAGCTAGTAAAAAAATATTCTAAAACCTTCAAAATAGCTTGTGAAATTGCTAAAGCAAACTTTATTAGTAATAAGATAAAGTCTTCAGATAATAAAATAAAAGCTGTCTGGAAAGTTATTAATAGCGAAACAGGTAAAACTAAGCCACGCGAAAATAACTTTTCACTTAAAACCGACAAAGGAGTGATTAGTTTAAATTCAGATGTAGCGCAGGAGTTAGAGACATTTTTCACAAATATACCTCTAAAAACTACTGAGTCATTAAGATCTTCACCTACAATTTCATATTCATTGCTGAAGCAAAATGTAGATGTTTGCAATTCTGAATTTAAATTTACTCATGTAAGTCCCCAGTATATTTTAAAAACTTTTAAAGATATAAAAGTAAAGAGCACCGAAGATTTATGGGGGATGTCAGTTAAAGTTTGTCAATCAGTAATCGAAATATTAGCACCATACTTAGCAATCTTCAATGAATGTATTGATCACGGCATTTTTCCTGATTTAATGAAACATAGCAAGGTAGTTCCGCTGTTTAAAGCTGGTGACAAACAAGACCCCAGTAACTATAGGCCTGTATCAATTCTGCCAGTACTCAGCAAAGTGTTTGAGAAGATCATACTAAATCAAATGCTGTCCCATTTTAATCAGAACAATTTGTTACACAACCAGCAATTCGGTTTTACAAAGGGACGTTGTACCACAGATGCTGGTGTTGCTCTAATCAAACATGTATTTAATGCTTGGGAAGAATCAAAAGATGCCATTGGTGTTTTTTGTGATCTTTCCAAGGCATTTGATTGCGTAGATCATGAAACTTTATTGCTAAAATTAGAACACTACGGTATTCGAAACGCAGCTCTGAAATTTTTGAATTCATATTTAGATAATAGAACTCAAAAGGTCCAAATAAACGGCGCCAAATCACTGGGGTCTCGTGTTAAAATTGGTGTGCCTCAAGGCTCTATTTTAGGACCATTTCTATTTCTAATTTACATAAATGATTTGCCTTACATGGTAGAGAATTTGTCCAAGATTGTACTATTTGCTGATGACACATCCCTTATATTTAAGGTCGATAGACATGCACATAACTATGACGAAGTAAACAACACTCTTGGACAAATTCATAGTTGGTTTACTGCAAATAATTTAGTTCTTAATGAGAAAAAAACTAAATGTGTATTATTCACTTTACCTAACGTAGTACATTCTTTGAATAATCATGTCGTACTTAATAATGAAAAATTAGAGTTTACTACCAGTACAGTTTTCTTAGGGATTACTGTCGACTCAAGTCTCCAATGGGGCCCTCATATTACATCTTTGTCGGGAAGATTAAGCTCAGCTGCATATGCGGTACGTAAAATTAGAGAGATCACGGATATTGCAACTGCGCGACTTGTTTACTTTAGTTATTTTCATAGCATTATGTCCTATGGAATTTTGCTGTGGGGGCGCGCCGCTGATATTGAAACAATTTTTATTCTCCAAAAGAGGGCCATTAGAGCAATTTATAAACTTTGCAGTCGTGATTCCCTAAGGGAACTGTTTAAGGAAATTAATATTATGACTGTATCGTGTCAATATATTTATGAAAATATCATGTATGTTAGAAAAAATATAAATACTTTCACTAGAAATTGTGACAGGCATAACCGCAATACAAGGAGTAAAAATAAAATAGATCAACCTAAGCATAGACTCGCTAAAGTTAGGACTTCATTTGAAGGTCTAAGTATAAGATACTATAACAAAATACCGGAAGATATATTGAGTTTATCAGAAAGTAAATTTAAGTCTGTTATCAAGAAAACATTATGTTATAAAGCTTACTATAAGTTAGATGAGTACATTAATGACAAAGAGGCATGGAGCTCTGAAATTCCAGCGCAGCACAAGAAACACGCACTCATTTTTAATACCAAAATGGGGCGTGCGTGGAGTTTACAACTGACATAATTTTACAAATCTGCATGGATGTAATTTCAATTGTTTAAAGTAAATATTTTATAAGTTAAAACTGGTAGATTTATCTACTTCAATTTTTACAAAAAAAAAATGTAGCCATTTTTGGTCTATACATATTTTTTTTTACTTACAGAATTAGCTAGGGTAGCTTACGGGCTAGTAAGATTGTTAATTTAGAGTAGGAGCACTTCTGGGCAGGTTTTTTGGTGGGTTTTTCCTGTTCAGGAGGTCCGATTAATTATACGCATGTAAACTACACGCTTTAAAAATCTTGACTTCAATTTGAAACAAATATCGTTTTCAGATGGTGGTGGCGTAAAGTTACATGCCGTGTGATTAACCTGGCCAGCCCCGTGGCAGTGCTTTGATTTTTATTTTTTTCTCCCGCCCGAGCCGGTTTTCTATTAGGACATTACAAAATTGTTATAAAAAAAAGAAAATTGTGTGATACAAATTTCTTTTTTTTACAATGACGGTTCATTACGTCAATAAGTGATATGATAATACTATCCTACATTGAATAAAGAATTTCAATTTCAAAATTTCATTTCAATTAAACACGTACATCACTGATGCTCATTTAACGTAAACCTTTGAAAAGGTTGCTGAGCATCTTTCCCAATAGAACATAGGTCGAAATATGAATAAGTAATTTTTTCCTCTCATACAAAATGTGTTAGTATCGGAGGGCCGTTTTTTTATTTTACTTCGATCTACGTTCTATGAGGGAAGTTGTTCAGTTTCATGGACTGGTTCACCGTTTAAAATATATGCAGCATTTTTTTACCCTATACTTAAGTAGGTATTTCTATAATCTGTAAAGATAGAATTAGTCGCCGGTTATTAGTTGCAAAACTAACCCGGTAGATGGAGCCATGCCAAGCGTTACTGGCATTAAAATACACTTGCAAAATTGGCGGGCAAGAAATGGGCTGCGGTAGCCCAGATGGAACAGGCGTCGCCACTAGTAATGCGAAAGTCGCAGGTTCAAATCCTGCCCGCGCTTAAAAATTTTGCAAGTTTTCAAAAAAAAAAAAAAAACTATGAGCATATTCTTTTTGTTAAGCAGCCGCGAGTTACAAAAAGTATTAAGTTTTGTAGTAAGAAACAGTTGCCCGGGTTGAAAGGCCAAGCTAGAGTTTAGCCTTCTAATTTTTGAGCCTTCCTAACTAACTCGGTCCTCACAGCCCAAAACGACTTTTTTTATGAAAAGATTCTAAATCAGTGATGCAAATCGTAATTTTTAATATCAAAATTGCTATTTTCTATTCAGTACGCACATTTTACAGGGTCATTCTTCTCATGATTATGCAAAACTTCTACAATCGGGCAATCTCCGAAATCTCGAAAAACCTATCAACTCTTCCATACCTTTTCGTCGAGAAGGAATTAAATTGTATGTGGAACGTCAGTTTTTATTTTAGCGGTTTTGGAGCTATCCCAATACTAAAAGTAGTTTAAAATCATGAATAGAATCAATATCTCTGTTCGCGTACTGACTAAAAATAACCCAGTATTTATGATTCAGTTACATTCTGGCGGATGTCATGTCAGAGATGTTAAATAGCATCCACAACGATTTAGCCCCAAACTCCTACCTTTAATTTAAACTGTCTAACCTATCGATATTCTACTGAGCTAATGAATCTTTTGGTCAAAACTCTATATTAAGGATTATTCCAAACTGTTTTAAACTTTCACGGCAGAATTCTTCCGTGATCATGGCCCATGCAACTGGGTCGAAATATCGGACAATTCAACAAAAATAAGTATCGCGGTAAGAACCCAGTGTCAGTATTTTGAGTTATAAGGATTATTCTCTCTAATTCCAGGTTCAAGCCATAGTAGCAGCTACGGTGGTGTCATTGTTTGCGATCATCATGAACACCATCACGGACCGAACGTTCAACGGCGATTACGTGCTACTTGTCATAGCATCGGCCGTGTTCACAGCTACCACCACCTGCTTCGTACTCGGTAAGATATTTCATTTTTATTTATTTATTCAGGATAGATACAGTCATGTATATTCAACATAGATTGTGATCCGAAATCTGCTAAATGAAAATCGTTTCAGCTATATGTAGATGCCGTGTCAGTGGCGTGGTTTTGGGGGGTTTCGTATTCGGTAGTAGAAATTATTTTAACACTAGCGGCTTGCCCAACATTTTCACCTGCTGGCAACCGTTTTCCCGTGGGAATAAGACAATTTAATATAGCCTATGTTTATCAGGGATAATGTAGGATTCGAATTTTAAAATAATAATAAAATTAGTTTCGGAGCTTATTCAATTCAAACAAACAATCATATTTTTCCTCTTTATAATATTAGTTTAGACAAGAGACGGATATTTGTATAACTAATCTGCATCAATCAAATGAAAATCATCAAAGAGATACGTGTCGACACCCTTAACCCTCTCTTAACAGCAAGCACTGTTTTCCATAGCTTACCGTAACTTTTAAAGCACGTAATAAGGGTAATCCTATTAAGTCAAAAGTCCTAACTACTTAATCTTTAAATAATCTCAGACACAATAAATCGATTCATTTTTAACCGCTGGACTAACTGACCTCCATTTTAAAACCTGTTTGATAATTTTTCCTTCCATTGTGTAAAAATATCGACTAAGTAGAAGATTATTGTTTAGTCAATTAAAAAAATCGTAAAATCCGATTGATTCTAGTTCCTAATAATAAATGAGTAAATTGATATTGATTTGATCGTGGATGGGTCAAATCACTTGATGGTTATGATTTATCCGCCTTCTCCACGTGGAGAGAGACTATCCTTGGGTATATGATAACATTGACAACCACAATAGGCTACTGCTGGACCACACCTCGGACACTGGCGCTCAAATGTATGAATCAAACGCGTTGCTACGCACACAGTCTAAGCTCGCGTAGGTGAACGCGGACGATGCTTGTGTGTGTGAGACAACATGTCAGGGTTGCCGCCATTTTGCGTTCACGAATCGGGAATGCCATGTGCGGCAGTATGAAATGACCTTCGTTCACGCATCCTTGCTAGCCGGTGTCTGAGCGTCCTCCGAGCGCGGGTGGGCGGCGCTTGTAGGGGGAGGCAGGGAGTGACCATACTGTACGCTAGTACTATTTATTATACTGTGGCTGGACATAGCCTGTCCTAATCGGGGATACTGCCATACTCACCACGTCACCACGCTTGGCAGGGGAACGGTGCTCCCCATTCCCTGGATGTTTATTCCTTACTCGCTTTTTGCGACACCCACGGGTAAAACTGGGGCGATGCTATCCTAGGTTATATCAAATAAGTACATAATTTGTTTTGTATCATTAAGTACCTATGGTAAAATCAAATTTAGCGAAATCCATTTAATAATATATGTACCTATCATGAAATGGATTTCGCTAGATTAAATTCACCAGAAGATATCTTGCTACTACAATCTTCTGAAACAGTAGGTAGTCTACACAACCCCATTTTCTCAGGATCTATCATGCATGTGCAAATCACAGACACACAGCACTTAAAAACGTCAAGGTTGATATGTGAGATCCCGGATTAGATTGCCGTGTGATGCCTGCTTAGATGGCCGTGTGATGCCGTTTTAAAATAGCATCACCCCATATCTTTCCTGTGGTAGTCGTAAGAGGCAACTAAGGGACTCGAGAGTGTGTATTGCAATATAGATGGGCTGACAACCTGTCACTATGGCGATACACAATTTTCCGAATGACCCTCAAATATTTGTCAGCCGTGGCGTAAATATCCGTTATTTGCGGCCGTTTACGCTCTGCCAACCCCGCAAGGGATTATAGGCGTGATATGTGTATGTATGTATGCAATATTTTCTATATTTTACAGACTTCGTGATGGTGATGGTGATCTACGCGTCACACAAGTTGAAAGTCAACCCGGACAACGTGGCTACTCCGCTTGCCGCATCCATCGGAGATATTGTCAGCAACTCCGTCCTGGCTGTCACCGCCCAGTACATGTTTGAACAGATCCGTAAGCATCACAAATGTTTAACACTTTTCCTAGGATGAAAGTAACAATAGTCGTTTATTATGTTTTTCTGGAAATGTAGGCTCCATCAGGCCGCTTCGTAAGCTTCAAACAGCTTGCTGTATTTCATGGGAATATCTAGGCCTTCAAGAGTGAGTCCCCGTAATTTTAATTTCAATTAAAATCCATTAATTGAAATTTCTATAAAATAGTGTTTTTGTAACTTCCAGAAAAGTCTCTATGGCAGCCCATCACGCTGATGTGTGTCTACTACAGTCTTCTACCGCTATGGGTGTTCGTCGTTTACAGGAACAAGTATACCAAGAAGGTGCTGACCACTGGATGGACGCCTGTCATCTCTGCGCTATTTATTAGCGGGTAAGTTTTTTATTTCACAATGTCTTAAATTTTATTCAACCTAATCAAAAGTAGGACTCAAAACTGTTGAATTGCATTCAATAACCCTGCTGTATTCTGCTAAGTAGCCTCGATTGCACTTATGGTTTCTAACTTTTTCACATAAAGACAGTTGAGGGTTGAAGAATTCAACAGTATTTTGTAAATTTTGTTCAATTTTACAGCACAGTCGTTGCGTGAAAACAGTATTTATTATTATTTTACTATTAAACAGTATAAGGCACTTAAAACAGTAAAATACTCGTACTGTCCAAAACGTTATGATTTGGACCTCTAACTGCGCTGTCCTAGTTCTTTATTTTATTTAATGGTTTAGGTAGTTTGGTTGTAGATCTATTTCTATGTTTCACGCATAATGGTTTGGCCAGTAATCTCATAGACCGATCCTGTTATATGATATTTACACTACTAAGTACAAAATAACACTACTAAGTACAAAATAACATTCTCACCATCTTCAACAGTGTTGGAGGCATTGTTCTCGACCAGGCCGTCGACCGGTTCAGAGGCTACGAGGTGTTCCAGCCCATCGTCAACGGTATCGGAGGCAACTTGGTCTGCGTGCAGTCTTCGAGACTGGCCACCCACCTTCATTCCACCGCGATACCCGGCATCTTGCCAGAAAACACCAGGATATGGGAGTGGCCGTGGAAGACCCTTTTCTTTGGAAGTAAGTGGGGATTCGGTTTGCTTTAAACCTTTTATCTATATGTGACAGTATAAAAGTAATGGACTCCGTAGCCATGCTGTTTTTATTATTGTTACTTTGACGATGACATACTTACAGAGTTGATTTTTTTCAGCCACCGCAGCTAAAGTGGCTCGTATGCTGCTGATCCTGGCTTTGTGCGGTCAGATCATCTTCATGATCGTCGCGGATGCCGTCTTCCAAGGGTTCGTCAGCATCGGTTGGGCATTCGGAATTACCTACGTCATGTGTTCTTTACTACAGGTAATTACTGACTCCATTTGTAAACTGGAAAATGGAGCATTGCTAGAACTGTTGTAGATGCAGATTGATGTTGCAATAACTCATTGGTGTAGCTGTAGATTGCAACAGGAATCTGCAGCTACACCAGTGAGGTAATAAAGGTCGCCACATAAGCTAATGTTGCAAGAAATTTTGCATCATGGGGTTCGTGAGAATCAGAAATGCTTTCAGTATCACTAAATAAATCATTATGTTCTCAGTAGAGAAAATATATTATACCTCAAAGGAGCCATAATTTCATAATCTACTTTATTGTCTACCCAAGACAGTGGTCGGAACAAATTAGTCTCTTTCACATTTAACGTTCGTGATGTCTGTTCTTTTTTTTAAATTCACATACCTAAATTAGTGCAGAACATCTAAAAAACTTGAATACCCAAAATACCAAATAATCAACTTGTTTTCTCTCACTTTCAGGTAATGGTACTATTGTACCTTGCATACGTGCTTATCCACTTAATGTGGAAGAAGAAGAAGGACCCTGACAATGCAGCCATCCCCTACCTTACTGCTCTTGGCGACCTTCTTGGATCAGTGTTCCTTGGTTTAGCTTTCGTCATCCTCTCAATATTCGGTATGGAATACGGCGCTAACATTCCGAATTGAGCACTTCTAATGTTTAAGGTGACTTATTTTTAGAGAGATAATGGTACTGCAGATGTTCGAAGGTGAAGCCTGTGATACCGGCGTCATGAGACTTATAATGAGACAATATAAGTATTACATCTTGTCTTAAGAAAGGTTATTGTTGTCTCAAATAGCATGGGTCAGCAATGTATGTCCTTGTGAAGGTGCTTACTACGTTTGCCAAAGAATATGCTTTGGCAGGGTTGCCAATCAATTGGACTTGTCAATTGTTAGTTCTCTATTTCATCGCCGTACTGTTGATGGCATTTTATCGCATGCTTAGCTTGTTGTTTGAAGTTGGTAGGATTAAATTCAATGTATCATGATATTGGAAAAGCTTCTATACAATTAGATAAAATATTATGATTACTTAGCATTGTATGTTGAGACTACTTATTGTAGCAATTAAATTAATAAATTTTAAGATACTTAAATGGTTCTTGCATCGTCAGTATTTGAAGGGTATTAACGTTAAAACCAGTTTATGATTAAAGAGAGATGGTGCCAAAGTTACCTATGTAGACGACATTGTCAATGATATTTTTGAAGTAAAGAGTATGTTTTGATGCATTTTATTTTATAGACTGGCAATTTGTAAAGAGTTTTGAATCACATAATATGCGACTGGATATAGAGGCCTTTGTACCGTTATACCTCCAAAAGCGATACTGAAAATATACCTACTATTTACGGTGGGTGAAATTAATGGGTTAATTTAATACCGATAACGTTGTGTTAAATTATGACTGTGTTTGATTAAACAATGCAGCGCCTCTAGCGGGAGTAAAGAGCATTAATTACAGTATATGACTTTACGTTGTGTACAGAGTTAAACAAAACCCTCGTGTTTGCAAGGAATGTATACTAAATAATAACTATGACAATATAAACATTTGTTAATAAGATTACAATACTAGGGGTTTTGTGCAATGCTGTAAAAACACTTACCTATTAGCCAATTATAATTTGTCGAACACTGTAGATAGCTCAAACTGTGATATATATCCAAATACTTATGTGATTTATGCAATTATTATGTTTCAGTTATTTTAAACTGTAAGTGTCAGTTGACAGTAAATTTTGGGTTTATTTTATCAAAAAGTCTTGTCTGCAACCATTACATACTGTCAAACGACCATGGAATAAGGGCGGGGCACACCGGCTCCGTATCCAGCTCTCGTCCGTAGTCACGCACGAACTGATGACGTTGTAATGTATGGGACTGTATGAGATACGGCACACCGCTTGCGTGCAGCACGGAACGGATACGCAACGCAAGCGGTGTGCCGTATCTCATACAGTCCCATACATTACAACGTCATAAGTTCGTGCGTGACTACGGACGAGAGCTGGATACGGAACGGATACGGAGCCGGTGTGCCCCGCTCTTTAAACAAATAAAAGCCCGCTCCAAAAAGCTACAAGTTACAATTCCTAATTAGCTTTCCTCTAAATTAAAACTCGACATATAAACAGTAGCAATACCATTTGATTTGTCAACTGTGGGAAAAATCCCATCTTTTATTTTGCATAGTTTTCATTTGTTTACTTTCACTATCAATTTTAAAAAATGAGACTGTAAAATTTTAAAAACAACTTAAATTCTGCGATCAAAGCTAAAATACTCAACCGCTAATAAAATAGTAGGTACCCATGAAATTGTAACTTGAAGTTGTTTGAACAAGTCAACCTTTGATCTCCATATTAGAAATTATAACCCTGTGATAAAGTAATTTCATATTGTATTTTGAAAAGGTTGCATCTTACAATTTAACGCCGTGAACAGGATAATATCTACTCATTATTCCTGAAACGATTGGATTGGACTGTAAAATTATTTGCTTTTACTGCTTTATGCATTTTTTGTACTTTTTGTTTTAATATAGGTACTTTTTTTACACAATCTTTCAGAGTTGTTGACTTGATTACGCACTGACAGAATTTTTAAATGACTCCATATTTCGGGCTTAATTTTATAAAACACAAATACTTACTCTGATTAATTTGGGTTATAGTATCTCGTATGGTTGATCATGTGTGAATGATGTGATTATTTTAAATCATGCTCTTATTTGACAATTCGGTCTTCTGCGCTTTTAAAATAAACAAACCGAATTATTCTAAACACAAACTATTCGCAGTTATGTATAAGAGTAAATATTTACCAGTAAAAAATTAAAAAAAAAAGCTTTGTAATTGTCAGGATTTTAGATAGCACCACTACTGCGAATGTACTTTACGAAGGTTTAATATCTAAAATCTTTACATAAATGTAGCAACAATAGATGGTTGTTGGTTTACACCGCTATTAGAAACCTAGTGGTATATTTTTGTCCGTGTTAATAACGTATAATATAGGTATGTAAATGTACGTGTGTTATTATTAAATAATTGTGTAAGTAACTATTAGTGTGCACATTTAGTACGATTAAGGCAAACCCTGCAAAGTAAGATACATTTTAACTTACTCAAGTCTTATAAGGATAAATAAAAGTACTTGCAATTGAAAAACATCTAAATAAAATATTTTACTTACCTCCCAGACGAACAAACCGGAGAGGTGTTTTATTTAAATAAAATTATTATGTTTTGCCGATCAGAAAATATTGTTGATATTGTTTCAGAATTATTGATATATTTAATATTCAGTACACAAAAGGGTATTCTAAAATACATAATAAAATTATGTTCCTAATTAAAATAATCAAACAAGATTCCTTTTTAGAAAATGTGAATGATTTCTATCACTTATTTTAAGATACCTACTTTCCTATGTTGATGTATCAAAAAGTACACTAATAGCCATTTAGAATTAAGTTAGAAGCTCTTATTATTAATATACTTAATAAAAATGATCGTCTATATACATGTTCTATCAATGTTACTGTTAGGTACTTTAATGATACTTAGGAGCATGACTGCATTTTAGCGTTATCTTATGAACAAATGTAAAGCTATCCTTCAAAACAAATCCAAATTAAATAAAGTAACTTGAGTTTCCTTGAATTATGTTTTCAATAACTTTCACCTATTTTGTTCGGGTTGTTCTACGACTCAGTGCACCTATGCTACATTTTACCGAAAATAATATTTTTTTAAACTGAGAATGGATGTCACCATCACTGATACCTCATTACCAGATTACGAAAATACGCCTTAATTGGACATCTTATTAATATTTTAACAAAATGTATTCTTCAAATGAACTCTTTTGAAAGATCGCGTTGTCGGATTAGACCAAAGAAATTGGCGGTTCTCCCACTATTTTAAACGTCCCGCAAGTGGTTTGACAGACGCATCCGTTAACGCACCGTAGCGTAGCCGTATTTGTATGGGAATCAGATCGGAGTTCGCTATTTCCTCTGTTTGACGGATAAACATCCGTCAAACAAATGCGTACCAAAGCTGAATTTTGACAGTATTTGACAGAAAAGCATCCATTTATCCGTTCATATTAATAATTTACCTTAGCCGATGGTGAATGATTATTGATTATTGTAGCCGTATTTAATTGCATAGTCTTGTAGGCTGTAGTGCTTTAATACTTTAAAATGAAGTATTTTCGAATGAATGAACTTGTGATATGTCTATCTGTATACAAAGAAATCGTAGGTAGTACGTAAATATTTTGATGGAGGAATAACCTATAGATTTAGAAATAAAATTATGTGGGTAGTTTTTATGGCCAGTGGAATTCAGCTTGCACCAGTCAATAGATGAAGCTTGTTGTATCTGTGCCGTCGTAATGCGAAAGTGTGCGTTTGAGGCTTCAGGCTAGTTCACTCCAATGTCGACTCTGATTCTGTCATCCCTGGCCTAGAATTTAAATACCTGTGTGAAATATGACATGAAACACACCAGCATAATCTTAACTTGCGTAATTTTTAAATGTATGAATATGACTTAAAAACATTTTGCGCCCAAGTCTTCATACGATAAAAGAGTTCGCTAACGTATTATATGCAAGTGAGTTCAGATTCTTGGGTACTTCACAGAGAATCAAATATGGTAGTATTAAAAATATAATTATAGCCATAAGCAAATTATATCACAGAAATGTTAGAAAACAAAATTGTATTTAGATATATTTTTACAAATACGCCTACCTACTCAATTTACGATATGATACTATTATTTTAAAATAAATTATATGTATCAAAATACTGATACCTACTTACTTTTTTGGTATAAATAATTGGTACTATATTATTGATTCTGTGGTACCTTAACAGCAACGGAAGCCATATATTTTATGATTGGTTCTCAATATTATTATTTAATGTTTACATTAATGTGTAGATTAAGTAGGTAGCCTTATTTGTAATTATTTTTAAATAAATATTAAATGAAATGTGTCCTAAAATATATTTTTTTATTTATATTTTCCCTTTGAACCTATGTCAGTATGAAAGACGAACCAAGGAGTCAAAACAAAACGACCGTTTAAATAAAGAAGTTTTCTTTGTGAGTCCTGAATTCTTTAAATTGATAATTTACTTATTTATATATTAAATATTTAATAAGATCATTTTAATCATTTTAATTTACTACATGCAATATAAAAAAAATCTAGCTTATACAAACAGCACGGTGGTAATTAGAAAAGACCGGAGCCCAGGGACCGGACGAGCGGATTAATTTTCAATACCCTTTGAAGGGGTTTCCCACTCATTTGGCTAGCGCAACGTTTGCTAACCGCGTTGGTATACGAGCTAAATGTTTAGCTTTCCCTTTTTATTTTGGGAAAACTTAACAAATCAGAGTGATTAGCGCTAACCAAAGTCTTTCATAGGCTTACCCAGCATTTTAGGTATTTATGGACGGACGGACGGACTCTGTTGATTATAAATTATAACAAAATAAGGGTAGATTGAACTTGAACTAGAAATGATGTTTTTTGAAAAATTCAAAATCTGACGGTACATAAATAATATCCTGTTCTTAAATTTGATAAATATATGTTTTCTGTCGTACTTATTCAATATTTGGTTGAAGAAAATGTCTAGTGATAATGAATCTCCACCTTCTCCAAGCGGCACTATTGCAAAGTCAATTTCACTCATATTAACTACGCATACGGCACTAACTCGCATGAATTATCTCGCGTGAAGCGCTATCGAAGGGTTTCCCTAGCGGATTAGGACAGTCGATCAATAGGCTTTTTTGTTCTGCTTTGCAACAATTTAACTTACCCGTTGGGAAAGCCTTTCATTAGGTTTCCGTGTGAAGGAATAGTCATTAAAATATCAAGCAATATCGCCGTGTATTTTTATCAAATAAAAGAAATATTCTGCTTCCAAACCCTGGTAAAAACCCCTTAAAGGGAAAGCGCTTCCGGTCCCTGCCGGAGCCTGTGTAGGGCTAGTTCTAGTTACGTAACTTCATTGCAATTTGCGACGTATTTTATGTGGGGAGAAATTGTATATATCCGTACCTAGTAATAATATAAATCTGAGAGTTTGTGTGGGTATATGTTTGTTACCTTTTCACGCTCAAACGGCTTGACCGATTCGGATGAATTTTGGAACACAGGTAGAGTATAACTTGGGATAACACATAGGCCACTTTTTACCATAGGAAAACAACTATTACCACGGGAAAATGAGTGGCAGCGGGTGAAACCGCTGGGCGGAAATCTAGTGTGACATATACATACCCAATAAATGTGAAGCAATAAAAATATGTTGACACCATATAAATTAGTTGAAAATAAAACTATTAAAAGTTATTTGATTAAAAAAGTAAATAAATGAATGGGAATAAATGGAACTAAATTGATTACAATTTTGTTGACGCGATTTTCGATCCTTGAACACGAACTAAAAACTCAAATACTGCTACTTGAATCGCCATCTATTTTGAATGTTATGAATTACTATCCATATTCTCCAAATCAGCTGACTGTGCTACCAACGCCTGCAGCATAGCGCTACCTTCCAATTCAATAACAACAGTTATAGAAAATGCCGCTAGATGGCGCCGTGCTACCTATTTAAATCAAACAATTCTCATCGAGATAAAGAAAAGAACGGACTCTGTAAGTAAATGTTTATATATATAATTTATACAACAGTCCACTGCTGGGCATGGGCCTCTCATTAGCAGGCGGATTGGCGAACGCAGTGCATGATGTTGCATCATAGAATAAATAATTGCATGTATAGGAAATGCTGCTGCCCATTTCCTGGATGATTATCCCTAAGTATTCAACACCAATGATTCGAATTAGGTAAGCCGGCACCAGACGGTATTAATTATAAATCCAATGACCTTAGTCAAAAACAATATTAAATCAGTAAATGCTTTTTCAAGTTCAATACGACGTTTGCGGGTCACAGCTCAAGTTTCAGAAAATCATTTTTTTGAAATTTTAGTAAGTTTGACGGCCCATGTGGCGCAGAGGTAGTGCGACTGCTTGCGACGCATGGTTCCGGGTTCGATTTTCTGTGGGTGGGTTACACAGAGTTGAGATTTATTTGTTTTGTTCCCAGTATGTTTAGGATATAGAAGGCTGAATTTCCTGATTGTCCGAAAAGAAAGATGGTTTTGTGCTTCGGAGGGCACGTGGTACCGTCGGTCCCAGTTGCTGTCTATGATTACTTAGATTGCGGTCGTTACACAACCATGTCACAGGCCTACTAATAGTCGAAGGCGGTTAAAAAACTCTGAAACCAGGGTTCATCGGGTAGTTGGATGACGCGGTGTCCCAAATGAATAGACCAAGTTTTGACAAAACGTCTTAAACTAGGTAAAACCACTGTTATATTAGGTTAGCCACAAAATAGGGAGATAGCGCTCGGGGCGCTTTTACTGCTGGCTCACTTCGTACCTTTGCGAGCATTTTGCTCACACACATACATACACACCTACCTTAGGGCCAGATTATAATAAGAGGTTTGGTCGCTGAGGCGCCAAATCGGACAGGCCATTTCTTGCGAGATTAAAAAGACATGTTCGTAACGAATAATTACAGTACACTAATCATTTACGTACATACATACATAAATCACGCCTATATCCCTTACGGGGTAGGCAGAGCGTCAATGGCCGTAAAACGGATATTAACACCACGTCTGACAAAAGTTTGAGGGTCAATCAGATAACTGTGAATCACTATAATAACAGGTTATCAGCCCATCGCCTTTGAAAAATTGAAATACACATCTAACCCTCGAGTCCCTTAGTCGCCTCTTACGATACCCATGGGTAAGAAAAGGGGTAGTTATTCTAACCCGGTATCACACGGGTAATAATTTACGGCATGTAATTAACGGGGCGACTACTTAATCAGATTCAAGGTTGAAAAAATAATTAAAATGGATAGTAAATATAATAGGTTGGCAGTGACAGTAGAGTACAGTATTAAATAAAAAGTAGCAGCGTTAAAATCTGTATCAAGCTTTGGTTTAATTGAAACTGGCATCGAGTTTTTCTTTTGTTTACTGAATTTATGGATAAGCGAAAAATTGCCAGCAGCAAAAAATTTGAAAATAGGCATTAATAAATTGTAAAATAGAGATTTAATTTAAATTGATTTGAGGTAATAATTAATTTAATTGAGGTCTTATTAACATATATTATGCGACATTTAACGAGCTGCAAATAAAACAAAAAATGGCATACAATTAAATATTATGTTTATATTAAATATAAAAATTGCATAGGCACAATTTACATATTTACACATGTTTGTGTTTCTTTTATGTCTCAAAAACATATTAATTTATAATTAATATAATTGTTACCTAGGTATTTCTATAGGTACTTAAATACTTCTTGAATAATAAGGGCTGGCCTTGATTTGGTTTGGCGTCCGCGTTTTCTTTTTTGCCCTATTGGGATCATTTTTGCCTCTTAAGGCGGAGTGGTTAGTTTTAACCTTATAGCAAGACCCATTATATGTTTGCAAGTGTACTTTTTGAAAAACTGCTGACAGTTACATGTAGCTTGCTTTCAATCTGCCCTGGGTAGTACAACTTTCCAAAATCAAAAAGTGTTTTTCTTTACGAACTCCGCTTTTACCCTGCGGGCGCGTCTGCCGCCATTTTCATAATATTATTCCTTAATACTTATTTAAAGTATCCGTTTTAATATTTACAGCTGCTCGTAAATAATAGCCAGAAAGTGTTTTTTTAGATGGAAGCCTACTATAGCCTTAATATTTAATTTGTTATCGCACTAATAATGTTATTCGCCAACCCATGATTTTTGATAACCTGCGTATAATTTTCATTACCATCATTTCATCTATAAATATAATACTGCCTTGAAGTCGCAGCCGTTATTTAGCTTTTTATGATGCCCTGCATTTGCAGCTTATCAAATATAATTAAAGCCAAATTATTTAACCACTGCCCAGTTATATTTTTAGACGCTAATAGGTGGTACCCCGTTAATTTGCTAGTCGCCTTGTTAAAAATATGCGATAATTTACTAATGTGAATAATTATGAATTGAGTAAATTAATGTATGATACGCTGTATAATCCGTTGCGAAAAACGTCCTGGCCGCAGGGGCTGAATTGCGCTTCATATAATTCGACCCTTGGAAACAGTTGGGGTACAGTGGAAAGAAAAAAACATATTGATTTTTAAAAATAACGTGTTGTCTGTGTTGTTATAATATTTGTTTTAAACATTCAATTGTGTTTCACAAACTACCGAATGACTACGAAAACGAGATAAAAACATCTTAAACCTGAGTTTGCAATTTTGAACAACACTTCCTTTGTTCCACCTGGGGTACAATGAAACATTTAAGGGCTGTGCGTAGGTACAGCTTGCTTTTTAGATTCACTGTGCAGGCCTCAATCAGTTCTTTTCTCACAATGACTGTGCAAGCCCTAATCAGTTTTTACCTAATCTGTACCTAAAACACAAAACAAAAATAATTGGGTGCTAAAAGGAAACTATGAAAAAAGTGTTCCATTGAACTTTGTGCCATTTTACCCCAGAAATATTTAAAAAAAGGAAATAAGGTTTCTTCTGCAGACAGGTTCGAGCGAGGCTCCAAAGGCTTCGGCCGAATGCAACAATAATTTATGTGTAAAATTTAAACATACTTATGTAAGTTCTTTTTATTTGCCGTGTGATGTCAGCTTAGGATAGGATCACCCAATTTCATTCTCGTGGGTGTCGTAAGAGGCGACTAGGGGACTCGAGGGTTACAAGTGTATTTAAATTTTAGGCGATGGGCTCACAAACTGTCACTATGGCGGCACACAATTTTCCGAATGACCCTCAAATGCCCGTTTGTCAGGCGTGGCAAATGCCCGTTTACGAACTGCCTACCCCGCAACGGATTATAGGCGTGAAAAATGTATGAATGTATGTTTGCATGTAAGATTTTTTTAAATACAAAATTGAGTGACAAACAAACACTAACAAGGCCGGCGGCACACTGACAACCGTTGGCTACTAAGAATATTTTACAAGTCTCACAATTTAGAAAACTCATGTCCAAAAATTAAATAAACCGGCAAAGCGCGAGTTAGACTCGCCCACCGAAGGTTTCGTATTAAACATATTCTTATTCTTCTTCTTATCGTATCAATGGGATACGCCCAATGCAGATTGTACAACACACACACACATATCACGCCTATAATTCCTTGCGGGGTAGGCGTCTAACAAACATTTGAGGGTCAAACAGAAAATTGTGTATCACCGTAGTGACAGGTTGTCAGCCCATCGCCTAAAATTGCAATTCACAGCCTCGAGTCCCTTAGTTGCCTCTTACGACTCCCGCGGGAAGGAAATGGGGTGATGCTATTTTAAGCCGATATCCAAGCAGACTACACTATTTAATTTGGTCATAGATGCGCTTGAATCTTATGTTAATGCGAATGATTTTGTTTATTATATTTACCATTTTTTTTTGTTTTATGGCGTTTTAACTGTGATTTCGCCAGTGGCCATTTACATTTTTATTCAATTCGTTTTTTCTGTTGCTTTTTTATCACTTTTTTAATGTGATATCGCCAGTGTCAAGTTTACTCAGTGACTTGGACTCCTAAACAAAGCAGCGACCGATGTGGCGCAGTGGTAGTGCGACTGCCTGCGACGCAATGGTTCCGGGTTCGATTCTCGGTGGGACACTCACAAAGTTGATATTTATCTCTTTGTGAATTTGTTCCCGGTCTGGTTAGGACATTGCAGGGGGAACCAACTGATTGTCTGAAAAAAAATGGTTCCGTGCTTCGGAGCCTTCGTTAAGCCGTCGATCCCGGTTGCTGTCTACTTGATAACTTAGACGGCGGTCGTAGCACAACCATGTCAGAGGCCTACTTGTGGTAGTAGGCGGTTGAAAAACTCTGACAGCAGGGTTCATAAGTCGTTGGATGACTCGGTGTCCCACACAAAAAGGGAGAGAAACAAAGCAGCAATTTATTTTTTTATTGAGAAGCATCGAAATATTCCTTTATGTTTTGCTGAGGAAAGTGTCGAGGTTGTGAAGGAGAAACCGTCTGAGAAAAACGAGAAACAGACTGCTTACTATGATTTTAAACATGTACATTCTAGTATTCCCACCTTTTGATACATAATTATATTTTCATGCTCACGTTTGTTACTGTTGAGATATTTTATGTACAATAAAGGCTCTTTATTATTATTTATTATTATTATTATTATTGATATCAATATACCTCTAGTTGCAAAGAATTTGTATGAATTTGACAAGAACAAGCAATGATTTAATATTAGTTGGGCGAGGGATGTCGGGCTGAAGAAGGTCGTAAAGAAAAAGAGAAAAGCAAGAGCAATTGACTAAGATGTGATCAGGGAAGCCCTCATCCAATCCACACTCACAAACAGAATTTGTCACTCCATACAGCGGGCTCGTTACAGACAACTGTATTTTCTACATGTGCATGTGTGGGTGCTCGCAAGAGTGCATGCAGGTTGATTTTGATACCTAACCTGAAGCAAATTCTACACTGTTTTTTTGACATTTCGCGAGTGAGGGCGGGTCGGAGGCTGAGGTGCGGGGAGGTAGGTGTCCGTTATGTATGTATAATATATACTACATACTATTGGTTGTTCTGTGCCGGAATGCAAGAGTGACCAAGTCGCAGTCTGCAAATGGTAGAAGTTACGTGTTTGCTGGCATTACGGAACTTAAAACAACCAGGGAACAGTTTGTTCCCACATATATGTGTAGTATAATTTGTATATTGTTGTTGTTATTATACGTATGTATATGTTACTGTGTTATATATATTCAAGCCTTTCTTTAATATATATTTTTTTGTTTAATGCACCTGCTTGACCCTTTCCACATTCCCTAAGGTAGACCGGGAGATAACGCCTTTGGCGTTAAGTCCGCCCGTGTACATTTTTGTGCATAAAGTTGAATAAATAAATATAAAGAACCCTGCGGCCTTATTCCGCTGTATGAAAAGCATCTCAGTTTTATTCCAATAGAGTGTCAGTCGAGTAGTTTTTGCCATTTCGTATTCCGCTAACAGTTTGAATTACTTATAGTAAATCACTATGGCAATAGAATGACAGTTGAGTGTCGACGGCATTACTATGGCAAAATAAGATGCAAAATGAATCCCTTTCAGGAGTGAAGTGGGAATCCTCTTCCCACACACAGAATAGTCGCTTTTTTCTAAGAGCATACCTGGAGCCGTGTGATGCCGGCTTAGAATGGCATCACCCGATCTCTTTCCCGTGGGAGTCGAAAGAGGCGACTAAGGGACTTAAGGGTGTGCATTGCAATTTTAGGCGATGGGCTTACAACCTGTCACTATGGCGATACACAATTTTCCGATATGTCAGACGTGGCTTAAATGTCCGTTTTTGAGGCCGAGAAGATAGATCCGTAAAGTAAATACCGTTGTGATTTTTTTTGAAACTTATAACTGTATTTTTTATTTTGGATATTTATTATTATTATATAATATTACTTGTATACATACAATAACAGAAATCCTGCACACACTGCCGTGTGATGCCGACTTAGAATAGCATTACCCCATTTCTTTCCTGCGGGTCTCATAAGAGAAGACTAAGGGATTCGGGGGTTTTATATGAATTTTAGGCGACAGGCTAACAACCTATTAGTATCGTAATACATGATTTTTCTGAAACAACCCTTAAATATTTGAAAGACGCGGAGATAGCCACCGCTTTTTACGGCCTTTTACGCTCTGCCTTTCCCTTAAGGGATAAGGGCGTGATATGTGCATACATTAACACATAAACATAATCAGACAAAACAGTCCACAGCTAGATATGGGCCGCCTCCTATTGGGGCATATTGCTACTCTATACACCACGCTTGGCAAACGGATCGGCGAGCGCAGTGCGAGATGTTGCATTCACAGGGACAGCTGCTGCACTTTTCCTGGATAAATGTGCCTTATCGCTTTTTACGACACCCATGAGTAGATTATATTCCTTATACGGTATACAATCACAGCGTTCTACCCTTTGTACTCTAGCAACATGTTTTACTATGTGTGTTGATGAATTAATAAATAATTAGATCTGATTTCATAAGAATTGTGGTTGATGCTATTCAAAGCTGGTAAGGGCTCAAACACATAAACACGGTACGATATCGCATCGTGCTACGACACGACAACGTTTTACGATGCGACGCCGCGTCGTAGAAATCTACGACACGACGTCGTAACGTGTCAATGCACGCTACGACGTCGTGACGTTAGAAACTCACAATGCAATCCTGCGCAGTTGTTTTTCAAAATTCAAAGATGACTGATCCAATATCTAATTAACTAAATACCACCTCACTGTATCGACGGCATCGTGCAGTGTATCGTGCGTGGCACATCACGTAACGATGTCGTGTTTTTTTACGATGCTTATCGTAGATTTCCACGTCGCGAAGTCGTATCGTGAAACGACGCCGCATCGTTGTACGACGCGACGTTGTATCGTGTTTATGTGTGGGAGCCCTAACACAAGGCACTTGTACGCCTATATATATATATATATATATATATATATATATAGGTATTTTATTATTTATTAGTATTTGACAGTACCCTCTGTCGGGTAACTAATAATTATACCTACATACCTTATCACTCATTTTAAGTATTAGACCGGGTCTATCGCGATAGTATTTAGGTAAATATTAGTAATTTACCTGTGTCCCGACGTTTCAATACAGTTTCATTTATTGTGGTCGCGGGTTGACTGTTGAAATACATACCTTATGATTGCAAAATATAGATGAATATGAATATTATGAAACGGCCAAGCCATTTTGCTGCAAGGATTGCAAGAATTAGATGGTTAGTGGAATTAGGGCATGTAGGTGGAGCGTATTGCTCTATTTGAGATCTGATACCTTTTTCATAGGGTAAGCCCTTATGCTCTCGTCTTGGCGACATTTTACTATTAAATGTTTTGGTAGAAATTCATTTTTCTTACGAGGGGAGAAATATATTTTTAACCCCTTTTCAGAACTCCTAGTGTAGCCACTATTTGTATGTTTTTCGATAGGTTTTGAACTTAAAGTGTGGGTAGTAAGTTTTAAAGTCAGTTTTTTTTTTATTAGTGATGGCTTTGCTCTTAAAGGATTAGAGAGATATTTTTTTATTTCATCCCGATACTCGCACTTTTTTGTTTCTAACTCTTTCTCTCTCTCTTTTCGTGTGGGACACCGATCGTCCAATGACACGATAAACCCTGATGTCAGAGTTTTTCAACCACCTACTACGAACTTCAAATCCGTAAACCTAATATCTGTCTTCCAGCGTAAAAATTGTGAAAGTTACATACACATTTCTACCCCCCAATTTACGGGTTTGGGGGTAAATATAATAGGTATTTAATTTTTCTGTCTTTTACATATTTAGTCTACATACAAAATATAAGCTTCTTCTGCTGGCAGACAGATGTTGAGGGTCTGAATTTTCTGGAACACCAGGAATCCAACTAAAATATAGAAGGTACCAAAATGGCTCTATAGCAAAAGTTTTTCAGCGTTATAGATCACTCCTACGGGCACATATATTTTGAGGCTCTGGAGTACCTGAAGTGAAACATTAGAAACCTATAGCTTACAAAAGATGGAAATCGCACGGCACCCGGCACCCGTACATAACTAAATACTTAAAATAATCATTATAAACAACTTTACAGTGCAATAAATAAAAGTTGATGAACAATCAAATCTTGAATGTGGGTTTGGTTTTAAAACTTGCTTCAGCAAAAAGATTATCTTTGAGAGATTTTCTTCCGCTCAGAGCAAGTAAATTGAAGGACGATGGCGCGGAAAATGCGGAAATAGAATATTTACAAGATAACTTAGGTGCCCTGGTTGGAGTTAAGTTAAAGGCAATAGGCAAGAAACACTGGAACTGGTGGTATGCTAACCATTACATTCAGTCAGCGAAACGAGGTTCGCAGGCAACAGAGCTAGTTGAGACTATATTCTGATAATATGATCAATCTAGTATATCAGAGACCAAAGTTATCAGGGTTCAAAAAACGACGAAGCACTTCGAGAAAATGTAGTAAACGTGCCCTCGCGCTTCGCGAGGCTCTTGTAGGGGGCACGACCGTGCCCGCAGATATAACGTTTTAAATTATATCTGTCCCTAAGTTGCTATCCAACCCCAACCTAGTTTGGAAACTATGCACACGGAAAAAGCTACATTTTAAAATGAGGGATATTTAAATAAAAAAGTTTAGTTAACTCTGTAGGACTACGTTCTGCACGGCTCATGGTAAAACTATTTCTACTTTTTACACTCAACTTCAGGCTAAATTTGTAATAAACTAAGTACAACTGTTGCACTGCACTGCTGCCGTGTGATGCCGGCTTAGAATAGCATCACCCTATTATTTACCCTTGGGAGTCGTAAGAGGCGACTAAGAGACTCGAAGGTGTGTATTGCAATTTTAGGTGATGGGCTGACAACCTGTCACTATGGCGGCGATGCACAATTTTCTGGATAACTCTCAAATATTTGTCAGACATGGCATAAATGTCCATTTTGCGGCCGTTTGCACTCTGCCTACCCCTCAAGGGATATAGGCATGATGAGTGTATGTGTATGTATGTACAACTGTTGCAAAATGAAATAAATTAACTAAGTAAAAGCTCAGCTGTCTGTGAATCCGACATCGACGGATTAATTATACGGAGTGTACCGAAAACTTTGCAGGCATGATCAAACTATGAAACTGAACAACTTTTTCTATGGAGGCTATGTTGGTAAACGAGGAAATATTTTCGCTCCCCCGTACAAAATTTCCGATCAGCTGACTGACTTCGTATAAGGGCTTCCTTCCGTGACCGATAGTGAAAACTCAAGACGGGCTGGTGATAAGGAACAACTTGCCCCAAGGTATATAGGTCAAATACGAAAAAATTTGCCGTGTGATGCCGGCTTAGAATAGCATCACCCCATTTCTTACCCATGGGTGTCGTAAGAGGCGACTAAGGGACTCGAGGGTGTGTATTGCAATTTTAGGCGACGGGCTGACAACCTGTCACTATAGTGATACACAGTTATCTGATTGACCCTCAAACTTTTGTCAGACGTGGTGTTAATATCCGTTGAACGGCCGTTAAGGCTCTGCCTACACCGTAAAGGATATAGGCGTGATTTATGTATGTATGTACGATAAAAAATTGGGTCTTTAAAACTGCCCATCAGTTGATGTGAGTTACTACAGAAACTTTTTTTTTGTTGATATTCCAACCCGTCTTGGGGAAAGTTGTTCCTTATCACTAGCCCGTCTTAAGATTTCGCTATCGTTCACAGGTACAACACCCTAAACAGGGTGTAAGTGACAGCCCTACGAATACTGTTAACGGTGCACTCAGACCATGAAACTGAACAACTTCCCATAAAAAAATATTTTAGAAAACATTACTTTCCATAGCCAATGCAGTTAGCTGATTTAGATTATGTATGGGAGGTCGAATTGTTTTTGTCGTTTTTGAGATACGTTTCTTGGGGAAAGTTGTCCAGTTTCATGGTCTGAATGCACCCTATAAGCATTTGGAGGGCTTACATCCCGTATAAAAATTTCAAAAAAATCCATATATAGGCTCCATTGTAAAAGTTGTTCAGTTTCATGGTCTGATCATACCTGCAAAGTTTTCGGTACACACACACACACATACATATCACGCCTATAATCCCTTGCGGGGTAGGCAGAGCGTAAACTGCCGCAAAAGCGGAAATCAACGCCACGTCTGACGATTATTACCATAGTGACAGGTTGTCAACCTTTCGCCTAAAATTGCACCGTCTCTTTATACCCCGTAAACCAGCATTTAGTGCAAGATTAATTTGTGCATTTGTATAAGTTGAACAGAATAAATGCAACAACCGGTATGCTTAATAGTGATGGTATAATATACCGCACATACCCTAATCTACGGCGGCCGATGTGGCGCAGTGGTAGTGCGACTGCCAGCTACGCAAAGGTTCCGGATTCGATTCTCGGTGGGACATTCACAAAGTTGATATTTATCACTTTGTGAATCTGTTCCCGGTCTGGTTAGGACATTGCAGGGTGAACCAACTGATTGTCCGAAAAGAAATGGTTCCGTGCTTCGGAGGGCACGTTAAGCCGTCGGTCCCGGTTGCTGTCTATGATTATTTAGACGGCGGTCGTAAAACAACCATGTCAGAGGCCTACCTACTAGTGGTAGTAGGCGGTTGAAAAACTCTGACACCAGGGTTCATCGGGTCGTCGGACGACTCGGTATCCCACACGAAAAAGATAGAAGAAGAAAGAAGACCCTAATCTATAGAAATACCCTTGACATGCTAAAATTCGAAGAGTAGAAAGTGTAATTCGAGTGGCATACGATTTGGATTACTACTGTTCCAAAATACGCCTCGAGGCCTCGCTAATCTAACCGCAATTTGTCCCTTCATAAATTATTGTTTTTGTAAAATAGTATATACTTTTCACAATATATCTATCTTCGTTATACTCGTAGAGTAATCTGCAGTTTATGAACTGTTGTGATTGGTTAAGCTAATATGTCTGAACTTGTGTCGAAACACGCCCAACTGCATAAAGTTCAATAACTGTAACGTAGTTTCGTAATGTTTAAATATGACCTAAAAGTTTTTACGTGCAAGTTGTTATCACTCCTACAATCTAAAATACCCCGACTGAACACGCGGGTGAATTTCGACCCACATTTGGATGCCTACAATTTTGCGAAAACTCTACAGCAATAAATTTATCATTCGATTTCCGCTGTGAAGTGCGCCATCAATCTTGACAAGCAGTGTCAATCCGGACTTTGCAGCGCCGTTTTGGGCGGGACATATGAAACTAGCAGTTTCAGGGCATGGGCGTGTGGCAGCTGATGGTCGATGCTAGTAGGACTCCAGGCATTCTATACCCTGGATGCCCTGAATGTCTGCGGACCACCTGTTCCTCGTTGAAGCGCCGATCGTTAACAGTGTGGCGCGGGCCGAGCTTCCACGGCGCATGCGCGAACTAGGGCCGCGCGCACAGTCGGCCGCGGGAACCGGGCACCGCCGGTCACGACTTAACCGCCAACTCTAACCGCCTATCGATCGCACCACTCGAAATGGTACCAGTATCTAGGTTAGCCGGCTAAAATTAAAGGTGCGTTGGGTATCAAGGCTAAACGGAGCCGCAATAGTGTGTATGGAAAAATGGAAAATATTTAGCCTATAATGTTAGTGTTTAGGGGTGATATTTGCGTGCGAGCCACGCGGTAATGGCGGCTAGGAATTATGTAAGATCGACCGTTATTGTTTCGGTATAAGATCGATTTCTTACGTGTTTTCTTAAGTAGTTCTTCCCGCGGTATGAAGCGCTTAGGGGGGTCGCGAGTGAACGTGTATCCATCGTCGATTTTAATGTGGGAGTGTCAGTGGATATCGGTCAGTAAGTACGTAAAGAATGTGCTTCACATCTTCAAAGATAAATATAAACCGAGCTCACGGCTCTAGGTACGAAACAACTAGTCCAAAGCAAATAAAACTCTATAAGATTTATGTTAGAGTCCTCATTTATACGCCCAGCTGCATCACATGTATGTACATGACACAGTTTTCGTTCTAACTCTTAATCCTGTCATCAAAAGTGACCTTTTAACCCTCAGAACTGCGAACTGACATTATCTTGAAACATCTTCAAAGAAAACACCTACAAAAATGAAAAAGTTCTCCGCACATTAACATATTATACATTCTTATTCATCGCAGTGCGGCTCTAACTTTTAATAAGTATTCCTACCTATACCAATATTGATTCATCCCTAACTTTTTGATACCTACTTTTCAAACTTAGTTATAGGTACCTACTCTACTTTGAAGTACACCTACATACCTACTAACTTTAACTTATAAGTTCTTATGTCATTGATGTGTTGATGTTAGTCAAGAAAACCAATTAGATGGTGTGTTTAGAACTCAGAATGAGAAAATTGATGAAATATTCTTTGAAAACGCGTTGTAAGCGAGGTTAGAGATAATTTTAGGTGTCTAACCTAGAAAGCCCGGAGTTTCTCCGCGCGGCCGCTAGGTGGCGCTGGGAGGCACTATTGACTTTTCTCCATCCGGAAAAATGGTGCTTTTGTTACATGTTCTTTTATTTTTATTCTTTGTGATTTTTATGTTCAATTGTGAGAATGTAGCTGTTTTAAACGATGATTTAAACAGAACTGTAATAAATTAGAGACACGGTTTTTAATTCTCGTTGCTACTTCAAGTAGAGTAGGTAAGTAATTCTAAGGCCCGATCCCTCTGAAATGAGAACCTTGGTCTAAAGTCAAATAGGTATATCGTAAATTTTGAAGGTTTCGACCTCAAAACGCGGTTTTACTTTTGTGATGGTGGGATCGGGTCTTAGTATATTCAAATGATTTATGATTAGGATAAATAGCAGATCGATGTACCAGTCACTAGTCTCGAAAAAAGTCACTTATAACTTAGAAGACAAAAAAATAGAAGACAATTGGCATAATCCGGTTATATGATGACATTTGCGGATAACAAAAAAATAATAATTAATGTTTGGTTGGTTTGAGACTAATACGTCGACTCTGTTGGTTAATACTTAAGACCTTTTTTGCATCTGCGAATTTTACATTTCTTACTGAACAAATGTGATACTAATTTGTATAAATACGGTACATATTGATCAGCAGCACATCAAACTACCCAATTAAAGGATCAACTTAAACTGGATTTCTTCTTTTCTTTGCGTGTCGATAGGAAGCGCTTTCAAACAAATTTTGACCAGTTATGACTAGTTTTTATACAGTTACAAAAAAATAAACCCGTTGATCTCTCAAATGGGTAGGTATAAGTGCTGCCGATATACACATTTTCAGACGTAAGTCAGAGTAAAGCAAGAACACACGTGCGTGTAATTCAGTAGCGAAATTTTTGATTTCATGACATATGCATGACAACTTACGAGGAAAATCTTTAATGTCATATTTAAGTAATCCCTAATTCCGCATCTGAACGGGCATAAGAGTGTTGCTACACTTAGGGTGCGTTTGTGTTGATTCGGAGCGGCGCGGAGCGGAGTCCAGCGGTGCATAAATTGACCAATCATAGACGTGGAGCTGAGTTCCGAGGTTTACGATTGGTAAATTCATGCACCGCTGGACTTCGCTCCGCGCCGCTCCGAATCAATACAAACGCACCCTAAGTGTAGCAATACTCTTGTGCCCGTTCAGATGCGGAAATACGGATTACTTGAATATGACATTAAAGATTTTCCTTGTAAGTTGTCATACTTATGTCATGAAATCAAAAATTTTGTTCCACGTCAGTGATTGGTCAATTCATGCACCGCTGGGCTCCGCACCGCGCCGCCTCGCCTAAGTGTTGACGCACCCTTAGCATTGCTCGATACTTCTGTACTATGTTAATAAAAAAACACTAAATAGTTGAAACTCTCGATAGTATTACTTTTGAAACTACCTACCTAACCTACCTACTTACTTCATAATTGTAAAAATTAAAAAACAATCTTGATTTCACTTCTATTACCTCCTGTGCTCTACATTCATAATCGACACACAAGCTCAAAGTATATTGTTTAAAATAAATAAATTATCATATCATTATACTGTTTTTGATTAACACATACTCGTTCGCAGCGGCTCTAGTTTTTCATTATTTCAATATACGATGCCATAATCAGATTAATAATAGTATAGAGCGGATTACCTACACCCTGTCAACTTACGTCCTTTTTTTTGCTTTGCGTAAATTAATTATTTTGATTTTTTATTACTTTGTTGGCTAACCTTATCAGAATTTCACTTAACTCAAAATTTCATGTATACTTTATTCAATGAAGTATACATACCATATCATATATTGAAGTCAAGATCCGCCAATGTAACAAGAAAATTAAATAGCACATTTTTTTTAACATTTTTGTATTATCCCGATAGAAACCGGTTTGTCCGGGATAAATATTAGAAATGAAGGCACTGCCTTGTGGGTGGCCAGTAAGCCATACGGCATGTAGTTTAAGATCAGTAACAAACACACAACATGCCTAAGCGGTATTTTGCCTTTTTTTTAAGAAAGTCGTTTTTGAAATCGCGTAAACCTTATAGCAAAGCACGTCGCATTAACTTACGGCTGCCACAAGCTGTTATTTGTTTCCAACATACATACACATATTACGCCTGTAATCCCTTGCGGGGTAGGCAGAGCGTAAACGGCCGCAAGGAACGGACATTTACGCCACGTCTGACAAACATTTCAGGGTCGTCCGGAAAATTGTGTATTGCCATAGTGACAGGTTGTCAGCCCATCGCCTAAAATTGCAATACACACCCTCGAATCCCTTAGACGCTTCTTACGACTCCCACGGGCAAGAAATGGGGTGATGCTATTCTAAGCCGGCATCACACGGCACATATTTGCTTACTTGCTGTCAAAAAACGCATAATCATGCCGAGCGTGTGTTTCTCGTCGATCCACCTGCATAAAGTTCAGTAAGCCTATATATATAATATCACATATTAATATATATATAATACTAGCTTTTACCCGCGACTTCGTCCGCGTTAGATAGTTTTTTTTTAGGCAGAAGTTCTAAAGTAGGTATGTGTATACATAGTAAGTGTGACAGTGATATTAGAACAGTTCTTATCTCTACTGTTTAAAGATGACTTGCTTGCTTCTGTTGTTAAAGGGACAATTCAAAATTTGCTATCCGGCCTGAGAGATCAATATTTATAACCAATGAATACAAAAGTCAGTAGATAACAGAGTACTTACTCCAGAGGTGCCGATTTGAGCACACTAAAATGGTTAGCATAAGTAGATTAGACAGATCAAAAGGTAATATAAGTTACTGTTATACATTTTTATACCTCTATATACCACATTTTTTGTTTTTCTGTCCTCGGTAAAGAAGGCAATGTCCTTTCTCAACTTATTCCCATCATACTGAACAACTTTTGTTCTGAAACCATTTCTGTATCTCCAATAAGGTGGGCTCCTGATGGTAGACCTGATGGTCTACATACGGTACTCCAGATCCTCAATGTCCTTGTGAAAAGAAGCGGCCCATCATCATGAACAACTTTTGTTTCGGAACCATTTCTGTATCTCTAATAGTTTATCTGGGCTCCTGATGGTACACCTGGTGGTCTACATAAGGTACTCCAGATCCTCAATGTCCTTGTGAAAAGAAGCGGCCCATCATACCGAACAACTTTTGTTTTGGAACCATGCCTGTATCTCTAATAGTTTAGCTGGCCTCCTGATGGTACACCTGGTGGTCAACATAAGGTACTCCAGATCCTCAACGTCCGTGTGAAAAGAAGCGGCCCATCATACTGAAAAACTTCTGTTTTGGAACCATACCTGTAGCTCTAATAGTTTACGTGGTCCCTGATGGTACACCTGGTGACATAAGGTACTCCAGGTCCTCAATGTCCTTGTAAAAAAAAGCGGCCCATCATACCGAACAACTTTTGTTTTAGAACCATGCCTGTATCTCTAATAGTTTAGCTGGGCTCCTGATGGTACACCTGGTGGTCTACATAAGGTATTCCAGATCCTCAATGTTCTTGTGAAAAGAAGCGACCTATTATACTAAACAACTTTTGTTTTGGAACCATACCTGCATCTCTAATAGTTTAGCTGGGCTCCTGATGGTACACCTGGTGGTCTACATAAGGTACTCCAGATCCTCAATGTCCTTGTGAAAAGAAGCGGCCCATCATACTGAACAACTTTTGTTTCGGAACCATGCCTGTATCTCTAATAGTTTAGCTGGGCTCCTGGTGGTACACCTGGTGGTCTACATAAGGTACTCCAGATCCTCAATGTCCTTGTGAAAAGAAGCGGCCCATCATACTGAACAACTTTTGTTTTGGAACCATGCCTGTATCTCTAATAGTTTAGCTGGGCTCCTGGTGGTACACCTGGTGGTCTACATAAGGTACTCCAGATCCTCAATGTCCTTGTGAAACGAAGCGGCCCATCATACTGAACCACTTTTGTTTTGGAACCATTTCTGTATCTCTAATAGTTCACGTGGGTTCCTGATGGTACACCTGGTGGTCTACATTATGTACTGCAGATCCTTAATGTCCTGGTGAAAAGAGGCGGCCCATCATACTGAACAACTTTTGTTTTGGAACCATGCCTGTATCTCTAATAGTTTAGCTGGGCTCCTGATGGTACACCTGGTGGTCTACATAAGGTACTTCAGATCCTCAATGTCCTTGTGAAAAGAAGCGGCCCATCATACTGAACAACTTCTGTTTTGGAACCATACCTGTATCTCTAATAGTTTATCTGGGCTCCTGATGGTACACCTGGTGGTCTACATAAGGTACTCCAGATCCTCAATGTCCTTGTGAAAAGAAGCGGCCCATCATACCGAACAACTTTTGTTTTGGAACCATGCCTGTATCTCTAATAGTTTAGCTGGCCTCCTGATGGTACACCTGGTGGTCAACATAAGGTACTCCAGATCCTCAACGTCCGTGTGAAAAGAAGCGGCCCATCATACTGAAAAACTTCTGTTTTGGAACCATACCTGTAGCTCTAATAGTTTACGTGGTCCCTGATGGTACACCTGGTGACATAAGGTACTCCAGGTCCTCAATGTCCTTGTAAAAAAAAGCGGCCCATCATACCGAACAACTTTTGTTTTAGAACCATGCCTGTATCTCTAATAGTTTAGCTGGGCTCCTGATGGTACACCTGGTGGTCTACATAAGGTATTCCAGATCCTCAATGTCCTTGTGAAAAGAAGCGACCTATTATACTAAACAACTTTTGTTTTGGAACCATACCTGCATCTCTAATAGTTTAGCTGGGCTCCTGATGGTACACCTGGTGGTCTACATAAGGTACTCCAGATCCTCAATTTCCTTGTGAAAAGAAGCGGCCCATCATACTGAACAACTTTTGTTTCGGAACCATGCCTGTATCTCTAATAGTTTAGCTGGGCTCCTGGTGGTACACCTGGTGGTCTACATAAGGTACTCCAGATCCTCAATGTCCTTGTGAAAAGAAGCGGCCCATCATACTGAACAACTTTTGTTTTGGAACCATGCCTGTATCTCTAATAGTTTAGCTGGGCTCCTGGTGGTACACCTGGTGGTCTACATCTATACTCCAGACCCTCGAATGGTGATAAAAAGTAGTCTATGTCCGTTCTCGGTATGCTAGCAATCTCTGTGCCAAGTTTCATGAAGATCGGTTCAGCGGTTTGGCCGTGAAAGCGTAGCAGACAGACAGACAGACAGACAGACAGACAGAGTTACTTTCGCATTTATAATATTAGTGTGGATTACTGTGGTTCAGTCGCGGAATTGCAGACTGTTGAAATATGTCATAAAAGATTTCCGTTAAGGTTGTCATTTGTATTTTATACAAGCCGCAAATATGATCTGTAGGCAAAATAAAATACCTACAGGCAATATTGTAAAGATGGAGAGTAAATATATCGATAAAACAATGTGTTTAATTCCTAACATACTTATGTGTCTCGTTTATACGTAAGATACTATGATTAATATGAGAATTCATTTCAATCCCATATCTTTTAACCTTGGAGCGCATCAAAATACCTATTAATTCCTTTTAACCCCTAAGAGTTGGTAAAAATGGTTTTAAAGACGCACATTTCTTTAAAACGATAAATGTTTATGTAAGATTATGTTCTGATCATTTCTCTCACAATCCGGAGGACCCATAAATTGATTCATGGAATCCGCAAAGTCGTTGCTGAATGACAAGATATGGCTAAGATGGCATATACTTTTCATTAACCATTTTATTACATCAACATAATAAACATTTCATACACACTAATGCTTGCAATTTGCATCTATATGACTGGTCTTCAACTGTGACGGACTGAGGGCCGTATTTTTGAAGCATCCGTTTGTAAGACGAAAAGAAATTTCTAATTCCTATAAAAAAACGGATACCATGGCATACTGTAACGATGGGATTTGACCAATGAAATTATGTGAAATTCGCCTATTCTAATCCTACCTTAAATGGTACCCGGTACAACACTTTTTGAAATACAATACCAAATTTTAAAACACTTCCCGTGTTAATAGAAAATATTTGAAAACTTGCAAAATTTTCTACCGCAGCTCATTCTAGCCCAGATGGAAGAGGCGTCGCCACTAGTAATGCGAAAGTCGCAGGTTCAAACCCTGCGCGAGCTTGAAAATTTTTGAAATGTTGTCCCATTTGTTTGGGATATTGCTGGCTAAACTACCTTTTACGAATGTATGGGTATATAATATAGTACTTAGTAAGTGGTTTAAACTGACATGGTACAGCAGGTCGTTCGATGACTTATTGTCCGACACGACAAGAGACGAAAGACATGTGTATAAAGTTACATAGGAAGACTAGTGCAGATATACTTCTTCGGGCTTGTCGTATCGTGTCAGGATAGGTCTCCACCCTAGCTCAGAGTGACTCATTGACATACTTTCCAACCTATCCCCCCCCAGGGTGTCACTCCTGGGGTGGCAGATTATACTAAACCGCTTCATCATGCCTTCAGTCAAAGAAGACTTCCGCGCTTACAAGTATACGCTATCAACCATCCGTCACGTTCGCAGTACCTACTTATAGCTATAATAAGAATAAAACTGTTATTTCAGTGTAAGAAAAGATGTAGGTAGAGAATACAATTTGGGCTATTAATTGAGTACAGTAAATAAAGAATGAGACCCCTCAGCTTTAAGATACATAATTTCACATACGGCAAATGAGCCACGGCTAGCCCAGTCGGAACAGTCGTCGGTAGCACTACAGATACCAAAACTCGCAATTCCAAACCATGCCTGCGGTGCAATTTTGCAAGTTCTTAAAAAAATATATACCCAATACGTTGAAGCGTTTGAAAAATTTAGTTCACAAGAAAAAATCTGTAACATAAGATCGGAGATCTAGTGCAGACTGAATAAGGCTCCGTCCGCCAGGCCTCGCTAAATGTCAGGGGTCGCGTTGGGCGTTGCTACCCACGCCACGACGGGAAGCGATCGCTCCAACTCGGGGATAATACGGCGGATAGCTAAGCTATACCTATTAGAGGACTGATAATTGCCCTTAATTGGAAATGGATTAAGTACCGGCAATTAAAATCGTAAAGTATTTTTACGCTGATCTTTAGTGTTTGAGATACGATAGATTGTGCTCAATTTGAGAGGATTAAGTTGTTAATTGGCTGTGGCAAAACAAATATTTCTCAGTTGTGGAGGCCTAATATACTTAAGTATACCTATTGTTGATCTTACAATCTCTTTTAAAAGTGCCACTCAGGTGGACCTAGAATAGATATTGGAAAAAAAGAGTAAGTATTTCTGTATGAATTACCTATTACTTGTATAATAGAACAGAGAAATATCTATATCAATTACTCTCATGTACCTTAATAATTACATTAACGTTTTCTTTTTGCAGGATAAAGTTGCATTGACGCGTAACCGACTACGAACGCTCCGGATTATGCTACGAGTTACGTAGCGCGTAGACCTCAGCGTAGCGGCTACGGTTTTGCGGTTGCTGTGGCAATCTTGGGCGAATAAACCGCACTGGTTTAGCCGCATTAGAAAGTTCTCCTGTGTTATTTAAAAAAAATAAGACACGGTTTAGACAACGTTCGATGATTTTTCCATACGACTTGACGTTGTCAAATGACTTTAACAATGTCTTACTTTTTTGTAAGACACTGATAAAGCACAGCTTAAGTTTTGAACATTGTTGTATGAATTCCTGCAAAAATCTCCTACAATCTGTAATTAAAATAAGTTGATATAATAAAGAAAATAAAAAGATTCTTAAGTTTTATAATATGCATTGTATTTGTTTTTAAATATTTGTAATATTATCTAATTTTCCTAGGCACGGCGACCTTTTCTTTTTATTAAACGAGCAGTTTTATTCGATTTATTTATTTATAAATGTAAAAATTTAATTCAAATGTAACTTATAAATAAAGTAAATAAATCTGTCTTGACGTCCTGAGTTTCTTCCAGAAATAGGTTGAACTGGTCTTAATAGAAATGGCAAAGGGCATGACACAAATTCCAGAGAATACGAGCACTATTCAGTCGGATTCATTGAAGAGCAAGTGAACCTTGAGAGCTGCCTCAGTGGCCGAGCAGTATGAGCTTAAGTTGGGACTTTTCTGGTTGAACCTCCTATGTTTCTGTGCTTCGGAGGGCACGATAAGTCGTCGGTTCCGTTGTTTGGTTCGTCTATTATTAGACGGCCATCGTTATAAATATCATGTCAGAGGCCTATAGTAGATAAATTATAGTAGGTAGACTGTCACCAGGGTTCATAGGGTCGTTCGTCAACTCGGTGATGAAGAATGAAGGCGTCGAACACCCGTACGTACAAAAGTTCAGAAATAGAAATAACTTGACCCTCAGTTTCCAAGCAAACAATGCAAGCACGTTTAAGCGTCCCATTCATTTTTAAAAAGTAGGTGAACCGACTGTTCCGAGGTCTTTTATTGACCCTGGCCTTGCAACCTCGACCTCCAAGGTCAGTTGCAATTAAATTTAATAAATAAAGATATTGTAGCTACAATGCCATTTTTACGCGAAGAGTTACCTTGATTGTAGTAGTGTAGTAATAGTTTTCAGATACTCGTTTTACCGATTTAATGTACACAGATTCTTTTACAGCAAAAGCGTTGATTACAATTAACTATTGAGTGAGCTCACGCAGAAGTATACTGCATTGGCATTTCGATTTATACATTAAAATGCTCCACCATTCGGTAAAACGTTTTAAATATTAATGCCTACCGAATGAGTTAATAAGAATAAGTTCTATAATTTGAAATAAGTTGAATATCATAGTCGCAAAAAGCTGAATTGAAAAATGGTTATCACGCCAAATGCTGGATCTAATACATGTGAAACATTTTGTAAATCTGGTGAAACACGAACTAACTATTTATGCATTTGACGAACACATACGCTGAAAATTATAAAAAAATGCGAAACATGAAGCGGCGAAACGTGTGTTGGATTACAGTTACTTCGGCAAAAAGAGTTTTGGTGAACCGTAACCGCTGCAGAAGCAATCACATATTTATTGCTTGGATCTTGGCAATCTGATTAAATTGCCGAAAAATGAGCTTTTCGCGTATATTAATGTGATGTCAAATATCAGTTTACTATATATATTATTTATAGAGACTTTCATTGGTCTTTCTTTAATTACTCACAACAAACCGACTCTAAACAATCCGTGACTTGATCCAGCATTGCTTTGCCGACGCCATTGGGGTGGCGGTTTGTCTCTAAACTCCCTCACAGAAAGCTCAACTTGGCTACAACAATGCGACCGCGGTTTTCACCCACCAGTCTGGCTAGAATAGCTTCTCAAACCGAGAAATACACGACACTTGATGATCCGTGACCGCATTGGTTGCCATAGTTGGATCAACAACCGTTGCTTTGGCGACTCAATGGTGGTCCAGATTGTCTTATAACATAGTATTCTCGTAACGCCCAGATACATTTTAAAAGGTCTGTAGCTGTATAGTATGCCTTTTAAAAGGTCTGTAGCTGTAACTGATACAAGTCCAAGCTTATGCAAATATGAATTACCAAGCAACTTTATTTAAGCTCGAGCAGATGATTACCCTTTATTTATGTTGCTTACATCTACGTATACTGATTTGTGCAATAAACGATTAAAATTGAAATTTTAAATATGTAAACTTTTAAATTAAATATCTGTGTATATAATATTTTATGGTTCGAACTAATTAACAAAAGGTTCCCTGAGGCATGTTCATATCAGTAAACCCAGTATATGCTGGAAATGCAAGCTTTGAGAAAATGTATTATTATTATTTTTTTAACTTTATAGAATCATAACTTTTAAACGGCATCTGGGCTGCTATTACTAAAAATCTCCCTGAGGCCTGGGCGTTACTAGGATATCGCCACGTGGCAAAAAGGCGATTGTAATGTATGGAATTGTCAAACCACGATCCGAATCTGTTTTGGCTGACAAGATGTCAACTAGAGTATGCCAAGTATCTATCCGGGCAAGTGAATTCTATCATGTCATCGTGTCAAGCGAGTGTCAAGCCTCCCACTTGCCGTTCCTTGCTGTTACGCACTATCAACATAAAGTCACCGTAAAAGTATGAGAATAAGATCAAAATTCGCAGTTTACTTTCGAATGACGGACTCATGCGTTTCGGATGCGCTAAAAATACGCAGCAACGGACGTCAAGTATAATCCCCGCCTTAAAATGTCCGTTCGGTATTGCTTTTTTTAGCAAATGCGGTGAGCATGTCACTCAACACTCTCACAGAATTCTCCCCACCAAAATGCACTTGCGGCTCGCAGCCTGACTGACTGACTGAATAGAATAGCTTCACAATCCGAAATGCCAGCCACGGCTATAAAATCAATCAAGCGCCTAATTGTATGTCAAGATCAGCTGATTTCGACGCAAGACAGATAGGTAATCGACGCACCATTGAAGACATAATGGGGCGATAGAGTGATTGGTGGTCTCTCGCTTGACGTGTGGGGCGCCGAGTTTACGCACGTCGAGATGGACCCTATAGAAGCTGTAGAACTACCTATTAGACTGCCGCTGTCTATGTAGGTAATCATTACATGTATACAGCAACCGCTAGCTGAGGTTTAACGTGCCCCCCAAAAGAGAAGCGTAATCCTCTGTCTTATGGACAATCCGCCAACCGTCTATTCAAAATTACCCCAATTCGGGCTTTGACAAGACGTTCCTTCAAAAATTGCTAGTAAAAAGTAAAGATATATGGCATAATATGTTTGAATTCCATCCTTATATCGAAACATATAAAACTGCTATAAAGTTATGTTCGTGGACTTTATGAAAATTCATTTTAAGTATTAGACCGGGTCTATCGCGATAGTATTTAGGTAAATATTAGTTATTTACCTGTGTCCCGACGTTTCAATACATTTTCATATATTTTATGAAAATTCGTTCGTATGACTTAGATTTTGAGAAGTACTTAGCTATCTAGATTAACTAATCCTGTTTGGGGCTATGAGGTTGTGTGCTATTACCCTAACATAGGTATTGTATAAATAAAGGTAAAGGTGATGTCACACAACAGATGGCGCTGCTTTGCATCACACGATTTATTTGTTTTCCCCCAGATCGATGTTACCGGTTTATGGGTCGTTTCACTTTTAATGTAACCGTGTGGAATGTTCGTTTTGTATTACGATTTTGTTCCTCTAAACTCGTAGTGGTTGCCAATGAATGACTAATGTGAAATAACGTATCAAATGTGCTAAGAATATAAACCCCAAAAGCAACTAAGTTGCGGCTTTTCGTAGCATGGCAGGATTTTTCGAAGCCAGCTACGCTTTCTGCACTTGATAAATTGCTATATTAATTCAGGGCAACGATGTCCGACATTGCTCATTAACGGAGATTAGGCAGTAGTAGGCAATCGTGCATTGCACAATATTAGTTCTAAATCACAGACTTTTTATCGGAGTGTTTAGAATCAGAGGAATTGCGTGGGTGGAATGGATATCGAAATAATTAATTCATTTCCTAAGGCAGATTTTAGGTAGGCAACGCTTTTACCTGTTTAAATAAGACAAGTGTTTTTTTATTTATCGCGATACCTTTATTTCACAACAAACAATTCAATCCAATTAAGACTGATAAACAATTAGCACTTAGAGATGGATCAGCGTAGGTAGAACGAGTAACGACCAATTAGAAATGAGATCAAGAATAAATATCTTGAAAATTCGATAATTGCTTTCCTAAGTAACAGGTTTCAGTAGATAGCCTGTTGCTAGTTGGAAATAAAAATAATATTCATTTATACGAGTACACCTAATTTATGATACATTTTGATAAAATCTTCAAAGGCGCTACCTTGGGTTTTTCCAGGTTAACTTGACTGACTTTACGACATGTAACTTGACATTGAGGCGAATCCCATACTATTGCGGACTGACGGATGCGTATGTCACAAATTGGTCAAATCGCAAGCTTCACAGCGTGTGCCTTGGTATTCGTTTTTTGTATGGGAATTAGAAATTTTCTTCCGTCTGACAGGAATGTCAAAAATGAGGTACTTAGTTCAATTTCAATAGATGTGTCACATTTTGAAAACCTAGCCACTGTACAGAGAGAGCGCGTAATATTCGATCCTGGCCACTAATAATGATTTCGGTTGGGACGTCAACTTTTCTGTGACTTTGGGCAGCTGTCTCTTCAAACTTTACGAAACTAGAAACCGAACCAAAATCCGGTACATTTACATTATATCTTCAATAGTTGCCTACTTGCCACCTGAAAGGTTAACATGCTGTATAGGTGTCTCCATCTATTTCCCTGTCTATTCAAATGTCTGATACATTGATAGCCGCCGGCACTAGTCTACACAATCGCGAGTTTGCATCTCGATACCATTTTATACTGTCACTTCACCTGCTGGTTACTGTAGCCTAGTTTTGAAACGGAGGAACCACTGATAAAATAGTGTAATGTAGAACATACATGGCGAAGCAGTTTACACCGCCTTATGTAAGGGTATAATTATAAATGAGGTGTTTTATTTCGTAATGTCTCCCAAGTAAGTACGTCATTCGGTTAACAATTGAATTATTTACCACGGGCTGAACCAATCAAGTAATATTAAAACGATGTTTACAAAAAAACATACCTCAAATGCGGTTTTGCATGTTGGCAACCCTGCGTTGTTGTTACTTACATCAAATCATTCTGACCTCAGCTATATTACACATACAATACGGGAGTTCAAATAAAAGCTGGTATAATGCATTTCCAATTTTTCCATCATTCAAACAACTGTACGTAAACGGCCTGAAAATCGTCGTTTAGATTTGTCGGTTCACTTATCTGTGACAACGTTCAGCATACGCCCGTTCCATCGCACAATGGCTCCGTCAACAATGGGTTTATCACTGGTGCTTTTCCATAAAAGCGTTTTTGTTTGACAAAATTTAGTGCGTCGTTTGGCTAGACAAATGTAGTTTAGCAGAGGTCTAAATAGTTTGCTGGAAATATTTCAAACGGTGCATCATGAGCTGAACAACTTTACCAAGTAAAATATCGAAATATTAAAAACACTTTGGATCTAAGTACTATTAAATAAAAATTTTGTATAGATGGTCCAAGTTAGTATATTTCGACTTGCGTTCTTCGAAGACAGAGATTCAGTTTCAAGAGCCATTTTCCTGTTTTTTTTACATTGCATATTTGCAACTCAAAATAACTTACCTACTTAAACGATTAATCCGGGACGATGGAAAGATAATTCGGACGGTTAGTAAGTCGAAACAGTATTTGAGTAGGTACACACAGTTGTAGAATAGGAATAACGATGTAATCACATTACCGGTAGCTGCACCATGCGACGTGCAGTGGTCCAGTATACGGTTATTTATGAACACTTCGATACCACGTTGCAGGTTCTTCGTACTGAAGCGTTCTAGTCTTTAGCGCCATCTTCAGGATTTATAGACAACCTTCTTGCGGGTTGGATTGCTTGAGAACTACTTTGAGTGGATTTTGCAAGCGTAGACATAGATAGTGTAAAAATTTGCCGTGATGCTGCAGTTCCATTCCAATGCGTTATTTGTTTAAATACGATCGTGTCAGTCTGCGCCTACCTAGTGCAGTTCCACTTATACGATTGCACCGTTATTGTGTTTCTGATTGTAGGTTACAAACGGGGCTAATAATTATATTTTCCAATTTTCCATGCGAATTTTATTTTCTGTATTGATTTCTTGCGTATGTAGGTGTGTTTATCAGTCACTGTACAAAATCTTTTTATTACAGGTGAGTGAGCAATATACCTAGACTTCACTTTTAATCCGAAAATGACAAACAAGAGCGGAAAAACATCAGCAACACATCTGTATGAACTCCGGCTGCCGTAAGGTACGTAACTATCATTTACTAACAATATTTTTTGTACTTCTGAATAACTACAAATATCAGACATCGCCCTGCTGGGGAGCGCGGCTTGGTTCGTACATACGTACGTCGGTCAATAGGTAAGTGTTCTTTTTGTAAATCAAATTCACCATAATACGAGTACTTCAGGGGCATTATATTAGGGGGAAAGTAGTAAAAAAATGTGAGTTTATGCGTAAAAGTTTGTGTGTAAACCGACACCTTTAATCGAGCAATTCTTGTACATTTATTTATTTATTTTTTAATTGCGAACAGTTACATTTTGTACTGAGCTATAAATCGAGCTAAGTAGCTGGGTTTCATCCTCCAAAAAACGCGATTTACCAACAACAAGAGTCGAGTGACAAATGACAAATGAAAATCATTTTCATTTGTTTGACAGTTTTGGTCATTTCGCATTCTGCAAACAGTTTGAAGCATAGACAATCACAGTGGCATTATAATTTGAATTGACATTCGATGACATTACAATGACTTAAAAATAAGAGAATCTGGGCCCAGGACATTTTCTTTTGTCGGTTTTGGGCCTAACTTAGGCTGGATACATACAACTGCTTACACCGGAAGGAATCTGACCGTAATTTAATGTACAGTCGGTTGTAGCACATAAGGTACCAGGGCTTCTACCCCTACAAAAGAACTGTATTATTTTATTCCGAGTGAATACAAATTTAAAAAAAATTACTTATTCTCATAAAAGTAGTAATTTTCTACTGAAATATATTCATGTCAAGAAAAAAATATTGCTGCGAACAAAAATAATTCAGTTTTTTTGGAGTACCCCTCGTACCTTATGTGCTACAACCGACTGTACGTACGTACGAGTATGCAATAAAAATAGTCGTGTAAGGGCAATCAGAGCTATGGTTACTGTCGTCGGTCTATTTTTGTCGTTCGCTTTTGGATACACGCCAGTTCCATAGTGATTTTACAACCGAGCGCATTTTTCGATGTGATGTGATGACCAAAAGATACAGAAAGTTTATATCACTTGCTTCAGAACCTCAAGTTTGTTCCTAACTGACTGGTTGGGCCGATAAAGCAGCGGTTACATTACCCTGAAAACTGGGTCCGATTCGGCGTACATTGCTGGTTATTTTATGGCTGTCAATGAATTCAAGATAACCAACATGTAAATGCTGCGTGAAATAGGTATCGTATCTCTACCTTACAAAGTGCAACAACGTATGACTAGTAAATACTTAAACCTACGCTGTATAAACTTTTCCGCATCTTTTTCCCATGACGACGACTGGTGTCGCAACTTAAGACGAGTGGTGTCGCAGAGCTAGCGCCACTTCATAAAATAAAGATATACCTATCTTCATGCAAACAATTCATCAGAATTTCCTCTGCCTAAGTTTTCAGTGTTATTTTAAAGTTCAATCAGACCCTACAAACTTGATACATTATTCGCGGTAATTTAAGTTATAGTTTATAACAATTAGTACCAAAAGCGGCCGTTTTTCGCGCTCTCATCTATAACTTTAGTAAGGTGTTTTACACATTAATAAAGTTACGCCTTATTACGGCTAATAGATGGCGTTAAACACCTGGGGGTTTGAGTACCAAATTTTAAAACACTTCCCGTGTTAGGTAAACAATTTTTTGAAAACTTGCAAAATTTTCGAGTGCGGGCAGGATATTAGTTGCAGGACTAACCCGGTAGATGGAGCCATGCCAAGCGTAACTGGCATTAAAATACACTTGCAAAATTGGCGGGCAAGAAATGAGCTGCGGTAGCCCAGATGGAAGAGGCGTCGCCACTAGTAATGCGAAAGTCGCAGGTTCAAATCCTGCCCGCACTCGAAAATTTTGCAAGTTTTCAAAAAATTGTTTACCTAACACGGGAAGTGTTTTAAAATTTGGTACTCAATTTATCGCTGGTTTTCATCGCTTAGACTACATTCAATCTGTAAAGATAGAATTAGTCGCCGGTTATTAGTTGCAGGACTAACCCGGTAGATGGAGCCATGCCAAGCGTTACTGGCATTAAAATACACTTGCAAAATTGGCGGGCAAGAAATGAGCTGCGGTAGCCCAGATGGAAGAGGCGTCGCCACTAGTAATGCGAAAGTCGCAGGTTCAAATCCTGCCCGCACTCGAAAATTTTGCAAGTTTTCAAAAAACCTGGGGGTTTCTCAACTAGCCACGCAAGGTAATAAAATAAAAGTTCTAAACGAATTAAACTATTTTCTTCCCCGTAACCTTGCTGGCTTCCTTTTTCGGACCCGAAGTGGTTATACATTATTAGTGATATCTTAATACGCTTAAATTACTGAGCTGCTACAGCATCTCAAATATTATATCACTACTTTCAATGAAACTCCAGTTATAACTTCTTTATATCTTATAAAGGACGCTCATTGGGTCGTTGGACGACTCGGAATCCCATACGAAAAGAAGATTAATCAAACTCCCCAGTAAAGATGCCCCCCAGATGTTCATCACCATCTATCGACGATTTTGGGTACTTACTGAGTACTTTTTTTCTTTCTCGACAGGACAATTGTCAAAAAGGCTTAATTACCGAAATATATTGTATTGTGTTCACAGGTTTAAATTTAGCTTTCGGATAACACCAAATACTTCGGCTAAGGATATTTTCGTATATTGTTTGCATGAAGAGATACAGTGTTGGCACCGAAAAGTCGATGATGTCAGCTTTGCTGTTTTTCAGCCATCTTCTGACTGGTTAAGTATCAGACAGACTGTAATTTCCAAAGACTTTTAGAAGTTCTTAGCGGAAAAATTTTTGAAGAAAACGTGGCGCTAGTTCTGCGGAACTATTCGCCGTAACCATTGCCTTAACGTAACGGGGGCGACCATAAAACGGCAGTTAAGGCTATGCTTTCCCCCTAAGGAAAAAGTCATGAGTTTACGGCGGGTTTCACACTTTGCTGCACAATGTTGTGGTATATTGCCGGTCCGGGATTAACGACAGAGTGGCAAGAAACCGCAGATAGATGTTATAAACCGTAACATCACGGGGCAAATATGAATACCACCCATACCATATGTGTGTTTTAGTCAATAACAATCCATAACTGTCTACATACACATATCACGCCTATAATCCCTTGCGGGGTTAGCAGAGCGCAAACGGCCGCATTAAACGGACATTTACGCCACGTCTGCCATAGTGACAGGCTGTCAGCCCACCGCCTAAAATCGCAATTCACACCCTCGAGTCGTTTAGTCATGGAAAAGGAAAAAAAATTGGGTGATGCTATTCTAAGCCGGCATCACACAGCACTGAGTAATTTATATTAATTTAGAGTTATTCGTAATAAAGCTCATGCATACGGACGGACTGATTGATATCGGCCGACAAATTGACCTATCTACTCCGAATTCGATGTTTAATTTTGTGGTTAATAAAGCGTTATCGTAATACGATAATGGGTAAGAATTTAAAAGTCAATAGTTTGTGCAAGTTAATGTAAGCCTATCATACTGCCAAGAACGCCATAATTTTTGTTTTCATTTTACCAATTATCGATGTGATACCGGACCGGCTACGTAAATATATTTTTTGATAGACATAGATAGATACAACAATTTTGACACCGTATAAGTCGCTTGACAACGACATCACAAAATTGCGCGCCAATCCACAACATTTCAAATTTCTAACAAGACTCTATTATATTTTAATAGATAGTTTATCGCATCATTAAATAAAGGGCAAGTTCTTTTTACTTTATTTTGTTTCATAATCAGAGATTTTAAATTTTAAAAAGTGATACTTTAGTTCCAACAACTAGGCTGCTAAAAACAAAATTCGTTTGCCACCCTTTATAAAAAAAAACTGATTGACATTGACAGATGAATGAATGAAGTTTTCTCCACTGTTTTTTTTTCTACTATAAGCAAAGGATTTTTTCATGGTAATCCTAACTTTGGAAGTTTTTACAACTTTACAAAATATTTCAGAAACGATTGCATTAAAAATTATGAAAATATGTGTATCTTAATGAGCATCCCTAACACTCTAAACGATACATGGTGTAAAAAAATTTGCTAAGAATATTTTAAGGGGTGAACCAGTACGTGAAACTGAACAACTTTCCCCAAGGAACATAGGTCGAAATATGAAAAAAAAAATGGCCCTCTCATACAAATTATCCCGGCTGGGTAACACACTAAGTATGGGAGGGTCAAATTATTTTTTCATATTTCGACCTATGTTCCTTGGGGAAAGTTGTTCAGTTTCACGTACTGGTTCATCCCTTAAAATATTCTTAGCTAATTTTTTTACACCTTATATATATATCTTTTGTATCTAACGTAAAATGAAATGTTGTGGATTGCCATATTCATATAGCTACAATAAAAATCATAACTTAATCTGATTGAATCATTGACCAAACTAAAATTTCAAGCCTTCTTTCGCCTCTAATTTTCTCCGGCGAACAATTTAACAAAACACAGAGTGACCGGCAAGTACAGCTTAGTGTGCTCTCCAAAGCACAAGCACGACTGAAATTGCGCTCGCTAAAAACTCTCGCTTTTTTAAATAAAAGTTTATAACAGCGCCTGTAAAACGTGGATGTAACGCCGTCGCACCGATAGACAATGTCCAGAACCCCATTGTTCTAGAAATAGCTATGGATCTGAAGTCAGGGCTAGCAGCTGCCTTTTTATTTTAACGACTAACTTTTGCCTTACATTTAAGAACAATTAACCATAATCGAGCCGTTTTTAATTCTAGCATATCCACAGTTTGTACGAAATATACCGACATTTGTATAATAACTTATAAAGTACATAAATTCAAATACGATCTGATAAAATAGCACGGAATTTTACACGCTAGGTTAGATGATTGTTACAAACTATTTGCAAAATTAATATTACAAATGAATTTGATCTTTATTACAATAATTAATACCAGTACTCATTAAACAAGTTTAATGATTTAGATATTCATTCAGTAACAAAATACATCGCTACTATTTCTACCTATGTTTACGATTGTGGGCCTGATCTCTGTTACAATATTTAAACCGGTGAAAACCCTGTTAGAAGTCAAGCATTGTATAAAATTCCGATAGATTTACTCGAAAACATTGTTTTATCGAGTAGATTTTGTAATGGAGGTAAGATGGAATATTTTGAAGGTTTAATGGTGCTTCAGTTTCAACATGCGCTACTTTCAAAAGCAAACTTGCATATTTACACAACTATTCCTTGCTAGTTATCAAATTTATTTTCGTGTTTCAATATTGTGGGCATTATGAGTTTTGTTATCAAGCGAACAAGAGCCACTCATTTGAAATGATAGGAAGACGTACCCTAGTATTTATTACTTATTAATTCTGTGGGGTCTCGTGTTCGGAAATCACACTGACGGGTGGGCGTATGTGATCTGTCAACCTCCGGATGAAGACTGCCGTAAGCACTCGAAACTGTCAAGCCTACATCCTCGACAAAAATTTACAACAGTTAGTAGTTTTTTTATTATTTAAACATGCATGTTTAAATTATTAAAAAAAAACTTAGTTTTGACGAATTATACATGTTCAAATCAAGTATTTTGCCATATCACTATACCTCCCAATACTGATGGTGATAATTTTACAGAATCTGTTCCGGCAGGAAAGTGATTTAAGAGTCATCACATCAAACATCTTTTAATTATAACCTTAAATTATATCAACTTCGTGCTGTCAACATTTTTGAAAAAGTAGCCTTCTGAGTCCCCGCATCCTTCATAAGGCATAACGTCATGTTATGTAGTTTAGTACTGATGTTTTGTGCGTCCATGGCGGGCGACAGGGAGTGATGCCAATAGGCAGAACGGAGGGTTTTAGGTGGCATCGGGAAAAGGGTAGCGACCCTGCCTGGCTGGGTGTTGAGGCCAGAGGACCGACTGGTCCACCTGGATATAATTAAAAGTTGTATATATGCGTTGCGCGGTGAAACACTTTAATACCGCGTTTCAGGCCCTTTGTTCTCTGCCAATCTGTCACGTGGCGCCATCTTGCAGATATGTTGGAACTTCTGTTGCTTCTTGCTTGCTTGTGAACCACTTGAGTGAGCTTCTAGTTGTAGCTCCCAGATGGCGATACACGTCTCTAGAACAAGAGTGTATGATTTGTTAGTTTATGCTAATAAAAAAAAAGAATATTAACCGCTGATAATGTTATAACACTAAATGAAGATGACTTTTAAATAATAACATGTTAATAATTGTATATAATTATTGTACTTTAAAAATGTGCAACAGTTTTAAGACCCACCCTTAATTTGTTCTAAAAATAGTAGACTAAGCTTTAATGACTGCAAACTATTCTAAAACCCATCAGGACAAGTCAGGGCTAATCAAAATATCTTGGGTCAAAATGAAATATTTTGACAGAAGACTCAGACTGAAATGTCTGTGCTCGGGATCTCGCTAATGGATAAAGTCTCGAGTAAAATTATCCGCCAGAAGACAAAACAAATGGACATAGTCTGGTAGCGTAGCAAGCTGAAGTGACAGTGGGCTGGTCAGATTCGTCGTACAACCGGTGGACGGTGGAGAAAATGGGATCTCGAGTAGAGCCTATGCCTTGGCAAACGTAGCGTTGGACGCCTTTTGGTAAGATAAACCGATGACAAAGAGGGCGGCTGGGAGCGACTTGAAGAAGAAAACGGGAGATGGCGTACCCTGGGGGAGGTCTGCTATAGACTGATGTGTGAAGCTTTCAACACGCAGCGTAGTTCTACCTTTGGTAACTATCTACTCATACCCGTGATAGCCCGTACAATCAATTTTCACCAAATTCCTTGACCTTTATGTCAACCACGATGGCTATAGAATATGAATAAAAATGTTTAATTCACGATATATTCTCAGATAAGATACAGGTGTCAATGAAATAGGTTATCTGTACGATAAGGGGTAGTAATTAAATGACAGTGGAAAAGCTCTGCCAATATCATATCAGTACTCCCTCTGTAGCCCAATTCAGAAAGCTGACTGAACTAGTAAAAAGCGGTTGTAACAAGTAAATACTATATATCGCGGAAATTTTTGCGATAACCGTCAATGGAAACTTTCCTTTTCTGAGGTGCCGATTATGAAATGTGGATTTTTCAGATTGTTTAACAATGAGCACAAAAGATAGGTTGCCATTTTGATTGACATTTATTTCAGTTATTCCCAAAATTATACTGTTGTTACAAGTTAATAGAAAGAGTTCTCTTATTTTGTCAAATCATATAATACCTATCTGTTCCGATGACGAATCTCGAGGAAAACAGAAATAATTATTCATGTACATGACGTACCGGGAAATATTAATGACAAGTCGATATATCGCCACGTTTTACTAGTTATTTAAAAAAAGCGCTTTAAAGACCAAGTCGCATGAAAAACGCATACTATCATGCCACGCCACTGCGTAACGTAGCAGACAACATCTAAGCTCTAAGCTTGCCTTGCCTGCCTTCATCCTTTAGCGATAATCATATTTTTTATCTATGACGCCACTCCTGGCAGTTGGTTACAGTTAATTACAGACAAATAAAAAAGATCCTATTTTGCCGTCACGAGGTATGCCAAGTGTTAATGACGTCACGATAGATATGACGTTTAATGGTGGCATAGTCTATTTAGGTAATAGCATGATCGTAAGATAATAAGTTCTAAACACGCATACATTGAAAACTATTCTATGAATAAGGAACGATTATAGTCGGAAAATTGGTTCATTTGCTTAACTATATTGTGCCTGTATAGCAGTGGAATTTTTAATATGTTAATTACCAAGTCTTTATATAAAAATATTGCCCTTTAATAGCTCTTTAGGTGTACTCATAAAGGGTGTCCAGTAACACAAGGTGGAAGTGCCCTTTTAGGCCTGATAACTACCATATTCCGATATTAGAAAAGCCTTTTACTTATGTTTCAATAGAGTGTCAGTTGGACGGTTTTTGCCGTTTCGTATTTTGCTAATAATTTAAATTACAATTGAGTTTCGATGGCATTACAATGAGAAAAATACCTATACTACTTATTTTAAAGTGCTATATTATACTTTTATGTTTAATTAAGATTCACTTCTCGAAACCTGTTTTAAACTATGATAGCAAGCTTCATATGATTACCAAATCAGATTAATAACTCTTCCCTACATATCGCTAAAAAGCAAACACCACAAATCCACAGAGCAATGACGTGCGTCCACCTAATTGAATACGCGGGAACGCTTGGCAAAAATATTTCGCAACTCCTATATCAAGTATTAGGTAGTTACGACGTTTGTGATATCTACGTAACCAGTGACGTTGGTCTAGGTTATTGACATGAAACATTACTACTACTTGCGTACGAACATAAAATTACCATTTTTTTATTTATTATGTATTTGCCATAAAAATTACGCTTAATAAGCTTTTTTATCGTTTGTGGATTATGATGAACGTAAGCAGACGTGACTCACTTTTAAAAGATTTAAATAAATAATTGTGTATTGTGTCATATACCTAATCCAGCGTTAGTGAACATCGGCATAGAAAACAGAACTGGATTTTTGACAGGACGATTTGTACTAATAAATACATTTAAATGATAGGTGCAGGCCCATGTTTAGCAGCGGCCTGTTTTGGCTGTTAATGTTAAATGAAATACCATCTCATAACTGTAGATGAAACTAAACATACAACGCTGATTCAAAATATGATGTGACGCTAAATATCTAACTTTTAAGTTCGTGCTGATTTTTCCAGCGTCGTCGCGTGGTGCAGTTACCGCTTAAGTACTATATTTATTTTTCTTCGGTACATGCCATGTACAGTCAAGCTCACTTGCGGTTACACACTCAAACTGCCAATGTGAGTCGTATGCGCGCGGCATAAGAACGGTCCAAAGTCCTAACTGTCTAACCCAGTCTGATCTTGAGTGTACTTATTTTTCAATGATCCAAGTAATCTTGCTTTATACTATACCTAAGTACTGACTTATATAAATTACATAGTATACAAGTGCGCCTCACCTGACGACGACATCTCGCATGTGTAAAAAAATTGCGTGACATCACGACTTGGCGTCCGTCCTATCACGTGAGTGGTTTGGCTCGGTCGCCATCACTGATATTACCAATTAATTTTTACAAATACTTCCTATTAGGCGAGTTTTCCACTTGTCGTCCGTCGCTGCGTATTTTTAACGCACCGTAACGCGCGTCTGTCAAACGACAGGAACGTATTCCGATCTCGATTCTATGCCAATACAGCTGCGGTACGTTTTGCGGTGCGTAACGGATACGCATCGGTACGGTGCGTTTACCGATGCGTTAGTCTTTTTATGTCTTTGTGTTTGGTCTAGGTATTTTCTATATATTGAGGTTTTTTTTTTAAGTATATAAATATATATCAGCTATCTATTTCCCATATTACAAGCTTTGCTAAGTTTGGGGCTAAATGGCGCTGTGTGAATTATCCACGATATTTATTTGTTTATTATTATAGCATTTTATACACGACTTGTATAAAATTTTCCTATGTATTTATAGGCAACCGTTTCCTACCATACCGACACGTATTCAGGGAAATGTTATACCGTACCCACGGCTTCATTAAATTTGTGCTATTCCTAAACACGAATCATATGGATCCCAATGATTAGTGTTCGTGGAATACCATCAATCGTCACTATCGGTACGTGCTGGAAGGGACATGATCATGAATTAATTATTCATAATGTCTGTTCGTTTGTGTCAGTATTTGTGGAAACGCTCAAAGTGTTGTCGTTTCACTTAATTAGGATTATCAGAATTTACGGAACACATTGAAACCTGGTAAACTGGGACCTGGATAAGTGAGATATCCCTATAACTAATATACTCAACCGGCAACTCTATCATCTCACGGGCGAATTGGTTACTTTTCATAGAAATTCTTGACCAATTAAAATAATAATTGGTTAATGTTGACCTCTGTATGTGGGAATCTCTATTATTAAGATAGTTCTAATCTTAAACCTCGCTTATTTGGAAACTGAGTAAGTGATAAACTTCTGTAAGTGAGAAAAAATTGTAAGCATCATGAAGTCTCAGTTAAATAAGTTCCGCTGTATTTTTTCTTCTGGAAATACATACTTACATATTGGTCACATCAGTATCACTAACACTGAGAAATAGACGATGAACTTTATATGGATACTTATAAGTTCAAAGATCTATTGCATAAGGTCATATTATATTTCGAACAAATCAAAAATGCCGTGATTGAACTTTCTGCAGCTTGGTTTCGACACATCGTACTATGATATGTTTTTCTGAGGCGGTATATATGATGTGTAAGTACCATTAGATTAAGAAAAAACTAAAAGAATAAAAATAAATAATCTTTATTCTTTTAGTTATATAAAAAATCTATTTTTTTTATACTCAGAGGTTTCTTAATTGATTCTATTTAGGCGATAACGCACCGTAACGCATGCGTCTGCAAGACGAAAGGAAATTACGATTTCCGATCTTAGCTCCATACAAATACGGCTACGGTGTGTTTACAGTGCATTACGGTGCGTAAAACTACAGTAGCCGTATTATAATATGATCGGAATTTGCCATTTCCTTTTGTCTGCAGACGCATGCGTAACGGTGCTTGAAAAATACGCAGCGACGGGCGACAAGTGGGAAGAAACAATTTAATTACTTCAGACTGTTTTAAATAATTAAAACATTTGGAAAATGAACGTAACTCTTTTCGAAAAAAATTAAAGTCATAAGGTACATATTATCATGTTTCATTATTACTCATTTTCCCGGCAAAAAATTTAAGCCTTACATTGTGCTCACGTCAAGGTGTCAAGTCGTTACTTGTTACGTATTAAACCGGATATCCAACATGGCGGCGGGCGGAAGTGCTTGCCACCTGTGCTTCCGGTCCGTTGCGGGTATTTTGCAATTCATAGTCTGTGGACGTGAGTGCATGTAGGATCTAGTATGAAGAGTAATAGTACAGTACTTACATGCGACCAAAATCTCTTTAAAGTTAAGTTTTCTGAATTTTCGTCAGCAAAGTATAAGAAAAAATTAGCTTAGTGCAAGTCGGACACACGCACTAAGGGTTTCGTACCATTTTGTATCAAAATTGCTTTAAATTCTCGTTTGTTGTACGGAAGCCACCTGCCCCACTAACTAACAGGTTATTTCTGTTTTTAGTATATTTTGTATTGGCAGCAATATTTTTACATGTATGGGAAACATTTCAACTGTTTAACTATTACCGTTCATGAGATACAGCCTCCAAATATAGATAACATCCGCAAAAAATCACGTTTGTTGTATGGGGTTTATTATAACTTTTTGTTTTATTATAATTTTTGTATTAGCGGCAACAGAAATACGGCATCTTTTCTATCTATCGCGGTTCATAAGATACAAGATGGGCAGACGGACGGAGAGACAGTAAAGTCTCAGTAATAAGGTCTCGTTTGGGTACGGAACTCTAAAAACTGCTTGTACTTGATTTCAGCAGAAATCTTTTGCTACGGAAGTACCTACTCTTGTAGTTTAAAGTTATGTATAGAATTGTGTTACTACACGATAGAGAAGTTTTCAAAAATACGTAGAATAACCAAAAAAATATCAATTAGGTAATACTTTTATTTTTGCAATTGATAGAAAACATAAAATTTTCTTTCAAAAAACGCCTTTGAAGGCCTCTTATTTGCAATTCAACGAAATATACTCGTAGTGTACAGCTTTTACATATTATGTACCTCTACCAATATTATTAAGTATATAGGGTGTTCGGAAAAACGTTGAATATACGAAAAAGGGTGTTTTTACTCGTGATTCTGAACAATTTTTACTTTGAGGCCACGTGCAAAATCGCGAAAAAAAGCTGCGTCTTCCATACATTTTTGCCGAGTAGGTATGACTTTTTCAATGGGAAATCCAAAAACTTTTGTACACGAATGTTCAACGCTCTTTTATTTTTTGGGAAAACAGGCGAGGCAAACTTGCAAAATATCGATTAAACGCTGGCAGGCAGGTGTACTGTTTTATTCCGTTCCTAGTAGAATTATTACTTACTTAATTAAAACTCGGAAGTAAATTATTCTAATAATAACATTACGAAGGCAATCCCAAGTGAAGTTACCATATAAACCTTAGGTATTGCGTGCTACGAGGTAGTAAGTGTAAATATTCCTGTGTAACTAAGTTGCAAATAACATATAGAACGGAACGACACAGCGGTATTCATATGTGTAACTTCTCCAGTACGCGCAAAACTACGAAATTTATTATTTATATTATATTTAATTTATATTTATTAGCTTGTTTCGAAAATATAGGGAAATTTTAAATTGAAATTCTTTACTCAATGTAGGATAGTATTATCACTTATTGATGTCATGACCCGTCATTGTAAAAAAAATGTATCACACAATTTTATTTGTTTTTATAAAAAAATTGTAATGACCTCATCGAATACTGGCTCGGGCGGGATAAAAAATAAAATATAGGCACTGCCTCGGGGCTGGCCAGGTCGATCACAGGGCATGTAACTTTACGCCACCACCATCTGAAAACGATATTTTTTCAAATTGAAGTCAAGATTTTCTAAGCGTGTTATTTACATGCGTATAATTAACCGCACCCCGAACAGGAAAAACCCCCCAAAAAAATCTGCCCAGAAGTGCTCCTACTCTAAATTAACATTCTTACTAGCCCCTAAGCTACCCTAGCTAATTTTGGAAATAAAAAAAATATGTATAGACTCAAAACGGCTACTAAAAATATTTATAAAATTGCAGTAGATAAATCTACCAGTTTCAGGGCTTTTTAAGAAACGAATTTCATTATTTCACATACATACATATGTCACGCCTATATCCCTTGCGGGGTAGGCAGAGCGTAAACGGTCGCATAAAACGGGCATTTACGCCACGTCTGACAAACATTTGAGGGTCATTCGGAATATTGTGTACCGCCATAGTGACAGGTTGTCAGCCCAACACCTAAAATTGCAATACACTCCCTCGAGTCCCTTCGTCGCCTCTTACGACACCCACGGGAAATAAATGGGGAGATGCTATTCTAAGCCGGCATTACACGGGTTATTATTATTTCAATATAACATATTTTATTTACTAAAGATTTTGGAATGCGACGACACAATTGTTGTATTGTATGGACCGAAACAAATGTGATTTCTTTCTTTCTTTCACAATGATAGACAAGACAAATGTCAGTTTCTTTTTTTAACTATAGCAAAATCATTTCATATTCATATAAGGCATCATACAATTATGTCATCGAGGGTAAACTTATTTTATTAATTAAGGCATGGATTAAGGCACCCTGAGATGACGATGATTATGTTTTTTATTATTCTTAAGTAGATATTGTAGTTAAAGTATAATTCTCGAAAATGTTATGAAATTTTTCTTGAAATCTACCATCTTTGCATTCCGAATTAAAAATAAAAAGAATAGGAATAGGGTGTAATTGGGCAAGTTGTTTGAACGACCACACAAACTTCTCCGGGTTAGCCCTCGTACACCACCAGAATAGTCAGGTGTAGTTTTCGAAGCCCCGGGCCTAATATCGTAGAGTCCAGTCTTAGAAAAAAAAAAAAAAGAACAGTACCTACCTGGATAGACCGAGCTCGCTCAAACATACAAGCAGCCACAACAGTCCACTGTTGGCCATGGACCTCCTTCTATGGGGACGTATTGCCATACTCCTTCTATAGGGAGGTCACCACGCTTGGCAAGAGGTTTGCCGAGCGCAGCGCAAGATATTGCTTTCACAGGGAACGCTGCTGCCAATTCCTTGGATGAATTTTCCCTTAGTCGCTTATTACTACATTCAAGGATTGCATTGGGGTGATGCTATTCTAAGCCGGCATCATACTGCCAACCTACACCAAGCCGGCATCATACGATTTTTTCACGTTTCTATGGTTGGCATTGTTATTGTTAATGACATCTTGCAGAAAAGGATGAAACAAACATTAAATTTGTGAAAAAGGAAACCTAGCTCAATTGTTTTATTGCCCTCGAAATTGCCTATTTAATTTTTTAAGTAAATCGTTGGAGCCGTTTTCGATATCCTATTTCTAAAAATACAAAAATTGCTCGTTTATAGGTATTAGAAAGAAAGATAAAAAGAATTCCCAAACTAAATATTCGCCGGCGCGCCGCTACAGTTTTACCAATAAATCTGATATTTTAAATAAAACTTTGAAGAATTTTTGTTCGAATCATATTTCCAATTGAATTGAATGCCTGATTGAATTCGACGTCGAAAAATGAAAACAGAAATATCGCCAGTTTTCGGTCAAAGCAAAAATGTTTGGGGATAAAAACAAAAGTACCTAATAGCGTGTTAAGTACTGGTGAATTGTAACACTCAACTTGCTTTTAAAAGAACATGAAACGCAAATAAAAACTACCTGCATGTAGGTTCGTACACACATATTGTTTTATAGCTACTTGTGTTGTGATTTGAATGGGTATATAGAATCCTAAAACGTATACTAACCGCGCTAACGGATTATTAAAGGTAATTCTCACCTCGCCATGAATATGATATTAAATTTTGTCTATTTAATGATATGACAATGAATGTGGAAATGGAAATATCGTGCCGTTTTTTCTGTGCAGATTGATATACAGAAATTATTATTATTTTACGCTAGTACACATAAACTGGGCGTGATAGGGTTAGAACACTCTTAACCCATCTTGTACCGCAAGTGTCGTAAAAAACGACATCGCGTCGTAATCGGACCGAAGCTTTCAGTGTAGAAATACAGTTTGCGTACGCGGACGTCACTATGATAAATTCACAATAATTCTGAAATGATCCTCAAATTATGCGGACATCTTCCCTCAGTATACGAAACTAGGGCAAGTAACGTTCGTTGTATAGGAGGCATCCATTATTCCTAGTCATAAACTGCAAAATTTAGTAATAATTAATGTTCTATTAAGAGAACACGTAGCGTAAGCGTTAATCTTGATGCTTGTAATTATCAACAAGGCAGGCTTAAAGTGTATTTAGGTTTAAACTCCTTTATCGGATAGTATGAAAAGTCTGTACATAATAATAATGTGGCGGTTCTCTCACTTGTCGTCCGTCGCTGCGTATTTTTAACGCACCGTAGCGCACGCGTCTTTAAAAAAAATGCAAATACCGATCTTATTCCCATGCAAATACGGCTGCGGTGCGTTTACGGACAAACGACTTGACACACGCATCCGTGACGGTTAAGCGGTGCGTTAGAAAAAGCAGCGATGGCCGACAAGTAGAAAACCGGCTATGAAGAGAAAATTTACAACAAATTACTATGGTTAGGTGAAATGTAACTTGACTGCAGATACTTTGCCAGGTTCAAAAAAGAAGAGAATTTAAGAGTCGGTATAAACATGACAAATAAGCGAACAATCTTTGATTTCATATCTAGACGATTATGAAATTCTACCACTAAAATATACCTACGCTGTGTTCAAACACAAATGAATTAGCCAAATCCAATCCAGCTTGCTTGCTTCTATGCAAATCATTCTCTGAATCACGTACTTCCTAACTAAATGCAGCAAGTGGAACCCGATATTTACTAAACGGGAACTTTTAACTAAGTTAATTTATTTACGAGGTGTCAGCGCGCCTCAATGAGACTACCGGGGACCGGAGAGCTGGCAGCTTCTTTGGCTAGCGTTTAAGTTTGGCCATTCAAAGAGGAAACGTTGCCAGCTTACTGGGGACCATGTCTGATGGGGGCGCACTGGAGGACCTTTTCATAGTTTAGTTATAGGTTAATTTTTTCTGTATAAAATTAAATTGTGTTAGTTTTATGTTCATATACCTTATAACATTAAATACTAGTTAATAGGTATACGTGGAATATACAGGAGGTCTAGAAAGCTAAAATCGACGGCAGGGTTTGTATGGAATAACACATGCGGGAATTACGACGCTGGAGTTCGGTCGAGTTCCGTCTAGGTGTCAAATAGTATGACAAGTAATTTACATACAAAGTTCTTCATGTCATCGAGTTTTTGACCCTTTCTACGATTATTTTGTCTATGGTGTCGAAAATTAGTCGATCCATGACAACCATTTGTGTATCATTGTGCTCGACCATGAGCAGTTTCAAGCATCGGCACCCAGGATCGACAAACAATGCCTGCCAATAATCTGTAGTTTCAAACTGAGACTAGTAATACTGATGCAAACTGACAATGTTTACCTAATCTGTTTGACTAGTCGGTTAGTTTGAAAACCTTGTCCGATCATGACTTATCGAAACCTTGATGGTCAAAATCATTTTGTAAGCGATGAATTAAAAATACACTGGATGTAAAACAATTAAAACCAATCGGTGTCATTACAAGAATTGTTTAAGATTGGGTTTAAGCTTTTGACAGAGTAAAATCGTATAGAAAAATATATTTTTAGTACTGTCTAAAAGCGCGTCTAACTTTTTTGTAATAACACGGTAAACAAAGTTCTAAATAGGATATTTAAGTTTTTTTTCTGAAAACTTGCATAATTATTAACAATAACATTACAATCATGCTATGGTTCAATCGATGCCGAAGCTGTACTCAGTTTGATTAGAACATTGCAGACGTGCCTATCATCGGACTATGTTTCTCGAGGAAATGGTTTTTTCTACATTCTGTTTATTAAGTATATGAATTGATACTTACTTTCCTCATAAAATGATGTGACCATGACGCGACAGGCATATTTTTACAAGCGTCACACTTAGCCAAAAACATAAAAAATTTAAGACCACATCACGGCCTGTCTTTACCCATGACTAAACCAGGGCTTTCCAAACTTTCCACGATACCAGGCTATGTAGGTATTAACTCACAAAATTTGCTTAAACCATCAATTTAATGAATAGAAGGTAAATAAACATTATACGATATGCATAAAACTGCTAAATTCTTATTGAAAGAGAATGAAACATAATAATTATGTTCAACGGTAATGGACTAATCAATGTTCAAAAATGAATTAGCTTTCCCTCTAGCGATTTAACTCGCAACGTCCTTAATTCAGTAATTAATTACTCACTATCCAAAGATAACATTTTAAATTCCTGGGAAGTTACAATGGTTTCGACTATGCCGTGATAATTATGTCATCCAAGATTCTACTTTTGTCATTACAAAATCGCAAGCGTAGCGAGAGCTAAATGTAGCTTTAACTTGTAGCTTCGTAGCAATTTTTTCGTAGCAGTCACGCTTCCCTTGGTCACCATCGCCATACAAAAAGGCCCGAGGTCGCGACACACAGTTGGGGAACCCTTGGATTAGGCCATTATAATTGTGCAATAAATATCCTATGAATCCAGGCCGGTTGTTAATTGCAATGGCACCATATCTGGAGTTTATGGAGTAAAGACGATAAAATGCCCGTTATCCTGATTTTACATAACAATACATACACAATTTCTATGGAAAATAGATAAGTTTCCGTGCTTACGAAGGCATGAATATAGCCTTTAGCAACTGATCATTACGGACTACATAGAAATTCTAACTTGTTTTTCTCCCAGGGTCCTCATTATTTCCTGCAGTAATTATCTTGTTATTTTATACAGTCTCACTGCGCAAAACTAAAATATTAACTTCAATATTCTGTTGGTAAAATCACAAACTAACAGATGTAATGTAAATAAGCTTTGAGTGAGCTTTGTCAGTGCTAGCGCTGAATAAACGGGTTTGCGACGTATTTGCCCGGACCGCTATATTGGATGCGGCAAAGGCGGCCTCTGTGACGTCACTTCGCAAACCGGACCTGGAAGCTACCCCCCAAACACACACCCGTAAATTAATACATATTACATATACAGCGCTGTACGGCATCTAAAGGACAGCCCTCTGACTACTGATAGGATGGATTTAGACCATGAAACTTAACCATTTTCCATTTCCAGTGTTATTTCCATTATATTTCTTACGTGCAAGCAATTTAAATAACGAACCGGAATTTTCAGTATGTTTTTAGGGTACCACCTTCAAATTCAATTTCGCCGAAATAACACCTTTTGGGAAATCTCCTCGACAACGGGAAGGAGATCTGCAGCGTCTCGCCCAGGGTAGCCTACCTCGCTCGTACTGAAATTGACCAAGAAATACTCTCTTGAGGTCTTACAGGTATATGCACCGACTTTGAGCAGCTCAGATGAAGAAGTGTAGGGGCCCTTTACGACGACGTGTCGAAGGGCTTACACCGTTCAACTATGACTCGCTTCACTTTTATTATGTCTGAACACCTTTCAGAAAAAGCCTCAACGGAAGTGGACCTGGAAGAGCCCTGACTTGATGACGAAGAACGAGATTGACTTTATCATGACGGATAAAAGGCATATATTTAGGGATGTCACTGTGATCACAAGGTTCAATTCCGTAAGCGATCGCTGAATTGTAAGAGGCAACCTAAATATGTAGAAAGAAGCCTCATGGTAAGGCCAGTTCTCCGTGCCAATCTACCACAAGCCGGGCATGACGAGTTCGAACTCGAACTGAAAATATGGTAGATAAATGGAGCCGTGTCACGCGTTATTGGCATCAAGATACGCTTGCAAAATCCGCGGGCAAGACATGAGCCGCGGTAGCCCAGATGGATTGGCGACGGGAGACAAATCGCTCCTCAAAAACTATAGGTCGATCACACTTCTGAGCCAAGTCTCTAAAATCAGTTTTTGAGAGTCGTTACGAATCGATTAGCATTAAGATTTGACGCCTTCCAGCCACCCGAACAGACCGCACCGTGGACCACATCCATTCTGTGACAATAGTCAGAAGAATATAACCAACCGCTGTGAATGGCCTTTGTGGACTGTAAAATATTCTTCGACTCCATCGAAACCTGAGCTGTTTTGGAGTCCTTGCAGTCACGTGGACTGGCCATATTTGCAGGTGCTGACAAACCCGTATCAAATGGTAACGATGTCCGTTCAAGCACAAAACCACAAAACAGGATCCATCGAACTAGTCCGAAGTGTAAGACAGTTATATCCCCGCAACTTCACTAATGTGCTGGAGGATGTCTTCAAAATTCTGCAGTGTGATGGACTAAAATCAACTCCTACGGCGAATATCTCCCAGATCCCCGCTTTGGTGACGATATAGTCCTTATGGATGTTTAGGAGGAGTGATGATGAGGCCAATAGGCCGAGTGACGACAGTGAGGAAAAGGGTAGCTACCCGCCTGGTCGGGAGTTGTGACCAGGGGAACGACTGTTCCAACCGGACATGTTTAGAAGTTGTATATATAGCGATCGGCGAAATAACTTCTATACCGCGTTTCAGGACTTGTATGTGGAGCGCATGCGCGCCGCCACAGATGCATCGCTGCAGGATATTCATAAAAGCAACTTTAAAGGCAACATAAGGCCAAAGAAACAAAAACATCGCCTAGAAGTGTAGCGAACTAAAGTGTCAGTGGGCTGGGCACATCAGTTGTAGGACCGACGCGACGGACGGTAGGAAACGAAATTGTGAATCAAATTGCAAATGACTTGACAGACGCATCCGATACGCATCGTAGCCGTATTCGTATGGGAATAAAATCTTACTCCGCAATTTCCTTTCGTCTGAGAGACGTATGGGCTACGGTGCGTTAAAAATTCGCAGCGACGGACAATGAGCGAGAAAACCGGGAAAACCGCCTTATTTAATCTCCATAGAGAAAAGAAGCAATGACCTCCATGCTCGATAAACGCACGTGTTGCCAGTTACGCTAGTCGCGACTTTATATAAGCGAATGAAGTATAAACGGTCATACATACATACCGAAAGACAAAAGATTATTTATCGATATGTACCCGGCCGGCCGCCCAAAGCCCAGCTCAAAAGCTTTCTATGGGATTATTCCATTCATACACATTCATATTCTGTTTGACACATTTGAAGCGTTAAACCATAAAGAGAAAAATGTACCAACTGTTATTTTACAACATTTCAAATTGACAATGGTAGCTTTATTTTCAAGCTATTATTTAACTGTTCTCGGAAATCGTATCTATTTAAGAGTCATTTTCAACAACTGCATATTTTTGTCAATTTCGGTGGATTTTTTGATTTTCTGCTTTTTTGATGTTTTTTGTAGCTGTATAGCAAAAGATACTCATTTTGAATATAATATACTAACAGGAAAATATGTAACAATAGTATTTGGTGAGTTATTTGGGTCACCGAAATTGCCTTGTCACCGAAATTGAATTCATGCCACCGAAATTGGGTTTGTGCCACCGAAGTTGCAATTGTGCCTCAGATGCCTTGTTTGGCTGCTTACAAATGGGTGGCATTGTGTTGAAGATAGCCGTAGACTCCTTTTAGCGGCAGCCGTCCACACCTGATAGCACCTGCCGGTCGAAAAATCAACTGATACCTGCGACTACAAATAGTAGCCACGTCTTCGGCTATCACTGACGGGTGTCAATGCCTGAGCAGGAGGACCTCGCGAGAGCGCCGGGCCGGAGGGCCACGAGGGATCGCCGGGCTGGAGGGCCACGAGGGATTGCCGTGCAGTATGACCTCGCGAGAGCGCCAGGCTGGAGGGCCACGACCATCGCGCTCGACCAGCAGGATGTTACCCGGCTGCTAAGGGACGTCAAGAACCTGGAGAATAAGCTGGAAGAATTTCAGAGGAAAGTCGAATGCTCACAAAAAGCTATTGCTGAACTACGTGCCGAAGTAGATTTGTTACGAAATTCAGCAACTAGGTCAGCTGAGACTTCGAGTTCTGCTGACAACAAACAACGCGAGGTGCGTGCCGTCGGTGAATCATATGCATCGGCGACAAGCACATCGTCAGCTAATTCGCCCGCCAAGCGAACCAACCAGCGTGCGCCCGCGACCCCCGCCGCCGCCGCACCGCTCGACCCGCCCCGCCCCGCTGCACAAACGCTGTCAGCTGCACCCGGCAATGCTGCTGACACGGCTAAAATTTGGCGCCGGAACATCGCTAACCGGCCTCCTAAGCCGCTCGCTGCAGCAGCGGTAAACAAAAAGGGCATGGCTCATGTATCACTCTGTGAGCCACCCCTTAACAAGCGTTGTGACCATGTAGACGCGGATGGGTTTACTTTGGTTCAGAAGAAACACAGCAGGCAACCCCGCCAGAACAAGTGTGGCACCGCCCAAGTCGAGGCCAATCTACAGCTGCGCGCCTTCACGCCGAGGACATCCCTTTATGCCTCATAATTGTTTTTGTATAGTTTTAGCTATTAGTAATTATGTTATTAAATAAAGAATTTGTATTTGTATTGGATCGCCGTGCAGTAGGACCTCGCGAGAGCGCCGGGCTGGAAGGCCACGAGGGTTTCTAGATAGGAGAACTTCGCGGGAGCGCCGGGCTGGAGAGCCACGAGGGATCGCCAGGCAGGAGGACCTCGCTGGAGCGCCGGGCTGGACGACCACGAGGGTTTCTAGATAGGAGAACTTCGCGGGAGCGCCGGGCTGGAGGGCCACGAGGGATCGCCAGGCTGGAGGACCTCGCGGGAGCACCGGGCTGGAGGGCCACGAGGGATCGCCAGGCAGGAGGACCTCGCTGGAGCGCCGGGCTGGACGACCACGAGGGTTTCTAGATAGGAGAACTTCGCTGGAGCGCCGGGCTGGAGGGCCACGAGGGATCGCCAGGCTGGAGGACCTCGCTGGAGCGCCGGGCTGGAGGGCCACGAGGAAGCGCCAGGCAGGAGGACCTCGCGGGAGCACCGGGCTGGAGGGCCACGAGGAAGCGCCAGGCAGGAGGACCTCGCGGGAGCACCGGGCTGGAGGGCCACGAGGAAGCGCCAGGCAGGAGGACCTCGCGGGAGCGCCGGGCTGGAGAACCACGAGGGATCGCCAGGCTGGAGGACCTCGCTGGAGCGCCGGGCTGGAGAACCACGAGGGATCGCCAGGCTGGAGGACCTCGCTGGAGCGCCGGGCTGGAGAGCCACGAGGGATCGCTGGGCTGGACGACCACGAGGAATCGCCAGACAGGAGGACCTCGCGGGAGCACCGGGCTGGAGGGCCACGAGGAAGCGCCAGGCAGGAGGACCTCGCGGGAGCACCGGGCTGGAGGGCCACGAGGAAGCGCCAGGCAGGAGGACCTCGCGGGAGCACCGGGCTGGAGGGCCACGAGGAAGCGCCAGGCAGGAGGACCTCGCGGGAGCGCCGGGCTGGAGAACCACGAGGGATCGCCAGGCTGGAGGACCTCGCGGGAGCACCAGGCTGAAGGGCCACGAGGGATCGCCGGGCTGGAGGGCCACACGAGGGATCGCCAGACAGGAGGACCTCGCGGGAGCACCGGGCTGGAGGGCCACGAGGGAGCGTCGGGCTGGAGGGCCACGAGGGATCGCTGGGCTAGAGGGCCACGAGCTAGGATAGGCGAGCGCAGCACAAAATTTTGGATTCAGAGGGAATGCTGTTGTCCGTTCCCCTAAATGAATTTATCCCTTAGTCTTCTTTTACGACGCAGATTTTGGTTTTTCTGAAATAACCGCAATTTTTTTGTCAAACAAACGACCTAAAGCGACCGCATTTTACAGGCTTTTTCGATCTGTAAGCGTGATATTTCTAAATATGAGTTTAATTTGTATCAATTGAGCAATTTCGGTGGAGCTTTGCAATTTCGGTGGGCTTCTAGCAGCCATAAAAGCCACCGAAATGTGCCCACCGAAATTGAAAACTAGTCATTTATTTAAAAATATACAAAAGTATCAAGGTTATTCCAGTTTGCGACTTATATCTCAAAAGTGTACCTAAAGGCTATTTAGAATGCATTACTGTTATATTTTTAAACCTTGAGGAAACATTTTAATCCCGAGCACCGAAATTGCAAAATTTTGTTCCGAGTAAACTGAAATCATGTACTTTTATTTTTGGTGGGAAGACGCAAGGAGGTAGTGCACAACCGTTCACACTGCGCGTGAGTGCTCGGCTGATCCTAGCAGGGGAGGGGTTTTAGGCCTGGATATACCCAACAGTATGAGCAGGAAGCGTCGAAACAAAATTGCCACCGATATTGCTATTTTTGCTGGGACAAATCTAGTTTTGCCACAGTTCATAAACTATTCGTCTAAAAATTTATTTTTCAATAATTTCTCGTAGGGTCACTCATCCTTAACATAATCAAAATTAATTTTCCTAAATATGTTGGCCACAATTTTCCTGAGAGATGAATATGTTGTAAAAAAGGGATTGGGGACAAGCCACCGAACATTGAAATTCGACACTTACTAATTTTTATCTAAAAAAATAATAACTTTGCAAACATTATTTATATGGCTTCATATCGGAACAAATGTCTTATATTTAGAAAAAAATATATCATAGTCACATCTGCAAAGCGTCACCTCGTTTTCAGCGAGGACATGAAAAATTTCCGCTTGAGAAATCCACTCTTAAAGTGTTCCAGTTTCTATCAGATCTAAAATCGAATTCAAATCAAAGGAAGAGTCAACAGAGATACAAGCACAAAACAATTCGTTCTCAATTCAAAGCTCTCTCATAATCGAGTCATACTGAGGGATGTCTTGTCATTCCTTAGCATTTCCTTAAAGTAGAAGGTGAGGGTTAGGGATGCCAAAAGAATTTTAAATAAAATATAAGTCGCCTAAAATCAAGTGATAGCGGTTTATAATATACTAGCGGCCCGCCCAGCGGTCTCATCCGCTGCTAACCGATTTCCCACGGGTAACAGACCTTCTCCCGACATAAATCATACATAAAAACCTTTCTCTTGAATCAGTCTATCTTTTGAAATAATCCCATCCAGATCCGTTAGGTGGTTATGAAGATTTAAGCATACATACAAACACGAAATCTTATTTGCCGGCCCTAGCTGGGGGTGAGCCCACCCCAAACGTCCCCAAGGCCAACTTGTCGCCAGTGAGGAGGATGTCGTCTGAACGCTTTATTTACTGAAATAGGAATTTGCGAATTACTGTTTTTTTTATAAAGGATAGAGAATTATATTCCACTTCATTATTTTTTCATAGAACGTATTGGCGTAACGTAGCTCTGCTATCTAAATTTGTACAGGCGTTTGTCTTCCATCGGAGTAATGATACCAACGTTTGCAATTTTCCTGTCATAGTTTCACTATCTAATTACTTAGATAGTGTCGTATCTCACTAGAGGTATAGCTGCCAGTAATTTATTATGGTAGGTATTTATTATGCCCGCGGAAAGTTTAGTCGCGTAAATATGATATCAAATAATTGCATTCAAGTTGTCATATTCAGTCACCATCTCAGACTCATCACATCACAAAATTACGCCAGTAATTAAATAGTCAGATGTTTTACGGATAACTATGTCATTTTTTTTATCAATCTGAAATTGAAGTCACATCTCACATAATATAATCCAGCTTAAATGAATGCTTATCAGACAGAATAACAGAACATACATTAGCAACCACAACATCGGATTGGCGAGCGTAGTATTGCTTTCACAGGGCTGCTGCTGCCTATTCCTTGGATATGTTTACCCTTTAGTCGCTTTTCACGACAGCCGATGGGTTGTAATGGGGTGATGCTATTCTAAGCCGTCATCACACGGCAATTAACAGAAGAGTTTTAGAGATATTGCATCAGCCTTGAGCGTCTAATATAGATTGGTTTGCAATAAAAGCAAATCAAGTTAAAGAATTGGAATAGGAAGGCCTCTGATATGGTCGTGTAACGACCGCCGTCTATGTAATCAAAATCATAGACAGCAACCGAGCCCGACGGCTTAACGCGCCCTCCGAAGCACGGAACCATATTTCTTTAGGGCAATCAGGTGGTTCAGCCTGCAATGTCTTAACCAGACTGGGAACAAATTTACAAAGTGATAAATATCAACTTTGTGAGTGCCCCACCGAGATTTGAACCCGGAACCTTTGCGTCGCAGGCAGTTGCAATACCACTGCGCCACATCGGCCGGTTTTTTTAACGTATCTTATCTACCCTGCATCATCCCACTGCTGGGCAAAGACCTCCCTCTTCTCCTTCCATCTAGTTCTGTCCTGGGCTTCCATGTGATGTGCCAGTCCTTCGAGAATATATCAAGCTCATCGCGCCATCTACAACGGGGTCTGCCACGGTGTCTATTTGTGGTGGGTGGCTTCCAGGAAGGAGTTGTTTTGTCCCACAGCTCATCTAGCATGCGGCAGACGTGACTGGCCCAGTCCCACTTCAGCCTGGCTGCTGTTCGAGCTACTTCAGAAATCCGTATTTCTGAAGCGTTATATCAGCTTCAGCCCTAGCACACTGCGCTCCATTGCTCGTTGTCAAATCATGAGGCTGGAACTCTGTGTTTCCGTCAAAGACCAAGTCTGAGCACCGGAGGAGAGGATTGGGAGAATGCATAATATGTCCGATCTTCCGTTTTAGCAAGATTGGTAGATCACTTTTTAATACAAATAGTTCTTCCAGGCGTTTCTTCTCAACAACTTCTTTATCTTGTCCCGCCTGGAAACAGACTATTAGGCTCAGATATAAATATTCATAGACATACTCCATTCTCCCGTTATCCACCATCACCATGTACTTCGTGCTGTTCATCATAACTTTGGTCTTTGACATGTTTATCATTAGTATCGCCTGAAGACTCGTCGATCTTAGATCTTGAAGTGCATTATCTCTGAAATCCTAGCTGTACAAATATTGTTTGTGCCGAAATAAGGAATCTATTAAAAGTTATAAAGGAATTTCATCTCAGCGTAAAGAAATATGCTTATTTCCTCGTTTCACACGATTATAGTTCAAATCCAACTACAGATTTCATGGATTGAATTCTGGTAAAAACTCCCTATTCTGAACTATACCTACCACAGATAATATATTAACACTAACGTATTAATAACACCTCTTTTAAATTTTTCAAAGCAGTCGGAATTTGGTTTTTAGCTTACTAAGTATATTTTTTGACAGCTGTTTAAGAAGAGAAAACTACTAAAATCCACATATGGGGGACATATTTGCTGGGGAGTTTGATACTTATTCTTTATGTGTGGACAACCGAGTCGTCCGACGACCCAAAGAAAGTCCTTGAAGATTTTTAATGAATTTGACTGACAGTTTGAATTAATAAGGACTGCGGGTCCGAAAAAGGAACGCCAAAAGCGTAACGAGGAAGAAAACAGTTCACTACAACTAAAAAGCTAATTTTATTACCTTGCGTGGCTAATTTAGAAACCCTTCAATGTTAAACGCCATCTATTGGAGTAGAGAAGCTTAATTTTTTTATTAATGAAATTCTTTATCGAAAATGAACAATAAGAAACACAGTAAAATGTTGCAGTAAAAAACTAATTTTCCATGCAATCTAGGGTATATGGAAAGTGCCTTATAGGGTATTGTGACGCTCTGCCTACCCTACATCGGATAATTCACAGCATACAGCTAGTTTGTTTCTTTTGGCTAAACAAATCATTGGATTATTGGCGTGCCGTCAATGACATCGAGTGTACCTAGTAGCCGACCGGAGTAACTAGATCCCATATACAGGGTGTAAGGGACGGTGTACTGAAAACTTTGCAGGCATGATCAGACCATGAAACTGAACAACTTTTACTTTTGAGCCTTCGGAAAATATTTTTTTTTTCGCGTTTCCATAGAAAGTCAGTCAGCTGATCGGGAATTTTGTATGGGAGGTCGAAAAAGAAATCTTATTTACCAACATAGCTTCCATACAAAAAGTTGTTCATTTTCATGGTCTGATCATGCCTGCAAAGTTTTCGGTACACCGTCCCTTACACCCCGTATATCTAATTAGATTATACTTTATGTTTATTTTGTTAATTATTTCGAGGTTGTAAAAACGTAAACAAATTGATTATTATCTGCCTACTAGGGTAGGTCAGTAGCTATATAGGGTGTAATTTTACTAGTGACCGATACTGAAAACAGACGACGGGCTGATGATAAGGAACAACTTTCCCCAAGGAACAAGTCGAAATATAATATAAAGAAATTGATCCTCCTATACGAAATTGCAAATCAGCTGATTATATTTCGACCTATGTTGCTTGGGGAAAGTTGTTTCTTATCACCAGTGCGTCAATTTCAACAATTTCACCCTATATAGTTACATATTACACATTCATAGTAGGTTTTTATCTTTACATCTCTTACAAGCCGGCTTAGAATAGCATCGCCTCATTTCTTACCTTGGGTGTCGTTAGAGGCGACCCAGGGACGCGAGAGTTACGTGTGTATTGCAATTTTCGGCGATGGGCTGTCAACCTGTCACTATCCTTACACATACACACAATTTTCTGAATAATTATCAAAATTTTGCCCGTTTTAAGGCCGTTTACGCTCTGCCTACCCCGCAAGGGATATAGGCGTGAGTAGGTATGTGTGTATATAACGCATCTAAAACATTAAAACAAATATTGATTCGTAGTGGATACGAGTATGATTAGGAACATATTGTTACCTACTGTTACGAATTTGCCTTAAATTTTGGCTAGATTGTTAGGCTAACATTATGTCAAGTTAAACGAGGCGTGTTAGTAACCTATCAAAATATTCAGGTTATTCAAAACTTTACAAACTAGCGTCGAGTAACTAAATATTCCGGAATAACCAAACTATTATAGGTGGATAAACCTAATTATTGGGTGCACGGATAAACCCAATTATAATGTTTTTGTTAAACACATGTAACGTTGGTAATTTGTATTTTGTATTTGGGATATAATTCATATATAAACTAAAAAAAACTAAGTTTTTCTCTGTGGTGCCGGCTTAGAATAGCATCACCCCAAATCTACTCGTGGGTGTCGTAAAAAGCGACTAAGGGATAATCATCCTGTAATGAGCAGCAGCGTTCCCTGTGAATGCAACATCGTGCACTGCTCTCGGCATTCCGCCTGACCGGTAAATATGGCAATACCCCTCAAAAGGGGAGGCCCATGTCCAACAGTGGACTGTTATGGCTGTTAATGTAAACTAAACTAAAATATTAAGTCGTGGGTATTTGTTCAGTTTACTAAGTACTATATAAGTACGTACCTACCATGTATTTCGTGGCACCTTGAATTGGGTATTCAAGGGATGAATCTATATCTACGAGTTTATCTTATCATACAGATAAATGTTGAGAATATCTATTATTCGATTTGGTGCTCATACCTAGGAAAGCAGAATCCAGCAATGAAGCAATTTACATATTGCCTAAATAATACTAAATAGACTTAGCACAGTTTTATTTAATTCATTACTATAAATAAAATGGGTCTTCTTAAACTGGCCAATTCGAGCACACGATTCCTTCAGTCGTTTTTAAAGTAAAATAAACTGGATAACAATAAAATCGGGAATGTTCGTTGTGCATTTTATGTCTTTGAAATACGGTTGATTGTTTTTGTTTCGCATAAACTCGTAGACGACGGTTGAATTACATCTCCTACAATCATGAATTCAACACAGATATTTCGAAAAAAGAAGTATGATGATAATGAGCATTGCGATAGATAAATTCTTGCTACGGACTAGACGTCTTATCTTTAAGATAATCTTCTGTGTTGTGATATGCCTTCGAACATAAAGTATGCTTGATTTAACCTTCTGTATCACCGTGCCATCATACAGGCAGATTATCTACATATTGATCTGTGCTGAGAACCTTGTAGCGTCTTTATGTAACTTTTTATCAAATATCTTAAAGAACATATCAAAGAATACAACTAAGTACTCAATAGGATAACAGAACAGCCGTTCATAAAGGTTTGAAATACACACTATGCATACTTTGGTAGACATACAGACAGATAGAAGAACGAAATTAATATGAAATGATAGATGGAGCCAGTTTAAACACAACGAGAAACTTCGGGACCACTTTTTGTCACGGAAATATCTATTTTATTTTCAAAATACGTCATTATCTTTGACATCATCGTAATCAAATATATCTTAGTTCTGCGAGTACTTTCCGTGACTGAACATTCCGTACTATTATTGTTGCGAGCTCGGAATTTCAGATTGTATGTATAGAAATACTGAGCGAGTTGTCATATTTCATACAATCCATAACTCCGCGACTGAACGACTACTTATAAATACCTACGAATGTTTTTTATTTAAAGCCCCTGCGGGCGTAAATGCCTACTGTGCCTACACCCGCTTATCTTATACATAGATAACCGTTTTATAGAATTAAAAATATAAATATTTGAAGGCCACAAACATACAGAACTACAGTCGTCTCGTGATTTAAACAAAGTCATTATCAGCATTTATAACTAGTACAGTATATCATACCTACTGAGAAATGTCTTAACACCTATGACGAAACCTGATTTTTACATTGCTTCTTCACCAGTGTAACATTCAATGATATACTTGAGATACCCAGCTATGTATGCCGAATAGGATCACCCATAGTTTTTAAAGAACTGAAGAGATGGCTCTGTTAAACGTAACAAAATTTAATATACAAATATGGTTAAATCTTATTTCATGTTTGATTATAACAGTAACTATTAGTCTAATTTACTAATAAATAACATAAATTATAAGTAAATTCAATGTTATCAACAAAACAACTGTGATTTTGGAGTATAAGAACAAAGTCCTAAAACGCGGTATCAACATTTTTCTCCCGTTTGTAGATAAATTCAGTATGAATACTTTGTCTGCCGGGTGGTCTCATCTACACAGTAAGCCAGTGAATTGGAGAGCTGGTTGCGTTTCTCCAACAGCCCTGTTTACTATACAACACATTATATGTCTGCTTGTGTTCGTAAATACCCAAAATGAAAAAAAAAACTCTGGCACTTGACCATTTAGAGATTTCTCAACACCACTGCTGTAGATTAATTGACCACCTTTTTGTTGTTTTCATTTTAACACGAAACACAGGCGAACACCTATTTTTTTATTACGACGTACTTGTATCGTGGAAATTAAACCCTTGTCGTTCAGCATAGCAAAACATACCTTACAAAAACAACTGAGGTGGTTCTCCTACGTAACGTCCGCGTAAGGTTTACGGTGCTTTTAATGCAATATCGCCGTATTTGTATGAGAATAAGATCGGATTTTGCCAATTTCTTTCGATACGCAGCACCGGACATTGTGCAACTGTTCCTCCTAATTCGGCTCCGAAACATCTGTTTGAATATGACATCAAATAATTTGCAGCGCCATCGTTGCCATATCGCATACGCTGCTGAGTCCCGACCATAACATGACATTCTGTGTTTTTCTGTTAATAAAACAAGAAAATTGTCGTTCGCGATTAATTTTTATGTCCGGTCCGATACGTTATTGCGCGTAGCAGAAAACCATAAAAATAAGTGCTCGTAATCGTAAATGCCTACGCCGTAAGTCGTAGCCTAGCTGCTACGAAACCTTCAAGTAAAAGGTCTACGAAGCAGTTTTTATTTCTTTATGCCTACTAATTTCTTATCAAGTTTAGGGTAATTTGAACACATAACCGCTTGCGGTGACGGTGACGCATAATTTTGTACTTCTTTGTGATGCCGCAACGAAACGCTGATTTCGCGGCGCCGCAACGGTACGCCATTGTAGTAGTACCTACAATCAAAAGTGCATAGTGTACACACCGGTGGTGGTGGCGTACAAAGCGGTGAAACATTCCGCTTGAAATGTTATCACTGTTTTTTTGTTAGGATGCATTCGCGATCCATAAAAAATAAATGACCTAACATGTTAGCCATTGTTAGACGGCGAAACGTATTGATATACCTATTTTATTTTATCAAAAAAAACATTTTGTTTTGGACATAGGTAGCATCAAAGGTAGAAACCGAACGATGAATAAACTTTCTCGTATTACTTTTCGTGGGTACACGGCGTATAAACACGACCCACATAAGAGGGCAGACTACCCTCTTTCTTTTTGTAAATGCCTTTGAAGTGACCAAACAACCGTCTTGTAATCATGCCTGGTCCGGCCTAATCAGAGCCTCGTTTGTTCCAGGTTTATGTACCACGAGTGAATGAGACCACCACCTTGACACACCACCCAAAAACCGTTGCATGGAGCGGGACGGAACAACGTCGCGAGCTCCGTCGCGGAAATACAAAAGCCGTGGTAGCTAGTTAATAGACCAGAAGCTGGCAGCCTAGAAACAGCTAGAAACTTTTTGGACTTAATTTTCAAATAAGACTTTTTGTGTGGACTTGTGTTGGAACAATGTGCGTGTAGCTGTTATATTTGGGGTGGTGTATCGACTGGACTAGTGGTGCAGGTCGGTGTGGAGTTGGCTTGTGTGATGCGGCGGGCCCGGTGGCGCAAAGTGGTACCTGAAAAGCAGTCTTGCTCGCTGGTCTGACGAATCTGCAAAAGGTAACATTAGATATAGTTATCAGTTCAACAGATTTCTTATGATAAAATATCAACAATATCAGCCACAACAGTCCACACGTGACACTTATTAAATGCCTAACCGAAACTTTGCTTTGCGTATACTTAAGATGTTTCGTTTAAGTAAGTGTTTTTAGACTTCTGAGGGGAAACATTATAAGTATTTTTTTGTGTCGTACGACTGTTGACGTAAAATTTTATTATACTTATTTTCGGCCAGACGTACTGCGACAATAAAAGTAATTTATAATAAGTATTTACGACATTTGACGAGTTGCCTGAACAGTTTTTCTTATAAAATAAGATAGGAAGAAGAATATAAGATGAGATAACAATATAACTGGTACTTAACTTTGTACCAAATAACACAGAACAAGGAAAATGCAAAGTTTTCTGTTTAATTAGCACAATTGTTATTCCACTCCTTTCACAATTGTTAAAATCTTATTTCTATCTCTCAGAAACACGACGGAAACCTGTGAAAATAAGGAAAATGTAAAACAAATCAAAGAAAGCGGCGCTTATTTTGTCTAGCCAAGATCGTTAGTAAATTATCTAGCAATTGACACGACGCGATTGATGACCAAGCTCTGACCTACTTACGCTGTTTAAATAGGATTGCCAACCTCTCTACTTCTATCGACTAAAGTTTTCTATAGATACTATACATGGTGTATAGTGCATTCTTTAGGCGGCGAACACACACAACGACCGTACAATTTTGCGGTTTGTGACAGCCGTCATACAAATCACAGCCGCAATTTTCAGTTGACGCAGCTTATTTGGTTTTTCTATGGCAAACACCCCCTAATTCGGTGGACTGCTGTGTGTTGAAGTTAGGGATTGATGTGGTGTTTCTTAGGGGATTTATTTAGTCCTTTTGTCAATAAATCGGATCCGGTAAAATAGTACAAAAACATGCAGCTCGTGTGAAATTCATCTTACACGTGATAAATAGTCAGTGCAAAATGACAGTGGGCAAAATTGTATGGAACTTGGTCCAAGAACCTCCACTATTGAGACTTATTGGAAATGGAAGAACACACTTATCAGATTGTCCGAGTCAAGTATTACCGAAATCTGCACCGGGATTTTTTTTTTATAGTCACTTGAAGTTACTACAAAAATATTCTTAAAAAATGATTTTAACAGGAGCGTGATATTTATTTTGACAGATTTTATAAACATTCAAATAACATGACTTTGGTTTAAAAAAAGTGGTCCAAGACCTTCCACTGTTGAGACTTATTTGAAATGGCAGTACATACTTGTCTGTGACACATTAATATTGATATTGCGTGTCAGTCGAATGTAAAACAGTGTAAATTCCATGTAACGACACTCTACTCCATATAACGTCAAACTCCCCAAAACATTCAAATAACATGACTTTGGTTTGAAAAAAGTTGGCCAAGACCTTCCATTATTGAGACTTATTGGAAGTGGAAGTACATACTTTATAATATTTTTATCGTCACTCTAAGTGACTATAAAAAAAACCGCAGCCGATTTCGATAAAACTTGTCTCGAATAATCTGACAAGTATGTACTTTCATTTCCAATTAGTCTCAACAGTGGAGGTTCTTGGACCACTTTTTCAAACCATGTTATTTGAATGTTTTTGTGAGTTTTGTATTATGTGGAGTATCGTTTCATGGTGTTTGTTTACACTGTATAAAATTCGACTGACACCTAATATCAATATTAATGTTTTACAGACAAGTATGTATTTCCACTTCCAATAAGTCTCAACAGTGGAAGGTCTAGGCCACTTTTTTCAAACCAAAGTCATGTTATTTGAATGTTTTGGGGAGTCTGACGTTATGTGGAGTGTCGTTACATGGAATTTACATTGTGGCACATTGAAGAGATACGCAATATCAATAAAATCTGTCAAAATAAACTGCATGCTCCAGTTACAATCATTTTTGAACAATATTTTTAAAGTAACTTCAAGTGACTATAAACAAAGAAACCCGGTGCAGATTTTGGTAATACTTGTCTTGAAAAATCTGATAAGTGTGTTCTCCCATTTCCAATTAGTCTCAACAGTGGAGTTAACTTGGACCACTTTTTTCAAACCAAAGTTATGTTATTTTAATGCTTTTGTGAGTTTTGTATTATGTGGATTATCGTTTCATGGAGTTTACACTGTATTACATTCGACTGACACGTAATATCAATATAAATGTGTCACAGACAAGTATGTACTTCCATTTCCAATAAGTCTCAACAGTGGAGGTTCTTGGACCACTTTTTTCAAACCAAAGCCATGTTATTTAAATGTTTTGGGGAGTTTTATATTATGTGGAATGTCGTTTTATGGAGTTTACACTGTATTACATTCGACTGACACGTAATATCAATATAAATGTGTCACAGACAAGTATGTACTTCCATTTCCAATAAGTCTCAACAGTGGAGGTTCTTGGACCAATTTTTTCAAACCAAAGTCATGTTATTTGAATGTTTTGGGGAGTTTGACGTTATGTGGAGTGTCGTTACATGGAATTTACATTGTGGCACATTGGAAAGACACGCAATACCAATAAAATCTGTCAAAATAAATAGCACGCTCCAGTAAAAATCATTTTTTAATAATATTTTTATAGTAACTTCAAGTGACTATGAAAAAAAAACCCGGTGCAGATTTCGGTAATACTTGTCTCGGATAATCTGATAAGTGTTTTCTTCCATTTCCAATAAGTCTCAATGGTGGAGGTTCTTGGACCACTTTTTTCAAACCAAAGTTATGTTATTTGAATGTTTTTGTGAGTTTTGTATTATTTGGAGTATCGTTTCATGGAGTTTACACTGTATTACATTCGACTGACACGTAATATCAATATAAATGTGTCACAGACAAGTATGTACTTCCATTTCCAATAAGTCTCAACAGTGGAGGTTCTTGGACCAATTTTTTCAAACCAAAGTCATGTTATTTGAATGTTTTGGGGAGTTTGACGTTATGTGGAGTGTCGTTACATGGAGTTTACATTGTGGCACATTGGAGAGACACGCAATATCAATAAAATCTTTCAAAATAAATGGCTCGCTCCAGTTAAAATCATTTTTGAACAATATTTTTATAGTATCTTCAAGTGACTATAAAAAAAAAATCCCAGTCTAGATTTCGGTAATACTTGTCTCGGATAATCTGATAAGTGTGTTCTTCCATTTCCAATAAGTCTCAATGGTGGAGGTTCTTGGACCACTTTTGCCCACTGTCCTTTTGCGTGATATTATAACTACTTTAGTAATTATAGTAGTTATATTATCAAAAAGAGTTGTTTAAGAACATATACACCCCATTAATTTACTAGTTATTATTAAAGAGAGATAGTTATTATTATATGTTATTAACTAGTCAGTTCTAGTTATTAGTCCAGCTGTTTACCTTGACAATTCCCGCTGGAATGAATCGGGTGGGCAGACCAGAACGGGATTATTACAGAAGGTAGTAAATAAAATCACTTATTAAAAATTATTCATCATTTTATATTTACTCATAATCAAAAAATAAGAGTCGCTAGGTGACACATGTTAGTAAACAATTTGATTCTTGAGACACGAATTGTATTCCGTTTTCTGAGACGATAATATAAGGTGTTCCAAATGTGCAGAGTATCTCATTAAGCTGTTAGATGCAGAATGTACTAGTTGTCGTTCTTGTTAGAATGATTTCAAGCCATGGCATTTACTTAGAATTACGATAAGTTGATATCCGGTTGCAGATATTGCGAAATCAAGGTGCAGTCTTTACCACTGGCCGGGCCGGATGTTTTTTTTAGTTCAATCTGTTCCAAGGTTCCAAGCGGGATGCTCAGCAGGATTTCACTTTTATTTATTTTCTATTTTCTTGTCAATGTTTGTCCAATGTTTTTTTAAAGTTCTGGACTCTTCTATGTCTAGCGCCGGGGCCTTTAAATCTACCCCTGACTGTTTAGTGTTGTGTCAGAGAAGTTTTGTGCTTGTTCAAACAACCAGCCCAATCGCCCTTACGAGTTGTTCTGGGAAGAACGGATTGGTTTGAATCTACCCGGCTCGTCCAGGTAGCTCCCAAAATGGGGAACAAATGAGGGACCTCCGCGCCCGCGCCGTTTGCTTGCAGAGCTTGTGGAGTATGATTTACTTGCAATGGCTGCTGCAGCGTCTACTGTGATGTCGTCATCATCATCCGAAAGGACATGTCTGGGACGGCGTTTAAAACGTGAGGGTGGATGGGGGAAGTAGTTAGACGTGGCAACTATTAAGGAGTTTTTATGATGGGGAGCGATGTCGAAAAAGCGACGGAACGCTTGTTTCATATTCGTTTTAATGTTAGAGAGACCTAAGTCTATATGGATGTTGGCGTTCAGCATGTACGAGGGCGCCCCGGTAGCATTGCGCATGAAGCGGTTTTGGATGACCTGCATCATTTTTAGATGCGTATCAAAAGTGTGAGTAAAGGTTACGCTGGCGTAGGTCATGGTAGGCCTGACGCAGGTGGTGTAAGTTCTCACCTTATTTCTAAGTTATCGATTTATCTAAGTGAGAGTTTGCTCCGTTTGTTGATCTTGTTGTTGTGAATTTTCAATTTTCATTGGAATATTTGGTCAATATTATGTGACTGCAAGCTAAAAGAATGCCTGTGTGGCCAGTATGAAGTTCTATCAAGGAGATTTCTGTGGGGTATCGACTCGTTTACCTCTTAAAAACAACTATTTGTAACGTGTATTCAATGTCGTTTTGCCCTATCTCCTTCACAGAGCGCCCTGTGCGCCGTGGTCCGTTTCTGTCTCACTTGCAATTTCTCTGGTGAAATTTCAAGTAAATTGATTTGTTTAAGTTGGCATGAGTAATGTTGTTCGACTCGATTTTAATTGTCATTCTCAATCGGAAAGCGGGACAGGCATTTTTTCAGACGTTCTGTATTGTATGTCATAGACGAATATAAGAAATATGCATAGTAGAACAACCGCATTGTACTCAATGCTGGTATTGCTGGTAGATGTGATGTGGATAAAAATTGAGGTAAGGTGTTTGCGATCGGTGATAAGTGTTAATTTTCAACCATAGCAATATTAAAAAAACACTCTCCAATAAATAACGATGGCTTCTTTATCTACTTGGCTGGATTTTGTTCTAGACGCAAATGCAATTGGTCGTTCCGATCCGTCTGGAAGCTTGTGGGAGAGTACAGCTCCTAACCCTTTAGCGGATACATCTGTAGCAGAATCAGTGGTCTTCTTGCATTAAAATGTATTAAAAGGTAGTCACTAAATACTTTCTCTTAATTTTTGTAAAGCTGATTTTGCAATCACTATTTTGTACCTTCTTTATTATTTTATTCAAAGGGTGCGTAATAGAAGCGAGGTTAGGGATGAATTTGGTGTAGTAATTTTCGGAGTTTATTTACGTTTGTTGGTCATTCTGCTTTTATAATTGCCTTTATTTTTATGGAGTTCATTATTATCGATTGTATATCCGAGGTAGTTGATGCTCTTTTAAAGAAGTCTTAAATAAGACTTCTCTGAGTCGAATCCGTAGTTCCTGTTCTGAAAGTCCTTTAATAATAATATCGTCGAAAAAGCATTTGACTTATTCTAGACCCTGTAAGAGTTGGTCCATAGAGTTTTGCCAAAGCCTCAGTGCAACCTTCAAACATTAGTCGGTTGACCTTGTATGTTCCCATGTGTGTACTGAGTGTTTATAGCATGGCGCTTTCGTCATCCATCAACATGTTAAGGTCCAACTATGATCTGTTTCAAAATAACGCGGTAAATGTGCAAAAATATTCCTAAAATGGTTGTATTAATATGACCTACTTACAATACATGAGATAAGTAAAATTCTTTGCAATTGCAACATACCATCGAACATGTATTCAAAACTCAAATTCCCACGTCTGAATCTTGAGGTAATGAAGTTCCCCGCTCATCCGGTAGATGTCGCTCGTTTTAACGAACCCTAACGCCGCGCGGAAGCCATATTTAATATAACCTCCAAATTATTTTCAGAGAGGGATTATGAAAGTAAAATTAAGCAAGATAATCTATTTAGCTGTATTTAGAAGATGAAGGTAGTAAGTAGAAAATGTGAAGTTATACTTTCCAATATTTGATGGATTAAGGAGGAAAAACGACAACCACACAATGATAATAATTTAAAGAAAATAATTTAAATAAAATTTATAGAGGCAGACCGGTCATCATCACATAAATAGGTACGTTGTGATTTTTAATAAGTGTTTGAACTTACGTTCTACACATGTTCTATTAAAGATGAAGCTACACAATTTTACGTTAAGTGACTTTATGAAATCCGAGCTTAGAAGATGGATGAATTCATCTTAAATGACAGTCTGTAAATACAGGCAAATGCCGATCATAAATGATGTACAAAAAGATACGGCTACATAAGGCTCATAATTTAAGAATAAAGTAGGTATTTACCTACCTACCGGTATAAATTTTTTTTTAAACTGCCCGTGTTTTTAGGAAGGTACCTTTTTTTAAACACTAGGGCAAATAGATCGAGTACTTACCCACTTATTTAACTGATAGCGGAGACGGAGGTTGCAGGTTTGACATTTCGAATCTTACGTGTTTTTCAAGTATTTTTTTTATCGTGAATCTACTAAGACAGTTAAATGTTTCACGTTTTGTAGACAAAAATACATATAGTTTACGTGGGTTACATTTTATGTCGATTAAAATAACACAATAAACTACACCGGTCAGCGTTGTTACCGAAACGCAACGTATCGAAACCTAATTTGCTCGAAAAATTAACACCACTCTTTCGATTTAAAAATCTTCTGCAATATCATTAATTACAAACTTCCCAAATCACATAATGTTACGTTATATAACGAAATTGCACTTTGGCGTTCGAGAAAAGCGCAAATTTTCCATTTCCATAATTTCCAGTCGCTTGTGCCCTTTTCCCCGCTAAAAGTTTCGCTTAAAGCGGCTGTAAGACGGTGGTAGGAAATAGCCGTCTAGCGGTGGAATGCTGCAGCGCTTGAACCGGCGGATCGATTCGGGCGGTGCGCGCGCCGCAGATGACGTCATCGGGCGGCCCGGCAGAGCGCTTGTCGAAAGAAACTCGTTTCGTTAGGTTTAATTTACGACGCCCAAAAGATATGGCCTAAGCCCTAAGGTAAACTTACGAAAACGAAATACAAATAGCCAAACGAGAACCACCAGCCATCATAGTTCAAACAGTTCATCCAAACTATTGCATAGGTTTTTGCATGAAAAATATTTGATGCCTGTTGCAAAAAAATAAGATCATCCTCTTTTTCAGCTTATAAAAAAGACCATGTGTAATAGAACAATTTTCTTTCTCTAGCCATTTGACTGATATATTTTATTATCTTAGTACTTACGACTTTCGGAATATCGACATCTACCTACAGAAATCACTAAAGTTGCAGTACCCTATTAAATAGGATACTATAACTTTTAACTAAGGGACTCGAGACTGTGTATTGAAATTTAAGGCGATGGGCTGACAACCTGTCACTGGCGATACACAATTTTCCGGATGACCCTCAAATGTTTGTCAGACGTGGCGTAAATGACCGTTTTATGCGGCCGTTTATGCTCTGCCTACCCCGCAAGGGATTTTAGGCGTGGTATGTGTATGAGTATGTATTAAATAGGGTCGACGTAAACGTACATTCTTAAAAAAAGTTAAGGTAAGTATATTATGTAACATTTTTGCAAGATTGTTAATAAACGAGTAACCAAAGCCTGTAAATTACCATCCCTTACATCACAAGAACTTACTAACTAAATTATTGCGCCAGATCTTGGTATAAAATGGATCGGTTCATGACATGGTGCTTGATATGCGACTGGTGCTTCCACCTACCTACATAAAAGATACTTACGGTATGATTACAGTCGTTTGATAATGTCAATCCGTATGGAAAAATGATTAAGACAACAACGTCTAAATACGCGTGTTACTTTTTTGTAATACGTTTAGATCTGTACCACAAAAACCGTACGCGCATTGAAATCGTGTTTAAAAAATCTTTATTTAAAATAAAACGCTAAGCATGCGTTCAACGCGTGTCTATCTTTTTTGCGGTAAGGCCCTTAGGTTTCATTTTAACTTTAGCGGGCGGCGCAGCAGGGTGGAGTACAAACGTACTTAGCTGATTGGCATCGGCATAATGCCGCATTGTGTAGCTGTCTTATTTACGTCAATACAAGTTTCTTATCCGATATTCTTATCCTTCTGATATGATACGAGTATGTTCAGTTCCTAAAAGAATGGGTGTTGTGAATGTGCGTCAAATATGCTTTAGTCTTATCAATCGTATCGATATCACACGATAAATACTTAGATTTTATCGCTTACCTGTGCGCAAGGACAATATCTAAAATTAGTTCTAAATACTGTCATGTATAGTCTGGTTGTAGTTATTACCTAATCTGTGGGATAATAGTAATCTAGCGCCTACCCACTTACTTACATGATCAAAGTAAGGGAATGTTTTGCATTAAAATCTACCTAAATTCACATAAACACATAATACTATATAGGTAGGTAGGTACTAAGTACTAATATCAAGTACCTATAAAAGTGCTTATTGGACGCGTAGGCCGTAGACCTGTGTAGGTGTATAATTAATTGTTAGTAGTTTTCTTCACACATACCTCTAAAATGTGTTACCTACACGTAGCGATGATGCCCGAATATCTACGACCATTTGCTCCCTGCCTACCCCATAAAAGACAAAGGCGTGATGAGTGTTTCTAGGCAAGTATTACGTATTAGCACGAGCCTAGTCTGATAATGATTATGGCTTCACTATGGTTGTTCGAAGGCTTGTCTTGTCTAAAACATTTATTTTTGCGCACGCGATAGGCTGCAGCGAGAGGTTAAATACTCGTATTAAAAAGTACTACCCAAGTTTTTGAATAATAGAACGTGTAATAAGCCAGCGATTAAGCTAGGGTTTCTTAACCGGTGGCGTATGTCTCGGGGGTCCACTCCACAGATGGTCAGATATCTAACTCTAAACATTTTTTTAAAGTATTTTGAGTTAACTCAAAAGATAAAACTGGCGCTCACTTCGCTAATGACACGATTCCTCATACATGAAAACATGGTTTAATGACCTGGCCCATTTGTAGAGTGAAATGAAGCGCTCGCGTCGCTCCCGATATTTCGCACCTGCGGCTAGTGCAATGGTTCTTCGCGGTTTTTTTTGGTAGCGATAATCTTTGAGCTTGTGATTTGTGATACGTGTCAGTGCCAGTCTGTTTTGCTTTTGCAGCTTATACTAAGGCTCTTCGGCCATTCGTAATGTAAATTATCGAGCTCGCTTTCGCGATTTAGTTTAAGGAACAGAATCCATCGCATTAATTTAGTAGTAAGTTTAAAACACTGATCTGTATTTTACAACTGGATAGGCTAACGCTTTACAATTGACAGCTTGTTTTGTGTGGAACTTTGAAAAGCCATCAACAAAAGTACGGCGAACAAAATTTGACATTACTGTAATGACATTTGACTAGTGATGGGAATTCTTATACCAACAACCTTATCGACAAAAACTGATACAGCTCAGGTTAAGCATGTATTCAAATTTCTGCATAGGTCGGAGTTCACCCTTAGAGGCACTGAAGAAAATAGACTTCTTTTGTCGTGTGAGACAACGGGTCTACGAATGACCCTGGTGTGAGGGAAATTAAACCACTTACTATTACTAGTAGGCCTCTGACGATCGCCGAAGTCGAAGTAAGATGGAAACCAAGACCAACTGCTTAACGTGCCCTCCCAAACACGGGACTATCGTTCTTGCAGACAATCAAAGGATTCAGCCTGCAATGTAATTAATAACCAAGCTATAAACAAATTCATAAAATAAAGTAATATTTACTTTTTAATTATTCTCTTGAGAATCGAAGCGGGACTTTCGCTCAGATCACGCAAGCAGTTGCGTTGGGAAAAACTACTCCTTTTTTACCGTCCTCTCCCACCTTTTTGCTTTAAATACTAATTTTTAAACAGAAGCACACAAACGTACACACATTTAGCCCGGTTAAAGTAGGTAGTCCAAAGAAAAAAAATCTAGATTCTGGATCTCCTTAGCTACCAGTCCATCTAAAGAAATGTTAAGTATTTGAAGAACATACATTGGACCTCCTATACAAATTATCCTGACTGATAAACATTTTTATCTTCAAATATTCATACTTTATAGTTACATTACCTAGCTTAGTATGTCATCAATCTGGATTTTCTTTTGACGGAAATCTTCATTTTCTTCATATACTTAGTCGATATAATTGTCGATACCCACAGTCGATTGAGTACATTTTAGGACATCACTCTTTTAGTTCGAATATCTCTAAGTATGAAGATAAACGGCGATTCGATCTAGACGCTAAACGTGACGAATTGAAAGTGGCACGACTTGAGCGGCGATCAGTTATTTTATATTTGTTTTATTATTATTGAGAAACAAACAGCAATGTTATTACGTGAAAATTCTCAGTCAGCTGATCGTGATTTTGTATAGAACGTTTTTTTCCCCCAAGGAACATAGGTCGAAATATGAGTTTTTTTTTTGGCAATTCCATACAAATTAACCCGCCGGGTTAACACACTTAGTGTGGGAGGACCAAAATTTTTTTTCATATTCCGACCTATGTTCCTTGGGGAAAGTTGTTCATTTTCACGAAATGGTTCACCCCTAAAAATATTCACAGCTAATTTTTTTACACCTTATATTTATTTCATGACCTACTAAGAAACCGGTTCTGTGTAGGTATAATTGGTTTTGCAAAATTGTGGAGCAAATATATGTTTAGAGCGACTATTAATTCTTAAGCACTTTATGGATATGTTACTTAATAAATCAGAAGAATTGAATTTATTTTTGATTATTTGATACAAAAAAGTTTGATCTCTTTGGTCTCGGTGATCCTCTAAAGCCTGTATGCGATCGAGATTATAACCTGGGTATTTAAAAATTATGATTATACAAACGGTGTGCTGACATGCCTGTAATATTTGAGGACAATAACAAAATAAAAGTACGAGCACAACAACTTCAATAACGGATATGAAGCAGTCTCGGTCTTAGCGAGATAGACAGATTTTAGTTCCACGCTCTTTCGTATTAGCCTTCAGCGCCAAAACGGCGATACCTACTCAAGTATGCTCCAAAACGTTACTAACCTATCCAGTCCATAGATAAACGTGATCATTGGTGTAAGCCGTAGGTAGATAATTAAACAATTTTTCCCGATAAATGTCAGTTTTAAAGAAATACGGGCATTTACGCCACGTCTGCCAAATATTTTAGGGTCATTCGGAAAATTGTGTACCGCCAATCGACATAGTCACCGCACCGCCGCCAATACTTACTTTTTGGCATAGTGACAGGTTGTCAGCCCATAACCTTAAATTGCAATACACACCCTCGAGTCCCTTAGACGACTTACGACTTCCACGAGAAAAAATGGGGTGATGCTATTCTAAGCCGGCATCACACTGTTTATAACATTCTTTAGTATTTTTTTATATTAGGGGTCCATGAAGTGTTTCAAATTCTAAAAGGGGTTCACAGTGGCAAAAAAGTTATGAAAGGTTAAGCGAATAAATTAACTAATTCTAATGAATTAATTTTAAAAATCCTTAGTATATTTCCGAACGCGTTTTTTTTTTAAACACGCCTTCTGAACGTAAATAAAAACTTGAAATCAATCAACCCGTCCTCTCCTTTATTGCACTATTGCATAATCCAGGGAACGGGAAACTGCAGTCCCTGGGAACGTATATCCTGGTTGCCAAGCCGCCACCAAAGCATGCAAAGCGACCCAATATATGTGTTCCATCATTTAAGGGAATGTATGTAAAAAATAAGATGCAGGTAGGTAGATGAAAATTAATAAAAAACCACGGATATCCTCAAAAACAAAGCTTAAAAAACCGCCTCAGACCGTGTCCGACACGTCCAAACTAGGGTTTCGTAGTCATTGGAACCTGTTCAGGAGGTCCGGTTAATAATACGCATGTAAATTACACGCTTTAAAAATCTTGACTTTAATTTAAAACAAATATCGTTTTCAGATGATGGTAGCGTAAAGTTACATGCCGTGTGACTAACCAAGCTGTTTTTACAATATTTCTAGAAATAGTTCTACGCTAGATTTTCATTATAGTTTTCATAGTAACTACAGATAGAAAGGTATTCCATATATTTTTTGCTATAAATTACAGATGGAACAAATTAGGGCTGAAGAACACCCTTTTTAAAAAACAAATATCTCTTGACAGAAATATTTCAATGATTTTATCAAAAGAAACCTTCTCTTTGTTTTAGAAACCCTATTCAACGAAAAGTACTCCCACAATACAGTAGAAGAAAAAAATGTTTTTGTACTATTTCACTTGTACGAGGGGGACGCAAAAAGGATAAATTATTATTTTTTACTCATTTTTATAAATTTGCGTTAGGTAAAACGATCTCTCTAAATTTCATGCAACTAGACTACGAAACCTTAAAAAACACATCATCTATAAAAGAATACATACATACATAAGTACAAATATCACGCCTTTATTCCCTTGCGGGGCAGGAAGAGCGCAAACAGCCGCATAAATCGACCATTTACTCCACGTCTGACAAATATTTGAAGGCCATTCGGAAAATTGTGTATCGCCATAGTGACAGGTTGACAGCCCATAGACTCAATTGCATACACACCCTCGAATCCCTTAGTCGCCTCTAACGACTCCCAAGGGAAAGAAATGGGATGATGTCATTCTTAGCCGGCATCACACGGCACACGGATTTTAGAATCAGTTTATAGTTTATATCTTTAAACTACTAACTAAACTGATTGAATGAAACTACCTACTTACTTATTTATTGTCACTACTATATTGCCCTCAATTCGGGATGAAACGTCACTTTCCGTCAAAATGGTTTAGAATTGGACAGGATATATCTAAGTCCTGTCATGTTTAAAAATGTTAACGGGTTCTGCGCAATTTCTTGTAAAAGTTAGTCGCCATTGTTTTTATCGTCGCCTTATTTTGACAGATAAGACCTATTTTACGCTGAATTATAAGACATAACATGACTTGATATCTCCTATCCTTTTCTTAACCTATTTGACGGAAAGTGACAGCACCTAATTTAAGGCAAGTAAGGATAATTTATATCCCGAATTGATGCCATTGTCGCCCGATTTCATGACCATCCTGAAACAAGCGCCTTCTTGTCGCATTTGTCGTTGTTATGTCGTTGTCGTGCTGGCGACTGTGAGCGAGCAACGCGATCTTCCGTCTCGTTCCGTACAGGTACGTAAGGTCTCGTTGATTGTAAGCTATGCAAACAAAATGTTGTTACACACACTTGACCAGAATAATTTTTAAGGTTCCGATGAGGTTGATAGACACTGGCGTAAAGACAAGAAATATAATATAATATAATAAAAGGTATAAATAAATAATGGAACAGATGTGTGTGTGTTGTGTTGTGTGGAATGTATTTTTTTTCTGTCTTTCTTCTATCATGAAAAAATGCTAAAAACCAGCCAAGTGCGAGTCCTGCAAAGGGAACCCTATCTATCTATATCATATCTATATGCATATCTGTACATCCATACATTAATCTAACATAATCGTGGAAAAAAACATTTTTTTGTAGGAGAGACCCCAAATTCTTATTTTATTGAAATATTTAGTACTAGCAGCCTGCCGCTTCTAATCGTCCCGGGGGATTAAGAAATTTTAATATATATATATATATATATATATATATATATATATATATATATCCTTGATTGCATAAAAACAAACGAAAAATGTACAAACAGTGTGAGCAACGGCGAGCTTATCTCTAAGAAGAGATCTCCAGCCAACCCGTCGGTAGTGCGAAAATAATATTTTTGTGGGGACAAAATAACTACTAACTATACTACAGTACTTTACATAAATATATACATTATTTAAATATATATATTTATAAAAGATATATATATATATATATATATATATATATATATATATATTTAAATATATATATATATATATATATATATATATTTATACATATAAACGTGTATGTTTATATAAATACCTACAAATATATCAAAGTAGTTCAGATATGAAGTGCTCTTTAACTCTTTTTTTAAAAAACAGAGATCGGGGGGCTTTCTTGAATAGTCTTGGGAAGACTATTCCAAAGCTGCGCAGCTATTTAGCTATATAGCTACATAGTCTATGTTCATCAGAGATTATGAAGGATTCTAATGGCAAAAGATTTTTTTAAACGGTCCTGTAGTTTCGGAGCCTATTCAATTCAAACAAACCAACAATCAAATCTTTCCTCTTTATAATATTAAGTGTAGATTTATAATATTAGTGTAGATTTGTTGTTATAGCGTAAGCGGAAATAGAAATACGGAATTTCTGAAAATCTGAAGTGTCCTACTATCATGGTTTACAAGATACAGCCTGTGCCCGATATTGATCTCAATTCGTAATACAGATTCCCCTTACTTGCCTTAAATTAGTGCTGTCACTTTCTGTCAAATAGGTTTAAAAAAGGATAGGAGATATTTTATGCCCTGTCATTCTTAAAAACGGCAATGGTTTTTTCGCCTTTTCTAGTCAATTTAGTCGCCATTGTTTTGATTGTCGCCATTATCAAACGGATAATATTTTACCATCCATCAAAAATCTTATAGTACACATAAATACTTCCCTCTAAAATATTACTTTGAAACCCTTTAAATAATTTTGCTGCAATTAACCTACTCCGTCAAAAAAATTTGTTACGCCAAACAAGTTCAATATTTCCATTAAAATAAAACACTTTTTTATTCTACCGCGCAGCAAATATTATATTATGACAGTATATTATTATTCTTGCCCAAAAAATACTTATGTTGCACATTTTTTATTATTGATGCACAAAATATCTAAAACAAATCCTAGACCCGTACCGATATTTCAAACAGTTTTGTACAAATCGAATATTTTTTAATATGACACTATCTAGACTGAGATATACATGTGAAAAAATGGGGTACCCCCATGTTAGAATTATTATTTGAATGGACGGTTAAAAGTTAAGAGATATCTTCTGATTATTAAAGCACGAGTCCGGAATCTTTGCTAATGTTTAGTATAAAATTACTAACGAAAGAGAAATTTTCAATCGTAATGTGGTAAATACTCGTTAATCAAGCAATCGCCTTAAACATTGGCTTCGTTTTTGAGAAAACACAACATTTGTTTTTGTATGAATATAAGGGTGACTACATCGTTCAACCTTTTTTGGGACAGTTTCAGGTACTACTGCCCTCAGTTCCTTAAAATTTAGTAAACAGACTAAAATACGTAGCACCACTTGTAGAAGCCAACAACATAGTCATCGGCGAAAAAGAAAATGTAGGCGTCCTTCAAAAGCAAAACGCGCTATATTTGTGCCATTATAAAAAAGTGATTATATGTAATGACTAATTTAAACATTATAATAGTGTAGATGTTTTAGATAAGCATTAAATTTTATTATGTAATAATTGGTGATAAATAATACTACATTGTGATTTATTTTGTGTTTAATTTAAATATATTTTGCAGTACATTGTTTGAAGTAAAACTTCAATAAAAAAGGTTCTTTTAATTATTAGTTTTTCATATTTACAGCAATCATCAAATACGAGTTCATTAAGAAATATTTATGTGAACATATTTTTGTGCACAATCAGTATTTTTGATAGAACAAAGGTAAAAATTGATGGAAAAACTGATAAATAATTGAGGTACAGTTAAATACTATCCTTATCAAACTACGTGCTAAAATTTTACAAGTGAAATTCGATGTTCATTGCGTAGTCAGTTAGCCATTCATTATGATACCAAGAATATGTACCGGTTGCGCAATGTAATAAGATTTCACCTGTAGACTTGTAGCCACTGACCTCTATTATACTAGTACGCTGGACTGATTATAAGCCGGGTATAGTGGAGCTATTTGATTTTGACAGGAACGAATAAATAGAGATGTGACAGTGAGCTACAATACATCGATAAAAAAATCTTTACGCTACCCATGCATGAAAATATGTTGTTCTGATTCATTTCTTTAATACATACACATATCACGCCTTTATCCCTTGCGGAGTAGGCATAGCGTTAACGGCGCTATCGCCACGTCTGAAAAATATTTGACGGCCGTTTCAGAAAACTCGTGCATAACTATAGTGACGGGTTGTCAGCCTGTCTGCCTAAAATTATAATACAAATTAAACCCTCGTGTTTCTTAGTCGCCTATTACGACGCCCGCGGGAAAAAAATGGGGTGATGTTATTCTAAGCCAGCATCACGACGACGACTAATTTAACAAAATAGTCGAGCAGTTGGTTAACTAATACCTAATCAGATTAATTAAATAGTGATGAAGAAAAAGGTAGTGTATCCGGATGGGGGTTAGTGTGCGGCCAGCTTGACCCAGCAATAAGGGAGAATTTTTGGAAATAAAAAGCGGTATTGTTTGGGAAGGAATGGAATTGGTAGGGAACGTATTCAAGAAAAATTTAAATGTACAAGGTTTGTTTTTTTTTTTTATTTGTTGTATCAAAAATTAATAAATATGTAATGGGAGTTTTTCTGTCGACAGTTCTGTTGATAGTTCTGAATGTCAAACCAGAGGGCGCTGTGCTAAACTGAAATTTTGACGTTTTAATGGCTGGCGTCAACCATAATTTTGTCACAGGTTCCGTTTTACGTTGTGTTCGTTACAAATTAATGTTTGTTTGATTTCCTACTAAATAAACTTATCGCATTTTTGTTATTTTGAGTATCATTCGTGTAAGTAAACAAATAACCAATAATAAATTTAGAACAATTCAATAAACACAAAATAAAGAATAATTTATAAAGTGGTACAGTTTTTATGTAAAGAAACGTTATTTCAATTAAGCTTAGCGCCCTCTACATAACACTCGAGAATCCCTAGAAAATTTCCTATTGGTGAGTGAATACTCAGATTTCGCAAATAGTGATGAAGAAGAAACCAACATGCACACCAACTTTTATAACAAGTATGCAAGTAAATACGTAAGTAATTATATTTCTTAGTGCAGTTTACAGAATAATTAAGAAAAAATACTTAAGTTACGGTAAAACATCGATAAAATTCATCGACAAGAAATATTGACACCACTATTTTTGTTACATTTAGTTCCATTCCCGAAAGGTAGAGGGCACTTCAAATAGCCCCCATAAAGAACTGTTATTTTTAAGGGTAAAGTCAGTCCAGCGTACTATATAAGGTGTAAAAAAATTAGCTAAGAATATTTTAAGGGGTGAACCAGTACGTGAAACTGAACAACTTTCCCCAAGGAACATAGGTCGAAATATGAAAAAATAATTTGACCTTCCCATTTTTTTTTCATATTCGACCTATGTTCCTTGGGGAAAGTTGTTCAGTTTCACGTACTGGTTCACCCCTTAAAATATTCTTAGCTAATTTTTTTACACCAGTATAATTATAGAGGTCAGTGATGTCAAGGCATATATTCTAATCTAAGAGATCTATCGATCTGTGATTCTGAGCCGTCATTAAAGAAGTTAACCATAATTAAAAATAATAATGCATTGGTATCATATAGTGATTTCTATCGATATATTTTATCTCACTGTCCCCATCTCTGTCTATTAGTTCTATGGCCAAAATGACAAATTCAAATGGCGCCACCTTGACGCGGCTTATCGTCTATCCAGCATACTAGTATAATATTTTTTTTTTTTTTTTTTTTTTTTGGCTTCCATCGCCTTCAGACGATGATTCTGCCAGAGTCAAGGTTAAAGAAAACAATAGTTAAAAAAATACAACAAATACGTCAATTTCCATTACCTATGGTTTTTTCTCCAAACAATAAAAACAGTAAAAATTAAAGTTGAGAGAGTGGAATATAACAAGCAGAAAGGCAAAACATTTTAAATCTTAATATTGTTAATTGTTATAAATTTGGCCAAAACATAAACAAAAGAAGACGATACAAGAGTCAAAAATGTGGAACGCTTCACGATTTTGCGTGTCATCCTTGCGCAGGGGCCATGCTAATCTTCTCTGTATCGTTCCAATTTTAGTATATGTACTGCCGAAGCAAGTACACTAGTATAATAGAGATCAGTGATTGACATGCACAAAGGCTTTCTCGGTAGGTATGCAAAGGATCAAAACGCCATGCTGCCAAAACTCTTTTCCGTATTATGCACCCTGTACATACTACATTGTTTTTGTGAGAGAAAAGTGCACAGCCTTGGGCCTACTACCTTTTAAATTAGACTATTTGCGAAAATATTGCACACTAGCAGCCCGCCCAGCGGTTTCACCCGCCGCTAACAATTTCCCTCCGGGAATAAGACAGTTTAATATAGCCTATGTTCATCAGGGATAATGTAAGATTCTAAAAATCTTGACTTTAATTTGAAACAAATATCGTTTTCTGGCGTAAAGTTACATGCCGTGTGATTAACCTGGCCAGCCCCATGGCAGTGCCTTTATTTATTTATTTTTATCCCACCCGAGCCGATTTTCTATTAGGTCATAACAAAATTTTATAAAATAAAGAAAATTGTGTGATACAAATTTCTTTTTTTAGAATGACGGTTCATGACGCCAATAAGTGACAATACTATCCTACATTGAATAAAGAATTTCAATTTCAAATAACGGTATAAGAATTTTTGAAATCGGTTCAGTAGTTTCGGAGCCTATTCATTTCAAACAAACAATAAAAAAAAACTGTTTCTTATATTAGTGTAGAATATATTATTATTATTTAAGTGTGATGACGGCTTGGATCAGATCGGGGACGTTCTAGAGAAAGGTCAGGTCAAGAGTACCCTAAACCGACGAGCATGTATGAAAAGATTGATGCATGTTGAAGAAGCGAAAGAGGTGTGTCAGGATCGTAGCAAGAAGAAAGATGTAGTCTCTGCCTACCCCTATGGGAAAGAGGCGTGATTATATGTATGTATGTATGTATGATGACGGCTTAGAATAGCATCACCCGATTTCTTTCCCGTGGGAGTCGTAGGAGGCGACTAAGGGACTTGAGGGTGTGTATTGCAATTTTAGGCGATGGGCTGACAACCTGTCACTATGGCAATATGACCCTCAAACATATGTCAGACGTGGCGTAAATGTCAGTTTTTGCGGCCGTTTAGGATAATAGGCGTGATATGTGTATGTATGTATTATTTTAGTGTAGATTTTTTTAATGCATTATTTAATATTTTTTGTCGTCTTTTTTATACCGAGTAAGGGACATCCCTTCGAATACTGATAGGGTGCATGAAACATAAAACTGGACAACTTTCTCCTAGAAACATATGTCAGGAAACGCCAAAAAATTACCTTCCATACAAAATCACAACCAGCTGACTGCATTCACTATGGGAAGTCAGTTTTTTGTGTTCCTAGGGGAAAGTTGTTCAGTTTCATGGTCTGCGTGTACCCTATCAGTATTCGGAGGGCTATCCCTTACACCCTTTAATACAGTGATGATTAAATGTAATCATTACACTACTGTACTAATATTGTGGCGTAGTTTGTACATTTTTAAATGAAAAAGTAGTTATTGTGGCATAACTGTAATAGTTAGACATATGGTACTGCGAACATTATTATAGATATTGATGACTTCTATAAAACTGTAGTACATCACTTTGCTCTATTGTCAATAATTTCCACAACGTACGCGATATAAGATATTTTTTTGGTACATTTGCACATTTTTAAATGAAAAAGTAGTTATTGTGACATAACTGTAATAGTGAGACATATGGTATTGCGAAGATTATAATAGATATTGATGTCCTCTATAAAATTGTAGTACATCACTTTGCTCTATTGTCAATATTTTCAACAGCGTACGCGATATAAGACATTTTTTTGGTACATTTGCACATTTTTAAATGAAAAAGTAGTTATTGTGGCATAACTATAATAGTTAGACATATGGTATTGCGGACATTATTATAGATATTGATGTCCTCTATAAAACTGTAGTACATCACTTTGCTCTATTGTCAATCATTTCCACAGCGTACGCGATATAAGATATTTTTTTGGTACATTTTTCACACGTTGGATGACATTATCGAAATTTTTACGCGGATCCCTATATTTTTCTCGTATAAAATATAGCCTATGTTCATCAGGAATAATGTACGATTCTAATGGTGAAAGAATTTTTAAAATCGGTCCAGTAGTTTCGGAGCCTATTCGATGCAAACAAACAAACAAACAATCAAATCTTTCCTCTTTATAAAATTAGTGTAGATAAACGAAAATAATATGTGACAGCGATTTAAATCATTTATAAAGTTAATTATTGTTTATATTATTATATAATTTATGCTTTGCCAAAGTAATTCAATAATAACATACTGTTGACTGACTCATTCTTTAGCGCACAGCCTACTTATGCTAGAAACATGTAATTTGAACAGTAGATTTATTACCCATCTTCCTATTTACCCATTCGCTAAGAAAAGATTTTTATAATTGTAACCCTTAAAGAGGTAAAAAAGAAGCAAAAAGTTCGTATAAACTTTTTTATTATTTGGAATTCAATAAAGAACTAAAATAATCAAACACGTGTCTCAGGATTTTCAAAATTTTAACCCCTGGTAGTTTGAGGTTTTTAAATACGATACGTGTTAGAATTGGTCATTGGACAAAGGAGTCAAAATTATAAAACACGTATTTCAGTATTTTCACATTTTTACTACTGAAAGGGATTAAAAAAAGTGTTTAAAATTCCGTATGAAAGTTCGTAGACTTTGATGTGATCTGTCTCAAATTTGACATGAGATCATGAAGCGAAAATAGGTTGTAAAAGGGATATTTTATTTTTAACCCCCAAAGGAGTAAAAAGTGGACTAATGTTTGTATGTAAAATATGGTCCTTTGAGGCGATCTCTTTTACATTAATTTTAGGCTTTAACTTAAGACCTAAAGTTTATGAATTTTTTTATCTTTAAACTCTGAAAGGGTAAAACGGAGCTGAAAAGTTCGTATGGATATTCATGGTTTTAAAAGAGATCTATTAAAAATAATTGATTATCTCTCTCTCTCTCTCTTTTTCGTGTGGGAATGGAATGAAATGTATATGGCACCTGGTTACTGGTGTTCTATAGACATAATAACACAAAGGTTTTTCGGTATCTGCTAAAGTAGTAGCGGCAATACATTAGTGAATCACATTTGAGGCTAAAAGCAACATGAAAGCTATATAGAACTAAGTATACGATGTGCGGATTACATAACGACACGTGCTTGATAATACAGTATATTTCTAAAAGCCGCAGTCTTTCAATGTTTATGGAAGGTTAAAACAGTTGCGTCTGAACTGTTTTAACCTGAAACATTCCAATCGTCTATATATTTATTTATTTATTTTTTATTATTCAATTAAAATACATTTTGCAGCATGACAGCCGAAGCCTGCACTATAAAACGTACTATTTATAGTGTTTTCCGATCTTTAAATGTCCTTTAAAAAGTTTTGAGTATTCAAAACCATAATTAATTTATGTATGTTTTTTCTCTGTTCGGAAGTGTGTTCGTTTTCAGTGCGTAACAATGGATTTCTAACGATACTGCGTTTTCAACGTAAGTTTCGTGCCTAGGTTTAGGTTCGTAGTTACGTTATAACAGAAAGCTTATGTGACTTTTATGCAAGTTTATGAAGATTGTCGCAATGACTAATTGCAGTAATGGTACTTTTGTACATGTTCAAGTCTAGATTCTTAAAAAGTGCGCTTAAAATTATAACTACCCAGTCTGTAGTCGGCACATAGCAGGTACCATACCATCAGTCGATACGTTGGCAGACAATGGAATAATCACCTACATTAAACGTATTTTTAGGCAGTATTGACGTTAACTAGTTTTCGATCGTGCTGTTTTCAATCCAGTACGGCGTCACCTTGGGCTTAACTTTTTGTTAAAAACCACTATGTGCCGACCCTGTGGTGTTATGAAATATTAGTAGGTAGTAAATTAGCTTCAAATCAAGGAATATCGTGGCAACAATTCTCGCTACCTTAAGCGCGGTATGAACAATATTGATAAAAATAAATCGCTAAACAAATATTTTTTCTCTGTAGTATAATTATCTTGCGGTGCGGTAAAAACGCACACATTGATAACTTTCTGATGTAGTAAATATCGTCTACCTACAAAATGTGCCACCGCATAGTCGTCTTCAATGCCTGGTAATAAGAATTATAAATTATTCAGTGGTTTTCAGCAACCATACCTAAAATTACAATTTTATTGTGATAAGGACTGACGCACTTGACATATCACGGCGCAAGGCAACTGAAATTGAGATAGTGGTGTTTGATCATTAACAGCCCCAAAGTGTGTAGTTGTACGGCATCGTAACTAGATTATGCGGTAAACTGCACATCGCTAGTGCTATCAGCAGGTAACTATGTCAACATTGTTTATGAGCTTCAAGTGTTTAAAAAGATTTCGTGGCAATGATCATGTTGATATTTTAAATGATAACTAACTGGCACACATAAAAACGACTAAGTAAATGTTAAATAACCTTTGATAAGAGACATCAGAGAAATTCGGGTTTTATTTAACTTCGTATAACAATTTATTTTCAGAGCTACAGTGACCAATAGCTATGAGTAGGTACTTACTATCCCTAAAGGTTTAGCCATAAGAAATCTCATTCCGTGATTGATAGGTACTGATTTATCCTCACATTGAGCCTGTTAAGGAGGTTAAAATTAATCGATACTAGACCTTATTCCAGACGCACTTCTATTATTACTAAGTCTAATTTGACGTTTCTAAAGCCGTTTCCTATTCTGCATGTAACTGTCAAACTCAAATGACAGGATTATAATCTCTAAAAATAACTGACAGGATTAAACTTAGCTTTAGCCGATTAGTGCAATTCTAGGAGGTGCAAAATTAAGCAATTTAAATATTTAAAAAGATTAAATTTTCTAATCTTAGCGGCCACTAAAAAGGTCCCGCTTAAAAATAGTACTGTCAAAACAAATCGAAATGGTTGCAATATTGGAGTTTTCTGTGTGATTTTAGGTCAGATAGGAGAGTTCTAAAGTGGGATCAATTGAGATGGGAGGTCCTAGAGTGTTACCGGGTAGGAAAGATCTAAAGTGGCACCTGATCAGAATGTTTTAGGCTGGCACCGGGTTGAAAGGTTGTTAAGTGGCACCGGATCGGAATATTCTAGGCTGGCACCGGATTGAAAGGTTTTTAAGTGGCCGGAAAGTTCTAGAGTGGTACCGAACGAATATTTATCTATCAATTTCATGTCTTTTTGGCGATTTTACACAAAAATGCACCAAATAAACATTAAAGCATTATTGCGTACTGCGCTCGCCAATCCATCTACCAAGCATGGTGTGTTAAGCATTTTCCCCCAAAGCCTCAGCAGGGACAGGCCGGTTTCTATAGTTAAATATAAGAATTTTACCACATAATAGAAAAATGCATTTTCGTGGTTTATAAAAAATATTTGTTTTCTTGCAACACTTTTATATATTTTTAAATTTGCAACACTAAATTTTGGTAAAAATAGCATTGTCAAAATCAAATTATATTCCTGTCAAAAACTTCCCAAAACATGGCTTTTGTGGAATAGCCACACTTAAAACCTCTAAGTTTAGGGATTTTATTTTAGTGATTTTAGCATTAGAAACTTAAAATGATTAAAACGTGGAATCGGGTCTTGTCATTATTTAGGGAAAATGGAGTATATGTATATGGATTAGGCAACTTGATCGTGGGTTAACGATGAGAGTAACATGAAAACCAAAAATCTGCCAAGTGCGAGTCGAGCTCGCGCGCGAAGGTTTCCGTACCATTATGTATACAAATTACATAAAAACCACGTAAATTGTATGGGCGCCACCTAAATATCATTTTGATTATTTTTAGTAAGTGTTGTTAAAGGCTACAGCAGCAACATAAACACATCTACTGTGAAAAACTGTCATAGGCGGTTGAATTTTTTAGAGAAAGTCTAACTATTACCGTTTATGACAAACAAGCCTTTTGAAATAGCAGATAAAATTGAGGCAATCATAATATAATTTTTGCTCCCCTTACTGTTTATGTTTATTCAAATTTATGGTATTTTGTGGTTTAACGGCAACAAAAAAATACGATATTTGTGAAAATTTCAACTATCATTGCTTATGAGATACAACCTGACGGACAGACAGACAAACAGCTTTGTTCTGTTTAGGGCTGGAATGTGCATTTTTAGCCACGGGGCATATAAATCTACACCTGACCATTTGGTGGCGAGCTGGGCTCGTCCAGAGAAGTTTGTGTGGTTGTTCAAACAACCAGCCCAATCGCTCCCATGAGGCGTCATCATCATCCGTAAGGACGTGTCTGGGACGGCGTTTAAAACGCGAGGTAGGATGGGAACATACAGACAGCGATGTCTCAGTAAAAATCAAAATGGCGGCCGTTGGATCTAATTAATGGTTCATTATCCGATGAACTAAGGACAAACGGAAACGGAACGAAACGGACGGACAAATTTTGACGGCGCTATTTAAAGATTTTAGGGTTTTAAAAAGGTTGATGTCTAGGTACACCGTACAGCTTCTTCTTATTACCACACTGCCACCTAAAACATCCCATAACTCCACGATGATAAGGCCGGTTATTAACTCGTATCCCGGAGAATTTCATTAAAAATGAATGCAGTTATTATGCCTTGTGGACTGTGGTGGAATGCTCGCCAAGGAGATAAGATATACGTGCCGCAAGCATGAGCGGAATTAGCATTATTATCAAGCGTTAAGAGCTTTACTTCTGATTGTTTATTACCTAAAAGTACGTTTTTAGTATTTTTACGTAAATACGGATATGAGACATAATGTTTTAAGAATTTGGTGGGTTAACAAAACGTTCTCTTTAGTCCATCATGGAATATTGAATGTTTCTTTTGTCTAAATTTGCACTAACTACCCTAGTTTTAGTACCTTCCTCACGTTTTACATCCTTTATCGCGAAAGAAGGCGCTTTTTTATGGCCAAGGAAAAAAAATACGTTTAGCTTAAATCACTTTGAGCTAACTCCATTTTACAGTCTCGTCATGGTTAGTTGGTTTGACCTTTGTGATCATACATACCTACATACACATACACATCGCGATCTATGGGAAATAATAAATAAGTGGACTGGCAAGAAGAGACCGTAGGGACCCACTACTTAGGTCTCAAAAGGTCCATAGGTAATTAAACGATAATAGCATCAATTCGGGATATAAATTCTCTTAACTAACCTTTAAATAAGTGCTGTCACTTTCCGTCAAATAGGATAGGAGATATTTAAGTCATGACATGACATGTCTTATAATTTGACGAAAAATACGTGTTATCTGCCGAAATCAGGCGACGAAGAAAACGGTGTTGACGATGAAAACAATGTCAACTAAATTGTCAAAAAATTACGAAGATCCCATTGACATTTTTAAACATGACAGGACTTGGATATCACCTATCTTTTTTCAAACCTATTTGACTGAAAGTGGCAGCACAAATTTAAGGTAAGTTACGAGAATTTTTATCCGTATTGAGGGCAAAACTCATTTTAACATTATCGTATTATTGCCGAAAAAGTTTCAAAAGAAATATATTTTAAAGTGGATGAAACTTAAAAATTCCCCATAAGTGTAAATGCCGCGCGCTTCTAGTATATTGTGTATTTATAAGTTGTAAAAGCGCCTGTGCACATATTTTAACTTTTATGATATATCTCTTTGATTGTTATTTTTGTTCCTAATGGTGGAGGTGGCAGGAATGTCCTCTGTCTGACTACACTACAAAAAAAGGAAGTGTTTACCTATATGGCGGGGCGCCCTGTCATACCCGTACAGTGATTTAATCTATACAGCGGGGCGCACTGGTAAATATCGTTTTATCTGTGAATTGGCTATTCATCCGTGCTCTTATTGACATTACATATGGCGTGACATATGACATAACATGGCATATGTTTTCCCATTAGTAGTGGCCTCTGACATATGCAACAACGCCCGTGTTAGTAATAATGAACAACAACTGGGATTGACAGCTTAACGTGCTCTCCGAAGCACGGAACCATATTTCTTACAGACAATCAATCAGGTGGTACAGCCTACAGATTAAACAAGGTGCAAAAAGAGCACCGATGAATTGCCAATTTACAGACAAAACGCTATTTACCTGTGCGCCCCGCTGTATAGATTAAATCACTATATGACAGGGCGCCCCGCCATATAGACACATCCCAAAAAAAACTTGGTGCATAACTTAGGTAGGTCTAGTCTCGTTTTCTCGGAAAGGGTCTGCAAAACTAATGTCAAAAATCGCAATGCAGAAACCAATTTTTTTAAAGATTTCGACTGCTACAAGTCTTGAAAGAAACTACACTTTCTTCTGAAATCGATCGGGTAACAAGCGCAGGGCTTGTCATTCGCTGACGTCGTGCCCACTGCCCGACTGACGCATGCGCGTCTGGCTAACGTCTATCCCGAACGAATATAGATGACTACTGGCCTAAACGTACTTTCGTAGTCCGCAGAGATCTTTTCAACGCGGTCGCCTAACTTCATCGTCAGATTTCACGTTCGAGCGGTTATCTTATTTTGTCGCATCGCGATAAAGATAAGACCGACGTTTGTCAAGTAAATAATTTGTAAATTATGAGATAATGGAATTGCCGGTATTTGGTACATAAAAGAAAATTCATTTGTCGCCGAGGCATGCCGCTGGCGGACTGTGTGGTCGTCGGGTGTGTAGCGCGCGGAAGTTGATCCGAATCCGCAGTCGGTACGTGTGTAGGGGCCACTACTGTCAGTCAGAAAAGCGGACTCGAGCCGCGCAGACGCGCGGTGCGTTGGTGCTTGTAGTTTTTTAGTTTTGACAGTTGGCGCGTTTTTCGTTTCCGTTAAATAAAGATATTTCTCGTGGAAATAATAGATTTTAAGTTATCCTTATCTATATATTTTCTTATTTTACCTTGTGTTCGACTAGTCATTGTGAATTTTCTACGCCGGCTGTGAATTGAGTGATTGCACGCGCTGTGAACACTCGCTCGTGTTGCGGAGAATCTTGTGATTTCTCTCTGTTGAACTATCTTTGTGGACTTTCCGGCTGCTGCAGCAAGTGACACAGGTACCGTACCTTCACTAATAGCTATATTAAACATTTCTAAGGGATTAAAGTGTATCCAATTCGTTTTTATGTAGGTACTTGAAAGTTTCAATTCGGTGCAGGCAATTTCTCTCGGAGTGGATTCCAAATATAGCGAATCGGGTTTAGCTGCGTTGGGTCGAGGTGTTCCAGTGGCCAGTTGTGTTGTGTGCGATTTTCTAATGAGTTTGGTGGCGCTGGCGATCGGGTAGCGTTCCGTCCGGGCGCGCTGAGCCCGCCAGACAGCTGTGCACACGTAACGGATAAAAATAAATACCCCAACATTATCCCCTGGTAGACACACCGGCTTGAGGACAAGGCGATATTATTAGTGCACATTATACAATGGAATGCTAGGTTATGTTAGGTTATCTGACTAAAAAACCGGTTTTGTACCTACTCCTCAACTCAGTAATAGGCGTATTACTTGCCTCAGTCCTCAGAGCCCGATTCGGCGTACATTGCTCGTTATCTTGAGTAAAATGTACATCAGGTACTGTCGGCAGGGTCATGTAATAAGGCCTTTAGGTTATATCCGCTAAGCGAGTTGTTTGCCCACAAAATGGTTGTGCTCTTAGTCATGAAATGATAATTGTTTGTCATACAATATAAATAACATTGAAATGGCAATAACATCATTGTATTGAAGCTGTATGTATGATATTCACTTCACAATTTTATTAATTGCATTGTTATAATATATACTTACATACTAGACTTAAAGCTGAATGACTTTCCAACAAATACAGTAGCAAAACTACAAATTTATTTCTTATAAGAACAATAGAAAGAGATCCACTTAACTCTCTCTGTCCATTTTCAAGTATAAATCAGCCTATAGCAACATTTTTGAAGTACCTTGTCCTGAAGGTGACTTTCTTATCAAAACTGTGAACGACCCGTCTTGCTAGGTCACCTAAATGCTCTTTTGTACACACAGAACAACCTGATGTAAAACTCAGATGCCTACATTAGTTATGTTATAATATCTATCACACTACTCTTTTACCTAAAATTATTCATGTGATAGACAAGATAATAAGTATGTTTTTTTATATAAAGAATAGGAATGAATTGCCTTTCGATGTGAAGATAGTTAAAAATACATACCAAAATTGTAATAAAATTATAAGAAAATAACTAATTATTGCGGTCAGAACATACCTAAAGCTAAATTCAATTTGATATAGTAACTCAATAGGTACAGTAAAGCTAACAAGCGGTTAGACACTAATGCCAATGTAAGTCTTATGCCTGCAGCATAAGAGCGGTCCTAAGTCCAAACTATCTTACCCAGCCTCAAGGCAGTTAATTGAATATTGAACATGATTGTCTGTTCTCAGCTTTGGGTGTTTTTTGTAGACAAATCTTTTTGAATAAGCTGTATAGCATAATTTACATATTGTAAGACTGACTGGACAGCTGGCTGTGTCAAAGGTGCAAATTGTAACTGGTTTATGCTTTTAAATCATCCTGTTTGTAACATAGCCAGCTCTCTGAATAAATATAATTTCAAAAAGTTATTTTTGCATTGCGAATGAGTATTTTGTGCTGTTTTACAGGTTTTGTAATTAAATTAGATTAATGCCATCCCAATAAGCCATATTTAACAGCTCGACAACAGAATTTATATAATAAAAGAGATAACAACAAAGGAAAGTGGCATTATCATTAGGGCGAATCTGACAGCTGTCAAATGTGGCTTAGTGGAATAGCCTAGCACTGAAATTTACAACATGTTCATTACAAAAAAGTTGTATATTGTTTTAGCCATTTGACTATAGATGTGAAATAGAATTGGTAAGAAATATTTAAGCATAATATACTTGGTTATCAAAATTTTGGTAAAACCTGGATAAAGAAACACTATAAATGCAAAAAAAAACATAATTTACCTAAAATGTTGCAATAAGCATAATGTGTGAACATATCTCTATATATACTTTATTCTTTTTTAACAATCCCAACAAGAAACTGGCAAAAAATGCAAATCTGGTATGTTGCTTACCTATCCATTTGAATTTTTAAATTATGTTCCAAATGTTTTGTTACTCCTAGTAGTTGAAGCAATTAGAGGAATATGCCGGATGATAGTAGAGTCAAATAAGCTGCATTTTGAGATAAAAAAGTGTAAAGTCCGGTTGGGCTTATGCAGGATATCACAATCAGACTTTACACTACTTCTGTAAATGCCTATTTTTATTTATGCTAACTTTGCTATAATTAGTCAATCAACTTATTTGAAAAACAATCCAATAAGGACACACCCTAAAAGAAAACCTAACACTACCTATACTTTTTGTTAAACAGGCCCTAGCCATTGGCTACAAAACCAAAACTAACAAGAATTATTTCCATTTTTATAGGTTGTTAAATCTATATTTTAAATTATTCAGCTCTCTCTTACAAAGTAATCCTAACAGAAAATTTAATAAAATTGTTTGTATAATCCTTTAGCATGTTTCCAAGCATCAATATAACTTCACTGTCCTGCATTCCTAACCAAAAATATGGTGCATCAGAATCCAGGTATTAAAATTCCACGGGCAAATAAAATTGTGTTGTTGCTTATCAATAAAACATTCTTGAAATTTTATTGAATCTGATGAAAATACTTAACATGGTTTTGTTAAAATAACAGTATGACGATGAATTTTATTTGTGCAAACTAAACCTTATTTTGTTTCTTTAGTTTGTTTTTGGTTGTAAATTAATTTATTTAAATCATCTTCTTTTCAAGTGGGACACCAATTCGTCCAACTTTATATAAATGTATTTGAGGCAGACTGGGGAAGCCAGCAAGCTCTTTCAAGAACCTCAAAGCCCAAAAGCACTTCAGTCTACCAATGGCACTCCAGAATTGTACTTAGATTATAAATGCATTTACTACATTACTAGCATTGCTATTTACTTAAATTTCACAAAAAATATTAAAAAAAATAGTATGCTGTAATGCCCCTAAGATTTTGTTGTTTCACATCTAAAAATAATAAATAACAATCACTAGGTATATAATACAAATATCTACTCATAACTGCGCCGAGCGAAAACCGACCGCCAAGTGGCGCCCTCACCTATTATTAATTCATCAATTTAATTAGAACAAATAGCTAAAATATAAGATTTATAAATTATTGTTCTATATAGTTACTTTAAAAAAATACAACAATCAGCTGTTACTTGTGATTTAAATGGTAAAATGTTTATAGTGGCCACCAATTTCCGTTAAAGTGATTTTAAAGACGCATAACATAATGAAATTACTTTATTTAATGTAGGATAGTATTATCACTTATTGACGTCAAGCTTATTGTTGAACCTCGAAATAAACTTATTGTATATTGGAAATCAGTTTGTCAATCTTAGATTTTTAATGCATGCTCTAGATTTTAAGAAATTATTAATAAGTAGGTGAGGGAGCTCGGTCGGCAGCGGCACATTGCACTTATAGGGTCAGTGACACTAACAATATAGATCAATACACCTAGCCGGTTACTACCTATCTATCTATTCACATATTTTTTTGTCGCATCAATGTAATTGCATTCTATATAAAATATGCATCATAGAATCAATTTACGGTTATTTTTGTCTCGTCAACTATGTTTAGAATATGAAACTTTATAAACAATGAAGCTAAAAATGTACCTTACGGCATTTTTGAATAGGTACCTAAAAAACTGGTACAAAAAAGGATTTTTTTTATTTTTAATGACTACTTTAAATAAGTTACTGTACATGTACCAAGAAGGTATTTAAAAATAATGTTAGCAATTTTAGTATGAATGACATAGTTTTTTTCTAGCTTTATCTGTCGTATATTTTGTTCCTCTATCTCTAGTTTATTAACATTCTTTTAAATTGGGCAAATATAGTTTTGTGTGAGCATAAAAACATGTTAACTAGGACATTACTTGTATGGTTGGTTTTAATCTTTTAATATTATTCACTGACAGACATGTAAATAATGTTGTCTTCAATCACATAATGTACTACAATAATCCTAGTTTCATATTTGTGAGGAGGAAACTGAGGAGGTTAGCCATAAAATTTAATAGAGAAGAATTACAAAAAAAATGAATTATTTGTAAATTGTTGGCCATTTTTTCATGAATATTTAAATCAAGCACTTATCGGAAATTTTTGGTTTATCTTTCTTTATGAAAATAATGTAATGTATTCAATAAGATTTCTCCTATTAACTGTATTGCATTGCGAATTCGATATCTTATTTTACAACTTGTGTTTCAAAATAAATGAATAATCCAAAATGGGTGATCGGATAATTTATTTCTCGAATAGGACATGGAGTCGACAGACAACTCAATAGAATGAGAACTATCTTTCGGTTAATAAAATACACTTACAGTTATCATCGTTATTAGTCCAATAAGTCGATTGTTTGGGCAAACGACGCAAGAAAAAATACTTTCAAGGAAGATCGACGAAATCAAAGTACCTATTTCTGTATTGCAATATGTTAATATATACATATCTCCGAATACTTACGATATACGTAGATATATATATGTAATTGTATTGATATTTTACTTGGCGTCATTCCAACATGTTATATGGGCGCAGAGTTTGAGTTTGGTCATTCATGGTCATAAATCTTTTCTATCTTATTCATAAACAGGAACGAAACGGTGGTTTAGTTTTGCCACAACTAAGATTCTGTGGGTACGTTAATCCGGGATAGTTACGTAAAAACAAAGTCTTCGTCAGTGTCAGTGCAAATATTATTAGGCGAAATAATATCTATAACCTGAGTTCATCGGGCTGTTCCGCGACTAATCTACCTACTCGATGGCTACGTCAGTGTCACTAGCGCTGGTCAGGGAAATAAATTCTCTGCCTGAATACGCAGCAGTTGATTGGGAAATCAAATTTTTGTACATTTGGTTGATTGCCTTGGGAATCTTCCATTGTGGTAAAAGAATGGGCCAGCCTAGACACTGCGTTACCGTTTCTAGTTGTTTCCAGGGTACGCCACGGGGAGGCTTCTTTCAAGTTCTTGTCTGCCCGAGCCTCTCTGAGACCTGCACACACGAAGACCTTAAAGAGGCCAACTCAAAAGCTATAAGTGTTGCCATGCATTGGCAATCGCTGCTATAGCTTTTGTACAATCTGCATTGGGCGTATCCCATTGATACGATAAGAGGAAGAAGGGAAATCAAATTATTAATAAACAACAATCACTGACCCCCAAAACATATTAAGAATTAATAAATCCGTGTAAAAACAGTACGCTTTAGTTATGTATAAAGAGAAACACTAATACGTACCCATTACTAATCGAGATTCTGAATAATTTGCGCGAAAAATCCACTGCTTATTAGCAGTACTCAGTCTTATCCTGACACTAACTTAATTTTTTAACCTCTTGTGCTGTGCCCTCCCCGTAACTAGGCGTGTCTTCGTGTGGTCCCATAGCCTCCTGTCCTAGTTGGAACGTTGTCACAGAAAGCGTTATTGTTACATGTTTTCAATTGTAATACCGGACTGCTATTTGGCAGTGTATCTTGTGGCATAAGCATAATATGCGAGCGGCTTTGTGGCGCGGCTATGGATATGGGTATCACCACTATCACCAAGCTTTGGAAAACATCAACGAATCGATGGACAAAGCATAAAATAAAATTACATAGATTTGCAAAAGTTCGATAGCAAAGGACTCGCCTCTTGATTGCACTATATTGTTCTACTCAAATGAAAAGTAAAACCGAATACAATTCTAGCTACATTCGAGCGTGAAGCAGCAAATCCCAATACAAAAGACAGTGATGACTGGAAATTCGATTTGAAACTTCCTACTGTCTGTTTCCATATTCCCGACACGATTCCGGTACCAATAACAATACATCGCCCACCTCTCCGGGACAGAATGACGTTTGAACGTCACCGAATTAAATTTTGGGTTCCATCTGAGAATAATAAACCGATTTCCCTCCAAGACTGAAAATTAAAAGTAACTAAACGAGAGCTTTTGGAATAGGTTTGGATCAGACATCTTCTACCATGAAAAAAAGGAATATATCGTATCATAGGGTGTATGATAGGGCTTGTTAAGCCGATTCTAAAGATATATCACATTTTATAAGTCATTTGTTAAATTAAACACGTCCCATTAGATACCACACAAGATATATTTCAGAACAACTTTTTCCTATACAAAAAAATTATAACGTCATATCTTGGCTCTCCCACAAAATCACAGACTTTCTTGAGTCTCATTTTAGAATAGAATAGAATAGAATTTCATGGTCATTTTAAGTATCTAGGTCAAATGCTTTTATACTTATTATATTTGGGCTACGATATCTCTCATCAAATTGATGTTACCCTCGGTAGCTGATCATATGCACAAGACTAGACCACCGGAAGAGTAAAAAAAATCTACAAAATGTGAAGATAGCGGTGTTCGTCTAACTAAAACAGAGCTCCTCAGCATGCCTCGCCGTCACCACTCCAGATGCTTTTAATTACGTAGACGACTCAGTAGGTGTAATAGGGTTGACATTAAATAAAACAACCATTTACTTCACTGATATTGCAGACTGTGAAAATAGCTTTTGCTTCTTTTACTACAGTGGAACGAACGAACGGTTGAATTTTTAATTGGAAGTACGAGAAGTGCGGTTTTCTACAGCGGGAACTTAGCTCATTGTTGCAAAGAGAAAATGTATATCCCTCAAATTGTAATAAAAGTTTTATGTGCGATGGTTGTTCATTATTATCATGACTTCAAGTCGCTACTAATAAGAAAAATATTAAATACAATTAGTCAAATTTTATGATAAATTTATAATATCTTTAATCACTAGTTTCGATGTGAAAACACCCTTTTTCCCCTCGTGGCTGGCAGAAAAACGTCACAGAATAACATGACTTGGCATGTGTAGGTACGCAAAACGTCACGTGCAATAGATAAATATAGGTGCTATTGATAGAAAGTCTTGTTTAGATTGATAACATTGCAAACCAGATGTTTCTAGAGTAGAAACATAGGAGCATTTTTTGCCTCAGTAGTATTTTACATAATTATGATGCACTTCTTTTTCATTTATTTTAACATTCGGCTTACGATAGCTTACTGTTTTTCGATTGACAGCCAATTTCGTCAAAGCCTGTATTTGTATTATGCGGTTAAAACTAAGATTTAATCGGTTCGTAATTTGACCTTGCAGCATGCACTTATTGAACACCGTGAAAACTTAAAAACAACAACTGCCGAAGTTGAAGTTGCTGGTACACAAGTTGATGAGCTTGTATAAAAAAGTGGCAGCCCTATTCGTGTGTATTTAAAGCGCGACCGCTAGTCGCGTCGCGCGTGCGTCACATCTAAACGCGAATAGAAATTGGTGACCCTCGCTGTGACGGCAACACCGTCAGCTCACGTTACTATAGTAGTGAAAGTTGGATCTAGACCTTTTTTATTACGTGATGATCTCACAATGGACTCTAGTCTGATCCAGATAAGACTGAATAGACCGAGCTAAACCAAAATCTCAGAGGCACGGTCATTCCCAGTCGCCGAAAGAAAACACTAAACTGTTTGGTTCTGAATTCTAATGGGAGGGTTGTGGCAAGCCAGACAGCCTTTGTTGTTACGTCTACGTCTCAGACATGAGACACAGGTCGGCCAAAGTAAGGAGAGCATGTGCAAATGGGGCTTTATATCGGGGAGATTGCCTTTGCTTTGTCTCCCTCGCAGTCGGTAGCACATCTTTTGTCATGCTTTGCGTACCTGTATACGAGAAAGCCTTTACCTACAATGCAACAGACAGCACTGTGCGGGTGACAGAGTTCTGGTACGTAGCAATAAACTCGAAACAATTCTGTAAAAAAGGTTACGTCATAAGCGGCAGAGGTATGGTTGGTAAAGGGCTTTCACACATAACTGCCAATATTTTCGATGCGATGCGAATTCGCAGCTATGTATAGGATGCTATCGTGGAGCTGGGGTGTTAACTATGTTTTCTCAGTTTGACTTCTTTATGACCTATAAACTCAAACCGATAAAGTTAACCTTCAAAACTCAATAAGATTAATGAAAATCATGATACGAAAAGCATAACTATATGCTTTCAAAAAGGTTGTTTTCTAGAACATTTCATTCTGCCATGAAATCATTTTGCATACTTCCGCTCAATTATATGCATCAGTTGTTGTAAAACTTTACAGTCATAGTAAATTATTTACGTTTGACAGCATATGGCATTCTTGTGCTTGTTCGACTGTTGTGGGATACCTCCAAAAACTATGCACAATATACAGGATCTAAAAAAATATATTAAATCGTTGAAAAATATACCTACCTTCAATATTTGTAAGCAGTTTGTTGAGATTCGGACAATAGTATCAATACCTTCTTTTTTGAAATAGTTAGGACACTTTTTTTTGGGGAAGATTATTTTTTCTTTAATAAAATATTCCGGATGTTATGTTAATAATTCAACATTTAATGATAAATGATAAATTCATATAAACCCTTGCGGGTTAAGCAGAGCGTAAACGGCTGCAAAAAACGTACATTTAACGTCTGAGAAATATTTGAGGGCCATTCGGAAAATAGTGTATCGCGTATAGTGTCAAGTTGCTATCTCATCGCCTTAACTTGCAATACACACGCTCGAGTCCATTTATCGCCTCCCAATGGAAAGAAAATGGGGTGATGCTATTCTAAGCCGGCATCACACGGCAACATTCCGTTACACTATGTATTTATAACGGAACGTAATACTCTCAGCTTAGCAACATGCGTTTGTATGCCATATCACCCTGCAGGCATATTAAAAGAAAAACGTTGTAACAAAATGAGTGAACTACAAAGTCTTTTGTTATTGGTTACTTGGACGGGTTGCTATAGCGCGTTTTAATAGTCATTTACCTTAATACATGTCGTGAAACTCGTAAAGTGTTCTAACTAAGAAATAAAATGGCCGCCGTGCAATGACATAACACTATTTAAGTACTTGGTCACACAGTTAAGTTTATCCGTGTTTGGTTTGTCAGAAGTTGTGGTTTTAATTTGATACTATATTTTTCTAATATACGGATAGATGGTGTTATGTAAACTAATATTAAGGTTATCCTCGACGATAAGGACGATATATCCAGTTCATTTATTACGTACCAGTTTTGATTATTTTTTACCCCCTCTCCTCTCTATGTAAGGCAAAGTTAGACTTGGATGTGCCCAACCTCCCCCTTAAAACAAACGAACCTACCTAAGATCAGTATTATATCAAAATAACAAAGTAAATTTGAAATAAAATATTATTATAGATAATATTATAAGGAGATAAAAACATTCTTTAATGTAAGCCTGTTCAACAGAATGTTTTATTCAAATTGTGAATCAATTAAGCGGCTTTTTACTTATTTATGATCTTACGTAAGAACAGTCTAGACCTCTCCCGCCCCCATGTAAGAAAAATACTTGTCTGGACCCCCACGTCTCTAAATCAGCTTACGTAATAAGTGAACAGCCCCCGAGATAATTGCCCTTCGTAACAAGAATTTTAAACTCACAATACATTTATGACTACTACATACATATATCACGCTTATTCCCTTGCGGGATAGGCAAAGCGTGCACGGCCGAAAAAAAACATTTCCGCTACATCTGACAAACATTTCAGAGTTATTCAAAAAATTGTGTATTGCTATAGTGACAGGTTGCCAGTCCATCGCCTAGAAATAGCAATTAATACTACAGTTGAGTTAATAAGAACCACTTTCATTCATAATACTGCATTCATGATGACACCAAGTCCAATTTCCCTAATTAAAACAATTTCTATTAATGATCTGACAGCTGTTAAAACGGACCTGTATGATGATTAACTGCGCGATGTGTGTATATGTGCACAACATCCAGCAAAATTACCTGGGCCATAAAATCTTAAACCATATAACGAGCAACCATTTAATAAGATATCAAATTCAGTGCAAATATTTTAGGATGAGTTCTACTCGTGATACTGTACAACTTTCCCCGAGGAACATAGGTCGAATAATGAAAAAATATTATTAGACCTACTATTCAAAAGGGTTCATAAATTGTGTCACAATGTGTTCCGTATAGTCGGGATCTTGGAAACAGCTGCGAAATTATTCCTAAAATTTCGTAAATTGGGAGGTTTCGGGGGCGATAAATCGATCTAGCTAGGTAAAATTTTCCAAAAAAGTTTAAGTAACAACAATAAACACATTTTTTTGTCGTGTGGTTTCACCGAGCGATACGTCCAACTACTCGATGAACCCTGTCAGTTTTTCAACCGCCTTCTAATAGTAGTAGGCCGCTGACATGGTTGTGTAACGACCGCCGAAGTCTAAGTAATCATAGACAGCAACCGGGTCCAACGGCTTAACGTGCCCTCCGAAGCACGGAACCATCTTTCTTGTCTGACAACAGGTGGTTCAAACTGCAATGTCATAACCAGACTGGGAACAAATTCACAAAGTGATAATAATCAACTTTGTGAGTGCCCCACCAAGAATCGAGCCCGGAACCTTTGCGTCGCAGGCAGTCGCCCTACCACTGCGCCACATCGGCCACAAAGCCGATTTGAATTATTCAGAACTCAAAAATATAGTTTCGCCTGTAAAATAAACGCAAATCGATGCTAATATCACCTTCGCCTTCAGCATTTTAAAGGGCAAGACCAGTGAAACTAGCGCCGCCGCTGTGATGCACAGAAAAATAAATGTTTACTGAATAAACTTGAAATTCGCCGGTGGACCAAATCATGGCTATTATAACTAACTCTTTAGAACTTCTAAAACACTAAAAGTGACATTTCAGCCATTCTTATGGGTACTTATCTACCTATTCTTATGTCCTTACATTTTAACCTTTGTGTATAGTTTTGCTGTGTTGTAACACTAACTTAGAATAGCATCACCCTTTTTTTCCGCGGTTGTCATAAGAGGAAATTAAGGGACTCATGAAAATAACAAATTAAGGCGACTGGCTGACAAACTGTCACAATAGTGATACACGTTTAAAGTATTTATCATAAAGTGGCGATAGTGGCCGTATTTTATGGCCGTTGACGCTCTGCCTACGTGTAAGTGTAGTTGTTGTCGTCACTTTATACTTTGGTCTTCGTATGACCAGCCATTGTGTTTAACCATTTTTTCCTTGGGGGCAGCACTAAACTTTAACCTTCAGTTTAAAACCTGGCTCTGTTATTACGATGTAACCCTTTCATTATAATATCGCAAGCAAGAGCCCCATCAAATATTCCTAGCTTGTCATAACGCCAAAGGGGAGCAGTTATAACTTTTTAATGAGAGAAATACTGCAGTTGTGTTTGAATACTCAAACGAGTACACTGATTCAAGGGTGCTGTACGTCTAGAAGACTAACATTTTGTTTTAAAAATCCATTCAAACCAGTAGTGTGGCGTCCGAAATATTCCTGTGTTGCGACGACGTGTCTTTTTGCTGTTTACCGGTAACTAACATTTTCACATACAACTTATTTTTCGTCTGCGGAATTCGTTATTTCAAGGTATGCACAATATGCACATGAATTTGGTTAAATTCTTGTCTTCCACTCCACGTACCCCGAAAACTAAACCAGCACCGGTAACTACGTATAAAAAGATGTTCCATTATTTAAATTCGTGTTTTGCATAGTAAGATTCTACCGTTGCAAAAATGCACACAAGGCACGACTGAGCTTCTTTTGCATTCTGACGTTGTTGCGAATCTTTTGTACAATTGCGATGCTACTGTGCTTTCCTTCTGCCTGTCTTTCTTTTTCTTGACATTTTCTGCTATACTTTGTAACCTATGCAATATCCTTTGAATTTAATTGCACCGCTTCAATAGTAACGGATAATGTTTTTTCTCATTAATATTCTAAACATGGGATGTCTAAAAGAAATTAAAACTTGTTCAATAAAACTTTGATAAGCGGCGCGTCACACGTTTGTAGTTCAAGTTTATGACCCAGACGACGCTACATAAATACGAGTATATGTAAACATGAAAAGTTCGTGCAGAAAAACCTCGATATTTTTGTGTCTTGATGTATTATTTTTCTGTGCAACTATATTAAATATTATACTTAAAAAATCTCAAATTCAACTCTCAAATTTCTCATTACTCTATCTATCCTCCTGATCTATCCATTCTCGTGGCATTGTACCGTGTTCAGCTTCTACTATTTTAGACAGTTGACTAATTCAGTGTCAAAGGTGACAGACATTGTCAATTTGGTGGCACAGTAAAAGAACAGAAGCAGTACGCAAAGGCAATACTGATTTGAGTTCGCCATGTGCAGAGTCATGGAGTTGTGGAGTCGAGGAAGTCATGTTATAATCTGATAACTCTCGACTCTTGGAAATTCAGTCACTTTGTCACTTATACGTCTTGTCAAAGACGAGACTTTCCTTGGACTAATTTTGTACAAAGAATAAATATACTGTTCGCAAAGTGCTATAATTCCGTGACTAAGTCATCGGTCTAGAATCGATCGTTACATAATGTGATTATATATCGATGTTCCATTCGAATAAGAATAAAGGCGTGCTTTGTATTAAGACTATAAGTAGGTACTGTTCCTTTGCTCCTACTGTAACGGTGCATCCTCCCAGTAGGGGAGGCCGGGGCAAGATGAAGCTCGGGGCAAAACGGGAAATGTGTTTGTATGCGTGATTGGTGAACACAAGCGCACCCAATACGGCGCCATTAGTGCGAAGTTCAGTCGATTCATTCGAGTCTGAGCGGCGCGTGCGTGTCAGAACGTGTTTTTGGTTTTCGGCGGAAAAAAACTAGTTTTGGAAGGATTTTAACGAAGTTTTATTCTTTAGATCAATGTGCAATAAGGTATGTACAAGTGTTTACGTAATATTTTACCATTTACTAGTTGTAGAAGGGTATATGTCGCAGTATTATAGCAGAATTAGGATTTCGGCCGAAATCCTAGGATTTCGGCCAAAAGCCGGATTATGGCAAAATTGTAGACTACATTCGACCATCGTCCTAAGTAGATCCAGGATTTCGGTCATAATCCTAGGATTTTGGTCGAAATCCTGGATCTGCTTAGTATTATGGCATTAATCGCGATTCGGGGGAATCTATGAGCGGGGAGGGTCCGGGGAGGGGGTGTTATTTTTTGTTTATGTGAAATTATTTTTCTTTTCAAAAATAATGATTTATTTTTAAAAAAGAAAAGTGTTTATTTCTATCATTCATAATCTTTATTTAAATACTAGGTGATGCAAATAATAACAGGAGGTTCTGTTAACCTTGTTATATTTTGTAAAAGAGAAGACACCCAAATTTTTATTTTATTACTCATCTAAAAATATTATATAAAAAAAAATTAAAATTGTTTCTTTCATTTGCTTACAATCATAAACTATATTCTGAGGCCGGTATCTCCCAGTAAGTATGTAATATACCTGTGGCAGGAGATTCCGCTCTCCCATTACAGTAACTTACATACAATAAACATAATGTGTAATGTGAAAACAATTTCTGATCTAAACGATATAAAAGAAAAATTAATAAAAGGGGAAAAACTAAGAAAAAATAAAATTTTAAACGTAGCATGCAGTTTGAGTGTGAGAGTGTGTGTGTGCGTGCGTGTGTGTGTGTGTGTACGTGTGTGTGTGTTTGTGTGTGTGTGTGTGTGTGTGTGTTTATGTTTTATGTGTATATTATAAGTATATAAACGTATATATAGTAATATAAGTATTCAAAGTAATCTCGTAAGGATGTCACCTTAAGAGATAACTTTATAAACAGTTACTTATGTGATTATCTAAAAAATACTGTTTTTACTACTTGAAAAATCTTTAATGAAAGAAATGATACTCAAAAGTTTATGTTAATGACAGAAAAACTAATTATTTAATGTTTGTTATATTAATCATAGTTAGAAGAGGTTAGCACTTAAATGTTTATGAAAAATGGTTATTTTTTATATCGAGACTAGATACCTAATAATAATAGTGATTAGTACATTATATCTGGAATCAATAAAAATAAAAGACTGATTTGATTATTATAAATATTTTTTGTGTCATTGTTTCATCAAATTTTCAAAAGTTCCTTTTTTTCTCTCCAATAGCATAATAAGAATACAAATTAAAGTAAAGACAAATAGTAATGCATGTCGATAGTCACTATTCCGTGTAATGACGGCTTTAAATAGCATCACCCCTATTCTTTCCCGCGGGTACGACACCCAGAAGCGACTAACGGATGGAAGTTTTCATGGTGTATTACCATTTTATTTTTCTATAGTCATTCACGTTTTATCTAAAATAGCCCTCAAAATTGTTTATGGCCATTAAAACTCTGCATACCCCGCAAGTATTTATGTATGAATGTGTATAGTCACTACATTTATAAAAAGTGTTCTGAAGCCTTCGTTTTACCATATTTCTACGTAGATCCAGGATTTCGGTCAAAATCCTAGGATTATGTCCGAAATCCTAGATCTACTTAGGACGATGGTCGAATGAAGTCGACGATTTTACCATAATCCGGCTTTTGGCCAAAATCCTAGGATTTCGACCGAAATCCTAATTCTGCCATAATACTGCGACATATATACTTCGAGTTCAGATTGCTTTTCGGCGCATTTATTTTGTAGGTTAGGTGGGCAAGGTCGTTTTGTAATTTTTGTCCTCTGGGGCAAAATGGTCGGGGTATAATGGGATAGTATCCCGTTTTGCCCCATTTGAGAATGCAGAATATTATTTCACAGTTGTGTAAACACTGTTTAAGTTTTTGTCTTTTTCTAACGTGTGGGTCACCGAGTCGATGAACGACCAGATGTACCCTGGTGTCAGAGATTTTTAACTACCTACTGCTACTAGTAGGCCTCTGGACATGGCTATAATGACCGGTGTCTTAGTAATAATAATCATAGACAGCGACCGGGATCGACGGCTTAACGTGCCGTCCAAAGCACGGAACAATGAATTTATCTATAATTTTTTTATTGCAGCTGAAATGGTACGTAATTAATAATTATAAACGTTAAACGGATCGAGAAACATGGGAGGAAGAAGACATGAGAAGAGCAGCCCTCAGCTGTGCTTTCCGAAACAATGGGTTTTCTTAGGGCCTCAACCACATACAACGTGCCTAAGTCAACCTGATCCCAATCCACTGAAGGCTGGGTTATGTGCAGCGTGTGCATCAACTAGGCACATATTTGCGTAAACTGCCAACCAGATTAAAAGTGTACTCGTTTTGCCCCATGCCATTTCCCATTTTGCCCCACGGTCGGGGCAAAATGGGATTTTTGACTAATTATACTTCGTTTCTTTTTACCAAAAAAATGTCTGATTTAGGGCCATAAAAGATAATTATTATGTTAATTAAAACTATAAGTGTTGTTTTTGTTTTAAAAGATTTTTGATAAACAATTTAATTTTCGTACTATGATTTTTTTTTTCTTAAGTATCCCAACTTGCCCCGGTCTCCCCTACTAGGCACCTACTCCCACTAATTAAAAGGGTTAAACGTCCCAGGTATTTAGAGCAAGCCACGGCATAACTTGCCGTTTAAACGCCAGCTACGCTACCGGCCTAGATTTTAAATACTTCGAGAGCTAGGCTTAAGCGCTAAATAATCTGGAGTTTCAGAGTAATGAGTTTCAGGAAAATCTAGGACGTTTTATGGACATAATATTTTACCGTTAAAAGTTTCTACTCTAAATTGCCAATTATTTCTACTCGTATTTAGTATACGTACTTAGCTCAAACTTTTTACTAACTAAACGAGTTTCGTGAAACACTTAGGTGATATTTGAAGTATGACGCACCTGAGAGAAAATTTATTACGGATGACTACAGCCTTTTTTTGTTGCCATCATTTGGGAAATAATGTTTGAAAAAAATAACATAGCACCGGCTTTAAGCTACACCTGCAAACCACAGGTAGTGGTCTGTTTGAATTCATCCGGACTCTAATGGGGCTAGTGGCTATCGTAAGCTAAGTTGCCATGTGATGTCGGCATAGAATAGCATCACCCTAATACAAGTAGAAGGTGTCGTGAAAAGAGACTCAGGAATAAGACTCAGGGACAAATTCATCCAGAAACAATATCTTGCGCTGCGCTCGCCAATCCGGTTGCCAAGCGTGGCAATACCCCTCTATAGGGCGTGGCTCTCGTCCAGTAGTTGTACAGTTGTGGCTATTAATGTTATGTGTTTAGTCTTTGTAAGCTAAATTAAATATTTTTGAATCGTGTCAATTAGTAGAATGAGGCAAGTTATTTTCTTTCAAAGCCAGAAAAAAACAGATAAAGAAGCCCACTCGGCCGGCATGCGGATGACGTCACCGGTTTCCGTATTCGATCATCGCGGTCCCACTTGAATATTGTATGGCGGAATGTGCTCATCAATGTTAGATAGAAGACGGTACGGCGAACGGCACATGTTTCCTACCGTATATTCCGTTAGCGTAAATGTTTTATGAGCCGTCCGACAGGACTTAGGTACTCAAGGTTATCGAAATGTGCCTGCGGCAAGTGCGGCATAGAAATTTTGCAAGTTTTATAAGAAGCGAGTTACGTACTACCTATCTAAAAATAATGAATTATTAAGCATGATCAGATCATGTACGTATTAATATCTTCGAGTCATAAAGAAAGCCAGTCACATTTAAACATAATCTAAACAATTTTCTGCTTATTAATAGTCGAAGTAACTATGTTTTATATCGTTTTATTGTGCCAAAAAAGTGCCTGTATGATCTCATAGCTATGGGCCTCTACCACAGAATAGGCAGGCACATTATTGTACAGCCTCTGCCCACGTGGTAATGACCGTACGATGAATTATACCTACTGCAAATTATACCATCTGCTGCGAGAATATAAAATGGGTATATAAGTAGACCTTACATCTTGCTTTCTAAAATTCGAATCACGGAGAACCAAAACGGCGGTTAGTTCATCAACAATGAACCTATGGCGCCTACACTAGGTATTTTTAATACGTGCTGAGTAGACCCACTGCGCTCAGTAACTGTACCTATATGTCTTTTTCAAAGTTTTTACGATCGCAAAACAAAAAAGTCTATAAACTTTTTATACTAAAGCAATTGTATGTTGTAGTACTTGTAGTTAAGTACATAAAGAATAACCACGGTTTTTGTCTCACGTGGCAAAAAAATGATGCCGTCACGAATTGATTGTGGGAGACAAAATGTGTCATCATTCCGTCCATCATCAATGGTTGACGGAGGTACGGCAATCATAGACCTAAGGCCATTCTTAATTCAAATTGTGGTAACACGTGTAGCGTCAGAAAAACTTCGAGTATGATTACGTTTTGTATAGGGCTACCAACAGATAAGACTGATATTTTCCATCACTTCTACTACATACTAAACACCCATTTAGTTTACCCGTTAGTCGGTTAGTCCTGCGTCAATAATCTTGCGCTTGGTTGCCTTTTTGTTTTCATATATATCTGGCCCTCAGATCTAGCTAAGCAAATCAAAGACTTTATAAAAGAGAATCTTTATCAACCCTATGATGTTACACTGATTTCTGGCAAAAGGTGTCTACTGGATAATTCTGAGACCTTCGAGCAAATGGTTCTGTTGTTGCCCTGATAATGATCCCCAACTGACGTTTAGCCAAATTGCTTTGGGCCATCATGGCATACGCTCGAGTGCAATTTGCTGATCGAAATCGGTTTATTGGATTGATATATTGCCATGAGTGTTAGTACTTGTTTGTAGACTGTAATTTCTCGGTATAATGTCCAGCAGTGGACTGTTGCGGCTGTTCATCTATGTATGTGTTTGAACAACAATCAGGGAAATACTTGTTTGTGTGATTACATCAAACACATAAATTGTGAATTACGTAATTGTGTAAATTTTTATCCTTCTTTTTCTGTTAACCTCAAAACGTTCAATTAAAATTTACACCAACGACAATACATAGCAGGCAATACACAGCTTCCACCTTACAGAACCCGCCAATCCAGCATACATAAATAAGCGAATATCATAACAAGTTTGTTCAATAATTGCCTACTTAATATTATACCGGTTGTACGCCAAGCAAACGTATGAGTCATACGTACGCCCACCGAGCGCGCCTGGTTCACCAGTTCAACACTACATCAAAATTTATACACAAGCCAGCTTTCGTTAATAAACAGAAGGTGTTCGAGCTGAGGTAGACCATTTACCATCAACTTATTTCTGTAGGTGTCGTACAAGTCCTCAGAATGGACGCAAAGGTTTCTTAGGACCATCTTTAGTAATACACAATACCTATTTTATTATACCTACCTAGAAATTACTTCCAACAGTTGACGTTGTGAAGATTGTTGGTTTTTATTTGACCCCCTTCTGTACGGCGAAAAAACTGTTTAAAGATATAGATTGTTTCATCTGTTTACATTGTTGTCATCTGTAAACGGGTGGTCGTCACAAAAACAGTGTCTGAGAAATATCTATGAATAAAACAAAATTTTAATAATATTGCAAACTAGTTAGTTGCATAACTGATCGTTACACATGCAATATAACCATCTATCTCGGCTCACATGGTTATATTTTACATGTTAATTTGAGAGCTATCAGTGCGGAAACGAGAAACATCAAATCATGGGAATATCCTAATTTCACAGAGTTATTTGTATTTATATTAGAATATATGTGGTTGCGGTACTTGCGGTTGAAATAGGTACCAAATAGATGTCACGTAAAATTAAACTTATCTGTTAATTTAACCAATATTCAGTTTATTTGAATACATTACTCAATTACGGAATGTTGTGAATCTGTTAATGTATTTCGTGTTGTGAATTTAATGTAGGTACCGAGATAAAGCCGTTTGAGCACTGTTTACAATAAATGAATTATTATTTTGTGACTAATCGACATTTTGTATTTGTTTCAGGTAAGTTTCAGGAAAGAACCAAGTAGGAACCTATGGGTTTTTTACACGAGGCAAGTAACCAGGACAAACAAATGACGCAATAGAATAAAAATAAATGTGTGTTATTCCTATATAAGTTTAAATGTTTGCACTCTTATTAGCTATTATGTAAAATGTATCATACCCCTATATAACAATTTAAATTAGAAACCTCAGGAAACCTCTTATAAATATCGATTTCTTTTAATTTACTAAACATGGGTTGTAGAAAAATGGTAATACACATAAATTATACTCCAACCGGACGTATTCTCAAGATAGACTTGATTTTATAAAATTAAACATGCCATTTGTATTGGAATTGAATTACTATAAACTATTTCAGTAAAATATTCATATCTAGAATCGGCATTCCCACTTATACGAGAAAGAATAAATTCTATTATTAACTCAAACAACTGTAAACTTCTTTTTGAATGGCGAGAACGGGGGAGATCGTACCTTATGGCGTACCCTTGGGGAGACCTACGTCCAGCACTGGACTGCTTTAGGCCATGTGTTGTGATGATCACCAATTATATTATCGGTTATTATCTACGTGCATAGCCCGTCAAGAAAGGTTACAGGTTTACCTTATGTTTCAATGTAAAATGTACAATTTAACACCTTTCTCATTTCAATGCAATCGTGTCAGTCGTATTAGTGCTACTTGTAGGCCTTTAGGTCATTATCACCAACCGGTGACTTCTAAATTTAGCCATATAATTTTACGTGAAATCATGAACAAAAATGTACTCACTTGAGATAATGGATTATGTTAATACTTAGTGATTTGTTTAAGCTGTAATTTATTATACAATTCGCAAGGTCTTACATTTGTTTTGATTCGTCAAGCGTGTACAGTAATTGATGAGACTTCAGACGCTAATTTTAATGTAAATTAGATTAGATAGAAAACCTGACGGAATTAGTTCAATGTATGACAAGCCAAAATAAAAGTTGCAACATTATTCCAAAAACAACTCAAAGAAGGTATAATAAATTTAAGTGAACATAAGCAACAGCAGAGCTAAATCCATTGCTGGACATGAGCCTTCCCCGAGCGCAGCCATAGACCGCAATTTAGGTCCGGATCCGTCCAACCCGTTACGATGCCGTCTTTTTGAATTCACCGACCTTTCACACACTGGCATAATTCGCCAATCGCAATTCAAATTTAAATTTGAACTCCTGGCCATCCAGCACACGTCAATTTTTCCAATTTCCCAAGTGAACGTCAGTTCCCACTCGACAACCGTCTGACGACGACGTGCCGAGATCCTGTTCTAACCATGTCGTCTTCTTCACTTGTGCCAACTATACTTTTTGTAAAGTGAATTTTTAGGCGGTTGCCGTGTTTCTTCCTACAGTTCTGGATTTTATAATAGGACTATCATATCAGCCCGGCTTCACGGTAAGTTCCATTTTCTTGATATCCAAACCTTGTCTTGTTCACCACTACCGGTTGACAAGACAAGGTTGTCTTTATAGAGCTTTTCCCCTTGGGATCAACAATAAACCTGAATCACCATCTGAGTGTGTATCAAACCAACGGCTGCTAGCAATCCTTACAAAGTCGTCGGTCCACCTGGTAGCAGGCCGTTTCACGCTGCGCTCTTTGACATATACCCGCCACTAAAGAAACTCCCGGTCCCCGAAGATTGTACTTTTACGAGCTATGTTCCGCCCACTACATTTTCACTTTGCTGGTCTTGTATACTTTGTCGCGGACACGCATTCGTAAGTATTCTTTATAATTCAGTACTCGGAAAAGTATGTCATTACCACCACACAGAAACACTCTCAAAGAATCTCTGTTAAAATGATCATAAAAAAGCAGCAGCACACGGATTTGCCATAAAATATTGCAAATGATTACGTTTGCTGTATGGAAGCCAACTCAAATACTTATCTTATTCAAATTTTCAGTTTTTCTAGTTATAACAACAGAAATACATCGATTAATTTTGTGAAAATTTCAACTTTCTGTGTATCTCGGTTTATAAAATACAGCCTGGTGATAGCCAGACAGACAGCGGAGTCTCAGTTATAGCATAGTATAAAGAAGGGACCTTCTTTATACTGTTATAGGGTCCCGTTTGAACCCTTTGGGTATGGACCCCTAAAAACGGCACTCGACCGAACGCCGGAAGTTGCGCTTGGTTTATTGCAACGATTGCAGAATGCACCGGGGGATCGGGGCTCTTCGAACCACCCGCGAAGTTCGGCTGGGGCACACTGCACAGTAGCTGAAAACAGCAGCACATCGGTGCCTTTTCAGTCATCATAAAAACAATCACAAAAAAAAATAACAATCGTACACCCATATTATTTCAACACAGTAAATATGACAACCACGAGTAATGTACTGCAGCCTCTATTTTGTGGCTGTGTAGCTAGTAGCCTATAAGAGTTAAAAGTCTACTAAAGTATACTAAACTTCAGACAGTGGCCAAGATAAATTGATGATTGATTGTTGGATTGCCTGTCAAGTAAGGTGAGCAAACGCTGTCGCCTCTAGTGCGGTTGATGAACAAATACTATAAGTTAAAAATTATGTAGGTATTATAACAAGTAAAAATATTGATTCGTCTTAGTGCTTTTCATCTACTATGCTGGGGGGAGGTTGAGGCTCTTTGAAGCACCCGGTAAGTTTGGTTGGCGACGCTGCCAGAACGAGGGAGCTGATTTATGTTTGAGTGTGGACTTTTGACGCTTGGCTTTAATTAGAACGTTGCGAGTTGCCCTTCTTGCAGTCTTGTACAGTTGATAAATTCTAATGGTTGTTTGTTTGTAACCTGTTTTAGTAAAAAACATATTTGCAAACGATAACTTGCATTGTAAATGATCTTGGCCATCTCAATCTCGGCCCGTTGTACAGACTACAGCAGCTTATGTTCGGCGCCAAGTAAAATCGAAAAACGCAGAGTGATGAGATTTTGTTAATTTCATGTTATAACCAATATAAGCTGTGGTCCTACGCGCGCCGTGATCACGTGTGAGTGTGACTACGCGCACGGTCTAACAGACGTGAATACTTTTTAAAATTGTGTGTGATTCTAAAACGGTGAAGTTACTATGTCGCTTCTTTGTTCCTCACGGCTAAACCACAAACCAGTCATCCACATAAATACACACATGAAACAAAACAGCTTTTGTTGTAAACTTCAGCCTTGATACAGACTAGCAGACGAAACACAGCGTCCCACGTTAGCCGTCTAATAATGACTATCACACATAAAACGTAGCGTAAAGGAATCGCATTAGATTTTTATTTACAATATGTATAGATAATCTGTGCAATGCCGTGGTATGCCGGCATAAAATTTAGATCCTACTCGGCTACTTACGCTGGGCGATACTTTGTGAATTTTCGGTGAAATCTACTTACTAACGGTTCCCAGTGGCCTACTGTAGCCGTTCTCTAATAATTGCCATCTCATTCTTCATTCTGTCGTCCATTTTTAATGGGAAGTCGGCTCCGGATTATCCGGCTCGAGGAAGTAAAAATACTCTAATCGAATTGGAAAGAAAGTGGCAGTTACTGGAGCAAACATTTTGTTTTTGTTCTGGCCAAAACTGTTAAAGCAATCATTCATTGGTGCCAATAAGGAAAATGTAATAAAACTGGTTCCTTTTTCGCATCTCCGTCTAAAAGTCCTGTCGCTTTTAGGGTGATAAAATAAAATTAAAACCAGCCAAGTGCGAGTTGGGCCCGAATACCGAGTGTTCCGGAACATGTACATCAAGTTCTTTCATATGATACCCCACTTGATCCACATGCCTCAATTTTGAATCAATTTTTGACAGATTTTTAGTTAATTCCATAACTAGTGTCATGAGAAATAAACATAGAATGATGAAAAGAAATGTTCTGTACGCTCTTGTACAAAAATACCGTAATAATTTTAAACTTTATTTTAATCTCTATATAGGTTATTTTACCTTGGCAGGTTTGGTACAGTTTTGTAAAACCGTTTTTATTTTTGCAATAGTTCTAAAACAATAAGTGCTATGATTTTCGTTATAGTTTTCTTAGTAACTACAGAGAGGTGTAGTATATCCCATATAAAAAATAGCATATAGACTTTGAGAATTACAACTGAAACAAATTGATGCTACAAAAGCCCTTTTTAAAATCATTTATCTCGTGACAGAAACATTTTACTTCCCAACTTGGTTTTAAGAGCATTATCAATGAATCCATACTCAATATAGTAGAAGAGAAAAAAATGCTTCTCTTTCACTTGTATGGAAGGGTGTCCAAAAATATTTTCTAAATTTTGGTCAATATGATTAAAATTATGATTTCATGTCACGCGGTGCAACATTAACGTTTTTTTTAAGTTTTTAAGTTTGATACGGACAAACAAAACGAATAGAGTTAACTAAGTGATAAGTGTTTGTAGCAAAATGTTAGAGAAAAACGTCAGCTGTTAATCTAAAATTTTTAATCGTATACGTTTAAAATTTATCTGACACTTGGGATTCTCTAAAGTAAGGTATGATTACCCCCAGAAGTTATATTCTCTACTCTTCCTGCCAAGTGAATAATCGCTAAGAAACTGAATTTCGCGATTAACCTATAGCCCGATGTATTTTTATCGAAAGAACAAAAGCTTCCGATGATCGCCCACCTCTTTTAAAAAGCGTAAACATTTCAAAATTGCGATCTACATCAGGCGTTGTCCAAACAAGCGTTCTAGTTCTAGGTGAAACATACGGCCGGAGAGCTAAATACGTGATAAGGAGTACGATTTGACAAGAAAGAGAAACTTAATCGTAAAGATAGTCAACGATTCCAACATTATTAATAGATCAAACAGCAAATATTTTTAGGGGTGAACCAGCTCATAAAACTGAACTTCTTTTCTCAAGAAACAGGTCGAAATACGAAAAAAATATTTGGTCCTTGCATAGTAAGTGTGTTAGCCGGCCGGGTTAATTGGTATGCGAGGGCCAATTTTCTTTTTTATATTCGACCTATGTCACTTGGGGAAAGTTGTTCAGTTTCACGAACTGGTTCACCCCTTAAATATTTGCAGTTCTTTTTTTTTTACACCATGTATAATTTGGGTATCCTTGAATGTGTAAATAAGATATTTATATCTCTGGGTTTGGAGAGATATTTGCTAAAAGAATAATATGATACAAACAAGGATATTTTTAAATAAGTGCTGTTTAGACATGAATATAGGGCACTGATTTTCCATTTAAAACATATTTTCCAGTCACTTTGATGTCGAATGGCTTTACAATTTACATGGAATTTCGTTGCTCATCCATTCTCGTCTCTACCTCTCCGGCCAGACCAACTCCTGAGCCAACGGAATTTCAGCATTTAGCTATCATGAGTTATACGATTATACGATGTCGTAATCGCGTGTGGGTGGGGCGTGACGATTAAACGGACAAGGGTTGCCATCCAGCCACGTTGAATTACCGCAAAGGGTTCGAAATGTGAACCTAGTTAGCCGTTAGCTCCCCGGCTAACGTCCAAGCAAACGGATTTTCAGTATTCAGATATAATGAGTTAAAAAGTATTGCAATCGCATTATACGGCCGACCGTTGACAGCCTAGCTAATGGATGAGAACTCTAAAACCAATGTTCCATTTGTATTCAGGCTACAAACGCTGTATTCTAATTTATAGGCAACGTACTTTATGTATTCACTTGGATCGTCATAGTCAATTTTAGGCTTAAATTGAAGGCGTAAGTGGGCAACACCAGTATTTAAGGTACCTCCTTGCTCGTTACCTCTACGTGCGCGGAAGTCGCGTGCTTCTAATTGCGCTCTCAGGAATTTCGGCACTCGCTATCCTGTTGAACCAACAACGGTCGAGTTTGTACTTGTTACCTGCTGTTACTTTTTAGACTAAAAGAATATATTATCAAAATCAAAATCACTATATGACATAAATATATAATATATTTGTTTTCTATACAAATAAAATTAGAGATCCACTAGCTGCTAACGTATTTTCCCGGCGGGATAAGACATTTCTTCGTGCTAAAAAACGTCTGTGTAACGTAGGGGCAATGTGGATATAAAAAAAATATTGCATTCGTGGAAAGTTGCAAATTTCCAAACCTAGGGTTCATCAGCGTAGTCTACTCATGCGTTTGTCGATAATTGGTTAAGGCTTTTACGGACTATACCAACAAACCAATCTAAATTCATGTTTATGAGTGTAAAGCATGCGTATGTTCTACTACTTCTCAGTTATTTCACCCACAAACGATGATAAAAGAACGTTAATATTTTAATATTCTTTTTGATTGAATTAACGAGAAACAACTTCATCTTTACGAGCTATGCTTGCAAAAGCTTTAGAAGTTTCAGCAAATCTCATAACTGAGTGGACTGTTAGAATTCCGTTACGACCCATTAGGAGCTTATTAAAACCGTATGGCGCGTGTCGTTCGTGCTAAGCAGAAAGGGATGTTATAATCAGCAAAGTACACTCGATTAAAAAACGTATTTACTGGTACAAAACACAAATATTGGTCAATATAAAAACTGTAAATAATGTTACAAAAAACTACTGTTTAGTGGCATTCACGTTACGTTAGTTTTTGCAGATTTTTAACCGCGGTCGAAATATTAACTTCGAATAATAATTATTATGCAGCGGTAAAATGTATTCGAATGAAGGATTAAATAATTTTCAAGGTGTAAATATGTTTATCTATTTTGATAAATGTACATTTCCGTGCTACTCGTATTACGTGGTAAACCAAACAATTTGCACTATGAGTTCAAAATAAATCATAGTACATTTAAACCAGACAAGCTATTTACGCCATTTTGTTCAATGGTAACTGTTATTTACTGCAAGTGACATGAGACCCAAAATCAGTTGGTTTTTGAACGCCACCGTACTCTGAAAATGCCTGCGTCCAGCTATTTTAAGCTAACGCGTCTGGCTTGGTAGGTACTTCGTTGAATTTCAAGTCTTCGTTGAATACTCATAACCAGACAAAGATATCATGAAACCGATCACAAGAAAAATTTCAATATTATGAACGATTACGTGAATTATGGCCGAATAAAGTTGATTCAGCATGTTGCAGTGTAAAATTACAATATTTAAAGTCTGAATCGTTGCCGATGAAGATATTTCGGTAACTTTTATGTGCTTTTTACGATGAATTGTTTACTCTTAACTGCAGCAGCGATGCGTTTCACCGTATACACACGTATTTTAAGTCAAATAACATGAATTGGTTGTTTCTGAATTTAAAATTTTATTGAAGTATTTAAACACACAAACACGACTACTCATAATATTATTTAGCCAAGAATAAGTCGTTAACAGCTAAAACAAATTTTGGAACATCTGTTTCACAGCTATTTCTGCGCAAGCGACAAAGCAACAAAGTTTTAAACATGAGTGCCTGTTTTACATTTCACGCTTCTCCTGACACGTTAAAACTGTCGTGAATACGGGGTGTAAAGAACGGTATACCGAAAACTTTGCAGGCATCAAACCCCGAAACTACAAGTTTTTCTATGGAAGATATGTTAGTAAACGAAAAATATTTCGTCCTATACGAAATTCCCGATCAGCTCAGGCTATTATAATAAGAATTAATAAACCTAACAACTTAAAATGTAGCAGTTGTTTTTCGGTCCTAGTCTAGCTAAAACTTATCTAATTTTCTCACTGGTAGAGGTGAAAAGTTGTGTTCTACACAAGAGCAAATTAATTTACAACTGGTGCTTTTGAATCCGTCACTAAACTCAGAAACTGCTATACGTATCATTCGCTGCCTCGAGATTAGCACTCAGAGCAAAAATAAACTTTGCACTCTTGTTGTACAAATGACTATTGTCTTTCGTATTTTACCACCCTTTATTATAGTCTGTATCATTTTATATCTACGATCATGATAACAATATCAAGAAACACGTTACAATGTTATCATGCCATTAAAGACAAGGTTTTCATTGTATAATAGATGCAGAATAGATGTTCTAAACTAAATACTGATCGACCTTTGTCTTATCGTTATAAGAAATAAATAGAGTACAGCTCCTTGAAGACCTTCTCAGCTCGTTCCATCGGAAAATGAAACATATTTTATGACAGCAAAATTAAAAACAACGTACATATCTCACAGACACAATAAAAATTCTTAACATAGCTGAGGCTACATTTCCGATCACACAAGTTTCAGTGATTTTCACACTAGACTAGCCGGTATCGTGACGACCAACTTTAGATTTTCAAATTTGGATTACCCTCGGTAGATGTTAAACCATAATTTTACGTTCACGAACATGCATTCAAGAACAAATAAAATTATAGACATTTTATCATAAATAAACAAAAACAAAATAAGAAATAAATATTTAATAGTTAGAAATATATAGATAGGTACGTAGTGTACCTAATGGTATTATTTTTAAAATTGCATCTTAAACTCAATTTGAGCCTAACCCTTGCCTAGCCATAGCCCCCTTACCTAGCCGCGACAACTCTGAAGACCAATTTATCATTAGTAACGAAAGCTCCTTGAGGTGGATATTATAAGAGAAGGTACAATTACGATACCGGACTTTAGTACCTATCCTTTATACTATGTAAAACGGTATTTCCTTCGGACCTTACTGAAGACAGACAATATGATGGTCCTAATAAATCATAAATCATTACTAAGTGCGTGAAGTCAGACTGCACTGTAAAATCCAAAGAATGCGCTTTATTTTTAGACGATTTTAGTCTGGATCTAAAAGGAACTGCTAAAAGCATGCTCCTTTGATGTTCTGCTTAGATATTTTTGGCGTCTGACAAAATCCTTTTCTCTTCAGTCTTTCTGAGGCGCATTTTGTACGAATAGTATTTTTGGTATAGCTGCCTTCTTGAAAATAATTTCCTATTTCTTGCTAGAGTCCCGCTGCCTTGAATAAAATAAGCTATTATTTATTTAACCCCTTGTCTGTCACGTACCGGGAGCCGGACAACAATTTTGAACCTTAACTACCCACAATAAAATTCAAAACCAATGAAATTGTTATAGTATGAAGCGACAGACGAGTGATTAACAAAAGTTTAGTAAATCAAACTTTATAAAATCAAAATCATCCCGACTATTTAATACCTTCTAATGCTTGAAAAACATTTCCAATTACGATTGAAGATAGTGCTAACCTGTCCAGTGAACAGTAGCGTACCACAAACCTTTTAAGCCAACAACTACAGTATATAAATAAACTTCCTGCAGCGCTAAGCAACTAACAATAGCCCAGCTAACTGGATATGAATGGCCAGCAGTTTGCGATGCCGCATCGCTTATTGAATTGTATGACACGCGAAGTTGCTATGCCTATCTGGGGTGAACAGTGTCATTGAATCGCGATATAGGTTGAGTTATAGCGAATGGTATTTGAAGGTTATGTCCTCCTGTTTCTATGATATATCGACCTTGTTCCTCGGGAAAACTGTTCAGTGTAATGGGGCGGCTTTGAAATAATTAAGTCACTGACCCTGACATTATAAAAACCAACTTCAACCATCTACATAGCATTGATTGCTTTTCAGGCTCTAGCATAAAACACGGCACCTCATTATTCAGCTCGGCTTTGCCCTGCTCGGTTTAATGTGCACTATTCATTTCGATACAATACCTAGTTAATACCATTGTGTTCCAGCTTTAATAGAAAGTTTCGCTCGCGGCATGATCTGTAATTTGAAAGTAATTTTGTTCTGTACGCAAGTTCCTGTAGCTTTTCAGTTGCAGAGTCCGCTTCTTTGTGGATTATAAACGGTTAATCTTTTGAACAGCTTTTGTCTGGTGCCATGCCTTTGTACTTCTAGATTTTATAAACAATATTAGTAATCTCTGGTCATGTCATTTAACGGTTCGGTTAGGACGATTTAGTTTGATAGGTATGGTAGGTCAAAATGATTGCCTAAAAATATTTCTAGGAATTTTTGGTTATGAGTCGACCCGATAAATAGAAGCAAAAGCACTTCTACATGCCGAAACAAATTATAGTAAATTTAGTTAGTTAAAGTTTTTGATCTAAATTTTGTACGCAACCCTTTACTTGTTTATTTGTTCGCAAAATTATGCTATTTATTAAGCTAAACAGTTGTTATGAAAGCAAAACCCTATAAATTATGAGTAAATGGCCGCGATACCGCTTAATTTATGGATTTCCGTAAACACCTGTATCAATAAAGTTAGGTTGACTGTGGTTTATTATGTTTCGACAGTGAATGTAAAGCTGAACATGCTTATCATAATTATCATATATCGGTTTGTGTATTAAATATGCATAATAAGACACATTATGTCTGATTTTGTTTCAATCTTATTTTATTTTTAATTTATTTATCACTCAGTGGAAATTACATTAAGTTAAAGATGTCCGTTTTAAGAATTCGCATAGTGATCGGCTCAGCTATTAAGAACATAAGGGCTCCATTGGTATTTTGAGAGTTTGTTTGTGTGCGTAACCTTTTCTGCCCATTATGAATAAAAATATAAATTGAGTAAGATTTTTTTAAATTGTCGCCATACCAGTCTCGACTATTAATAATATCACGTCTAGTCTCTCAAAAGTTGACTGGAAGAGAAAGTTATTCAGTTTTATGGCCTGCAGTTTAAGGTTCCTTTACACCCTGTAAATATCAGGTTTTTATTTATCAATAGCTAACATTTTGCCAACACAAAACAAACAACCGACAGATTTAAATAAAACCAGCTTCACAATTTAAAACCAACAGCTATTCGACTGGTACGTCAACCCTCTTTTGACTTAAAAACATTTTATTAAAATATGGCAGTGATTTTATACGAAACGCGAATTATTTATTTAACAGCCTTTTAACGTGTTCGTCATTTATTGACACAGAAATATATTATTTTTTCAGTGGAAAATATCTCACCGCTAAATTCTAGGTAAAGTGCTTTTTCCACTGAAAAGATCGGGTTGGAACAGATTTAACTGGTAAAGCTTTAAATACTGAAAAGTGTATATCATATTCGCAGTGTAAAGGATCTACGGGAAATAATCATTATTGGTGTGTAAATAAATTTCCTCGAAATCATTCAAAGAGTAAAGTTTTTTTTTAACTTGAGTCGTAATATGAGATAAATGCACCATTCGCGTAGTTCTCGATTAGACTGGCCGGTTTACGTTTATCCACTGACAAGACGACTTGGCCTACACGGTTAGATCATGTTTGTGGGTCATATTATGTACACGTTCGAAAATGCTGAGCTCACGGTTGAAATGGTGAAACCAGTTGGCGAACCCAAACGCAAAAAGTATTTCACATCGCATGCGGATTGTGGTGGAGCAACGCGACCGCTAAATTATTAACGCTGTACAACTGTCCACTGGCCGATGTAGCATATACAGGGTTATTTTTTATTCACCCCGGAAATTTTACAGGGCAATTCTACTCATGATTCTGACCAACTTTTATTATGGGGTCACCTGCGAAATCGCGAAAAAAAAAACAGCTGCTCCATAGAAAAATTCATACCTACTCGAACAAAATGTATGGAACAGATGGATTTTTTTTCGCGATTTCGAAGGTGACCCCATAATAAAAGTTGTTCAGAATCATGAGTAGAATCGCCCTGTAAAATTTCCGGGGTGAATAAAAAATAACCCTGTATTATGAAGTGGGAGTTTGTTTGTGCATTTTATGTGCTCTTGTTGCGATTCCAGTAACTCAGAACTGCTTTTTATGCTGTGTTCCTGTCTCTTGACTAAACCACAGCTTGCTAGTGTAGTATAGGATTTGTCTCCTAGCCCGTTCACCACAGGCACAACCTTCCAAATAATAATTTCAGCCTTTATCCATCATAGATCTCCGTTGTAAGCCAGCCTTGTAGCAGCCATGCCTTGTTCTTTTGCAGTATAGGCTCTGAAAGGGTCTACTAAATTATCTGGCTCCGAGTTTCTTTGGAGTTCGGCACTAAACAGCTTGCTGTCTTCCGTTGTTATGAGCCAATGTCAGTACCCTTTAGGTTTACTGGGTGAGCGCTCTCCGACGACTCTTTCTCAGCCCTTCCCTACCCCAGACTAAATGTTCCACCGGTTCAATTTGTATGGCAGATCGTTATTTTTTCTTTACATTTTCCTAAGGGAAAATTGCTCAGTTTAATGGGCTGGTTCACTCCTTAAAATATTTGCAGCAAATATTTTTACATCCTGTATTTCTATTATGCTTACTATATTTCTTTATAAGGTTTCTATTTTAACAAATTTCTAAGACTCATTTATTACCGTGCAGAAGCTTTGCGGGCTTCGCTCATTCTCTTAGTCCCCCAAGGGAGTCATCTGGGTTCCGTATTGTTCCTTAGTCAGGATTTTTTTTATTGTCACTAATCAGGCGTGAACCATTTGCGGGAAATAGAAATAAGGTATATTGTCACGATTTCACGAGTAACTAGTAAATATACGGGGTGTAAGGGACAGCCCTCCGAATACTAATAGTCTGCATGTAGACCATGAAACTGAACAACATTCCCCTTAAAACATATGTCAGGAAACGGCAAAATTTGACCTCCCATACCAATCAACATCAGCTGACTGCAAGTACTATGAAATATTTTTTATGGGAAATTGTTCAGTTTCATGGTTTGAATGCACCCTATAAGTATTCGAAGGCCTGTCCCTTACATCCTGTGTATACAAGCAGATGCACTTGTAAGAAAACTATCAAGTATCAAGTGATTGCTGTATACATGCCAGACAAATTTCGTTTAATAACACATGTACCTATGGAAACGTTAATCAAAAGTCAATAGGTGTAAATTGACGCAACTAACAGAAGATTGCTAAAATTCGTACCTACAAGTTCCAACTTAGGTATACGTACGTAGGTACGTTTTCCAAGTATTCAGTTTTTTTATTACTAGTTCAATATTAACCAAACAGATCATAGTTAGTAGATTTAATCAGATACCTACATATAAACACATCAGACGATTGGGGAATAAGGTTGAAATTACTTTGTTAAAACATGCAATTTAGTTGATTACTCAGGTAAGAGTCATAACCTCGTATCATAACAGTTTTCCGTTACAATTGGTTTGTTGCCATCCTACCGAAGTATACAACATAGTATTATACGAAGACAAATACCGCCTAACCACATTAAAAAGTGGGTATTATGGATACCTACCCGCGCCGCGTACACACGGTAGCCTCCGCCCTACTTTACGTAACTCTACTACGCTGACGTCACGCCTCAGCGTATGCGAATACGAACAAACGTTGGTTAGTAATCGGAAAACGTTATTTATTACTGGAGAACTACAAACTGTCGTGTGAAGAACACGGTTTATATGCTTACCTACTTAACGGGTAGGCCTCCTTGAAAAGGGGTCGATTTGTTTGTTTCAATACGAATACCGGTTGTAAGGAACGGTGTCTCGAAAACTTTGCAGCCGCGATCATACCATGAAACTGAACAACTTTTCCTATAGAGCACAATATGTTGAGGAACAATTTATTTTCGCGTTTCCATAGAGAATCAGTCTGATCGGGTATTTTGTACACCCCCCCGTATTTACTGTAAAGTTATATATTTGGTTTGCGCTGTGATAATTTTTATCATTCAAACTAGTCCTAGGCTGTATTATTTACACGATTGAATAAAAATATTTTGCATACCCGACGCTTACTTTTTACATGCCATAATAAAACGTTAGTGATACCAGATATGATTCTTATTTAAATAAAATACTGAAATTATAAAGTTTTAGTGATACGAAGGTAACAAAAAAGGTTTTCTGCTCTGTTCTCTGGCACCATAGCGGTAAAAGGAAATTTTCAAAAGCAATGATGTTTAAGTCTATATACTCATCAAAGCACCGAAGCCTTAGATTAATCTTTTTTGAATTTTGCAAATGTTCGCAAGCGATGCTGCTGTTTGATTTTCCTTTTGCGGCCACTTTGAATTCTGCTTTCTTGTGGCAAATCGATGGAACGCAATAAGAAAAGCCATGGGAAAGGTGTGGCACAATAACTTCAATCTCACCGTAGCGATGTGATAATCACATTAATAAGTAACTCTTCGACAAATGGAACACGCACGAGCGATGAGGGCTAAGTTGGCAAATGGCAACTGTTTTTGCTAAAATTTACGTGTAATGCCGAATTAGAATAAAATCTACCCTTCGTTAGCTACAGATGACGGGGAGCCAAATTATAACGCGATACACTTTTTTTTCATAAGTGCCAAAAGTACGTTTTACGACTTTCGAGGTTGTGCCTACCCCGCAAGGGCCCAAAGCGTGTTTTTGTAACTGTATAAGACTGATGATGGTATTTATATGGCTACTATTATTTTTGCTTCTGAATTAATACTTGACCAAAAACGACTGAAACAGAGTAGGTGTATGTGGGGTGAGATATGCTCACTCAATATATTTAAAGGCATTTATTTACTACCCACTTCGGACAGAACACAGTTACGTCCGCCCTTAGGGCATCCTTATTTATGCCCTACTTTTTCTCTCCTCGTATATTTACCGGGAAAACTTCCTACGCATTACAAAGTAGGAACCTACGTAGTTGAAAAAGTAAAAGAGCATCTTCATTTTTTCCGCTCGAACTCGTCCGGGGTATGGCGAACGACAATTTATTCCGAAGATTTGGAGTGGATGAAACGCTCGAAAATATTTTAATAAATCCATGACCCACTTTTGCAGACTCGTTCAGAATAAATGACCCGCACGAAATGAAACACAATAGGGCAGATAAAAAGGACAAAGTATAGGCTTAATGTTGGTGACAAAAGTCCGCCCTTTCGAAATGGAACGAAAACATTCGCATGAAAGAACAGTACATTCCTTAAAAATACTTACCTTGAGATTAAATGTACCTACTATGAAAATAGGTACTTAATTTAGTACCTATCAAACCCACTTGTCGTTGAAAATGATAATATGTACTTACTATTTATTTGGTTCTTTTTGCGTATTTTCACCTTTTATTATTTTCAAAGACCTTTATATAATACTCGTACTACACTTAAACTAGTAGGTTACCTAGCAATTAGATCGAATATGATGATGATATGATATGATGATCGAATAATGATGACGATGATGAATTTGATTAGTGTATGCCTTACTAGTATATACGCCGCTAATAGGCCTTACTAGTCCATCCCATAAGCCCATTTCAATTCTCACCACCGGCCAAATGATCTTGTGAATATTTCAACAATACACTTCGCTTATACATCCAATAATACGAGATTAAAGCCAGCCGAATTGTTAACAATTTCTATTGATCTTGTTATGTGAACAGTGAATCTACTTCAAAGGATGTTGTCGTCGTCATGTGTTTAGTTTCAGTGGATAGTTAAGTGTCGATAGCCTCATTACATGACATGTGTAAATGAGATGATCTAAAATTCTAAAACCTTTTCTTATTGGCAAAAGTATACCACGTTGTACAAGTGAAATTTTTCATATTTTAACAAATCTTAACAAATCAATTTTATTTACATAATAACATATTTCAACGTTTATTTTCTGATGTCTTCTAAATACGTCGATTTCTTCCTTTAAACCACTCATCGAAGAGTAGATTATGTAAAATAATAGCAATATACAGAGTATAGATCAATATTGGGATCTTTTTGGGAGAATCTTCTTCCTACTGAAAATTGAACATTCTATGAACTCTATACGAGTAAGTAATAGAGAAACTAAAGAGAAAAGACCAATTTCTGAAAAAGTTCTCGTAATTTCGAGCAACACATTTTATCTGAGTTCGAATTTAATGATGTTCTATTTCACACTAAAACAATCAACAACTCAGTTGCCAAGTTAAAGTCATTACAAAGTTATTGCTGTCCGAAATTGTTATTATATTATTGTTTAGGTTACCAAATCTTTTAGGTAAACAAAATTTGTGGCTTTCAGACGATACTATGGGTACCTTCTAGCCAGATGTTGTTCCCTATGATTAGTCTAATGCGTAAGCTAATGTTTCCTGATAGCTAAAATCAACCAGATTAATGTCCCTATAGATTTTTGATGTGATTTTTATTTGGATACCTTTAGATGTTTTAAGTGTTGGACATATCCTTTGTATTTGCAGGTAGATTAGTGATCAATAACAATGTCTATTCGTAGTTACTTTAGCATTAGAAACAGAGATATGTTCAAGGCTAGATAAATAATTGACTTTTGCCCTACATTTTTGTCCTAGATATTGATCCCCTTGAATGTAACATTTCATTATTTATACAGTGTTCCTTTGTTCCTATACTTGTCTAAGTTCAGTTTTAGATTAAAGTGAAATAATGAGAATTTTAGATTTTGAGGTTTTAAGGTGTTAGTATATTGAATACAAAATTTTAAAACACTTCCCGTGTTAGGTATACAATTCTTGAAAACTTGCAAAATAATGAGTTGCGGTAGCCCAGATGGAAGAGGCGTCGCCACTAGTAATGCGAAAGTCGCAGGTTCAAATCCTGCCCGCGCTTGAAAATTGTGTTAGTAGATATGGAAGGATGGAGGAACCGTCCTTATTCTTAGTCTACGATGATTGCTTTCCATAAGGGTGGCCGTAACCCAGCTTGTCGCGTATCTTGTACCTACCTATTGAAACAAAGTAGTGCGACTAAGCAAAAAGCCCTATTTTAAAGCACCCCCTTACCCAACTTAATAAACAACCCTGCCTATAAGCATGCATTTCCGAGAAACGCAAACTTTTATAGTTACAGTTGAGGTAACACGCGAAATGCGAAAATAGCAGCGGGCGGGTCAAGGAGAATAGTGTGTACCTCGCCCTACCTTTATAAGGGGTTGCCAGCCTAAAAATACTATCAATTGGTTTAAAAGTCTTGCAACTGATCGGCCGTTTAATTGTGTGAATTTTCTTGTTTTGTACGTAATTAGTACTGTTCGCAATATGCATTATAATCGATTATGAATTTTTAAGTAGGAATCAAAACAATGCAGTTTTTCAAAAACTTTTAAAGAAATTATGCTTCACATTTACTTCCGTCCCATCCGCCTTTCCCACTTGTTATAAAAGTCCATAGCCAACCGGTCAAGATGCTGAAACATTTTGTAGTTCCTTGTATTATTTTTCATTCTGGCAATACAGTTTATGGGGTCGGAAAGACCGCCTCTGCATATAGCCATCTAAGCATCGGTATTGGAGTCTACCTCCGTTTGCGAACGTTTAAAAATAGAACGGGTGCCAGGGTCGGGAAGTTGAGTAAATGTCAAACTGGAGATGATGTGCCGTTAGAGTTTGTGTGTGTGTGTGTATTAAAGGAATAAGGGATGCAGGTAAGTGCCAAAAACGTTATGAGAAAGGGGCGAAGATTACTGTATGTATGTTTTAGAATTTCCCAGTTGTGACACCTTTGCCCAAAGAAAATACTTATAAACACTCACAGTACCATTCAGTCTTCTTGTGAGTATGAATTGTAAAACTACTCATAAACAAAATTAAATCACAATAACAACGCCTGTTCAAAATATTATTTTTGTTCCAGGACTGTATTTTATTATTGGTAAACGTCCAAGGTCCACCCCATCCTAAAACCGCGGGTTAAAGCCGAAAACTTTCGACAGGTTCTAACGAAGGGCAACTAAATTGAATTATCATTTTTTCCCCAGTGAGTTCATACAAGTATGTATACGCAAAAAGTTAATTTGAAAATTCCTTGTTAATTCGAATCATCATAAAGTTTTATTTCGTCGCGTGTTTGGTCCCTATAACCAGCGGAATGTCAAAAGCATTAAACACGGGCCATTCTCATTTGGTCTATAAATAAAAGAAATGCATGAATTTTATTGACAATATGTATTTTCGGCTCAGAAACTTTTGATGAATTCGTAATTTTTTGCTATGCTCAGAATTATAAACCAAAATTTTCTTAAAAATGTCTTACAAAATAATACTTCTATTTAATAATTTTCTTCTATTGCCGAGCAATATAATTCTGAAAATCAAGAAACCCTAATTTTTTAGCGGTTGGAATCCCGGAATCGTATTACCAACTGATATGGCAACCTATTGTTTTTTTGTCAAACTGGAATCTCTTAGTATGTTAAAAAGACAATTACAATTTTGTTAATTTTCTGCAGGTATAGAATATTAAGCCACAGCACAGCGGCAGTGGCAGGCAGTGCAAAATACTCGTAATACTACCCCGAAATGGGCCACCCCGAATCCTCCAGTCCCACTTTGCTTGCGGTTTCCCAAAGTTTAATATTGACGATCTTCATAACTCATTAGTTCAAAGTTAAACAGTGGGGGATCATAGTCTAGTGGAACTAAAACCTTTGTCATCTTCTACTGTTTCGCTTGCATTAGCGCGAGAGAAACCTTGTAAGGGAGTTAGGCGACTAGTTAAGAACAAGTAGGTAATGGCTCTTTATTTTATATTAGAACTTGAAAGAAAATTTCAGGAGGCGGGATCTAAAAACGAGTAAGAGTATTTTAATTATGTTTGAACTCCCCATGTATAAATCAACAAACCTGAAATTTATATAAAAAATTCTTGATACCTGTCATCCATACCTATACATACATTACTTATCTACCTAAACCCTATTAAGTAAGAATGTATGATAATAAGTAGGTAGTATTAGTAGTATATATTCGTATTACAATACATTACACCCATCCACGGTGGAGACCTTTTTATGCTAACCTGAATATTTGTACGTAAATTGAACGCGCCTGTGAGGTAGGTCGACGTTACATAAGCTTCGGGCAAGGCGAAGTACCCACTCCTCCCAACAATACGTATGCGTATGTTTCTATGTAGCCGTGGTGTGGAGGAATGAAGTCAAAATTAAAGTCCCCGAGAACATTTTCAGGGTGCTAAGGGAAACTGCTGTGAAAACGCCTTTCCACAATTTGCGAGAATATCTATACCTCTATAGTGTTTACATCTTTGGGTATCGCTATTTTTGACAGCATCCATCAATCTCAGGCGTTTGATTAAAAAACATAAAGATCTATTTCTTGTGTCATATACATTGAGTCGGCTATCCGTCTCGGCGCCTCTCTTTCGTACCGCCTGGCATCCTTTTCTGGCAACCTATATTGTTAGCGTGCCAACTCTGGTATATCGAACCGTATGAGCTAGCCAGCTTTATAGATTTTCATATCGCGGCCTAACGGCTTAGCGCGAACTCTTGTGGTTGAGGTGATCATAATTTTCGAGAATTCTAGTACCAGGGTACTATGGACACGTGTATCGTGTAAGGCGGAAGTGCATGCCATAAATACGTGGAGTAACCTTGATGGTGCAGTTGAGCCGACCCGTCGCGTCTGCCCGGGCCGGAGTTCGATTTTCACTTGGAGCATCAGCGCGGCTGTGTCTCGACGCCTGGGTGGGCGTGGTCTCCGGGCCGGTCAATAGCACGGCATCTTGCGTCTCCCTCGCTCTTACACCGGTTACGTGTTTGCCTCTCTTTCCCCCCGGGGATGATTGAAACGTCTGATGCCGCAGGCGCCCCGCGCTCCCCCGTCCAAGGACGTTCAGTGAATCCGTCCCTCTCTGCCGCTAAAGCACGTGTCTCCGTTACTATTTCATAATATAATGTGTGCCCCCCTGGTGGTGCGCGAAAATTCACAACCAATTATGAGTCAAGTGCCTGATAAATTAGGTGACAAATTTTATGCCTGAAAGGAATTCCGCAGTCGCTTTCAGCGATGAGTGGGGGACTCTTACGAGGACAATTACGTGCCCCGAAGTGATATGGAGATAAAAAGCTGCTGGAACATCACTTCTTCGTGTTTTCCGTCCTGTGCCTATCTTGATATCTTTTTGGATTCAGGTAAGTGTCTTGAGCCGAAGTCGAAATCAGTGCTTGAAGGTGCCGGTTCGAAAAGTCAATCCGCCGCCCTACAGCATAAACCACTTAACCTCATTCTCAAGAAAAAAAAATGTTCTTCGTAATATCTTCATACCGCCGCACTGTCGCCACTAGTCTAGACAAGAGACACATAATAATTATACATCGAGACGGCAAGGGCGTATTCCGGTGACGCGAATGTCATAGGAATAAACCAGGATCTATTTCCGGTCGTCAAGATCCCCGGTATTGACTGTCAAGAGGACTTCAGCACTCCAAGTCATAAAAGTATGTAAATAAAATGCCAAGACTATTATTAATCATGCTACTTACACGCTTTACAATCCTACAACCGACATAAATAATACCATACATGTAATAACCGAAATACTCCAACGTATCGTTTTAATAAACGAATTTCACTGTTTTTTGCGACCTAAAGACTCGTAAACCGTTATAAATTCTCATCTTAAAAACCTTCTCAGCTTCAGTGATAAACCCCAAAATTTCAAGACTAAGATATGACTTCATTCGAGTAAGTAATCGAGCCTGGTCAGAAAGTTATATAAAACCTTTTTTAGCTATATGATTATTTTGATCGTAGAAATCGGTTCTGCATATTATATTTTATAAGAAAATATTTTGCCTGTTTTGCACGAGTCTGACTGGGAGATTTGAAGAAACAGATTTAATTTATCATGTAAATTGAATAAAGTTGATAAATTGAATAAGATATCGCATCACCGGGAATTAGGCATTGCTTATTCATAAAAGACCAAGCCGGGCTGGAGAAGTGTCATCAAACATGGTATGTAGGTAGGAATGGTAATATACCTATACACCATTCCTGGTTTGAGGGTTTCAGCGGTCCATCAAAAATTGCTCTTTCGCACTGACTCGTCCGAAACTTCCAGGCAGGATCAATACACTGGTCTATTTACTGAGAAGGTCAGAGTAATCGAATCCAAGCTATTGTTTGGTAAAAGCTATGGGAACCCGATATCACTGGGGTTGTTTGGAAATGTCGATATTTTCTCTGAACTGGAACTGGTAAATCTTATCCTAAATAAAACCGAGCCTTGTATACATAGACTTTGAAAGACTCTTAAAATCTTTGCTAAAACTTAGAAAGTATCGATTTTCTGTTGTGGAATCTAAGGATGCCTAAATGACAAGATATAATTCCGCGAAATATACGATAATAACAATATTTGTCATTATATTTATTACGCAAAAATTAAGTTTTCCGCGGCTTATCATGTTGGTGTGCTCGGTCCTAAGTAAACTTGCGTTTTGAAGCCTTTACGCCGCACATGCATGTTTCGCGATACGTGGAAATCTACCGCTCGCGCATATAAAGTATGTGGCGACGAATTGTTTTCATTACACTTGGCTACACATTATCAGTACTGAAAAAGAAAGATTTCGTTTCATCATAAAGAGTCACACTTTTCTACTGCACATACCAATCACTCGTACAAATTGTATGCAGCAGACGCATGAACTTATCACATGATTTTCTACGAACATTTCCGAACTGCAAAAGGGGCGTGGTCAGGGCGTGGCTTACTTCGTTGCTCACCTTTATAGGCGTTTCTGTCACTAACTATCAATTATTTCATCAGAACTTTACAAATGAAAGCTTTCCAACAATTCGGGGTGACCTAAACATTTAACAGTCACAATTTTCTACAGATGCATGTCAAAGAATAAATTTGGAAAAGAAAACAAGCATTAAATAAGTTAGATAGTTTATACGTATAGATTGATATTGTGCAGACATACCTACATAAACTTAACTTACATATAACTTAACTTTTTACTCACAATGAGTTTGTTATGCGAGGTACGTACTGCGAGCAAAACAAGCCCTACTCTTTGGCTACAGACGTTCTTGTACACCAGACACGAAAGTGGTACAAATACGTGACAGCAAGCTGCCAAACCAGAAAGCGTGAACGATGAGGATTGGCTGATTGTTCAAAAAGAAAGATGGTCCGTGCTTCGGAGGGTAAGTTGAGCCGTCGGTCCCGGTGGCTATCTATGCGTAGACGGCGCTCGTTACACAACCATGTCAGAGGCAGAGATGGAGTTAAAAACTCCAGGGTTCACCGGGTCGTTGGATGACTCGATGTCCCACACGAAAAAAAAGAAGAAGCGATGAGAATGGACAGATAATTCTTGTTCTTCACACCAATAATGAAAACAGAGGCTCCCAAAGTATTGAACTAAACCAACTTTATGTTACGTAATGCTTAATGTAAGAATACTTACAATATTATCTACGGGTACATAATTACCATAATATGATTCATTCCCTCCACCATTATCATAGTTAAGAAGATAACAATTATTTATAGTCGGAGGAGTGAGTAATCGGATCAACCTTGTAAGTCTCGTCATCAAGAGTTCAGATCTCGGAATGACCTGTCTTGGCTTCACGATCACTATCTACCAACACCTGTACCTACACCATGATTAGCAAACAAGCTACTTTTCTCACGAAATTAGGTACTTATTTTTGAACAAGTTACTCCTCTTTATTAGTAGATTCTTACTATCCGTCAATACTTTTCTTTAGTTCCTCTTCTTATTCTCAAAGCTGACCTACTGTAATTTCTTAAACTTTTTGATGAGTACCACTGGTATTATATCCAAGGCGTATGACGAATGCACACAAACTCAACAATTTATAAGTACAAATATCATAATGCGTCAGAAAATATTTGCTCATAAAGTCCGCATAAGGAAATAAAGTGTTGTTTGTCGTGAGGCTTGGCAGACGTATCTTGAAAGTTAGTCAAATAATTTCATGTGCCGTTTGCTGTAATCAAATACGGAAGCCTTTTGCTGGGTTACAGTCGTGTATTTTGTTACTGGGATTTATAATATTCTAAAAATCTTCCATCGTAAATGCGAGTTGGCTTCATAAAGCCCGTGCGCAAACACAAGTTATTTATTTAGAGTCTAGCTGTGTTGGTGTGTGTTTTACCTGAAGAACCAAATGTGCTGATAAGTCTTCCACAACTTCATTGAAGAGAAAAAGGTCTGGTAAAATTTATTAATCTCTTATGTATGTATACGTTAAGCGTTGCTTAAGGCCCTTTAAATTTAATTGCGAATTTCGAATCGCAACATACACATACATACACATATCACGCCTATAATCCCTTGCGGGGTAGGCAGAGCGTAAACGGCCGCAAAAAACGGAAATTTACGCCACGACTGACAAATATTTGAGGGTCATTCGGAAAATTGTGTATCGCCATAGTGACAGGTTGTCAGCCCATCGCCTAAAATTGCAATACACACCCTCGAGTCCCTTAGTCGCCTCTTACGACTCCCATGGGAAAGATATGGGGTGATGCTATTCTAAGCCGGCATCACACGGCAAATCGAATCGCAACATTGTTTTAATTCAAACCCTTACGTAACGTAGACGGTCAACCTATTTAAGGGTTATTTTTTAGTGGCAGCACTAGCCAACCCAATGCGTCACTCTACCCTGGTGACGGTCTCTGTAAATATTTGTACCCCGTTTCCCAAGGCGGCAACCCTAATTGATTATTTGATTTGGCCCTTACGTGTCAAGGGCGTAGACTGCGGTATTTAGTGTTCGAAGATGATTTGTTAGGGGAGCCGTTATTCTTTTATTTGATTCTCACTGTTGTCCTTCAACGGTGCGTAGGCTTGTTGGCTTGCTTCTTGTGTCAAAAGCTGGTATTGAGTATCGAATGACATAAAAATAACATACTTAAAAGTCCTTTAATACTTGATACACCAGCTACCATAATAGTGGTTCACAATCAGTTTACCGCGTATTTAGCTAAATTTCTTAGAAATAAGTCACTATAACTTACAAGCGTTTTCCAATATTTGCAATTTGCCCTTGTCTCACCCCCAGATAGTTAGGGGTGGTTTCGATACGATCTTGCACTCCACAAGTCCACACCAGAGGGCGCGTCGAGAGGTATATCTATAAAACTTATATCTACGCCTACAGTTTCTATAAAACTTGTATAAAGCTTATGTAAAGATCTTTATCTTTAGGTATGATCGCAATGTACATGGTGTAAAAAAAATAGCTGAGAATATTTTAAGGGGTGAACCAGTACGTGAAACTGAACAACTTTCTCAAAGGAACATAGGTCGAAAAATGAAAAAAAAAATTAGCCCTCCCATACAAATTATCCCGGCCGGGTAACACTAAGTATGGGAGGGTCAAATTATTTTTTCATCTTTCGACCTATGTTCCTTGGGGAAAGTTGTTCAGTTTCACGTACTGGTTCACCTCTTAAAATATTCTCAGCTAATTTTTTTACACCTTATATAATTTACAATACATGTACCTCAATAATACCTTAGTAGTATTAAAAGTCAAAGTTTTACCAAACAACTTCAAAAGGATTCACCTTTAAACCGGACCTATTTCTTTAAAGACATTTACTTTCTTCATTAAAACGTTAACTACGAACTATTTCTCGAGTTAGTGCACTTTAATTATCGCGCTTGTCTTAACACTTCGTGTGCAAATAGTTTCTTGTTAGACACTGCATCCTATGTAATTAATCGGTTTTAATCTTGGCTAGTAGTTACTACTACTAGGTTCAAGACTTTACTAGTTTTAAGTTGTGGATCATTAGCACCTAAACTAGATCTAATTCAGAAACAACAAATTTTTCATCAAATTGAATTTTTGCTCATTGAGTCCATACATTCAGTCTGTCTTCTAGCCTGTTTTCTTAGAAGCGTATACAAAGTCTTCAGTTTCAGACGTTGGTACGACCTCATTCCTTTTCTCTAAACACAGCTACCTCTATGAATTCCAAGTACGAAACGAACATTACTGAAACGCATCCGCTCTGCGTCTTGTATGCGTGCCTGATTATTGCTTTATCAAAATCACCGAATTATAAAAAACCTATCAGGCGATTAACGTCGTCACAATTTTATAAATTATTTTTATTACTAGTATTTCTATAAGCCTACTGAAGCGGTGCTTTAGTAGTTTAATTGTTTTTAATCGAATAAATCAAACTTTTCTGCTGCACTGTGTCAATATTGTAACATCTATTAACTTGTTTGTTATGAACGTTTCTCTAACAATAGTAGTCTCAACTAAATGCCAGGATTGAAAACACATTCCATTTTAGCTGTTAAACCCTATTTCGTAAATGCATTCCATTTTAGCTGTAGAATTGGGATTCCTGTAGGTCCGGATTAACTCAAATGACGCGTGCCACAATTGCCGTAAATGATTTGTGCCAAGAGGAATCCTCTGACTGATTTATTGTCTGTTTGCGTAGAAATGTTTGCGCGCAAATTCGTGGTCATTCGTGTATTTAGGCTATATATGTGTTTCAAGTTTCAAACCGATGAATGCTCTTTCATTAAGTGTTTGAATTGAAGGTCTGCTTTAACAATGTTAAATAAGATTAAGAAAAGGCGCTAGGGAAGAGATGGTATCAGAGCGGCGCTGGTAGACGGAGCGTTTTAAATGGTACAAAACAGGCCGTAGCTTGCATTTCACTGATATGCTGTCCACCAGCGTCAATTTCAAAATGATATTAACTGTCTTGTGCACTCCCAAAGTGCTGCGTCACTCCATAACCAGCTAAGAAAAAGAGCCATACGAGCCAGAGCTTTTTTTAAGGGTTCCGTACCCAAAGGGTAATAACGGAAGCCCTATTATTGAGGCTCGGCTGTCCGTCTGTCCGTCCTACAGTTACGAGACTGTATCTCCTGAACCGTTATACCTAGACAGTTGAAATTTTCACAGATGATATATTTCAGTTGCCGCTATAACAACAAATACTAAAAATTAGAATAAAGTAAATATTTAAGGGAGGCTGTATCTCAAGAACCGCGAAAGTTAGACAGTTGAAATTTTTACAGATGTTGTATTTCTGTTGCTGCTTTAACAACAAATACAAAAAAAATAATTATGGGGGCTGCCATACAAAACACGTGTTTTTTTGCGCGTTTTTATCGATAATTGTTTGGTAAAGGTATAATGGTCCGGAACCCTTCGTGCGTGAGTCCGACTCCGAGTCTTTAGTGACAAGTTTTCATCGTGAATTATATTCCTACTCGTTGTACACAATTTAAACTACAAACATAGGTAGATACGAGGTAATTCTGTTTCAATGGAATCGCTATTAATTAAGATTAAATGAATCGAACCGTGAATGATTGTATGAAGTAGTGGGAGTAATAACGCAAACTGCATATTATTACATAATACCTGTTTCTGAGTAACTGTGTTGTTTAATCATTCTATTCATTCGATCACTACCAAAATTATTTGGGCATTACAAATTCAATGGAAATAATATATCGTTTATCAAATGATTGAAACTTAAACTTTTTTAAATTACTCAATTTTATTCAAAATATGAAAAAGAAAATTGGACCTTCTATACAAAAACTACCCAAAATATAGCATTATATTTTCAAATTTCTCTTTAAATATTCCGTCTAAAATTGTTGATAGAATAGCTTCAGCTTCACAAGTAAAACACAACCTGAAAAAAATACATTGTATTTTTAAATACCCTAAAAGTATACGTTGGTAAAGCTGTTTTTTTAACGTACCAAAAAGTACTCACTTTGGCGTTAATTCTAAAGTCAATTTAACTTTCGATATATTTTTTTGTCGACACCGCACCCCATTTTGCGTTCAATAAGTAAGTTTAAGGTTTTATCTCGATACTGAGCGCTCAAAGGAGTTTCCGTCTACTGAAATTTTGAACAAGTTTCAAGTAAAAGGTGTTTGCATTATCTGAAATCATTAAGGCAGAAATTGAGGTGTTCGAACGCGTAATTCTTGTATTCTATTATGTGACTACGCGGTCTCCTTCCAGTTTAATTTAATATCTATAACAAATTGCTAATGGTTGAAATATTTATCATAAGCCAAAATCAAAAATACATTCTCCTACTTACTCAGATCTTGTTTTAAAAAATTCTTTGCTAGGACTATAGAACTCTAATGAATTTGGCCAATTCCAAAGTGTCCAAGTAAATCCTTTCGTATTTAGCGTAGGGTAAATGCGAATTAAATATTTGCAGGTCTTATTTTGTTGATCGAATTTTAGAGTGCCTTTAATGGAAGTCGAAGCGCCGCCGCCGTGTCGGAAGTTTCATGTCGTCATCCGTAAAACGTAAAAGCACTCTAAGTTGGAGCAAGCTGTAACTCGCTACATAAAAGCCCAGTGCTTGGGCTAATTTAATCCCATTGACTCGGAACAAACCCGGTTTGACGTTTCGTATCACTAATTTTGTAATTAATTTAAGAGAGAATAAATAGCACCCACCTAAGTACTCCAAAAATATTAATATGCTTAAATATTTCGTGAATGAAAATTGTAAAATCGCATGGCCTGAAGATTTTTGATTACTGTACCATCTGTCTATTATCTCACTAACGAGACTTGACTGAAACTAGACGTAGTTTATTTCTTGTGTGAAAATATCTCCATACCTACTTAAAGATGTGGTCCGTAGCGAGAGATCATTCGTAGCAAACCCTGTGGCTATAGTAGGTATGTTTCAATTTGCGTTGATACGGAACATTGTAACTTCTGTAAATGTTGTACTGGCTACAGACAGCCTCATTAGAAACCTACTCAAATAACTCGGCAGCGGCACGGTTCAGCAGTTCAACTTTACAGGCTAGAACCAATATACAACACAATGTATACAAGTTTGAACAGTACAGACTTTATAATAAACACGACTGAACTAGAAACTCGAGTAACCGTCGTAACATTGACACAATTTCTTATCAATAGTAAACAGGTACCAACTGCATTTCTTCGATAACAATTTATGAACAAGATTTATTTTATAGAATATGGAAATTACATCTAGCATTTCTACTGAAATAGGTCAAAGTAATACTGACCGAACAAGTTCAGCAGTCAACTCATACTGATTCCTTTGCTGACCTCTTATCGACCGTGACTCATACTTTTAAATATATCCAGTATATGAACCTATATGTACTTCAACCTGTTTCATGTGTTGCAATTTGCAACTTTAGGCGACAGGGTGACAAACTGTCACGATAGAGGTATACATTTTTTTTGTAACGGGCCTCAAATATTTGTCAGACGTGGCGATGGCGACCGTTTTTTACGGCTGTTAACGTTCTGTCTATCCCGCGAAGGCGTGATAATTGTATGTCTGTACCTCAACTTCAGCAGGATTAAGATTTACCTTGTAATTATAAAATAGACTTAGACAGTAATATAGATTTCCTGTTTCCAGGTCGCCACCTGCCGCATTATAGGGAGCCACTCGCCGCGGCGGAAAGACGGGTGCTACACGCACTCGTGGTATGTATGTACACTTTATTGCTGGCGTAATTATTAATTAGGAATATCATCCTGTTCCTCAAAAGGCTTCCCTACAGTATTAGTGGTGTCGCATCCAAAAATTTACAGTCGGTAAAAAACAGTTTATCGCAAAACCGTTTTCATAAAATTTTATTATAGGTTCTGAAACCCAGTTAAAGGCCGGCGCGTTAACAATAAATGATTTACTGTTAACGTGGTAAAAAAACGTGTACATGAAAATCGCCTTCTTTTAGCAGTTTTGCTATCAAAACGGTTTTTCAAAGTCATAAGTTTTTAAATGTCGGTTATGTACACTAATATGTCGGGCAGCCTCTTAAGGCTTTCTTGTCATCGCCTTCAATCTAGGTGAAGTAATCTGGTGTTTCACCCTATGATCTTTGTCTGGGCCTGTTCCGAATGCGAAGAAGCAACACAGAGATATTTGTGTGGAGATCCAATCAAGTAAACTCATGCGGATCGAGGCCTATGGTTACCTCTCATTTCCTTCAACCTTTACCCTCTCCATACTTGGGTTCTTGTAGTTTAAGTTTTCCATTTCTTGTTTTTAATGTGAAACAAATGTTTTTTTTTTCTTATTTACGCAGCTTGTTTACTTACATATCCTCTTTAACTTCTTTTTCGTCCAGCCAATCTTTAAAACCTGCTCAGCGAAAGGTGAAATTTAAGTGATGTTTGAGCTAATACTAACAAAATATCTTCATAATTTTGCCTATATCGTTTGGGAATTTCAGTGATAATGAATCACAATCACAACGTTGCACGTGCTTCTTCAGAGTTCAGAGTGCTGACACTATGACTGCGTTGTATTCATTTAGAAATTGAGTAGACAAGTTGTCAGTCCGATCTCTACTGGAGTCCAACAACTTGGAAACTGAGGTTTATGGTCCGACGAGCCAACACCAGGAAGTTATTTGCATGGGAAATAGAATGTCATTTTTTATATAGAAATAATTGCCGTGACGTAATAATTCAAAATGTCGTTTCCGTTTTGACGTTGTAGAGCCAGGAGATAGTTTTGTCTTTGTAATAGTTGATCTTGGATCATGCTGGTTTGTCATCCTCTAGTATCATTCTTTAGTAAAATTAAACACCGGCCAGACTCGAGATAGCGTGACGTGACGCATAAACTATTTCAGCATCCAAAAAAATATTATGTTAATTATCGTCCGCGACCTCTATTAAAATCGTGCTAATATTGGTTGTTGTAGAGCTAAAAATATCATAACTCTCCGCAATGTTAATGATGTCACTCGCTGGGAGATAATGACATTATATAAATAGTTAGCTATCCACGCGTGATGTGAACGTGACATTCTCTGTTGTCCAGAAGCGGAAACTTGGTTTTTTATAGCGGGCAGCAGGGGTAACTCAACTGAAGAGATTATTGTATTTCAGAAGACACGTACATAGTCAGCAGTTGTTTCCGGTTCCCAAGTCATATACCATTATAGCACTCTGACTCATGACTATTTAGGTGTGTCATCAACACGCCGAGATATCCATTATTAACCTGTAATGTTTATTCTCCTAGTATTTGTCGAATGGGTACTTGAATTGCTGCTCTGCTGTGCGAATTGAATCATTGTTTTATGCCTCCAATACCTTATTTTTGTTATTTTCCTGTTTTGTAGCTTAGCTTACATTTATGATGAGGATAACTGTCTGAAATAGGTAACCAGTGTTCTGTTTCACTCCATAGTTTAATAATCCCATTTTCTACCAGTCATCCAGTAGTCACATTCACACCACACCAATCAAAAATTTGTATTTTGCAACTTTTTCGTTTCGTATAACGAAAAAATTATTTCGTGTTGTGCATCCCTCTGGGGTGTCCACGAGTGGTGCTCGACACGATTTCAATACGTATTCGAGTCCTCAATCGATTCCGAGGCCAACGGTTTTGTATCACCCGAGTTCTCATTTTGTACGGCTTGACTTTCAGTGATTAAACATTTTGCTGTAAGTTCCATTTTACATAAGTATCTATATCATTTTATGTATTTAGCCGTAAAGGTTTATAGGTAAATCGTGTGATCATCTCAACCATTATCATTAACTTTGTAACCAAAAAGTTTTGAACCTTGACTCTTGGTTGCAGAAAAACCTGTAAGGTTTTAGTAGTTACAACAAAAAATATGACTGGTATAAACATTGTGAGTAGGAATATTATGAAGGCCGATTGATCGAGTGACGAAACAAAAGAAAAAGGTGGCTAGATCTCGTATACGGTAGGTCTTACTGATTATGTGTCCATATCTGTTCAGCTTTCCTCTTGGCTATACCGCCGTGACTGAAATCTATTTAAACGCTAGAGGGCAGCATAGATAAATAGAGCCCATCAATCTGGAACCCCGACTAGACATCACAACAAATCAAACGATCAGTCTAAATCCAAAATACAATCAGAAATCATTTGTCGAACCCAAAACATTAACGAGGTCGGCTGTTGATCGGATTTCTGTATTCTATATTGGCTTTGTTTGAAGTGTGAACACAAATATACGTCTAGGTTGATATTGATCAGTCTGAGGTATTATTGGTGTTAATAATTACTGCGGTAAGGAGTGGTCTGTCTGTACTAAAATACAACTGGGAGATGCATTTGCTTTATTCCTTTGCCATTCTTTTGACCGCGATTCGTTCCATATTTATAATGTGAAATATTACCATACATCGACAAGTCGTACATTTGTATTCATACTTCAAACTTTAATAATATAGAGAATAATGAATATCGAAGAGACTTGAAGACAAAAAAGTCACAAGTTTGCAAAAACGGTTTAACGTTAATAGAAGACGGATCCTCAGCGTACGCTGAATCTACAAAAACTGTTATATCTACTTACTTATAAGGTTCTCTCGGCCGCGTGATGCCGGCTTAGAATAGCACTACCTCATTTTTCTCCTACCTCATTCCAAGTACTAGACCGGGTCTATCGCGATAATATTTAGGTAAACAGGTAATATTTGGTATTCAGGTTTTCGTGATATAAAATATCTAACCTTACTCATCTATTTTTCTTACGCTTATAATATTTTTAGACGAAGAACAATCCACATCCCAACTCCATGCATTATCAATACACCTACTATACTCACCGAAATTGGTACCGTAGCTTTGATATAGGATTTCAGGGAGAATTCGTAACGAGTGAATCATCGGGGATGAATTCTACTACATAGAGCAAGAACTAGTAGCTCTAATGGGTGTCATATCTGATTAACCTTGTGGCGAAAATGTCATAAATATGTACATTTACGTACAACTCAGCACGTAATATTATTGCCTACTTATGAATTATATTATCCCTTTTTTCAAAAAGTAACAAAATGTTATGTTTGGCTTAGTTGCTAAATTACAATATTGCCAAACTATTGTTATCACATGTTCGGAAAAACCAATTACAGTTTCGGTACTACAAAAAGTTAGTCGCGCGTTCAAGTGACGTACCTAGGTTTAAATTGCTTTTCCACACGATTTGCTTTTTGCAAACGGGCTTAACACTGTTTGGAAGCGCATATTTTTTTATTTAATTTAAGTTTTTTTAACACATTTAATTTTCAAAGCTTCCCACACTTCTTACAAGTATCGTCTCTTAAACCACGATGATTCACAAGAAACCTCTAGTAATTCGATTCGCCTCGACGTCTGGACGTGATACGCATAGCTTCTAACCATGATGTCAGAGTATCTGTAATTCTAGCGCCGTAGCCCGTTGAGGTTAAACGATTATGGAGTATGTAAAGTAGGTGTGGTAATTTCATTGGCTTATAGTTTTAAACGTAAACAAGTTTGATGTCACTCTTATATACCTATGATTTGTTAATGACTGAAGTTGCAGACCAACTCGGAAAACTTAAGGTAGAATAATTAAGATACTTCAAAGCGTGGCGCGTCCACTCTAAGCTTGAAGTTTGTGTGGCACTGTCACTTTATAAAGAGTTTTAAAAGCTTACTCTTGCCATTTATGCCTACTAACACCAGAAACTCAATAAAATTAAGCACTGCACTAAGGATCCTTCTAAGAGCCAAATTCAGACCATCGTTCTAACTCATTAATTAGGGATTACTAGGTAGAACGTTAATAAACATATTCAAACCATTTCATAATATTAATCTACCTTCGTTATAATATCTCCCTAAATAGAAAGGCAGCTTAGATTTTGTAAAATAATTTACATTTCAATGCGGTAAAGCTTCTAATGTATATTCAGTTTTTGTGTTCTATATCTGCCGAAAATTAACATTTTCACACACATCGCAAAGTTTCAGTTAATATACATAATTTATACGGGGTGTTCCCAAACAGTTCACCTCTTTTATTCCTTCTTCCGTAAAATTACGTGTATTTTAATTTATTCTCTCCGTAATAGTTTCAATTTGCTTTACCGTTTCATTTGTCTATAATGTCATTACTCATGCAAAATTGTTGTTGGCGCTAAAAGAAAACCTATTTTAATTTAATAATAAACACGAATATTCCCGAAAATTCAAAAGTAAGCTTTTGCACACTGTTCGATAATATCTGCTGGCTGTGAAAATTGTGTTGCTGAAAAATAAACGCCGTATTTACGATCGAAAATTTTGTCCGGTTATTCCGTCATGTTCCAAAACTTACTACCTGCGCTTTCAGCACAAATAATTATCGTCATTCAATCAAATATGCTTTGTTGCTTTTGTCAAGGCTGAGGAAAAGAGAAAGAGACCCCATCTGGATTTTTCTTGATAGAGCGCCTCTCAGTACTATTCTGCGCGGAAATGCCTCCAGCCCGATGTGGATCCTGAATTCCGGAATGGTTAGAGGCGAAATTTCTCACGTTATCTTTGCATTTTTTAAATATTATTATTTTATTATGGGTCTCCGTTGACCTACCCATAATTCCCGGATCCTCCCGGCGGCGGCGGCCTGCAGCCATTTATTAAGGATTTAATGTAATTAAAACGCACCGGTTTAATGCCAGAGTGGGCTTAATTAACCAATGAACTCGATCCTTGCCGATATCATCTGAAAATTTCGAATTTTGCTTTTACTGTATTAACATTTTGTATGTTGTGGTTTGTTATTTATTAATAGATACAATTTTAACGAAACAATGTCGAAGATGAAGGGAAAATCTGAAGACCCTAAACATATTTGATCGTTCATTTGATAGGCTAATTTACTAGTTTTGGGTTCATGTCTTTTCTTAAATCCAACGTGATGATAGCAGGAAGCTATCTTTATAAAAGCTTCCAAACGTTTTGCATGAGCTAGGCATCAGACCTTTGAGGCTTATGAACTTGGCTCGATGACATACAAAAATGCATTTCACAGATTATACTGAACACTACAACCCACAAATTAAACCGTAGTCTATAGTCTATACAAAGCCAATGGAACAGAGAAAAGAGACAATGTTTCCGCAACGTGCGGACTTTAATCAAACAAACTTCAGCCACATAGCGACTGCGGATTAGTTAGTCGGTTTGTACGTGTTCGGAAAGGTAAAACTACATCTGAAGCTAAACTGTCGTGGTGGGTCGATACAATACGGTAACGGTCTAAATGATAGAGGCATAATCACAACAACAAGCTTGATCAAGTGTAACGCAAAATATCCATTAAAATAAAGAACTATTTTACACCTGTAAGATACAGGAATTGTGATTCGTAGCTTAGGAAACAGAAGTCTCATAATTATTGGTATTATTTTACATATGTGTAATTAAGTTAATAAAGAATTATTTTAAAATAAACACATACACATATCACGCCTATAATTCCTTGCGGGGTAGGCAGAGCATAAACGGCCGCATAAAAAGGTCATTTACGCCACGTCTGACAAAAATTTGAGGGTCATTCGGAAAATTGTGTATTGCCATAGTGACAATAAAAAAAAAATAACGAAAATAAAAAACGTTAATATTTTAGACGATTCAAAAATAACTTTTAAATAAACGAGATTTTCTTCATCGAATCGATGTGCAACAGTTGAATTATGTTTGACCAATATTGAGCTACACTGATCGTCTTGATGTTGGTCTGCAGCTGGCCATTTAATAGTGCAAGTGCTAGGGCAGCTTGAGCAGCGGAAAGGTGAGCTATTGTTTCCTCTGCTCCACAATCACACAGGTTGCAGCCAAAAAACCGCACCTCATTTAGTTACATAGGGTGAAATATAGGATTATAGAATACCATAGATAGAGCACATAAGATAAACAAACAAAAGGCTTTATCAGTCCGTCCATTGTTCAGGAATTTCCATGCCGGCCACGAGTCATGTGATCACCTGATTAGCGGTAAAGCTAAGCTGCCCATGCGGGTCGAAAGTTCAACATCCAATCAATATCCTGTGTTGGTGTAGGCTAGTGTTGCCAGGTGTTTTAGGCTCATAAAGAGACTTGCATTCAAACACCAGCTCAGAGAACTAACTTAAGCAAGAACGTACGCATGCTCGTAACTTCGATACCATGCCATAGCCACTGGACTCACCAATGGACATAATTTAATGTTTTAAATATCCTAGACGTTTTTCCGTACCTTTTTCTCTGGCTAGTATATACTACATGCTAGTATATCTTAGTTCTGTACATCGCCAATCAGATGCTATACAAAAAGCTTAGCTATGACATTCACGATCTACTAGCTAGCTTCACCGCTAAACTATTTTAACTAAAACGTGCTGCGGTCTTAACTTAAAAGGACGAACCTTTCTTAAAAGTTGAACTTTTCGTATCGAATACAATGCAAACTAATTTCGGTACTTAATAATAACCATAGGTGAGATAACAGTAAAAGAACATAGATTAGTGCCAATTACTACTTTATTTATAAAGTTATAAACTTAATCAATTTTTTTTAAATAGAATTAACATATTTTATTGGGCCAAGATACCCATACAATATGTCAATTCTATTAATATTTGTTTGCTACAAACCAATGACGTTCTGCCCATCCCTTAAGCACGGGCGTGACTTCATATTTAGGTTTTCGTTCTTTTAATCTTTTCTTTCATCCATGTCAGGTACCGACACATACTAATATGGAATCCTGGTGGCTTCCACTGGCGAACGTGGCGCGTGTACTGAATTTTAAACACCATCAACTCTGCTCTCTGAATGTGTCTGGCATTTTATATTTTTTCTGTGAATGAGTACGAGCAAGCAAACATTACTTATACGATATCAATTTTATTCATATATCTTTCGCTCCTTGATAAATCAAAGGAATACTGGCTATTTCATGTTACTCCGATGTTTCTAAATCGAAATTTTACGTTACGCCTCCTTAATCGGAAATGTTACTTTTAGGAAAGCTTGGCTATACCACAAACGCGATACTTAATGTCAACTAACTTCACCTAAGCTTTCTTCATTTAGCGTCGTGCTTTCCAACAAAACTTTGGGACACTAGAATCAAACTGTGATTATGAACTTTTGAACGTGATTTCGCACACAACCGTGTCGCGAAACTTTTTGAACTGTCACCATAGCACTGTGCCAAGTTTTGAAAACTTGCGTGGAAAGCTTTTGTACATCTAAATTAGTATATTCATTAAAAAGTTATGTTGACTTTCCCATTGTGTCTCGTAATTAGGTTCATTCAAGTGTCTAAAGTTTTGTTTCATTCATAGTTATTGCAGAAAGTTCTATTTACCAACAAAGCTACTAATGTATTGTTCTTTACTTTTAGTAGGCAAAGGATCTTATAACGGTAAAGTTATTCAGACCTTATCTACTGGGGCGTGTAGGAATGCCACTTATATATGTCATTGACCTTTGTAGTCGCAAAATGACCTCTGACGTGACTTAGATCATCATTTTAAGCAGATATTGTGGTGGGTCCGTCTTATAATGCCTTTTAAATGTTCTCTAGCATTGTAAGTGAGTTTGATGCTATTATGAAGCGTATCTTCAACTGTATAATACTGCCTGGATTTTCTTTGATGAATGCTACCATCTTACATAATTACAGGAAGGACCTTCTAAACTCCCTTCTCCATTTTTAAATCGGTTGCATTTCACGTCTTACAAGTCTACTTTAAAGCTCCATATTTTACATTCTCAAAGACTTTCTCGCTGGAATAAAGTGTGGAAAATGTGGGCGGCATACCAATGTTCTCTCGCTGTATTTCTAGTGGAGACTGGTTACAATTAAAAATCTCTAGTTTGTGTGTTAGTTTTGAGTTTGCATGTAAGAACTCAAAAGTGGCATACAAACACAATAAGGTGACATACAAACTAGCCAGGCAACCCTCACGGCGATTAATTAATTTAACTGTCACCCCTTGTCACCCACAGAAAATACTAATAAATCGGTTTCTAATCAGAGTCTAAAATGTAGATTAAATGGCGCGATCTATTTTTATCAACCGCACCATTTGCCCCACGTTACCTTTCTGCAAAAGAATTCATATTAACCTTCGTGGTTCTTTCTCTACTGGTCGAATAACCTTAGCCGGTGGCTGTGGCAAAATTGCACACCTAGGTAGACGGAGCAAATTGCTCAGTCAAATAAGATTGTACCAACAAAAGTTTTTGCAGCGTATTGAAGGGCGAATACTAGTTTGTTTCCGATTTTATAGCTTGTTCTTTAAAGGTTTTAGTAAATAACACAAGGATAAAATCTTCAAGTTTCTAGTCTTTCTTCAGAAATCAGCCCTCGTTTTTCTTTAATACTTATTCAAAAACATATAGATTTGAGTTGAATGTTGTGTGTTTTCATTTACAATTATCATATATTTTTTTAATTAAACCCTAATAAAACAGCTTATAACTGCGGACTGCAACCCGATTGTAAGAACAACTCAACAATAAAAAAACAATTAGGTACAGAATCCTGAAAAAAAAACATGTGCGATTCTACGTTTTTGTAAAGTGAACCTACTGTATTTAAAGTTCCCATTGCTGAGTCGTAAATTTATTTGAAGTTTTACATGAAAATCATTGAAATGCAGCCTCGCATTCGGTGCACTGTAGTCTTTCTTTTTACAATAAAAAAACGAACCAGCACTCACAGTGACTGTTGGAAAGTGCCTCTCGGTCGGAATCTAAAACTGTGCGAGTTGAGCGCATTGAACGGGAAGTTGCAACGAATCGTTTTTAAAATACCTACCTACCCAGTTTCAAATAAAAGGGGCTGGTTGTTCGTTGTTTCGTATTGTAGCCTGAAATGACTGAAATTTAACTTTGTTGCGCCAAATTTCGTTTGGTGTGTTCTGTCGTTGTGTGCGAGTGCCGCGGCCCTCTTCAGTTTTAAAAGTCAGCCCGTTTGGCTTTGACTTTACTTTAGTATTATCCAGAGTCAGTAGTAAGCTAGGTAAGCCTCATAATATTTAATTAATTACCTACCCGTAGTACATTACATTTTTCGTTCCGTAACACATCAAGACATTGATATGATAGCCTACTTAAATGTTGAGGCTTTTAGCCTCAATTAAAAAAAAATCTGCGACCCCTAAAATACCATATAAATAAAACACATTATTGCATTCATTCTTAAACTTGTACTTTCAAACTAACTGCTTGCCAAATTTCTTAGTTCTACGTTCACATTAAGTACCCTATCAATTTTGATTCCCTTACGAAGGTCAAAAACACGAGCTTTTTTACAGCATAAGCTAAGCATCTGTAATACATCATTTTCAACGTTGAAAGCTTGTTCTTTGCAACTACAAGCGGGCGTAGACCTGAGTGTACGGTTCTAATTTCAAATTTATCTTAACGCATTCCCGAGATAAAAGGGCCGTGTCAGACGGATACACGGAAGGACGGACGGACAACAAACTGATCCTGTAAGGGTTTGCTTTTTTCCTTTTGAGGAACGGTATCCAAAAAACAGGTCAAGAGTCACGTTGTCGTATTTTGTTACGAAGTCTAGATTTCAAAGCATTTTCCAATCAGACCCGTTTTCCTTTACGTCGTCGTGTTTTATTTATTTGCTTAACAGCATACCAATAGAGAAAATTGGCTATTGAAAAAGCCTTTCTTTTCGCGCTATCAGCGGAAACGAATTCACAAAATTATACTACTGTTGATGAGGTGAAACAAAAATCTCTACTCTTTCAGCTTTTTGCACTAAAAATACCGCGAAAATGAGTAATTGTTGCATAGACACTACAAAGCACTTATAACGGAGACTCAGACAAGTGCTAAAAAAAGCTAGTTAATGTAAACTTTCGTTATGTGTAAAGAATTTTAACAAAATATCAGGTAACGGTCAGGTCAAGTCTCAGAATTCATAGTTGAAATTCCTTCGTGTACTTGTTCATGCATAATACCTACTAATAATCAAGCCAGGTCTCTCATTATTTTGTGTACCTAACCCTGATTGACAATATTACATACCTACCAACCAACATTAATCTCAGTTTACTAAACATACACCAAGTGTACTAATTAACTGCAACCGCACAGAAGTGCAACATGTCTCACATCAAAATCAATACATCACACTGTGGGTGGACATATAGTTTGAAACAAATTAACGCTGCAAACGTAAAACAGTCTCTCTACAACACCAATTTCTATTCCTTCTAGGTCTGCTAGATAAAAGCCAGTAGCCGCCTAGCTGCCTTAAATACTACTTAGTGATGTACGGCGGGATCGCGTGAGGTCTATCTAAGCCACACCTACGCTAGCCCCAGCTATTATACGAATAATTCTGCTTAATAACCGACTTTATGAACGAAGGCCCGGGGTGGGCATAGGTCTTAATCTGAAATAAATGGGGATAATTTTGTCTAATCGACGATCTGGTAGGTAAGTTATTGTAGCGATTGGTTTTTTGTTTCTAGATTCAAGTTATTAACAAATAATAGAAATGCTTGCTAAATGTTGCATAAATTAATACTCTCAATTTCTTCTACATTTATGTAACTAACATTTTCTTCTGTTTTGAGTAACCGTCCAAAAGTAGCGGTTTGTTTTCAATTAATCATTTATTCAAAAGCATAATCCAATTCAAACAATAACAAAGGCATTTAGTCAATACATAATTAGTAATTGAATGGACAACCCTCCACGTCCTTTATTACTTGTAATGGACTAGTTCAATAATTGGTTGGAGCAAATTGACTAACATTTATTATTGGTTAGCGTCGTATGAGCTATTTATAAAATCTTCACTTTTATATATGGGGTGTAAGAAAAAGTGCTGCGCGTATTTCGTGGGGTGAACCTGACTACGAAACCGAAGGGCTTTCGCAAAGCAATATAAGTCTAATTGCGGAAAAATATTATGACCTTCCCAATTGCTTTGATTGTAGTAAATTTCGCTCAAAAGAAACAGTTATTTAACTTAAAAGAAGAATTAAACTGAGTTTAATAAGTTATATAGACCTACCTACGGGCTCCTGGTTTATACCAGGTGACCAGAAAGCAAACGAAGATGGTCCGTCCACTTACACGGCCTAATTGTCGGTCGTTCAACATCACTTCACCCGAAGCAAGGAGTAGACCGACTAACTACGAAGGTTGAGATCACTTGAAACATTAAATTGGACACAATTTCTAGAGACAGCTGTTGACAAATACTAACGTGCGTGACGCTTTGTGAAAATGTAAATTTTGCTTCGAGCGGTAGTCGCCAAAATAATTGTTAAGCATAAGTATTAAGTATACTTACATACTTGTTAATGATAGATAGCTTACGAGATAATGTGGGTACTTGTACTTTGGTGTAATTAGAATCACTGATAAGAAAAGAGTTTTCAATAAATTGACCTTTCATTTGTAGTATAAAATACTGGTTGAAACTGTATTTAGTAGCTGATATCCGGTATGGCGTAAACGGTTTGTTGCGATTCGGTAGCAACCGTTTCAAGCGGTTTGTGTGCTATATTTTTAGACCTTCTTCGAATTTTGATCACGTTTTGTAATGAGCTGGCCATTTCTCTGTAAAATAATTTTGGTTTGTCGAGTTATTTTTATGGCATGCTGATTTAGGCCTTTCAAATCATCGTGCGTGATCAATATCTTGCGTAGTAGTAAATAACTTAGCGACCAGCGTTACGAGACATCCACGTACGTACGTAAGTCTTCACGTACTTTATCGTATAAGATGGTCTATACCCAATTTATTTACGTAGTTCTCCAAATACAAACAAGGCCGCCATGTTTTATTAAGCGCCGGTGCCTAAATTATGCATGGCTACGCTGTAAAGTGACAGATGACTTTATTGAGCTATAAACTCTAACTTCTGCAGGTATAAACTTTGATGTCTCGTCGCACCCCACTTCAGACGGCCTATGTCTTCCTCTTGAATTTTCTATGCGATAATCGTGCTAAAGGTATAGGTAGAAATAAGGTTATGATGATGGATAAAGGAAAAAGTTTATTGCGTTATTCTCAGTGACGGATATATTGTCTAGTGGTTTGAGCTTTAGGCATAGAATAAATTATAGAATTAACTTTAGGCTCGTGATCAAAAGATACCGACTTCGATTCCGAACGAGCGTACGCATTAGTCGATTTGTCAATTGTATCATGTTCTTGATTATATTATTCGGGTTGGCTAAAAGCTCTGATACCAAAGTTCGATGGCTCAGTTAAATTTTAAATATTGGAAAACTTTATATTTGAATTTAATAAGACACTCTTACCTAATTATGGCTCTTTTATTCTGACATGAGGGTAGGTCATAGGTATTCCAGTCGTTGACCTGACCGTATTGCGATGCTCCTTACCAAAGGGGTTGTTATACTCTGACTCATACTTACTCACTTGTACGTACAATGATAGAATGTTTACAAAATACTCGTCAATTTTCTTTCTCGATCCAATTTGTAGTAACATGAGTCATAATCATAAATTTCCAGATGTCCAATACGTCCATCAAAGCTCGAACGAAGGGACAAACAAACCATCACATAAACATGACTGGTATTGAAATTGTTCGTTATTTTAACGTGCAACATACACGAATGCAAACTTCATTGAAAAAAAAACTGGTTTAGTGTAGTCGGACCCTCCGACGATTTTATAACATACACATTGATACCCCACTTGAACTACTACCCTCAATTTTAAAATATTGTTCTTCTGGATGAACGGTAACGGACAAGATTATGTATAAAAAATGTTATTTCCTTTTGAGGTACGGACTCCCAAAAACGAACATTGGACGTAAAGCAAAACTCAGAAGTAAAAATATTGAAATTTTCATAGTTAGTGTATTATTCATAAAATGGTTCGATATTTCACAATACTTCGACAAATATCGACGAATCTGACTCGTTTATCTCTGATCCAACACTGACTCAAAATCAAATGCATGCAAACATTTGGTACCACACAATTCTTACCCAGGTTTCCGTTTTATTTTCATACCTGGCAACACTGTTCTGAAAGCGGCCAATCGATCTCCCGCTTGCTTAGTATTCATTCTACGGCGCGAGGGGGATAACATCCAAACCCTAGGTGATGGTTCGGTATTTTCAGACTTATCGGGCCGGATCTTCTGCTTTCGAATTAGGCAGAAACTTTTGTCGCCTCGCTTGAAAGCTTGTGCTACGGTACAAAACTATTCACCGTTCAGTCAATGTTCGCCTGTTCTCGTATTCGCACGCCTGCAGCGATGCGGTGCATGTAAAACGTTACGATTCCACAAAATATCCAGTGCGGTGCCGTTTTTTGTCGCGAAGTGTCTATTTAATATTTTCCCGTAATTACATCGATTTTATAAAGCGGCATGTGACAAAAAAATCAGTGCATTAACAAAACATTGAAAGTTATGGATTCTTTTGGTGCAAAAATAATTTGGTTGGTATACGTTGTATGTAAAAACTTATGTGTAAAGCTAGGGTTATTTCGAATGAAAAAGGTTCATAATTTAATATATGCTATAAATCTAAAACAAAATCTTCACTTGTTTTCGCTTGCCTTTGCAAGATTAATAGCAACAATTCTAAGTAACAAAACATCTCGTCTTAGAACAATAACAATTCTCGTACAAGCTTTAAGTAAACGCCCCCAACCAAACCCAGATAATTGCGTACGCCAGTGTTCTAAGATATATTCTTGCCATTTATGTAAGCCTGGTACTTTCGGTCGCACAAAAAGCTCTTATTATAAAAACAAGGAGCGAAGCAAAATATGTCATGTGGGGCAGCGAATCGACGAACGACCCGATAAACTCTTGTTATGGAGATCTTCTTGGTTACTGTAGTACTTACTTACTTAGTACTGTTGGTAGCCTACAGAAACAGTAAAAAATATTTACTGTGACATCTGACATAGAGTCATTACATTGATTTGGCCAGGTGAGGGTATGTCTTTATCATCATTATAGACGTCAAGACGCAAATAGCTTGACTTTCCAATGGTGGGATAGGCCAAGTCTGATTGTACTTAAACATGAAGGCTACAAAAAAAAAACTGTTTTCATTTTCGTGTTTATGACGTCATTAATGACCTCTGGCGTCACCCTAGTTCATCAAAATGCAAAAGCTGTCGTAATTTTCTCTTTACAGTCATCGTTATACTCCTACTGAATACATGCCCTTTGAAAATTTCTCCATATAAATCGATTTATTTGACATACCCTGCATCATTTTGAACTAGATAAAGTTATTGGCTTCCAGAATGTAGGTACCTAGATCGCACTGTCGTGCGTGATAATCCATGTAGGTATGCAATAAATTACTCTTACTTGTCGTTTTGAAAATGACTCTAAACCCGCAAGATTTATTTTATACCGCGCACATAGCTCGCACAAAACCACCAATAATGAATTACCCTGTTCAAAGCTACGTGCAAAGTGCCTAGGTGTGAGCTACACCCACTCCGTTCAATTATGCACCGTATTGCAACGGAGGAATAAACTGCCTCACGTAGCGTTAGCAATTGTGTTATGTCACGTATTTGGGCTACCGTAGTGCAGAAAATAAAGCTATTGGTGGAGTTACTTCGCCTGCTATTTTATGAAGTTTTTTTTCACTTTAACACTTCTCTCTCCCTTTGACATTTTACCACTTTAATCTCATATGAGAGGGTACTATATGTTACTTTTGTAAATGCTGTACAAAGTTGAAATTGAGGCAAGGATTATAAATTCGCATATTTTATTTTATTCGTTGGATATTTTTCAGAATTTAAATCGGATTATATGTATTGATTTCTCGAATCGTCTGCCGTATTATTTATAATTTTCGCAGAATATAAGATCCATTGTGAAGTATCCTACATACTTCAACCCACATACGGCCTTATAAAATTTCAGATGTAGGTGGTAGGTAAGTTTTCTTACAAAAATGATCTTTTATGATTTTTATTTCTTAATTTATGGTGATTTTGTTTTATAGAATACTAAAGCGAAGCGATTGATACTTTATTTCATGTTTAAGTTATGTAGATATAGATCATATGCCTAGCTCTCTGCAATTACTATATTGCTTGCTCCTTGCGAAAGAACAAATGAAAACAGTTAAATATTTGACTTTTTCTCTTATTCGCCCTAAAAGAATTAATGCCCTAAACCCTAAATCAAAGTAAAATTAAATGTCGGTTTGCAAACGAATATGGACGCCAAAGTCACAGAGTACTTTTTCCACCCCAAGTCCAATGCTTTTTACGAAATTAATTTCATTTTAGCTACCTACTACTTTAGTTTTTCCAGCATCGATTTTTTAATTATTATATTTATATTTACATTGTAAAACCATCAAAGTTCATGTACTTGTTTAGTGGCGCCTACCTGCAGAGAAGTGTCTTGCTTTCCTTCACACATCCTTCTGCGACCATGGTAAAAACCATGTGTTAAGTTCCATATCTGTTGTTTCAGAGCTAGAGGGTTGGGTGGCGTGGTGCGGGCGGCGGCCGCAGCCCCAGCACCATGGCGACGGTGGAAGGGCGGCCGGCCCAGTACGGGGTCACCCTCCGGCAGCTCCGCGAGCTGATGGAGACGCGCGGCGCCGAGGGTCTGGCCAAGATCAACGCGCTAGGAGGACCGCAGGAGCTCTGCAAGAAGTTGTACACGTCGCCGACTGATGGTAAGTGACGTCTCTCAGAACCATCCATCAAAATAGCCGGTTCGGGGTCACTAGCTGACATCAGTGCCGTCACCTCGCTGACTGGTGGTGAGAACTGTTTCAGCACGTAGAAATAGCCGACCCTTGGAAACTGCGCGACCTTAATAACAGCAACGTCTCAAAGCAATACCACGTCGCAACCCAGTATCCTGCCAAGTTGGCAATTTTAGAAGATCTTACTGCGTACAGGATAGAAGGTAAGTCGCTCTAAGCACGCTGTTCAGATTGTTCACCGTTTCTAACTATGTCTACCGCAAAAAAGGTTTATTGCGTACTTTTATTTACGTCACTGGATACTGGGTATATCAATAAAATCAATTTTCAGAATTTTTATCAACTATCACTTCAAGGAAAAAGCGATTGAAAAATAAAACGGTTCTGAAAACTATTTTCATTCTAGTTGTTCAATTTTCAAAGAATCCACGTTATTGTCCAATAAACGTCAATATTCAGTGCAAATTTTTATTCAGATTCAGCTCTATTTCTCTCTTGAAACAACACGTCCGTGTCAAATAATACTTGTGTTATTTCAGGCTGTCAAAATTACACTGTCGGTGTCATGTTATAACAGCGTAGGCGCGTGTTTATTTTTTCGGAACAAAGTGAAAAACAATGTCATATTCACAGGTTATCATGGTTATACTAATAAAAAGTAAATGGATTTTCTTTTCCCTACTATCTTCTAATTGGTGAACTGGGTGAAACAAAAATATCTTAAAATTGCTTAGGCCTATTTACTGGGAACGGCCTTCGCATGTCTTCGTGCTACATTAATTACCCATGTAGCCCTTTATACTGAACCGTCAAGAAATGCGAGGTGGTTGCGAGTTGGGAGGCCAGGGAGAGCTTTGTGTTTTTCTTTGGTAATCATGAGTCATCGAATAAACTATTAAATAGTAGAGTTAATTTCAACTATTCCGTTAAAAGCTACACTCATCAACTCGGTGTTCCATACCAGTTAGTTGCAAATTAAGCTGTACTTGTCATTCTGAATGTATGTACAAAATACGCTTAAAAACAACAACTGGTTGTGCTTTTTTTTTATTAATGATGATATAAAAGAAAGCCCAACCGTTACCCACTACTACATATATTTGCATAAAAAACATGACACATGAATGACATCTAATATTTGACTATTAATGTCGTGAAAAATCCCTGACACAAACTAACCTGTCACGTCTTGATTTACGTCAGTTTGTATGAGAGTCAATGGCCGTTTTCACGAGATTAAATTAAACCAGATATAGTCAGTCGCACACATGATTAATAAAAAGCCTGAACGGACTTATTTCTGTGCCAGAATCAATATTGAATCTGATGTTTAATTGCTAATGGTCAGTGAAGAGTCAGACAGACAGACGTCTAGCGTCTCTACCTAATTATACTTTGAAATAATTTGCAATTGTTACGTTTATAAACAATTGTAGTTTATTTTCGTTAACATAATCGTCGATATTATGGAAATAATATGCATTGTAGCAATAGTGATATAGAGCCACCATTTTACCAATATTTATTCCTTACCTGTCCTTTATACAGCGCCTCTAATTTCTTATTTAAGATACTAGTCATTCTTAATACCTTTATGAAAAACTAATAAAGGTTGGTAAAGTAAGAGGAACCCTGATGTCAGTGACACTCGTTTATTAAGCTACAAGCAGATTTATATCGAATTCATACCGATGCTACTTTGATTAAAATATTTTATTCTAGCAGCAATTTTTCTGCTCTTCTGTGAATATTCCATTATATTCCGTTTCCCTTGAAACAGTTAACAATCCTCCGTTGAAAGGAAATAATAAACTGTTTCCATTTTAAACTTGTGCATCTATTTTTAAACAGGAGTCGTATTGTTCTATAATGATTTCCTCATATATATTTTCTATTTTCTTTATAAACTTATTATTGAATTAGTCTAGAATACTTTGAGTAGAAAATAATCTTCTCCAACGCTCTCCGAGTTTCCTGTTATTAATTCATACCATATATCGTATTAAACTTCATAAATTATTGTTGAAGCACGATTCGTAGTAATTAGTTCTATAATGTATTGAACATTATATAATCCTATCATATGCTCGCAGAGTTTCGTTCATTGAACTAGAATTGAAACGTAATTACAAATAGATAAAATATTACAAAATAATTATGAGGCCGAGGCTTCTGTTTCCTTAACTAATAATAAGAACTCATGTATCTTAGGGAAACAGCCGTCATAACTATTACTGTATAAAACTATATACAAAAAAAGACTATACAATTTCTTCTTTTCGTGGGTGACACCGAATCGTTCAACGACGAACCCTGGTGTCAGAGTTTTTCAACAATATACAAGGAAATATTCTAAATTTACTTTACCATGGAGATGGTAGCGGCAGCTTCCCTCGGAACAGGAACGGGAACACGTATCCATGCGGCCTAGACTCCACATAAAGCGATGTCCTCGGCGTGAAGGCGCGCAGCTCCAGATTGTCATCCACCGAGGCAGTGCCGCACTTGTACTGGCGGGGTGGTTTCCTGCAACTCATCCGCGTCTACTTGGTTGGCCCAGGCCCAAAGAGTGGCACTTATGCCATGACCTTTTTCGCCGCTGCTGCAGCAGACTTGGGCGGCCGGCTAGAGATTTTCCTCGTGAGAAATTTTGCTGAGATATTCTTATAATACAAAAAACTATGACAGATCTCCGGTGCCAAATTGCTCATTCTGATAGTTAGATTATCAAAGGAAAAATATATAAGATTGGTTTAAACTACTTTCCAGACGCATGACGACTGACTATCTTCGCCTCAATTTTGAATACCCACGTTGCATCAAAAGGAATAGAATTCAAACCCAAATTCAAACTCATAACAGTACAATGAGTACAAACATCCCTAATTGAGTCGTAACCAAGCTACAAACGGCTTTGGCTATTCGAAGGCTATGAGCCCCTGAGCCAAGAGGTTGCAAAACAAACCGAGTCTTTAGATCAACACAGTTGGTTTAAATTAGCTAGTGCAAACTTGAAAAGGCTTCTGCAGTAAGCACGAATAAACAACTTGGATACTACCCTAATTTTGAGTGTCTATCACAAGGGTAAATTATGTAGCATGATAGCAGCAACTCGAATTACTAATTTTAAAAGACTCACACATACTGAGTTATTGCATAGTGTTTTTTTATTTCTTTTTGCATTTAAACTAGTATATGTTGTTTTTTTTAATTGTGACTACAGCTGCTGCCAGTACCTAGAAAACAGAAATCTTTGGCAAAGATAATGTTTTATAAATATCTGATTTTAGAGTTATAAACCTATATGACTGAGTCTGTACCTACCTACAATCTGTTCAAAATTTTACTGTGGGTTGGAATAGAGATAATAAAGGCGAATTATCTGCCTTATATGAGACTTCAAACGAAGAAAAAAAAACCAAGGCTGCTGTCTCCGTGAAAGCCTCTTTAACCCCAATAAGCCTGCATATTTGGACCGCTGCCCAAAATCTACAAGAATTACGAGAATATGCTGTAACTAATTCTGGGTTATGTAACGGAGTCTTACCAAGCCAAGATATTAAGGGCTGAGTTCAAGGTCATGCTGAATGTCACCGATAAACGGTCGCGCTCATCATCACGCAAGGAACACATTATTAAGTACGCTTATCTAATCTGGTACCAGATCTCATGCATATTTGGTGATTTTTTCTACTCTTCATCATTACTAGCTAGCTAGCTACCGACGTTTATTTGATACGCCCTGGCTTTTACGATACCTGCGCCAAGGTGGCTGATATTCTAGACCGACCACGTTTGGGAACTGGTGATAAATCTAGTGCTGTAAATTCAAATCTCTCGTATAGATAGCTTATAGGTAGCTACCACAAAGAACCATGAAAAAATCATGTTGTTGTTTATTTTTTACTCACCCGAAGTAAATATCTCTTACACAAGGTTTTTATACTGAATTTGTCAGAACCTTTACAGTGACCACATTCGAACATCCACAATTTGTCTCACAAAATGGCAGCGTCAAAAAACATATTTTAGTTTTTCTCACGCCGATAAGCGGGGATATTCATCATCGTGAGAGGGGAACGTTTTTCGGCTTATACAAATGGGATATGCTGGGATACATTTAAAGAGCTGAGTAGGAACTTACTTTTTAGAGGTCCGTGATCGAAGCGCCATGTCTGATTGTCTTATTTGTATTATTATATTCTTTAATGGGGCAATTTCATTGTAGTTATTAATATTAAAATTCGGTTAAAAATAAAGCATATGATTCTGAACTACATAATTTCATCAAAATATGCCTTCGTCGCTTATAAAATACTTACAATATTAGATAAACTTGATCGTCACTAACTCGTTTGCATTCGTTCCCGTATTTTTCCTCGGATTCGTACGTGCCCGGATCGGGACGTCCCGCGGGATTTACCCACGTCAGTCCCGCCGATTGCGGTCCCGTTATCCCGTCCCGATAGTCAAGAAAAATTCCCGGTGCGTGGGAAAATAAGATCGTCTTGTACGGTCAGCAATGGGCTGTAGTTTCGAAGAGAGTACAGGTAAAAATATATATAATAGACTGTATTTATACTTCATGAATAAAATTCAAGCTTATTTAATGTTTTAAAATGCCACGTATGTGAATTGAGCAGTAGTTTGTGAAAGCTAATTTTCTGCCCCCACCCAGCTAATATATTCGCCTTACCATTTCCTGGCAGTTTAAATTTAAACCTACCAGGCTGAACTAACCGAGAGCCTTGCGTGATGTTGCCCACAAAGCTTATACTTTACATAAGTACAGATTGAACTGTAGATATGTATATAAAGGTACATATTATGTATCTTGGTAGTTACTATAGTCGCTAAGCGAGTTAGGTAAATTCTGCGAAAAAAGAAACTGTCAGAATGTCGCAGACGTGTTATGTAATGATATGACTACATTTTAGCTTCTTACCTTCATTTCGCTCGCGACTTAGAGAGGTCCCAAATGGCATTGAGATATTTTTACACCCTCTTTCGTGCTAGGCGTCAAATTTGTCTTACCGTCTTATCTTTTACAAAACATAGCGTTCATATTCTTATTGTGTTGCGTGCGATAGATTTCGAAAGTTCTCGAGAAACAATGCCCGCGCTTTTAGTACCTCAAATATACTACTTTTGTGAGTGACCACCACGGAAGCTCAGAGACAATACGTTGGTTTCCCACGAAGACAATAGGTACCCACAAGGTCAAAGTTCCACAAAACTATCACCTCACTGACCTCACGGAAGCCAAGTCTAAAATGCTGGCAAACAAAAGACAGTTGTAGAAGCAACGACCTCTGTTCGTCGGTAGGTAATTAAATTTGTGTTGTGCTGATGTCGCACGCAGATCTATACGCCGTGCACCATTTCTGGTTTGACATAGTGCGTTCAAAACACTATTCTAAAAAGTAGAAATGTACGCCGAACTAGCTAGCGCACGTCCTTAGAAGCCATATTCTATAGTAACCGCAATAAAACTGCTGAACAGTTGCCGACTGCTTGGACTATGAATAAGCGCACACACGCTTTCCAACACAGTTCATTGAACCGGTTAGATCAATACCAGGCACCGGGTTTCCTGTGAACTTTTACCGTGAAAACGAATACTCTATATTAGCATCTGCAAGTTGCCATACTGTGTATGTGATACTGGACTTGAAAATGAAAACTTTACCGTAAAATTGATCAATAATTACTGTACAGTGTTTTAGGGGAACGACTGTACAAACATACAGGGCGTGTTTTCCTTAGTACCATTTATTCGCGATACAAAAATAAACGGTCCTCTCCGAGTTTTCATATACTAAATTGGTATAAGATATAAGACCAAATTTATTTTTCTTATTTCGAAAAATGCCCTGAAAGTTTGTACAGTCACTTCCCTAACACACTGTATATAAGATGCAACATTCCTTAAATCCATACTATAGTTCTTCCAAGCATTGCTGTATGGCAGCTGTCAGTTTACAACGATTTGTAACACTAACTGACGTCATCAAGAATATAAATGATTGTTTGTGTAATACTGAACTTGATGGAAAGATCAATAAACACAGGTATGAATGAACGTAGAACCGAAGAATACTAAATTATTAGCACCTATGCAACTTTTACCGTGTGTAATACTGAACTTGAAAGGTAAAGTCCGATGAACCCTAGTATGAAAGAACATTGATACTAGGATCACTAGCCTAACAAACCGTGATCAAAAATTATATGAGATATATTACGGAACTACGCTAATTTGGGCCGTATTTGAGTTGGTGCCCCCAGTTTGTGTCTTACTTGTATGGCGGCAATACCATCACAATAAGTGGAGTGGCACAGTACATAATCCTCTCGAGTAAGCTCGTATCTTAGGTACAAAATGATGATTATATGGTTTCTTATACCACCAGACGCAGTGTGTACCATTTTAGCGTCAGATATGAGATGTGTCGCTTCTTTCTAATCTAAATCATATTAAATACTCTTTGAAACCAGCACGCGCCATGCATATTTTTAAACCCAGCTTTCATTTAACCGGTTCCGGTGTGGTATTAATTTCAGCTTAGCCTGAAAATGTACTGATAGCGCTTTGAAACTACGCACCCAAAGGCCCAGCTGCAGATATCGAATATCGCGTTGCAAATATCATTTACACCCAGCCAGCATTGCTGTTGCAAATTTGTGGAGCCAAAAGTGTAGTTTTGCTTCAAACAAGCTTGTGGTGGTTCGTTTTACAGGCTCGCTTTTCAAAAAACCTCGTCACCGTAGCCTCGAGTGATATCGGTTTTATAAATAGAATCGGTATTGATAGTGAGAACTTTTCATACGATCTTTTTTCGTTTTCTTTTTCTATTTGAGTCTGTCACACCCGTTTTGACTCTTTCTGTTTATCATTTGGTTGGGCGGTAGAGATTGGCGCGTGGCATTTGACCCGCTCTATGTACTTTTTGTGCAGTAAAGTTAAATAAATAAAATAAAAGTTCGTTCCTAAAGTCGGTTGACGAACCGTTTTGTGTTCATATTGCACACACCTACGAAGCTAGAAGAAATACTCGACATTTTAATGTTGATTTCTATCTTTACTGAAATAAAAGTTAAAATTGACATTAAATCAATAATATCAATCTTAATTCCTGATGCCAAACTAGTCTTATATTTTTTGCTATCTATTATACTACATGTGCATTTGTACAGACCCTGGGCATATACGAAATTAGTACGGTTTTCTGAAATACAAGCTGTCGCTAATGGTCTAATATTGGGCCAAATATTTCATTTACGAAATATGGCGCCAACGAAATCGCCCTCTGCTCACGCGATTGCAGCGACGAAAGCTATTTATCAATGGCTTATTATACTCATATAATGTTAAGAGTCAATAACCTACAGAAAGTCATAAGCCACAGAGGTAATTGAAAATTAAAATTGTTATGTGAACAGAAAATGGCGCCATGAAATGTCCTATATTCATCAGTATTGTCCACTCCGCGTCTATTATTACACTATGTCAAGGATAAAGATTAAATATAATAAGTATGATTAATACGAAAATGAGTCTTCGAAGACAAAAGATTTGACTTACGGTCGTATAATCATAGCTTTTTGTACCTCTACATATTCCTCATAAATACTTCCTAAAAAGACCAAATAATTTGATTATCTGAGCTTAACTACCACGATTGAAGAAGAAGAAGAGAAAATAAGTTCTATGTCATAACGGCCATAAGCAATACAATTTTTACATTGTTTAATTCTTAATTTTCTATATTTTTGTTCTTTTTGTCTAGGTTTATATCCATGTGTCGCATACTAAACGGTGTAAGAGAGAGCAGGCCCTCCTGTGTGTATTTTTTTAAAAAGGTTATCCTGGCTTTATGTAGTGATTTTTTTTTCAGGAAATAAAGACACATATTCATTTTCATTGAAACATTTATTGCAAAAATAAAATTAACGCTCGGCCAACGGATACAAATCATTCAGTATTGGTCGATGTTTAAATCAATAAACATAAATGGTGTTCATTATATAATTGTTGCAAAAAATATATATAAATCGATTACGCTTAAAAATTTCTCTATTTAAGATTTTTGTGATAAGATAAATCTAGGGAATCAGCAGTACCGTTCCCTATGAATTGGCCATATTGCACTGGGCTCGTCTACCTGCCTATAAAACATTGTGGGTATTACAATTATAACCTTAGGGAGGCTTATGTCCAAAAATAGACTATTGTGGTAGTCATTGCGATGGTTTAATCCTCAATAGTCTTGTGAGCGATGCAGAATCGACGATAGAGTGGGCTTACCCATAAGCCTTTAAAGCTCTAGCGTTCTCAGTATTTCCACACACCAACAAATACCATTTGGCAAGATAAGCCGCAAACCGTATGTGGAATAATTCTGACTATATTCCACAAAATACTATCACTAATAAAAGTAAAAATTTAGTAAAAACTGTATCAAAATGGAATTAAATTCAAACAGATTTAAAACGCCAGAATTTATGCACTGAAGAACGCGCTGTTCCACGAGAAACTCTGTTTGATTATTCTAGCAACTTCGTGGAGCAAATTTCTGTCTTACCACACTTCTTTAGAGTAGAATTTTGCCTGACTTTTGCTGTACTCTGCGCAGCTGATGGATAGCTCCTGTCAACTGTGCCAAGGAGGGCGCTAGCTTGCTCGACCAGTATAAAATGAGTCGTCGCAACTTCAAACTACTTTTTCTATGGGCGTTTTAAAAAGGTGGCGGTTTTGCTAATTGGCAGTGCACTTCCGCCACAGACGGCAAAGTAAAAGCCGTCGGGTGTTTGAAACATTATTCATTTCATTATTCTATACCAGACAGAAGCCAGAACACTGCAAACGATACAGCGCTGCTTCAGAAACGCCTATTACCTAACCAAGGTTTAAATGTCAGAGTTCTTGTAAAATTTGCTACTAGGCAACGAAAAATGACTCCCAATATTTTCCCAGCGCAGCAACGTCTTTATCTAGAGCATATAATGTCTTGTTACTCATATTTTCTGCAAGTCTAAAAATGCTTTGTACATTCAGCCGATTTGAGGCTCGAAAACTCGCAAGTTTTAAAACGTATGGAGCCATGCCAACACTGTTATTAGTAATGTGCTTATTTTCTTTGCTTACTTATTTAGGTTGATTGGTCATTGTAATAGAAAAGCTATTCTAGATTAGATCCATTATTATTACACAATTTTAGTTTCCGAACAACGAATTTAGGTCATCTAACATTATCGCTTCAGCTATTTTGGATGCTCCATTATTATAATTAGCTACTATTTAAAATTTTCAGCTAACTGTTGTTTTTAGTCAATTTCAACTAGCATGCACGTAGAATTATGGTGTCTAGATATATAATTATGTAACTGCACATGGATAGGTATTTCCATTACGTACCACTTAGTGATTAGTATGATAACAATAAAATTATCATTTACATTTCCAATTCCAACCACCTTTGATGAAAATAGATTAAGTTTATCCTGCCCGACCTAGATCAATCCGTAAGTTCAGTAACATCAGTTCCTTGACTTGCGAAGTCATCACCCCAAAAGCCACACCATTGATTTCCTTGTTTATCGAGGTCGGCGTCTATTTAACAATCCAAATCTTGTCGACTCACGGTGTACCCCCGAAAATCCAATTAAACCAAAACAGCCCCTCGATTCCACGCAACCAATTTATCAATCGGCAGGTTATAAACAAAACCCATCTACGTATATGTTGAGGGTAATTCATCAAAGCGTGTACCAGAGTACCAGGAGAGTAGCAGAGTGTAGGACCGTATCGGCTCGTTTAAATTAGTTTAGAATAACCTACCACAGGGCCATTAGTTTCCGACCTTTCGGCGACTAAATCGACCTTCACTACCCTTTTGGTGTCCTAGTGCTTGAAGTGAATACACTTGGGGTAAGATTGAAGATTTTAGCTGGTAGATATAGCAAATGTACTCGAAATACAATATTGTGATATAAGTAACACATACACATACAAACACATATCACGCCTATAATCCCTTGCGGGGTGGGCAGAGTCGGTCGCAAAAAACGAACATTTACGCCACGTCTGACAAATATTTGAGAGTCATTCAAAAATTGTATCGCCATAGTGACAGGTTGTCAGCCCATCGCCTAAGATTGAAATACACACGCTCAAGTCCCTTTGTCGCCTCTTACGACTCCCACGGGAAGAAAGAAATGGGGTGATGCTATTCTACGCCGGCATCACACGGCATAAGTAAAATTATTTAAAATACTAACGAAATCCCGGTACCATCTAGTAAGACAAACAAGTTGATGCAAAATGTAACATCAATCATTCTCCCGACGGTTTGACCAAAACATTGACTAATGGAATCCAAAAAGATCTGGATAAAATGCTACAGGAAATCCACTTGACAGCTCCAAGAAACAACATTATAGCAAACTGTACATACGAAACTGATAATCAAACACGATTTATTAAACTATGGTTTATTTTGCACTCACAGTGCTAAATTATTTTCATAAATAAAAATAAGATGAAAATAAAATTATTATTTTTTTAGCTTCGGCCGGGTTTTGAACACGGGACCAGTTAGTACCGTTACACCGCTCTCCACTGGTCCCGGGTTCAACCCGACCCTAAAAATATTTCAATTTCTTATTTTTATTTACGATCGATTATTTACGCAACTGTAATAATTCTGTATAGTGACAGATTCAATACATTTTGAATTTTCGTAAATTGCCTCTCACCTGTAGGAATAAAAAAGTATGATGCTATTCCAAGCTGACTACATACGACAATCAAATACAGATACAGAGCAATGTTAACTGCCATCAAGGCCTTGCAGTTGCAACACATAACCTTAGTAAGACAATAGAGATCAAAATCTAAAGTGATAATAGCTGAGATCACTAATAACTACAAAATAGTATCATATTTTTTATGATGACACTAAGATGAGACCTTGAGATAGCCTTACTAGTTTTTACAGCAATTCTTATACCGTGTTTGTTCGAACCTGTTATCAACCACAGTTTTTTTATTTCGGCCCAGTCTGCAATGTCCTAACAACAATAAGGTAGGATTATTTTCTCCTGAGCACTAATGCAAAGGCAATATAGCTTTGCAGCATCATAAATGTCCAGCATTTCAATTTAAATAAGCTGAGATGAATGAAATTTCATCTCGCTGGTCTATTTGCGAGATTAACAAAGGAATGCAGTATAAATAATTAAACGTGCTCTAGTTCATCTCTTGTGGGAATAAGTTTAAAAATAAATAATCTATAGTTGAAGTAACATTCAAACAGACAGAGATAGACTTCTTAGGTATGACCATCGGAAATCTAAAGATAGAAATCGAGTTACATTCTTCGCCCTAATACAACCCTGACCAATTTTTATTCCTCTGAACTGGTTCATACTCGATAAAACTAGGGTGACAAGGTTATATGTAATATTGTTAGTAACTGTCTGACATTTCTACTCTGTGCTTCACCTTTACATGTTGGAGAAATTGAATTTGAAAAGCTGAGAGCACATTTGATGTGAAGTCTGAAAATAGAATTTTTCACATTCTATATTTTGACCGCGGTCAATTTCGTTGATTTAGCTCATTGCGAGGGTTTTGTCTTTAATATCCAAACCTCTTTATCTCTTATTTGAACAGGACGAAACGGCCGACACAACAAAATGGTTTATATATGTACCCGATAGCGTAGGTTTGCATTCCTTACTGATAGTATATATTTGTTAATTGTATTATATTACGCTACGCTATACCTATTATACCGTGTCAACAAGTGCATAAATTATATTTCATTTCATACTTTTCGCACAGTCAGGTGATCAGTCTGCAATTTCCGACAACCGAACCTAAGACCTCCCGGGTTGTGAGCCTAAGATCAGACAACAAGAGCACAAGTACAATTCTATTAATACTCCAAATGTAACCTGTATCGACTGGTAGCAACTGCCGAGGCAGGCAAGGTGATACAAATCGCATTACAGTCGAGGGCTGCACTTCCGACTGGGGTGGCAAGGACGGCAAGTATTACGTTATACGGTTAGCTCACAATAATCTTTTACTGGAGCAAACTCTTTCAAGTGCTACGAACTTGCTACAAATCGAGTCATTTTCTTTAAAGGAAAATAGATTCTTTTTTCATAAGCTATCTATCACCCAGCTTTATACAAAACACAAATAGAGACATTTTCAACGTTGAAGAATGTTAAAGTTCGTCAAATTTCAGCCTTGTTTTGTATTTTTTTCGGTGCCAAGACGTTCGTGGTACGAAAGCTCATGCATCATTCTTTATACTATAGAAATGTGGTTTAAAAAAAGATCGCTGTTTTTTTCGATCCATTAAACATAAACATATTTATATATATCTTTTAGATATATTTTATGGGGTTACGTTTGAATGTAGGTACTCTAGAAAAGTTTATTTAGTGCAATCACACTGAAAAATTGGATGGCAGGGCAGCGTGAGCTGTTAGTACAGAATCGTTCGGAACATCGAACGGTTTTGTATATTTTTCCTTAATCGGCTTTTTCGATCCCCACTCTGCCAAGATGACACGGTGTTATCATAACCCGACTTATACCAAATATAATATTGTCCAAGAATGCAATGTCCCGCAACTTAGTAGATTTTATTTTTATTTTATTATTCTATAATACATAAGAGCTTTTGTACTCAATGTACACGCCAGCCCTATTCTTCCATGTCAGAATTAATTATCTCCTAATTAATATACATAAAAATAGATAGGTTAATATATAAATAGTATTAATAAATTTGTTTAAAACAGCCTGCATGCAAAAATCCTTATTGGATTATGAATAGTTTCATTTAAAACCAGTTAACTATAATATATTTTAAATACCTGAATAGCATTTCTGGTTTGTAGACAAAAATATTTAAATGTGTCGTGGTTTTTAAATATTAACCTGTTTTTAAATTGTATTGATTTGTAACCGGCTTTGCAGGTTCACAATTTTTAGGTATACAAATCAATAAAAAGAGTTATGATAATAGACCCAAAATTATATTTGCATAAAAACAACCTCTTGTTAAAAAGGGGTCAATTACGCAAGGTTTAAAAATATTAACTGTAAATATTTCAAGGGGTGAACTAGCCCACAAAACTAAAGAACTTATTGTGTGTATGTGTACACGTATTGTGTGTATGTGATCGAATTGCATTCCTTACTAATACAGTGCTTGTGTACCTTTATCTACGGTAATAGGTAGGTAAAGCTATTAACAACTACTACACTAGTATTTGCTATGCAGTATAGGCATGCAATGCCATTACGTGTTAAGGTCAACCGCTATAGCTCTGACATCATTCATCTGTATGCAATCGAATGACGTCATAGATGGCTAAGCCTTCAATCGGATGGAAACCCATTTAAACTATAATCATCGGCCCTATAGCTAAGCCTTAATATATTTGATTTGCCGTACAATTAACATAAATAATTTGAAATATGAAAATAGGTAGTGATGATGCCCTCAGTCTATAAAAACTGATACTCTTCCCTAGATCACAATACCCATAACAGACGAACCGCGATGACACGGGGAAATCCGTGTGTCTTCCCCACTTTTTATTTGTTAAATATTTGTGGTCTGCTCTTTAATAATAATCATGATAAACACTTTGCTCTTAAGTTCTACGTATCTCAAGTGACGCAACTCTCTTCATATGAAGTCACAAGATAATAGGCTCACTGCCATTGGCAGGAAAGGCAACTGCAAATTTGAACTTCAAGAATGGCTATTGCACTGAGAGACTGGCATTCGTTTCATAATTTAAACTTGAGCATAGCGAGTACAGAAGATGGAGAAGTGAGTAGGCGGCAGCATCAACTGTTGAGGCAATTATTCGTTACAAAACAGAAAAAGACATTTGTGTGGGATTCCTTATGTCAAACAGATTCATCTTTGACCTATTCGTATTAGAATAAAAAATGTGAGACTTTTTATATTGCATCTTGAGGTAAGCAAAATTGAATTAGAATGATTGATTTTATTGTTGATTGAATGGCGCAACCTTTATCCATCAAAAAATATATTCACCGATAACAATAATACAATAATAATGTTTAAGCATTATCCCACTCTTGATGTTGCCACCATATTCTTGTTATTTCTGCTTAAAACTGGATTCCACAGATAAAAACTCAGTGAGTCAATAGTAGGCTAACGTCACGACATGACAATGACATCATCAAGACATGTTAATAAGACGCCTCTATGCCAGCGGTATTGTGTTAGGCTGGCCCGCCTGTGGCCTTCCGTTTTTAATTACGACTCGGCTTTGGAGTGCCTTAATTGGTAACAACATCGATTCATGCTTATTACGCCTTTCTAAGGTTTTCCTGACACTTTCTTTAATAATGACCGTTTACGCTCTGCCTACCCTGCATGGGATTATAGGCGTGATATGCGTATGTTCTTTAATAATCTTTATCATCACTTTTAACAACCACAACACTCCACTATTAGACTGGAACCTATTTCCAATATTTACCTAGTATCTGCCATTCTCACACCCCACGCTTAACCTGCGACCAGCGCAAGATGTTGCAATTACAGGGAACAGCCTGGATTTGTCCCGTAGTAGCCTTTCACACGAGTAGAAATGGGATTCTATACTTATCCAGCTCCACACGGGTAAATAATTAAATTGAAAGATACATGATATACGCAGCTGTCGTTTGCCTACCAATTTAGCAGGGAAATACTCGTAAATAAGAGCTGTTTCTTTTTGTAATTGGAATTGAGCGGAGAAGTTGAGGAAACATCCTGCGGAATCGTGAGCAATGTCAGGCAAATATTGCAAGTATATTACGATAATTGTCTTTTTTGGGCTCGGCTCCAATAATTATCATTTGCGAATGACCTAATAATTTTTTTATTTGTTTGCTTACATAGCGAAATCTTTCTCTGTGAGGGGAGTTCATAAGACAATTTGCTGTTTATAATACGTAATAGGTACTTCTTGCAGTATTAATAATTAAAAGCGCCGAAGTGGGCCTCGACCTAGAACTTACAGAGCGGAAAATCTAAAAGGGGAAATATAAACACTCGAAAACTTGAATAGTTTAAAAATTCATGGCGTATTCCCGCCCACCTAGGAAAAGTTGTAAAATCGCATAATCATAGTGGCGAAATGTAAATCCTCCTGCCCCTTTCGCTGAATGCTTAATACAACCAAATCAAATTATTATTTTAACATGCGTAATGAATACATACAGGTACAAGCTTTTGCCTGTCAACATGCAATATAAAATTCCATCAAGTTGAATTGCATATGGAAATCGAAACAAAATCGCCAGCAAAATATGACCCGTATTTGTATTTTAACAACGTTAGCAATACCGTAACCGCGCTATGCTTGTGAATAATTTCTTTTATATGCAAATCTGGATCGAAATTTGATGCAGTTGCAGACATGGCCATGATAAGTAAATACTGCCTCGGTGGCGCAGTTGGTTGTGCGCTGGACTAAATCTAGAGATTGTGGGTTTGATTACCACGGGACAGAGAGTTTGCTGTCACATTGGGTACTTACAGCAGTGTAACGAACTACGAAAATTACCATTTAAATGTAGGTAAACTTAGTAGGTACTTATTAGGACTGGAAACAACAGCGATAATGAAATAAAATATTACAGCCTCCAATAAATTTGTTAAGTGCTGTTTTAGTTCAAAATCAACAATGAACGCTTTCGGCCATTTGATACTTTGTTAACGTCTTGAAGCTAATTTAAATGTTTAACAACCCTTGCCTACTTTGTTGATTCTAGTTGCTACATAGTTGGATGATTGTCTTAGCAACAACTTTTCGTTCTATTCAAATATGTATGTCTGCCAAAAAAAATGTTTCTCCACATCTCTAATCCCATCCAGTTCTCTCCCTACATTCACTACCCCGAATATTAAAACAGGCCTGTTACCTGCCAAGGCCGCGTTTGGTACGCGTTTAAGAAGCTATCAACATTGCGGAGCTGCAAAACCATTATGTGTAATAAAGGACGGTCCCCATCTAACTTAACAAATAAACCAGTAATTTGTACTATAACAACTGCGGCGCCGGCTTTGGTACGGCCCCGTTTTTCGCCCTCGAATCAATTTCCAGAGTGACGTCACTGCCCCACCCCCCTTGCCCGTCGCTTTTTCCCCTCACCCCGCGCACACCCAGGGATACAGCTATTTCCGTTCCTTACATAGCAATGTCTTTCCATTTTGCTGTGTCTTGTACATACAAGTTTACGCGTCCCGGCTTTTTCTTTGAAGTATATTTGTGGGGTACGCGTTGTGTTATCGAGCTTTATGATTTCAATTTTGGAACGTGTGTGGCCTGTGTGCAGTTGATGGTGATTTAAGATTTGTTTAAACTCTTAAATCTTGTGTGTTTTGCCCTCGTATTCAAGGAAATTTCGTTCTGAGAACTTTATTGTTTCATGTTTCGTGTTGCAGGCTTGTTTTAGGTGATTGCTTTGCATTCGGATCCAATTATGGCCCAGTTTTCCATGATTTTGAGAGAGCCACCACGATCATCATTTGTCACAGAATACGGTATAGACTGTTACTAATGAATCAGATATGTACCTACCTTCTGTTCTGCATTTTAACTGGCTCAGTTATTTCTTTATCTAATAGATCTTTACTGCAAATAATCATCCATCACTCACTTCTGATGACGACCGGTTTTTCGCAGGATCAATCATAGTTCATACCTGCTTAGTATCTGCGAACTGTGTAATACAGTTTATTTTCGTGCTTCCGTTGCTTGTAGCCCAGTAAGTTCATCTTACGCTTTAAATTAGAATTGTTTTCATTGCCGTTTTTGCTTCACGCCTGAATGCAGGCTTTGTTTTCACACAGTAATGAGTGTTAAATACGCAAGACAGGTAATTGACCGTGCCCAATAGGACTAACGATTTGTAACTATGTCATCTCGTTTCTTAGATCTTTATTCGGATTTTCATTTGCCACATTTTTTTTCCAATATGTATTAATAAGTTGTCCTTAAATTAATATTATATTCGTTTTGGTTTTTAGTTTTTTGGTATAAGTGTATAGTTTCAATTACAGGTGGAAAATGATTATAACATAATAGAAAGTGGTAACCACACTACCACAACCACAAAATTCGCCAAGCATTATCTACATTATCAGGGTGATATAGCTGCGACATGGGCTAGACACATAACTAGTCTCTTATGTATACACATGCACCTACATATTTAATTACTTACTCTATGTTTGTCTTGCCACTAAACGGCAAGAACCATAAGTAAAGAAAATAAGTAAACTATCTCATACTGCTGTCAGATAGAAACCAGGTACGGACTATGATTGAGCGCGCAGGTATTTCCATCGGCAACATTAATATTTGGATTAGGGTTGATGAGTGACGATATCTAGAAGACTACAAAAAATAAAAAATTCATTGTTTGTTTGATCCAAATTGTGTCGATATGTTTTTTATTAATATTCGTATGTTGTGCGTTTCACGACAACTTACGAAATTTCACTAGCTATCTTACATTACCTAAGAAAGTGTCATTGCAATATTATTGGGGTGCTTTTTGATTGACCTATTACTTAGATTTTGTTGGTTTGCTAATTTAAGTCTAGACTCTAGATCAGACAGGCCCAGTGAGATCGTGGTGACGACGAGAGCTTATTAGAAGCCTAGTTTTTTTTTTCAGCCCAATCGCGCCCTTAGAAGCGTAGAAAGCACTTGGCAGTCATGCACGCATCGACCCACTACAGCCTGGTCTGGTGGTGGAGGATGATCCTGAAGATTTATACACACTGTATTGTCTTCTGCCAACCCTGCTGCTGCGAAGACTGACTACTCAACCAATACAAATAACCAATATTTCCAACATGGCCGCTATTAGGGCTGTACATCATCTTATTTACATCCGCGCCAGGTTAATGCACCTGCGCTGGTTGTGTAAAACAATCACGGTATTTCTGTACTCGCTTGTTTATGGAGTCAGCTGCTAGTGTATGAAAAGAGTTGTATTTGTAGATTCGTTAAGTAGTTTTGGCCCATAAATAAGGTGTGGCTTTATATTTTTAATGATTTTTCCACTTATTGCTTGCGTCATCTAAATTCGGTTTGTTAACGTTATAAAGGAAAAAAAATATTTTTCGTTTAAAAGTTGTACGTATATATTATATCCCACATTTGAACCCCTTATTTCAATCACCTCAACTTCTGAATCACCAGTGAGCATTCGAACAAAGTCTTCAACACAAGCTCTGCCGGTGACAGGGTTCCAACACTTCCAACTATAAATAACTTTGGCATTTTGATCGGTATAAATAGAGGGTTAATTGAGAGAACTCGTTGAATGGTGCTGCAAATGAATGCTTTGAAAACCTTACCTGCCGCTCTGATTGGTTGAATGTAGATGCGGTAATCGGTTATTGGTATTTACCGAAATTGACGCAAATACCATAGCACCTTTGTGAACTCCTATGCAGAGTAAATTTCAAAGGAAGGTGTTTATTTATGTAGTTGATTCAAATAAAATAACTAGTCTGTTATTCTGATTATTTTAAATTTCTCGTGTTTCTGAAGCTATTACCGGTTAAACTATCCACAAAAATAATTCCAAAAAATATACTGATAAAATAGTTATAAAATACACCCAGTACAGCAGATTAACATTCGTCAAGACCTAAGACCAATGCACTTAACTAATTACTCCAACAATTATTCTAACACGCTTACATAAGTGAATGATGTCACCAAAGGTAATTGGCCTGAATTCATTACACAAGTGTCATAACTTCTAACAGGAATGGCAGTTTTATAGTGTACTCATTAGCTGTAAAAGACCCCAGAAAATGTTCTAATATGTCGAGAATAAAGCACAATTTCTAACAGAATGCAACCACGAAAGTAGTAACATAGTGAAAATATGACGGCTGTACTCAGATGTCGTACAGAAGTTATCGTATGAGTTATATCCTCAAACTACCAAGTCATCAATATAGACACACAGACAGTATAATAAAGGTATCACCACTATGAACCGTCACAGTCACAGCCAACGTAGGTAGTCTAGCGAATACATGAGTAAGCAGCGAGACGCAAAAATATGACAAAAGGAAAGAATTTAGAATGCACTAAAGCTTATGAGTATGAGACATCATTGAATCAGCGTTCTGGAACTGAAGTTTATGTTGCCGCATACAAATGAAGTAGAAATGTAAACGATACAGAGTATAAAATACGTAGAGTCATAGGATAAGAACCCTTAGCTTGTCGATACCAAAACAGACACGTGCCATTTCGATATTTTGTACTGCAGATATCGAGCTTAACCGATCCAGTTTTATCTTAAAGACCATTAGTCACATGATTTCTGTTTCTGCTGTTCCCAGACACATAGAAACGAATTCCGAGACATGTTTTGCGACGTTCAGAAATAGAACGGAGCACCGTGTTCACGTTTCTAGTGATATTATCCATCCTGTTTTACCTCGGGGGACTGACTGTATGTTTGTCTCGTTCTTTCACGCGGTTCATTGTTTCGAATCTCTGATGGTGGACTGAAATAGGTCGGTCTGCAACAGACGGTTCACGGTATCGAAACCCACGAGGTCACTGCCGGAAAATCATATTTTTATAACATTACTTTGACAGACACAACAGTTCACTACTGGACATGGGTCCCCCTATTGGGGGATATTGCCATGGTCGCCAATCTTGACAAACGAATTGGTGAGCGCAGCGCAAGTTATTGCTTTTACATCCTTCAGTCGCTTTTTACGACACCCATGGGTTGTATTGGGATTATGCTATGATAAGCCGGCATCACACGGCAAGCATATTTGATATTAACTTTTTAGAGCCTTTTTCCCCCAAAAATTAAAATCACTCTACCCGGGACTAATGAAACACCAGTACTCGGCCTACTTAGTTACCAGGAATCTTATAGTTTTACTTTCCGACATCTCGAAGTGAGCGACCCAACTCTAGTGTTCTTTTTTTTACTGAATCACAAAGTATGTACCCGAGTCCGGCAATTATACTTTTTTACAAATATAGATAAACGTATTTTTGAAACATGCAATTTTTTTATAATCATATTTTACAAACGAAGAAGTGAAGTCGTGAGATTAATGGCGTTCACACCACCGCACTGACAAGTGCCGCCACAGTGGCACTTCTCATATCAGGAAAACCAAGATCAAGGAATCTCCGCAAAAATATTAGGTATCTACTCATCTTTAGGAAGATACATAAAAATATCATCTCTTAGTAAAAAGTTTGAAGGTAACATAAGTTAGTAGATCGAGAGCGGAAACTTTTCAAGTAGGTACTGATGCCCGATACTGTTAAATCAATCGCGCGTGTTTAGCAATAAATACGTCGGCAGTATAGAACCATCAAATAAATATGAATAATTGGGTCTGTTTTCTTGTATGTGTACTGTACTGATTAGGAAAAGTTTGGCAAAACATACAATGCTAACAACCCGCCCGGCGAAATCTTTGGTTGTTATTCGTTTGCCTGTTCATATAAAGTTTTTCCGTGGTATAAAGCTCGTAGTTCTACGAACTATCGAGCCCCTGGTAAAAAGCCATAGTAATACTAGTTATTAAACACATGGATCGTTTAACAAACTTCTGCAGATTGAAAATAACATACTCCACTCGAAGATCCATAAACTAAATGAACACCTGCGTATTTATAGGTGTCAATGACACCTTGACAACGAATAAACAAATTAAAATACAACATGTCTTAAATATTAACAACATTAACGTATGCGCCAATCTGTCATCTGACAATGCATAACAATTAGCTCGCAATAGCTAGATATACAACTAAAAGATTGACCGTCATTTCGTACACTCAAAACCATATAACGGAGCTACTGATGATGGCCAAACTTATATTCAGGATCTCCCCCAAACCATGCTATGACCACTCTGGAAAGACCTTCCTCAACTGAGCCATAGTTATATAGACCGCTAGAGTTTTCTCAAGTGCAAGTGTTATAATTACTCTTGAGACCGAAAATAGAGCAATATCAGCATTGTTACGTTCGCCAATGTTTCCATAACTATGCGCTGTGTTGTGTAACAAATCGTATTGCATTCGGACTCATTTGGTAGGTAACACTATTACGTGCTAGTAAATTATTTTCTTGCTATCTAAATATCGATATAACCATTTTATTTTTACTGTTTTTGAGATGTGTCAATGATGTGATGAGGTTTATTGTCCCAAAAGCCTCGAAATCAGTGCCGATGGAAACGCCAAATTCATTGCGGGCGGTCGACAATGTGCATTAATGGACAAATGAAAGTAGCTGTAGGCCTTCAGCGTAGCTGTCAGATAATCTTGTTATCGGATAATCAGGGCGATCCTGTTAAAATTACCTAATCATAGACAGCAGTGGTTGCTACCAAGAACTGACGCTTGTTAAAGTCATATTAAAGGTGGTATCGGGATCTTCTAGCAGTACAAGCAGGGTATTTGCTCCACAGTAGACTCCGTCTCAGCGTTTACCGGCCCAGATTAGAGAAAACCAGCATTAATGGATATATAAAACCACAAGCAAGTAAATGACCACGCTTCACAAATATGTACGTACGAATAGATAAAAAAGAGGATTTTTAATAAGCATAATACTCATTCCTTTGAGACTTATATCTCACAATAAGATGCGGGGATGTAATGACGCCACTTATTCAGCTCTAAAGATGAATAATTGTCGAGACTCTGTGTTGCCAGCTTTAAAACTGGTTGTACAACTTAACATAGCTAGATTAATGATTATATGAATAGATCTTTATTTGAAAAGTTTAATTAATTAATAGAACCTCTACCGGTCACCAATTTAAATTAGTACAATTATTACGAATTCAATCATTATGATATTTGTCATTAGCAAACCATGCTGCATTATGTACATAAATAGCAATGTAATATAAGCAGTAGCATTTGGGGTAGTATAATTTGGTTCTATTTCTTAGTACAGTGATTGCTATTTCTACCAAATAAATGATGAATGAAGCCTTCTTTAGGGTTTCTTACCCATACGGTCCAAAACGGGACCCAAATACTGAAACTCGACTGTCTGTCTGTCTGTCAACAGGCTGTATCGAATAGACCTTGAGTTAGACAGTTGAAATTAGTATAACAAATACTGTTAATTAGGATAAAATAATTATTTATAAATCCTATACCAAAACATTTCTTTTTGCTCGTTTTTATCGTTAATGGAACGGAAGCTGTACCTCATGAACCCTGACAAGTAGACAATTTAGATTTTCTTACATGATGTAATTCCGTTGCCGCTAAAAGAAATACGAAACATAATAAATAAAATAATTATATAAGATTGGAGTGACCATACAGAAAACATTATCTTCTTGCTAATTTAGTGGCGTATGTTACGCAACCCTTCGTGCGCGAGTCTGTCTCGCACTTGGCCGGTTTTTCATCCCCCTTGTAATCTCGCAAAGGCGATTATTCAGTGGTATCATTAATTAAACGTTAAAGAAATCACGTCTAATCTAGATCACGATCGTACGGACAATAGTTTTAAATGGCGGTGGTAGACAGATGAAAGAATATACTTTTCAGGAGGACACATTGATATATTTACCCATGTACAAATTAAAATATTGGCTGCAAAATCTTTTATGTTATGTGAAATAGTTAGAAATACAGCCCTCAAAGTTTAACTAACTTTCTGTGAACTGTCAGTTATTTTTCCACTAACATAGGTTTAGCGTTTTCTTCGTGTGGAAACTTAGATATTAATCTTCAGTATTTCTAGTCATTTTACTCGCGATTATGTGTGTACATAATATAAGACCTTTCGTATATACGCGTACATAGCATCTCAGTACCAACATTTATGTCGGGAAATCCGAAAAGAGCCCTCTTAGGCGGAATAATTTTCCTTGTGGCACACAAATCCCACATCACAGCTAAAATGACCGCCTCCGGCAATAAAAGCCCGCAGAGTTAATGAGATTAATAAGACTTGGGTCCTTGGCCGAATGAATTGGAGGACATTTTCACATGCTCAACTAGGGAATTGAGGGTTATTTCTTGTTTATTTTGTGGAAACAAGAACTGAGTTGTAGCAACGGTTTGCAAAGACTGAAAGACTAACAAACAAGTTCTACTAAACGTGAAACCATTTAAAGTTAGCTGGTTGTACCTAACTATTCAGTCAATCAATGCCAGCCCGTAATACTTTAGTTCAGAATTTACTGTTAAATTTATTAGGTTACACGCGTTGGTCTTGCTAGTTTTATGGATTAGTTTCAATAGATTCTTGTGAAACCTCAAAAGAATATTACAAAAATAACTAAAAAGGAGAGATTAATGTTTTCAAACCGCCTACTTCTACACAGATCCTTTCTCCTCCTATTCCTTTATCAGCTTTCGTCGTATTCGATACAAAGCAAATCCTTTAAAATCTCGTCTATCTTTGTGTAGCAAATCTTTTACTTTTCTTTAGAAATTTTTCCACGTGTCGTTAACACAGATCTTTGCACGGTATTTTTCCTTACAAATTGCCCTTTTGAGGGTCTGACTGAAGACGAACGAATTTGTCGGATTCATGAATTTTGATCAGCGAAACTTTCATGAAAACACGATTTATGTTTACGGTTATGTTACGTGGAGTGTGATTTATGGAATAGAACACCTTTGAATACGATGAATCTTGTTCGTGTGATTTAAAAGTAACAGAATAGGTATTAAAAAAATCATTGTCTTCGTCCATTTTCATATCCTGAGTACTAATTTATAAGTACTTAACTAGCTACAATTTAGCGAGGTAGGTGTAGGTGGTACATGTTGCCATGACCTAAATCTACCTAGGTAGTCACAGTAGGTGCCTACCGGCCGCGGCGCCAGTCAACCGAAAGAGGATTATAGTGCGTTCACTCTGTGCTAAACTGCCGCCGTGGCCTGGTGGTATGAACCTCAAGAGATCTTGTTGATCTAAATCAACAAAGTTCCAAAAAGTAAAATGTGTGATCTCAAAAAGACTCGCCCTGATTTCTCTATCGTGACATCTGTCACTTGTTTTTCCAAAATTTTAAGTTTAATAAAAGATTACCCTCGCAAATATTCAGATAGCAAAGTTTTAGTCAACCGGCAGTGAATAACATCGAAATGCTTTTTTGTAGGGTAGCATTTATCTGCTTATCCGCAGAATCAAGTTGTCCAATGCAGCCGTCTCGACCGGTAGACCAGAAAATTCCCGATCACCCGCACCTTCTATTTCGTTTTTCCTACAAAGAGACCAACATTCACTCGGCGAAATTCCATCTATTTTAACCGAGCTTCCGCGATGCACGACCACTGAAATATGCTCTTTGAGGCATTGCCTTAAGTGCTGTATACAAATATACGAGATTATTTCTGGATTGTCGGTTTACTGTTCCAGATATAGAGTTGGAGGGTATAACTTATATTTTCATTCAACTGTTTCTTATCCTAAATTTGCATCGAAGGTTTGGATGTAGATCTAAAATTTTAAATATACATAAGCTAAAAGCTTACATTAAATCTATCAGTGTGCTTTATCAACTTCAAGACAAATACCGGTAAATACAACAATAGACAATTATTTGCCCTGAATACACTTCCATATTCTGTAATGAAGTTCTCAAGAAAGTAAGTTCACAACGTTCAACTTAAAGAAACGGGGCCTTTTAAAACTTCCAGCTGTTTTGCATTGTTCGCCTGCAAAATAAAACGGAACGACGCAATCCAATTTGCTTGGGTTATTTAAAACAGGCAGAGGTGGCAACACTGTTCAATGTTAAATGAAGATGTTTGGGGGGAAAGGAAAGCGAAGCGATTTAGGTTTATCCAAAAAGTGTTTTGATATTTCGTTTAGAACTAATTATTTTATCGTAAGTAGTTCTCTTTTCTTCTCTAGTAGTGCTTTCAAATCGTTAAAATTTAAACATGCCTACAACAACAGTATTTTTAATCCTATCTGAACCCTTAGCATGTCTACTATACCCAAAACATAATAACTAATTACACTGTATCTTATAATCAGACCACTTTAATCTATGGTGTAAGCTGACCAGTTTACAAAGAGATTTGGAATATCTGTCAGTTGGAGGAGAGAAAGGTCGTAGAAATTAGGAAGGACAATATAACTTGACAAGTTGGCATGGACACTTAAACTCTTCGCTGCTGTTATGGGGCCAAGGGTCACCCTTATCTGGACGTACGAAACAAAGGGCTAAGTCCTAAGATACGATATTTTACAGCGGTCAAGTTAGGGTCAAGATTAGGATCTGATGTGAACTTTGACGTGGTCCGACTAAGTTATGTTGTTTAAACTTAATTATCCTACTACTGCGCCAAATTAAGAATTGGTCAACGTAGTACAATTTATGAATCAGATTCTGATTCAGATATTTGGTTACAATATTGCAGATGATAGGCTTTAAATTAAAGTTTAACTGTTCAGTAACGTAATTCGTAACATGCAAATTTAAGTACAATATAATTCAGAGACCCTACTAACACCTAAAAGTCATTATAATAGTTTTAAACTGTTTAAAGGACTTCAGTAGACATCTAGATCAGACAAAGCCCCACACATTTGAAATTAAAAAGCGCCCGGTCTCTAATTTAATTTCCTACCCATTCACTCATTCGCTTTTCCCATTTGTTCAATGCCTATCTAGGACGTCTGATGCAATCTAAATCTATTAGACAGCACTGAGCTTTCATTCTTTTTATCTTGACGTATGTGAGATGACCCTATTAAGATAATCAAAGTACCAAAAAGGCGTCACTCGGCGTTATAGCAACCGTCATCTTAGTTAAGACAGTAACCGACACTGAATACTTTCATTTTTCTGATTAACGATACCATCTTCTCACTTTTTGACAATAAAGTACGCAATATCCTTCCCAAACTCAGTGCAAGTAGGTACAATTCCCAGTTAGTATACACAAGGAATCGTATCAGCGACATACGGATCGTGACACCTACGCTCAGAACACTAAACGATGAAGGCAGTTCCCACATAGTTAGTGAATTTCTACTCGAGTCTAGATCTGGAATTTGGTTAGTGGATTGTTGAGCTTGAAGTGACATGAAGTTCCACATGCAGGTGCTATCGTTTATAGTTTAGATTGAAGTTGAAGGACGAGCGTAGTTTATAGAATCAAGATACGGAGGTTCATAGACGACAACTATTATATCAAGAATAATAGCCAAATACATAAAATCACAGCATTGACTGTGCTCTGCTGTGTGCCGAACTTTGTCGAAACCAGGTGTCATTTGCACAAAAACTGTATTCAGCCAATAAAGACGTGCATTCAAAGAGCAAATAAACTCATATGACGTCACCGATTCAAAAATTTGCCCTTGAAAACCATCAAATCCGACAAAATTGCACACCTCGTGGCACCAAATCCCCTCTCATTCTGGGCAGAGTTCCAAATAGGTAAAAGTAATCGTTTTCCGAATTTTTCTGTCGCGTCTCGTCCAAAATACACCTATCGTCACTCGCCGTCGTTCGCCATTTTGATTGTGGGTTGCACGTCTGGAGATGACGTCATTAGTGCATTGACGTCGCTAAACGTCATGAGCGGCGTGAAATAGATCTTTCCCTCGGGGGGATAGGCCAGTAGGGATAGGTGGAACAGGGGAAAAGGTCGAGTTTACAAAAACTTGAGCTGAGTGTCGGTCCAGTTCATTGCTATTGGATTGATGTACTAGTACATTTATTGGTCGGTTTTGTTTTGAATGCTGTCCAATTAAGGAGCTTTGGCCAGCAAAGACGCTTAGTTTATGTAACCAAGAAAACTTACTTCTCTACTTAACTTACTAAAAACTGCTACTTACGACCTACGTACAGAAGTCGTATCTAAACAATTTTATCTACAGGGGTGTCGACTCGTACAGAAAGGGTAACAGGCTTACAGCCCCTATTCCGTGCCAGCTATCTCTTTACCTTGAACAACGACAATTACCTTGTTTCCCCAATTGGAAGGGAAATTCTGTCAGAATGTAATAAATAGCGTAATAAAACCGGTGTCATTTACAGTGCCATTTACCTTTATTGTTTAAGATTGTTTTTGTTGATGGAAAAGTGATCCATTTTTTTACTAGCTTATTCTGTTTACGGTAAAACTGAAGGTTTAGCATTGAAGCATATACCAAAGGTTTTGACCCAGGCGTGTAACTTATAGACAGCTACAATGTACGTAGAAATTAACTGGGGTGAAAATATTTAAATATAAATTAAACCGGACAAAATATCTACATCTCTTTCAATCATACCTATAACTGAAATTGCATAGTACTGGCAGACGTGAGCCCAGCAATCTAAACGTTGGCAGCGCTTGGCTTTACACCGAGCATGATATACTAGAGCGATTATTTACTAAAGCGCAAACATGTTCTCGGGAACACAGATACAGATGACAAGAGAAGAACCGATATTAAACGGTGTGGCTTGCCGCTTGCCAAGTGCCAACAAGCCAGAGTTATTTGACCTCTACCTTGAATATTATGTACAAAGTATTACAAACAAAGATTTTGCATCTATAGACACTTACTTTTGTTCTTAAGTTTTGAAAGCAAGACTTTTACGGTTTTGGCAAAGAACTTTACGCACTCCTTACCGGGGTACAAGATTACTTAAAGAAGCCCATCCCGCTGCCGGTCCGCCTCTAGTGGTACCTAGAAGTAGACTCGTCTTTTCCTATTTTGTCAAGCTCTAAAATGCACAATCTCAGTCCGAAATGCACTCGTACCTTCATTCTTCAAAGTTCAACTCGCGCTGGCTGGTCACACGGCCGACGCCTGCCAAAGGGCGTTGTAATAGCAAAACGTTCAAACGTATGCACCGGAGTAGCTTGGCATCGCCTCTAGACGATTTTCACCGGATTTACGAGATCTTCGGCCGCTTTTTGCACCTACGGATTTGAAAGTAAATAGCTATTCGGAGAGAAATAGTCTGTCAAGGCAACTTTGTGTTGTTACTGCAGAAGATTTATTTGAGCAGTGAAAGAGGGATGTTCTTACATAGTTGACTTTTATTCAGCCTTAAAATGTAAAGAATGTGATCATAAACTAGACTCCCTAAGCAAAATAAATATTGTATATTCTACTTTGTGACGCGATGCATTGGTACGTGGACTAAATTATATTTTTTATTATAAGTTAAATAAATTACATAAAGCATACTGCCATTCATACAACATTGTTTAAATCCCTATTAGATCCCTACGCCATTAATCGTTTCAACCGTCGTGAATTGTGCTCTAAACCTAGTGCAGCGGAACATCTTCCGATAAGTAAAGTATTTTGATTAGGGAAAATTTAACTGTACTATCTCTGTTTAATTTCCTTTTGCAATACTTGTTTCTTTGTTTGATCAATACTAATGATGATGTTTTCTTTCTTTCAGGTAAGCAACGCCGGCTTTAATATCCTCGATCCTGACCTGACAGCACAGTTCTTAGATAATTCTTAGCCATTTATGTCATTTACTTAAATAACCGAAAAAAATAAAGACCGAAACTTACGCATTAATTCAGTTCTTATGAAAGTGATATTAAAGAATTGAAATGATAAGAATAGCCAAGAATTAGAAGTGTTAAAACTGTGAACTGTAAGGAATGTGGGATGATACCGTAAGTATTAACTTAATTTAAGCAAATGTAGAATGTTGTCAACTCGTACGGGATAAAAATATAGAAATCGTAATTACGGAGTGATTCGCGGAACCACTAAAAATATTTGTTTCTATTTTTGTGCAGTCGTGTATAAAAACTAAATTTTCAATGTCGATTCTTATAAAACCACTATTATTTTTATACATTTTATAAAAATACTTTTGTATTTTGTGAGTATCTACATATCTGTGGGTAGATCAATAACATGTAACTGCTCAATTTCACATTGTTTGGTGATATTTCTATCAATGGGGTTGCTAGATCAAGCGATGGATACTCATGCTTTTTCCTAATAACGCGTATATCATACATCGATACACGACATACAACTATATACGGCAGTCGTATCATATTTGACTGATTTGTACAACGAACATATTTGTAAAGTCGTTTTGAATTTGATGCAGCCTTTATAACGTCTGTCTTGTCGTATGGTGTCTTCTTAGAACAGCATCACTGCAGTTATACACGTGAATAAAAGCTGGCATAAAGATAAACCCATGGAATTGGCAGCAGCGTGAAAAGTGAAATATCTCTGTGAAAAGCAGCACCCTGAACTATGCTGCCGAACCCACCTGCCAAGCATAGTGAACGTGGTAATCAAATGACAGTAGTCTAACAGGGAGGAACATTTCTTCGTGAACTTTGTTGAAGTTGTATAGAGACTGATGAACATTTATAATCGCCAAGACCACAGTGATCGCTCCATAGTACAGAGTTGACCCATTGCATAACCACTAACCTCACTCGGCCGAATCCGATGTCCGTCCGGCAATTCAACATAATAACTTCCATCCTGTCCGTTTGTACGTCTAGCTAGTGTAAATTGACCACTAACTAGATACCTTGTCGTTGTAGTTTTTCGCGCGTAAAATTATTCTATTTACTGGTAGTTACTATGCTGATATTACTGGCTTATACTTATAGACCATAGTTATAATTTTTCGAGGTTATTCGAAAGTCTTAAAAATACATTATAATTAAAGAACATGGATAAAATGTTTTTAATGATTTGAAAAGTTTTAACATTAGATAACTGGTGATAAGTACATATTTTAAAATATAGGAAACTAATTATGTATTAAGTTACAAACGTATAATGCTCAAAAAACATACGTAAATCAATTTCAGTTAAGTTGTTCGAAAATTACGTAATACTCACCAGTCACTTATAAATATAATTCCTTTTCTTGCAAAAACAACGGAGGTACAAAGCAAACAGTACGCCAAAAAGTATCGTAAAGGTTAAAGTAATAATATTAGACTCATCCTTTTGCGTACATGAATATAAAGGAGGAACTTTATCAAAAGAAAACTATGGCCCTTTTATCCCGCACGATTTGAATAGCCTTTAACATCGGTAAGGGTAGCCGAGAACCCGTATTTTGAAACCTTTACACATTATCCCAATAAAAACCTACATAAAATTGATCAAAAATTATCCGTAGAAGCCTACTTCGTAATTGGATTTTCCCATACAGTTGGACACGGCTACGTGCACAGGACTACGGGTTGATAGATTAATCAATCTAAAAAATCTCCTGGCAACCCCAAACTTTTGAATACGGCAGTCAATTATCATGAACATTGGCATATGATCACTGCATAAAACAGTCAAATAATCTGAAGTACTCACTTCCATACCTACTTTAGAAAATATGTTATAAATGCTTATAGCATTGAATACCAAATTTTTTAATCACTTCCCGTGTTAGGTATACAATTTTAGAAAAAAAAACCTATCGCATTTCAGAGCAGTCAATTTCTGTACGCAACCCGAGCGAGGAGTGAAAATATTATCTTTTGTTTCTAGCGTTTCTGCGAATTTCCTCTAGAATCCTATATTTTTCCACCCCCGCCCACGGCCGTCCGCATCAAATGACACGACCTCTCATGCGCCGTAAAACGGGGAAGTTATTATTTTTTATTTTATAGGGCTGGACTCTGCAATTTTAGCCCCGAGGCTTTGAAATCTACACCTGACTAATTGGTGGGGAGCTAGGGCTCACCCGGAGAGTTTGTGAGGTTGTTAAAACAACCAGCCCAAGGTTCGTGTGGTTGTTAAAACAACCAAACCAGGCTTTGGTTGCTTGAAAAGTGTGATCTTCTTGCAATGGCTGCAGCAGCGGCTGTGATGTTATCATTCAAAAGGACGTGTCTGGGACGGCGTTTGCAACGCTAGGTTGGATGGGGCAAGTAGTTGGACACGGCAACAATTTTTATAATTGAATAGGACCTTAAGTCCTCTTTTGGAAAAGTTTCATATTGTTGTATTTGAATAGCGCCTAAAGTCCTCTTCAGAAAATAAAGATTTCAATGTTGATAATTGGAATGTATATGTGTATAAATTGATCCAGCTGTCGCAATTATTGCCTGAAAATGTAAATTGTATTTTTCTTAAAATTCTTTAATATCTAAACTTCATAATGTTTTACTTTCCTATTTTGTAGGCTCTCGAAAAATATTACTCTTGGAGAGATCTTTTTTTTTGTCTGAGTTATTTCTGGTGATTTTTTCCGTGGCTCTGAAAGATAGAGGATTGTGTTCTACTACTAGATCAAAAGGATTTGTCAAAGATTTTACTTTTATTTTGAATTCGTTAAGGCATCCTTTTATTCCAGTTGATACTAGTTGCAATAAAAAACGTAGACGGATATATAACGAAGTCATGGACTACAATATCCAGCCAGCTTTTCACTTTGAATTGATTTACAACATTTATACGGTCAAGTGCATTGTGCACTGAGTTAATTGAGGAATTTGGTTTAGTAAACGTTCGGGTGGAGCTGTTGGGTGTGCAGTAGAGGATTCACCCCTTTGTCCAAACCGCAATGGACGCTAGAGCAATATCCAGTGTAAAACAATACCTATTACAGTTCCCTTAATAAAATAAACACCGAATAAAAGGAGCCAGTAAGGCATTCAACTCTTTGTCTATTCTGCAATTTAATTCCAATGCTTACACCGAAATTTCCGTGTCGCTTTTGTTCCCGTCGTAAAGTAAATACTCACTAAAAGGAGTGATAGTTTTGTAGTCTCAATATCATTTACCGCGTCTTTTTCGCATTAAGGGAACTCTACCTATACCTACTTACTCATACATAAGTGATATAATTTCACTGTTGCTGGTAGCTAGGCAGCGGCTTTGACCTCCGTGCAGCCTTGATGCTACAAAGCGGGCCGAAATGACCAGTCAACTGAAACGAACGTGCCATAGACTATACTTTAGGTAATAGGAGTGTATTTTGTACGGAAATGGGGCACACGAATCTTGATTTAGGTAAAACATATGCATACAACATAAGTTAACCTACCCAATAGCCGCTGTACCCAAACTGTTTTCTAGTTTTATTACAACACTATTTGTAGTTTAGCACTCTTGTTATAGAACTCAATCAAACTCCGCCAGAAACTTACCTAGCTCACTAAAAACCAGCAGGGCTAAGATGGCAAAATAGTCTTCGAGTCGCTTCGAGTTGTCAAAAAGTTACACAAAGGACTAAAATCTCATACAAACCATAGAGAATATTATCAACTGACTTTCAATTGAAGTTACAAATAGAGTGAATCTGACATTTCGAGTCTCCTATCTAAGCTTGGGCGACTCGATAGACTGAAGCGAGTCTTCTAGTTATCACAAAAAATAATATGATAAAAGTCGAGGTAATCGTGACGTAAGTACTATTGATTTCAATGAAATGAAATTATGTTTATTGATATTGATATTAATATTAAAAATTGCCTATATTCAAAGAATTTATTGCGAGTGCTATTTATCAAATTATTGTAAATGTTTGAATAATTTATGTTTACTCTGTTGACGATGTTGTTAAAGCTGAATAAAGAATATGAATCTGAATCTTAAAAGTTATATTTTATACAACTTTTTCCTTACTACTTATGAGGAGAGGAAGGCGCGTAAGGTGCAAAGAGGCAGAATTAGAGATATATGCGACCCATTTTCTATCCCGAATAGCGAATTTTAATCTCTATTCCGCATAAATAAGTATATGGGTCGCTATCTCGTAGACACCTTACGCGTTGATCTTGACCCGCATAATGGGGAAGGTATGCCAACGCATATTATAGTGAGTAATAACTCATAAGTACTTAGGCCTACTGCCAATATCATTACCTTTAAATCATCACTAACAGTGCAATTCGACACATACGTCGCTTCCCGCTGTCTCTTTGTCACTATGTAAATATTCTTCGATCTTTCAAACTTCACAACCGATTTTAATGCCTTTTTATATATCGAGTCATTTAAGAGATAGGTTAATATCATTATTTATAATAAACTCTGTGAAAAAGTATTATTCTCACGGGAAAACGCTGGGCTTCTTTACAATAATTACTTCTTACTTGAATAATGAGACTGAGTTTTTATTTGTAGATACTGACCTCTGTCCAATTTCTTGCTAATTGTTGGGGCAAGACCATGCCCTTTGTGCTAGCCAAACGACAATGGGCAAATTTCTTGACAAGATTGTTCAAGTGATCTATGCGAGGAATGTCAACATTTTAGTGTGGCTAAAGTATCTCATTATACTTCATGATATATCCCGTTGGATTGCAGTGTTTCCTTGCAAAACAATTTATCCTGTGTGTCTTTCTATATTCATAGTGTACGAAGTTTTATAGATAAAAAATATCTCAATTAGTTTGGTTATCTTATTTTTACGGTAATTTTGATTTAACTGCATACTGTTTTGAATGATGATGATGGTTTTAATAACTAACTATTTTTTTAAACAAGGTACTAGAAAATAAATACACTCTTGAAAAAAGGACATAACATACACTGGGTTCAGCAGTTTACCATCCTTTTTTTAATTTACTTTCTACTTTTAACTTTTTTTCTGTTGGGAACTTTAATTACCTCGTTTTCGGAAAAATTATATCTGAATGATTATTTATCATAACAATTAAAAAGTTCCTTAAGATTATGAAAATTTTAAGTAATAAAAACTTAACTCAATTTATTGGTTGCAATATATTTGATATAATTATTGTATTATTTTACATTATAGATATGCGTGTCTTTATTATTTTAACCAAAATTGTTGCTTGATATCAAAAATATGCATGCATGTATTTATTTTAAAAAGGATACGATTCTTTATGCTGTAATAAGCTCGTGTTTTTGTTATCAAAATTCATAGGGTACTTGCCTTAGACCTAGAACTATGAAATTTGGCAAGAACCTTCGTTTCGAAGTACCAGTTAAAGAAAAAAAATACTAAATTTTGAACTGTTTAAATAATGTTTTATTTATTTAAATAACAATGAGGCTAGTAGTTTAAGTGGGGTATCATATAAAATGACTAAATGTGCATGTTTCGAACCCTCGGTGGTCGGAACCCAACTCGCACTTGGCCGGTTTTTTGTCGTTATGTTGTCTCAGTGTTGGAAAAAGGTCTTACCACGCTTCTTTACCCAAATTAGGAACATTACTATTATGTATGAATGTATGATATATAAAATGTATTTATAATAAGTATTTAATTGAATCATGGGTAGGTATTAAAAAACTTCTTGCGAAAAGAAATAATTTATTTTACACACAAACATTACACACATATTTTAGTTCTAAGATAATATTATATTTGACTGTCTAATATAGATGTATTTGACAAATATGTAGGACCTAAGAAATATACCTATTGTATTGATTATAACTTAATTATTTTAGCATGTCTTTGTACAAAGTTTTCGGATATTTCCGGATAAACCCAGAATTTCTTTTTGGCTTTCATAATTAAATATTAGAAGGCTAACGGAGTAAAATATCTTTGAAAAACAAAGACAGAATAACTTTGTACGCGATCTCGGAAGCTGTAGATAGAAGCAAAACTTACTTATTAAACCCAAATTCGGAATAAAAGCTGCCATTTTTAAATTTCTAAGACGAAAACATAACTTACAATTTCAATTATGAAGTAGAAGGGTGTCAATTAAGCATATGAAACATAATCGTGCATCTTATAATATGGCATACACATATCACGCCTATAATCCCTTGCGTGGTAGGCAGAGCGTAAACGGACGAAAAAAACGGAAATTTACGCCACGACTGACAAATATTTGAGGGTCATTTGGAAAATTGTGTATCGCCATAGTGACAGGTTCTCAGCCCATCGCCCAAAATTGCAATACACACCGATGCACCAATTGCAATATACCGCGAGTCCCTTAGTCGCCTTTTACGACTCCCATGGGAAAGATATGGGGTGATACTATTCTAAGCCGGCATCACACGGCAAATAATATGACAAATATGAAATATGAGATATTTGATTCAAAGATAAAAGATATTAATAGAATTAGATATTAGAAATCTTGTAGCAGTTTCTTCAAGTTCGCATTCAAGAAATACGAAATATTTATGTCTAAATATTTATTTTAGTATAGCGAATGAGGTGATTTTGTTCATTAAAAACTTTTGTTTACACAAAATGTCTACAAAAAACTGCTGATAGTACAATCAAGCTCAGCTCGGGTTATTTTAGTATCATTTTCACCTCACGGACGGGACACGCAAAGTTATTATACTATGAGATTGTTTCCAATTTGGTAAGATATATTTTTTAAATTTCTAGTCTGCTTTGGCTTAAATCACGTGATCATATCGCCGGACTTTTGTGTTTCGGAGGGCACGTTAAACTTATAGTTTCTGTATAAAAAATTTACAACTACCAAGCAGGTAATCTATATTATCTACGCTTTAGTATTCTTTTTGCTCTTACTTTGTATGTAGTACCTATCTAACTATAGATATTAACTTCATACTTACTTATTCTAAGTTGTTATAATGCCCTACAGGCACGTAGGTAACCACTTAAATTTTAGGAAAACACAGTATTTGCGCATAAACGGCAAAAAGAAATGGGAATAAATAAAGTAAGTAGATGAGATAAAAATTAACATAAAGGAGTAGGTGAAAAAGAATTTTAAATATTATTTCACACCCCAACACATGAAACGTTACTTGCTTTGTATAAAATTTATTATTTATACCCGTTTATTTAACAGGAAATAGATGGCACAGATTGTTTTTAAAAATCAGTATGAAAATTTGAAGGTGAATGTTAGTTCCTAAACATATATTACGTAGTTGACTTTGGGGCTAGATGGCGATGTGTGTTTTATCCCTATATTGATAGGATTTGTAGTTAATACACTTCGTAAATAGTTTTTTTTCTTAAACACGCCTCCATAGGCTAGGAGCTTACCCCTTTACTTTAGAATTCTTACATACATACATAAATCACGCCTATATCCCTTACGGGGTAGGCGGAATTCTTACCTCTATAAGAAGGTATCTTATTAAAAACCGGTTGTCCAGAGTAAAGTACAAATACTAAACTGATTCTGTAACAAGCTTCAGATTCTGAACTTCGACTTGACCAGTGGAAGGCTTCATCCAGCCTTTGGAAGCGTCTTTAATAAAAGTAATAGTACGGTCTAATACGCTGCAATGCAAGTCACGAAACCATTTCCCCCGCGCACCTGTAATTATGCTCATATACGCCAGTTGTGCGCTAATTTAAGACAATACATCCCTGTCTGAACAGGCAACGAATCCAAAAATCATCAGGGTATTCAGTCAGGAATAAGCTATTAACTTATTTTTCCATTTATTTTGTCCGTTAGCCATAAATGTTCTATTTTAACTGAAATGGTACATAAATAAATAAAACAATTGTAGAGCTTAAATTATTATTTATGACACGAGAGAGAGGCCGAATTTTAGCAGAGGCTTGCTGAAGCTGATGAATCATTAGGTATTCTTATCCTCATGTGATAAATATTCAATTACTTTATTGCGGATTACAACAAAATGAAATGGTGGCAGGGTATTCTGAAAAGACAAAAATAATGTTGTTATTTACGAACTGTTATTGTATATTTATGCACAAGAGTCTGACTCTCCATACTCCCACTATAAACTCTTATAAAACCATGGCTAATAAATAAATAACCGTAGCTGTAGGAGAAATATGTTTCATTGTTTTGATGGCATTGCATCACTGCACAAAAAAATCGCCAGTAAATATAATAGGAAGTATGAAACGCAGCACAGCAGATAAACAGTACCTACCTTCCTTAGTCAGCTCATTAGCAAAGCAGATCCGACAACCACTGCTGATTGAAATATTCTTGAGTCGAAACCGCGAATCCAAAAACGTATTTATAGGCTCAGGCTAGGTAAGCGCGTAGAAAGGGCATCGCGGATCATGCTTAGTGGCGTTCAATACAAGAACTAGATATCCAAGCCAGCAGTAAACGCTGAGGATAATATGATTGATTGATTAATTCATGAAACAGTAAGGTTTTTATGTCCTGTAAAGCTTCTTTCTCTGTAAATATCACAAAATACAAGAGTCGTGAACAAAGTATGTAATCAATAGGTAAAGTAGGTGGATAGGTATAATTGAGAGATGAGGAAATCACACAAAAAATCCATACTTGATAATAAGATCAAAGTTCCTAATAGTGCTATTAGTTACTTACATATTATTGAGCATTTACGTGATTTGAGATCACTTTGAGATATATAATTTTGTAAATCAATGGTATATGACCATTATATAACCACATATTGCAAAAATAATATATATTTTTTCTTTGTTGTTGTTTTTATTGTTTACAAACATTTTCAAAGAGAATATAATAGAACTATAGAACTAGCGTTTTAAGAGTTGGGACTCCGAAGAAAAAAAATGAACGACGCAAAACGTCAAAACGCAGTTCCCAAATCATTGCCAACATGACAAAACAAGTCAAGTCTAGTATCACTACATAGTATAAAATAAAGTCGCTTCCCGTTTGGTGTCTCCTTATATCTTTAGAATTACCGAACGGATTTTGATGCGGTTTTTTTTATTAGACAGAGTGACTTGAGAGGAAGGTTTATAAGTATAATTGATTCCGGGAAATTGTCACGTTCCCATGGGAAAACGGGTAGCCCAACTGGTAGTAAACTTTTGACCCCCTTTTGACACCTTTAAGGATAAAAATTTCAAAAATGCTCGAACACGTATTTAATTAATTTTAAGTTATGAGTCTAATCAGAAATTTTGAAACAGATCACATTTAAGATAAAAAACTTTCATACAAACTTTTAACCCCCTTTTCACCCATTTAAAGGTTAAAATTTCAAAAATGTTGAAACACGTGTTTAATTATTTTAAGTTATTAGTCTAATCTCAAATTTTGAAACAGATCACATTCATTTAAAAAAACGAACTTTCATACAAACTTTAAACCCCCGTTTGACCCTATTAAGGGTTAAAATTTTAAATATACTGAAACACGTGTTTAATTATTTTTAGTCATAAGTTTAATCACAAATTTTGAAACAGATCACATTCATTTAAAAAAACGAACTTGCATACAAACTTTAAACCCCCGTTTGACCCTATTAAGGGTTAAAATTTCAAATACCTATACTGAAACACGTGTTTCATTATTTTAAGTCATAAGTCTAATCACAAATTTTGAAATGGATCACACTTAAGACAACGATTTATCATACAAACTTTTAACCCCCTTTTTATCCTTTGGGGGATAAAAAAAACGGAATTTAAAGTAAAGTCGCTTCTTACGTCTGTCCCTGTCTGTTTGTTTGTTTGTATGCTTAAATCTTCACAACCACTTAACGTATCTGGATGAAGTTTTTTTAAAATATATAAGGTGTAAAAAAATT